>JARHVA010000225.1:4237500-4965000 GCA_037957365.1 Torreya grandis | reverse complement strand
TATGGCACAACTGCTCTAGCATTCAAAAATTGTGCAATAGTAAAGTTTATGCTTTTTGCTCAGTGGATCCCTCAAGAACCAAAATCAAAACCTTCTGCTAGTGAGTTAATAAAGAGCAATTTTTTTACTTGCAGAAATTTTGTCAAATGAATTAATTTCACATGTATGTAATTTTTTATTTTTGACAACCTAAGAGAGGGCAACCTAAAATAACAAATATTCCTTTTATATTTTATAAATGCTTGTAGAGCAACTAGGTAAAGTTATTTTGTTAGTCTCTTGATAACAAGGAGAGGTCCAGGTTTCAAAACCCATTGGGTATATATATTTTAGTCAAAAAAATCTTTTGACTTTATTTGTAAAGGGAGATATAAGGTGTGCTTGAATTTTTGAAAAATATCTCAAACTCTTGTAGACCAAATCTACTTACGAGGGTCAAGGCAGAACCTCGGGTGGCATTCCTTTTTGTTTTACTTCTTTATAAGTCATGGCAAAAATTGTAACCTTGATCTCCAAAAATGGTAGATTAACACCAAAAAACTACAATAAATGGTCGATGAACATGAAAAATACGCAAATTTTTAATGATTTGTGGGAAATAACTGAAAAAGGCACTGCACCACCCATTGACATTGTAAAATTGTTTGAGTATCAAAAATGTGATAAGCATGCTCTCTCTTTATTAAAATCTTCATGTTGTACATAGGTGATTATTCATAATGAATTTTTTAAAACTGGTGCATGGAAAGTATGAAAAGTATTAAAAGGTATGTATGACAAATAACCTTCCTATAACAAGATTGATCTCTTAATGCAGTTGTTTAATAATAAGCTTAGCACCGAAGATGTATATGAATATCTCTCTCACATGAAAACTCTGAAACAAGAGTATTTTACTACAAGGGGTAAAATTGATGATGACATGTTAATCTCCATTACATTGCATGGCCTTAGTTCTACATACACCAATTTTGTTGAAATGCTACAGATTAGTGATAAGCTTACCAGTGCCACATTTGACTGTATTTGTGAGTTGTTGACTCAGCATGAGTGACAGTTTGCAAAGAATGCTTACTAAAGAGGCTCACTATACAAAGAACATGTCTCATCAGAGAGATCATTGGCATGTACAATGATAGTTTCATAAGCATTCTCTAAAACACTCTTCACACCGTTCTAGATGGTCTCCACAACATTCTCATCAGCACTCTCCAGGATCTTCAAAACGTAAACATCACCATTAGCATTCTTCTCACTCATGTGGTTCTTCCAGTGATTTAGCTTCTTTTAGATCTTTTTTGCATGAGATAGAGCCAAAATGTTTCAAATGTGATGGTTTTGGACATATTATAGATGTATGTCCTTCTCGATGACCCCGCTCTCCACATAAAAAAAAAATCGAGGCAAATTATGTGGATCATTCTAGTGGTAAATATTTTAGTTACTACAATAATATTAGTTATTCTGACACATTCTTTGATCAAGAGGCGTCTTATATGGCTGAGGTCTATGGTCCCGATGAACCTGACATCATGTTCTAAGTGATTAGTGATTCACCCATCTTGTGTGAGCCACTAGGCTCAAGATTGGGATCTATTGTAGTAGCTTTTTTTGGCTTGTGTTCTTGCTTTTAGTTCCTTTTTTGACTTTTTATGTCTGATATCATGACTTGGAGCAGACAGTATTAGTTTGATTTTGTTTCTCTTGTTGCATAGCTTCTCACCTCTCGCCTGATAGAGGAGAAGATATAGCATTGGTTGGTCTTCGATCAGTTATCGATGATAGTACGATTTAATAGGGGTTGCTATCACATTATTTGTTATGCAAAGGTTGTTAGTGTTTTTTGGACATCAAGTAGATGTGCCATACATAGTACGGGTTGGTCACCTTGATGGGCTTCTGGGTGGAGCCTTATGTGGATCGATAGAGTTAGATAGGCTTTGATTGTGTTCTACTACAGTACAATATAATGATCACAAGGGATGAGCAGGTTTTGATTGTCTTCATCGGCCATTTTTTCCAAACTCATAGGGATAGGATTATTTATGGAGCGACATTAATTTTTGGTCAATGTTAGAGGTGCAGTGCACCACTTGCAGTTGCTTCAGAGTTTCTTTTATGAATTCAGAGTCATTAATCCAAATTTTTTGTCTTTTATACCTCTTTGGATCAAGGGGGAGTTTGTTGGGATCATGTATGATCCAAAGTTTTAGTTTATTAAATAGTTTATTTACTTTTTTTATTAATGCTCAGGTAGTTTTATCCATTGGTTGGTTTTGTAAGCAACCTCCATCTCTAGTAAGCTTTTTTTTTAAGCTTACATTATGTACATGAAAAAATGAATGCATACATTGAATATTTTTTTGTTTCCTTCTGGCCTGATTTCAAACATTATTCAAATTTGTAAGCCCATGTCTAATAGGATGTCTAACTCCAATTTTCAATGGTTAAGATTTTGTTCAAATTTGGAGGTTTGTGTCTGATAGGGTGTCTAACTCCAACTTCCAATGATTCAAATTTTATTTATATTTGGAGGAGGCCCATGTCTAATATAACATCAAACTCCAATTTATAGAAATTCAAAATTTAATCAAATTTTGAGGATATGTATGCTTGATAGGGTTTCTAACTCCACTCCATTTTTTTTAAATGGGGTATTTTATTTCAATATTTCAAATTTCATTATTTACCATTATTTTTCACCTACCCATGTGCAAAATATATATATATAGCCTTGGTGGTCCAAAGTATGATGTTGTTACCACCCAAAAAATGTAGGATGTGTAACAATATCTTTTTTATAATTTGAAATGGGTGCTTACACACACACCTCAAAGTGGGGGAGAACGTAAACACCTAAAAAATTCCCCATAACATTTATTTAGTATTGATTTATATAATTTACTACGCTTATATATGGATAATTTGTTAATCTAGACCCTTTTGTTAACTTCCACATTGAAAAATCTAACACATTTTTCCATTATTTATCTTATCTTGTGCATCCCCTATATTATTCTCATCTTACCTTGAAATTTAGGCTCTCTTTAAGTGCAATACATGTGTCCTCTTCTTTCTCCCATTTTACATTATAGTTGTTGGAAGTTGGTGTGGGTGTTCATAATTATTAATTTGAATTTAAATGTCACTATAAATAAACAAGTATTATAACTTTTTTGACTTGGGAGATTTTTCACATATAGATCAATCGTTAGAGCATTATCATCATTAAGCTAGCATTCAATTGTGGATCCATTTTGTCACACAAGTTGAAAATTATCTACGTTATGTGTTTTCTACTATGAAGGCATCTCCTTTATGGAATGTATTGTTATTTGTAATATATGTTCCCATATTAGGGCCCTGACAAGTATAAAAATAATTAGTCTTACATTGCTCAGTAACCTTAATGCATGCCCCTGAACTCACTTGGTTTTCCTTAACATGTTGTGTCAAATATCATAGGTATTACAATGTTGCAAATTCAAGAGAAGAATGCTGAAACAAATCCATATCACGACACAAGATTATCATTGTTGTATCATTAAATCATTATCAAAATTTTAAGAACCCTCTATCCTCTTTTATCTACATGTTATATTTATATTCGTGATTAAAATGGAATATTAATCATGTATTATTTCTTGTATTTTTACATATATTTGCAATGTCTAATTAGAGATAAAATCATTTATGATCCTACAATCATGGATCTATTTAGAGGTAAAATCATTCGTGATACTACAATCATAGATCTTAAAGGAAAATGCAAGTGTCGATTTGTATCATACCATAAATAATTATCTAGAAAAGCTTTTCATTAAAATTTTAGTAAGAATAGAAACTAAAACTCTTTAGTTTTAACATTATATGCAATGTCTAACTAGAGAACAAATTATTTATGATAATGCAATCATGAAACTTCGAGAAAAATATAAGAGTAGATTTGTATAGCACCATAAAAATTTATCTTGAAAAGTTTTTTATTAAAATTTATAAAGAATAGAATCTAAAACTCTTTAGTGTTTTTTAAGAGTCAGTTATATAATATATGTAATTCAATTATATAATATATTATATTCAAAAAAATTAATTGGATGTGATCGATTCCCCTGGCAATCATTGAAGGGGACGTAAGTCCCCGTGAACCCTCATATAGGGGTTAATACCAGCAATCAAAATTAACTTATCACAGCTCGTCCAAGGGATTCAAATCAATCTTAGAAGTACAATTCAAAAATTCTCTGTAAAAATAAATAAATAAATCAGAATTTAAATGTCATAGTTGATGTATTCTTTTTTAATAAATGACAAAATAAGGACTATTTCATTAAATAACCATCAAACAATTGTGGTTGTTGGCACTCTATCATGTATATGTGGACCATATTGGTAAATCATGAATACTAAGTGTCACAACACTGACATGGTGACAACACTGACAAGATTGAGATTTCAAAATATTTGATCTTAAGTGGAATTAAATTTAGGCATATTGTTTCCACATAGTCAATCATCCTTTCATTTCCTTGTTTCACTTTAGCATGACATCAAAGATTGATTTTTTATTATATTATTTATTACACAATACAAATAAACACACAGACTGAGTTGTTTAACATTAAGTCCTCAAATAGTAAAATCCTTCAGAAGAACATTTGGCATTTTGTGTTTCTTATGCAGAGGCATTGGATTCCTTCCATGTTGCCTCCATTCTCCTTTAGAGTAAATCAAATTCACTTCAATCTCGCCACAATATTTAGCTAAGCTTAAAAAAAACATTAAGCCATAAGTTCGATAATTTATTACATAGACATTTATTTTATGTTTCATTTTTAATGGAAAGTCTGTAGGAGCATCAACAACACAGAAGCTTCAATAAAATAGCAAAACCGAAGCTCTGTTTCCTCTCACCTGAATCTTCATTGTATTTTTTTGTCACTTATTTCTGTTCTATAATCATGTGTTATGTGTTGTTCAGTGAAATGAACAATTTGGTGATGTAGATTGTTTTCCTTCTTTTATGATAATCACTACATTTTAGGTTACTTTGTTTTGTTTTTAAAGTTTGTGGATTAGTGCACAATTTAATTTTAGTAAGAAAAGTTACAAGGTTTTCCACATAATTTAAATATGAGAGGGCAAAAAATTGTTTTGAATTTATTTTATTTTAAAGTTGTATTATGTTATTTTTAAGTTACATTTTGTTAGCTTTAGATTATTTTCATTTAGATTAAGTAAATACGTCTTAAAAATTTTGACTCATTTGGAAACTCTCTTTTGGTTACAGTTATATTTAGCTGAAGATTTTAATTTTTGAAGGGTTTTACCAGCGTTGCTTAGGTTTATTATGAACTGTGTGTAAAGAAACATTTTGGGGGTTTACAAATATTTTTGGATGTGAAGTGGAAAAATGATCTCTTTTAAGTTTTTTACAATGTTTTACACTTCTAGAGGCAATCTAGGTTAAAAAAATAGCAAGCCTATTTTCATAAGGTTACACTTTCATAGGTTTCCACTAGAATTTGTAATAGGATTCCACAACTTTGTTGCCATTTACTTCAATGTTGTTCAACTCACTTTTTAAGACTTTTTAAGTGTTTCAAAATGTTTCTAATAAATTTGGTCACTTGTTTATTTTATAATTTTATATTTATTTTAATTTTTTGTGAGAAAATGACTTCCATTGGTCGTCCTAAGAAGGATAAAGAACAACGATCACTTGTTGATGCATTTGGTATCCCTCAGTATTCTAATCAACAATGTCATTCCCAAAATGAAGATTTTAATGTTCATTTACATGAAGAAGACTATGAATCAAATGGAGAAGAAATTCAAGAAGAGGAACAAGCATCAAAAAAACATAAAATAACATTCAAGTCCAATTGGAAAACATCTACAATAGCATTGAAAGGATAAATTGTTCTTAGCGTGTCAAATATAAGAGAAAAACTCAATTCGCTAAAGATGGGAGTACCACCCTTCAAGTTAGCAGTCTAAGAACCCATGCAAGTTTAGAGCCTCATAAATTTGTTTTATAACTTTTGGAAGGAGAAAGCAAATGTAGTATTATAATTACCAGACATGTATAACTAATGGTAAATGTTGAGAATAAGAGAATCATATCAATGATTGAAAATATATCTTTTGTTTCCACAGGTGATTTACCTTTAGAACTCTATAAGTCAATTTGTGACTTAAACAAGTGTCAAGGCACTTAACACATGCCTCTAACAGATGAATACTTTGCATATACAAATACCACATATGGAAAAGAATTTCTACAAGTTACGAAGGAGGTATATTGGAAAAAGTTAAAAGATGAGAATCTTCGTAGTCCATTTTAATCAAATTTTAATTGATGAAAGTATTGATCAGACTATGGAACAACATCTGATAATTTATATTATATATTTGACAAATGAAGGATGAGATCAATGTGTAACAAAGTTTATATGTCTCCTTCAAATAAATGATAAAACAACTCAATCTATGTATGATGTCATGATAACTCTTTAGTAGAGATGAAATCATCATTGATGAAGTTAGTTGGATTTGGGTCTAATAGGGCTTCTACCATAAGGGGTATATGTGAAGGTTTATCTATTAAGCTTCATCTATATGCTCCTTAGTTATTAAATATTCATTGCATCGCTCATCGAGAAGTATTGACAGCGAATGATGATTTGTCTCATTTCCCAAAGCTACAATTTATTAACAAATTTGCAAACAAAGTTTATTCATAACAATAAGAGAGCCAATGGAGTCATTTCAAATCAGTAAGATAGAGGTGTTGCAAATTCATCAAATTGAGTGTCTTTCTAGAGGAGAAGTCATGGAAAGGCTTGTCAAACTCATTTCTGCTTTGTTGAAAGAATGGGAGTTAGGGGAGAAAAAAATATATGATTTGGCAAGAATTTATCAAGTACATCTTTGCATCCATTTACTTGTAGACGTGCTTATTGAGTTAAATAAGTTGAATAAAAAATACCAATTGGCACTACTTTAGCTATTACTATTGACATGCTTCGTAGGGGATTTCAAATGGAGATATTCGGCACAGATACAATGCATATATAATCTTTTTTAAATAGAGCATGAAGAGGAACTCTTGAGTTTGTAGATGGAACATGTACAATACATGTACATTGAAGAGTTTGTCTAACTCAAAAAGATCAAGAACACTAGATGATTACATTATATTGAAAAAAAAGTTATAGTGAAGGTTATTGATTCTTTAGATACAAAGTTACCTATATTTAATGCTGCTAAGTTTGTCACTCATCATAATTATTTTGAGGAGATAGATGATAGGCATTGTCAAACAAAAACATAGTTAACATGTTTATGTGAAAAAATAAGTTTTGAGAACTCACTTATTGTGGATACCATCAAATGTTTAGGTGAGATAGATGAATTTGTTTACACTATTTATAAATCATTTCCCAAACAACATATGTTTAGAGTATGAGATCTATGTGAGAATGAACCTAAATGGTTTGAAGGGTTTCTATGTTTAATGTAGCTATGACAAACTATTCTTGTTATTCCAATGAACACAACAGTATGTGAAAAATGTTTCTCAAAGTTTATCCAGATAAAAAATGATGATAGATCTAGACTTTCTTTGAACACATTATATATGTTAATATTTATTTCCCTTTGTGCACCTCATACTCTAAATGACGTAGATTGGAATGTTATTAATGATGTATGGAAGTATATAAAAGCTTGAAAGCCTCTTCTACTACCAATAACTACATATGTTCTCCACACACATGGTGGTCTTCTTAAATAGAAATATGCTCACATTATACTATATTGAAGACTACCTCAAGAGCAATTTTGAGCCAACTCCAGATTATTTCAGCAACAAAGTATAACATCCATTGGATACTTCAATATCGAAATGTTCATTTAAAACTAGCACTAGAGTGTTTCAACGCTAGAGTACAATATCCCCCATAGTACTTCAACGTCAGAATGTTCATTTAAAACTAATTCTTGAGTATTTCAACTTTATAGTATATCATCCCTCGTGATAAGGCCATTATATGTCTTATCATATCATAGAAGCAACCCTCTATTCCTTCCATATGTCATCCCTAAAAGTGAATTTAGATGTAATTGAGTTCTTATAGTTTGTTTCGAATAATATATAATATATATGCAATATATTTCTTAAAAGACATTGTGATATGATTTATTAACAATTTCCAAATATTTCTTAGAATATAGGTGCAAAAATCTATATATGTAAGTCAAACCAAGACACAAAGAAAAATGTCATTTTTGAGTATTGGATACAACATTGAGGACTAACTCAAGTGCTAGAGTACTTTAGCTCTGGAATATGGTGTCTCTAGAGTATTATATCTAAGAGGTGTTCATACAAGTAACTCTGAAATATTCACATAGACAGTGAACTCCTAAGTACTCCAAATCTATATTTGAATAAATATTACTATCATATCTATATATAAGATTTCAAAGATTTTAAAAATTGTACCATATATAAATGGCACCACCAAAAGTATGTGGAATGCTTATGGTATGCTAGTACGTAATTTCATATACCTTTCTATGACTATTATGAAATATCCATATCTTTCAAGCAAAGAATATAAAAGATAGAATGAATCCAGCGCTCTTCACTATTTTCTCCTTAAAAAGTGGAGATCAGTGGCATTTTGCCAATAATGTAAATATGAATAGTGATATGAACTTAATTTGTTAAGACATTAATCAAGATTAGAAATTACTTGAATTGTTATGATGTTAATCAAGATTAAGAAATTTGTTGAAGATGTAATATTAAAAAACCTTTCAATTCTAAAAGCAAGTCAGACTTATTGTTGTAGAACAAAATTTAGATTAATAACTGGTAAAAATTTTAAAATATTATTTTATTAAACATATTTTTTAGTGATTAAAAGGTAAAAATTATATTTTATTTAACATATTTTTAGTAACGTGTGTACTTGTTTTACTCTTGTCAATTGAAATTAAAACCAGCGCTTCAAATTAAGACCCTTCAACTTGAAATTAAGACCAGCACTTCAAATTCGATCAATAGTCAACACATTACCGACAATCATACATTAAGACGTCCATTGAATTTTAAACTTAATTGGGTAAAAAGAGCCCACCTGCCTAACCAATTAATCTACCACTCATTGATCAGATTTTTTAATCTAATTATAACAATAAACAGCTTAATTTAAAACCAACGAAATGCAGGAAAAAATAATAATAATAAGGTTCAAACACTATACATTCGTATAATATTTGAGGAAAAAATAACAATCCAAGCGTTCTCATGAACTAAACATTGAAATGAAGAAGACAAACCTGTCTGAATTCAGTGCAGCTAAACAAAATTTAAATCAATTTATTATTAAAATGAATTTCAGGTCGACATGTTTTTTCATTTTTATTTTTAAATGTTTTAACTACTACTCCTAATCTACCATTGGAGAAATGGGGCTTCCACAGTTCCATCCGCCTGATTAGTAACTTATTTGAATGTCATAGAGATCATATTTTTACATAACCCTTCCCTGAATGCAAAATTTTTAAACAATAGAAGCACATTTTTATTCTTTTCAAGTTGATGAGACCACGGTGTTTATGGAGAGCATTGAAAAAGTTACTTAGGAGTCCTATGTGCATGGTTGGACCATCTAAGACTCAAACAGTGTACTAGTGACTACTGAATTACAGGTTCTTTGTGATTACCTACTCCTTTAGTTTAGCGTGTGGTTTTTATACCATATTATTTTGTATGGACCAACCAGCACTCGAACCTAAGACTTCCAATGCGAATGTTGGAGTACTCCACCACTGAACAAGCAGCCCTCTTTCACTTCAGCGTGCAGTTTGTCTTTCTTCCAACACTAACCTCACTTGCCTCAGAGCTCTATCTAATTCCACAGGAGTTTGACCTCAAGAAAAACCTACTGAACAATTGCTCCAAGTGGAAATTCTTGTTTTGATAAGTACCTACCGAGCAATACCAGGTACAATTGATACTTTGCATTGAATATTCATTAAAATAGATACTAGGCTTTCAATTCTGGGGAAAGAGTCTTCAAAAAAAAAGTCGATGGTGTTTTACAGTAAGAAATAATACTGTCATACAAATTCAAACATCAAATTTAAGCCTATTGTGCTAAATGTAGACCCTCTTCATAATCTGATCATGCCCATCTATTCACCTGTTTAATAAACAGCTACTACTTTGTAGATTGTGGTAAGAGAAATATATTGAATTGTTTATTTGGTTTATTAGACAATAATTAAATTTAGAAAACATACAAAATAATCCACTACGCAACAAACTTTTGTTTTGAAATTTTACTCCTACCTAAGAGAATAAACTTGAAAACATACCACAAACACCAGTCTAGAGAAACTTATATACTAGAAATCTCAAGCCTGCAATCTCTTCCTATATTAAACTGATGAATTGGCAAGGCTTGATCTATTACAAACAATAGTCAAAGGATCTGAAATTTAAAAGCAGTATAAATTTGAACAATAAATAAGGAAAATAGAAAACAATCCCCTTGTAGGCTTCTTAAAGGGGTGTCTCATACACCAAATTGGGGCTTTTGCAATACATAAAATTATAAGATGATTTTTGAAAAAACAACATTGGTTATAATTATCCATCAACATTTCAAATCACAACATGCAATCAATCAGGACGTATGTAAAAATTACAGACCAGAGCTCCTTAAATAGATTTTTGTTAATGACTCTCATTTTCTAAAATTTATATTAATTAAATATCAAAATTTTACAATTTCAATAAACTAATAACAATTGGTAGAGAATGACTCTATCCAGACAAGATCATCATGGTCCAGTGTGTAATATGTGAAACCCTATCTACACAATTTGAGAGAACATATCTTCACAAAGAAATCAAAACCTCTTTAAGGAAAAGTGGGAGAACCTATCAGATACTTTCCTGGCCAAATCAATATACTATCACTTATGAATTGTTGATATAAAATCAAATATAGTACAAATATCCTTCTCAGTAAGAATTCAAGAATGATAAGAGAAATCCTATTACAAGAGATACAAACAGAGACTGACTAGTATGACATGCACCACTAGGTTTGCTGGAAAAAGGCGAACTGGAAGGTGGGGTGGAAGTTGGCACTGGAGCAGGAACATCCTTCAATGGTGGCAGTGGAGGATCTGTCACAAATGAAATAGATGATTCTGGGGCCTGAGTAGGTAACAAGTTTCCCACTGGTATGCCAGACAAAAGCATTCCAGGAACGACAAGAAACATCTGATAATCATCTTCTGTCCGAGGATGGAGACAAGCATTCCCTGCAATCACAAATATATACCATGTTCAATTTTATGACTGCCCTTGGTCATTGGGCCAGAAACCACGAGTACAAAATTTGAACAATATATAAGATAAATGGAAAACAATCCCCTTGTGGGCTTCAGTAAGGGAGTTCCATACACTAAATCGGTGTCTCATGGAGTAGTGACCTAAAAAACTACCTCTACCTTTACCTTTATGTAGAGATGAATTTAAACTAACGCCCCTAGATCCTCTAAGGTCCCCTGAGAATGTTAATTAAAATACAATATCCTATTATATTCATTTAATCTATTCATAGTACATACATCTGCATTAAAAAATGGAAAAACTTGTAAAGCAAAAGAATGGATTTAAACTTGTTGGATAGCACAAATTCTAAATAATTAAGAATCAGGATAATCAATGAGACGATTTCTTGACAACATATATAAGGATATTAAAACAGATTATTATAATATTTCACAGTCCAACAAACTGAATGTTTATAATGCAGATCAGAGGAAAAATGAAAGAGGAGTTTTAGTACTCAATAGAATGTCACCATTGGAAAAGACATTAAGAAAAAACACAAAGTAAATGACTTACCTAAATATGCGGATGCAGTTGCTGGAAAGTCAGTGATGAGCCCATCTACCTTGGCAACTTGTACAAAGGAGTTGATTTCCATTGTTGGATCTGCAAGATAATCGAAGTCCAAATAGAGGAATTCATTTCTCAGAGTGTAGACGAAAACTGATATATTATGATCGTGAAATTGCTTGACAATATTTGAAGGCTCTAAAAGAATAAAGTCACTAGTATCCTCGAAGATAACACTCCTGGAAAGAGCTACAGTGTCAGCAAGTTTTCTGATCTCCTCGATGGCAGAACCAGAGACGGTGACATCAGTTTCTTTCACCCTATAAATAAGCTTAAAGTTTGTTCTTTGCTTGAATTGAACTAGCACGGCACTGTCATCAGACTGTATCCTGATCCTATCAGATATTCTATCATATCCAGACATACTTAAGGCAGAAAGAGTGGCATTTGTAACATCAAGATTCCGTTCTGATATTATTGCCCGTGCATTCTGCAAATGACACAAGAATTACAGTGTTATAGCGGCTGAATTTACATATAGTACAAACATGGGAAGGGTCTATAACATGTAGATATCCTTCATTACTAGCTCTTTCCAGCAACTATTTTCAAGGCAATTTGAAAAACTATACCTCTATGTTGATAAGAACGTTAATGTTGGCTTGTTTCTTTGCAAATTCAAGAAAAGCAGTCAAGTTCATGTATTTTCCAACACTAGCTTGTGCAGGATTTCTATAAAGCTGATAATCTAGCCCGGATGGACTATATATGTTAACTGCACAGCCCGACAAATTTATACTGCAATATTGAATCAGTTGGCCCTAAAAACCAGATAAAATGAAAAATATTTGATGCAAGAATTAAAGTTCCTTTTCCTACTTTGTTTAAACACTTCTAACCTGTTATATAAGCTTTAAAGCCAGCAATCTTATATTTCTCTAGTGTCAAGGAAAAGGGAAAGTTGAAGTGTGGTCAATAATATCAGGAAAACACTGCAAACTGCCACTGCATATTCAGGTGTAATCCAGTGAACAAGGAGAGATCTATTTATTTGAGACTGACTTGCTCAACTTGGATAGAGACTATGATTACCTGTCAAGCTTTGAATTTCTTTCCAGGTGAGATCAAATGTGAAGATGCCTTGGTCATCCTGGATAGTTGGAATCTTTTTCATACGAGAAGGATAAAATGCTGAGTTTGATGTTATAGCTGTCCCCACTAAAAGGTCCGGTGATTCCCTGCAGAAAGGGATGCCATCTTTTGCTATTTGGACTGAGCAGTCAATGTAGTCGACTCCATCGCTTATGGCAGCCTGATAGGCTATATCGGTACAACCTGGGTAGTCACCACTTGCTCCATTGTGGGAAATAATTAGTGGGTTTCCTGTTGCCACAAGTAGAGCATATTGATCATGAAGTGTGATCCAAAACATTTATCATTATAAATTTACACACTTTTTTCCAGAAGCTCCATCTCTAATACTGAATGTTATCAGCCAATATAGAGAGATAATGAATAACTAAGAATGATGCTGGAAATGACGTTAACTGTGTACCTGCACTGGAGGATTTACTGACATTGTTGTGAACATAGCAAGCTGCATTGTCATTAATTCAGAGGAATCTGATTAAGTTCCAGGCATTAGAATCTCAAGGTAAATATATCCAAAAACGTAAGTTTTGTATTATGTCACAGGCTTTGGGCCTTAGAAGATGGACGTTAAGAATATATTAGGTAAAACTTGAAAGTATTTAAGACACTATACCTATTGCCTCTGATGCTGTTACAGAGAAATCTGTCAGAACGCCATCGACTGCAAAATTATTATTGTCCACAAACTGTAGATACTCTCTTATTGGATCATAACTATAATTGTAGCTCATACCATATTCATCATTGGCAAAATCAGAAGCAAATATTTCCAGCCCTATAGTATGTGCATCTTTGACAAGATCTGTAGGAGCTTGTAGATACAAGTCCAGACCTTGTGGCCATATGTAGCTCTTTGGAACTAAGATTCCAGAGGCAAACTCTTTTACAGATGTTAAGTCTCTTAGCATGGAACCATATGTTTTATTTGTTGAAGGGTCAATATCTTCTTTGTTCAGGAATCTGAGTATCAATTTTGTCTTGCTGCTTCTAAATTTTGGTGCTATGGCTCTCAAAAACTCAACCTCAGTTGAAGAGATGTAATCCAAGGTCATTCTTCTTGATAAAGACCGCACATACGATGGCATGCTTAAGTTGTGCTCATCATAAAATTTTGAATACTGCCATTAATATGAACAGCATATCAGCATTCAAAATGCACTTGCAAACTTGCATATTGATAATAATCATGTTTTATCATTCACAGCTGAATACCCATTTTAAAGTAAGACCAGTTGCTAGAGATACAATAAACTCAAACATCTGTAACTTAACTATATGGATGTCCACATAATATACCTGCACATTCAACCAAATTGCAGATGGCTGAATATCACGTAGGTCTTCTGGTGAAATCAGTCCATAAGATAGATCGAAGCTATGAGTGCGGGATGTGAATGGCTGAATTGCTGGAAAAAGAAAAAGAATGGTACTTCTTTAATTACCCTATAACAACAAATTTACAAAACTAAGCAATTCCAAATAAATACACTCTGATAGATCCAGAGGCCAATTGGGCCTACATCTTATCTCATCATCTCAAACATACACATCAGAACCATATAATGATAGTAGGCTCTTACACAAATGTTTCAGTTATGACTTACTAGATGAAATCTTAAATCGAAACAGAACTTGGTAAACAAGTAAATACACTCTGAAAGATCCTAGAGATCAATTCGGCAGGCTTTCAGCCTACAACTTATTTCATCATCTCCTAGGGTCATTTTAACCCAGCACTTTCTATTGTAATTAGTTGTATTCTCAAGTCCCATTGACCGACTTTTAATCATCCATGGACATTAATTTAATTTCTTTCTTTCTCAAACATACGCATCAGAACCTGGAAAGAATGTATAATATGCAACCATGGTAAAATGATGTCTGCTCTACGTTTTCAACTCACCTGTAACATTGTCAAAGAGCTCGTTCAAAAAGAAGTCAATAGAAAAATATGCAGTGATGTTTTCCCCATTGACAAGATAAGAACTATTCCGATTTGGGAAAAAAGAATCGATGTTTGTACTGTTCTCCAATCTTAAATCTGTTCGGCATATGCCTTGTTTATCTTGTGTTAACTGCAAGTCACAGAACATAACAGCATCATATAAGCTGTTATTGATTGCAACTTCATAAGCAAATTTAATTTGGTCAGGAAAAAGGCCAGACAGTCCACCACGAGCTATGACCAGAGGCGCTTCACCTGCACAAAGAGAGACCGAAAAAAAAGTCAGGTAGAGATTAGCTCTTTGCAACATCGATGTAATTTTCAAAAAAAAGTAAGAAGTTTGGCGATATAAGAACAATAATTAACGATATTAGTTGTATGTTCTTAGGAAACTTTGGCTTTTTGTCCTGCTGGTTGGAAAGTCTGAAAATAATGTATTAAATTCTTTTGCAAATCAATATAACGGAAGGGACTCCCCAACTCTCTTTTTACCAATTAAAAAAAATGATATTAGTTTAAATAGCAAATAAAAAATATTTGAAGTACGAATGCATCATTTAATGAGAATGAGACAGGATGTGAAAGGCTAGGTTCAAACTAGCTTCAGATTAAAATTCTCCAAATGCATATAATCCCCTTGAACAAGAAAGTTTGCTTATTTTCTTGAGTATTACAGATGGAAGTACAGCTTGGAGTTTGAACAATAGGTCAGGTAACAAGTCAAGTGATTTAATTTTGAGATTAGTTTCTTTGCAGTGTAAAACTGAGTTTCTTTTGGAATCAACTGTATAAAATTATTTTGTCTGACATTTCGGATCTCACTACTGGATCCAGCTTCATTCTTTTCTTCCCTAAAAATGGATCCAGTAGTGAGATCTGAAATGTCAGACAACCAATTTTATGTAGTTGATTCCAGAAGAAACTTACTCAGTTTTATACTGCAAAGAAAATAAATTGCATTTCCTATAAGAACACGGAGTGAATGTGAAGATTTGAAATCAAATGCACTTTTAGTCACAGATTTTCCAGCGGAGAGTGTTTGTGCTCATAGCAACAAAATTTTAATGATTGCTATGAATAGTGAATGGTGAATGGTGATTAGACAGAGTAAGAATCAATTGATCAACATAAACAACTACAAAAGTACACAGACTAGATACCAAAGTTTCCCCGATGAAGGAATATGAGAAACGTGTCATGCAAAACCTCTGGAACATGTAGAGAATATTGGAACAAACAGAGAATACAAATCATACTAATGCGTAAGCTTGATCTCCAATGTCTCCAGCTGACAATGTCTTCCTCCATTGTTTTCTTTTAAAGTCCATTTTATATTACTAGTTATATTGCTTTATTGAATTAATACAAATCATATCTTCATTTGGAATTTCAGTATTCACAAGGATATTGGGATTCATTTAAGGAGAGATTTTACGGTTAAAAAAAAAATAGGGTTAGGTTGCAGTTGTAGCCACAGTCCATTTCCTTCTGCCATTGACTCAACAGTTGATGGTGTCCTACGTGCAGTTCCTTCTAGCATTCTTCTGGTGGTATGTTGCTCCATTTCTACACTATTTGTAGAAATTTAAATGCAGAAAATACCAAATAGCAGAAATACATATGCAGAAAAAATGGAGGCACCTGTAAACACAGGAGCTCTCACACAATGGCAGCTCTTTGTATTGCATTAGCAAAATAAGATTGAAAGATAAATTTTAGGGTTTTTCCTCACTATGTAATCAATAGGAAAGGAAACCCTAACTAACCCATGACGTAGCCCTTCTTTAATCCTAGGTAAAGAAAGCCGAACTTAAATAATAACACTAAGGGCTATAAAATAAAGCTAATAATATGTTGTGCCTATAAGTACACAACATGCCTTTGCCTGAGCTTTGTCCTCAAAGCTTGTAACAATTCTATAGTTAAGCATGCTCAATAGGATGGGTGACCTCTAGGGAAGCATGAGACATACATATTTTAAGCTAGCTTTTACATATAAATGGCACAAATGTTGAGAATGGAACACATGACCACTAAATCATAAAATATAGGTCAAACCAACACACCAAAGAATACAACTTAACAAAACCCATGAATAAGAATGGGGCCTTTTAATTTTTACAAAGCCCCTTAAATTTTGACACGTTTTTCGAAGTTATGGCAAGTTTGGATAATTGCCTACGAAATCTTCATTCTCCAACATTACATCTTCCACAGGCAACCCCTTCCAATTGATCTGCCAAAACCGAGTTGTCTTATTTCACAGAACTTTCAGCTCCTCCCCAATAATACTTTTCAGCTCCAAGACCAACTTGCCTTCTTAATCAATGAACAGTATTTTTGTATGTGGTGCCGTATGGTCTCCTACCTTTTTCAAATATGACACAGAAAACATTGTCGATCTTCCCTTTGTTCATGATACCCAGCCTTGGCCTGAAAACAGGATGGCCCATTATATCGAGGTTGAAGCTAATATTTTCCATTCTCCTTCAGTGTCATTTGATTATATAGCAGCAACAGGGCAAACACAGTATTTTTGTATGTGGTGCCGTATGGTCTCCTACCTTTTTCAAATATGACACAGAAAACATTGTCGATCTTCCCTTTGTTCATGATACCCAGCCTTGGCCTGAAAACAGGATGGCCCATTATATCGAGGTTGAAGCTAATACTTTCCATTCTCCTTCAGTGTCATTTGATTATATAGCAGCAACAGGGCAAACACCATATTCCCCCACTTCAGAACCGGTCTCTCATGATGATCTGCTTGATGTTTCATCTGGTTTGCACTAATGGAAAAAAAGTCTTCCAAATGTCTAAGTATTCCCTACATCTTTTCTAATATTTCTATTGCTGCAGGTACCTTCTCCCTCTGAAAGTCCTAATCCATTGCTGATGGAGGCTCTTAACCATATAACACCTTAAATGGTGGAGTGGCGCACAGTGTTGTACCACTAATCAGCCAGATATAATCATTTCATCCTCCTGCTCTGCTTATCCTCTGCATACATCCTCAAGTACCCTTCCAAAAATTTGTTCGCTACCTCTATTTGTCAATTCAATTGGTGATGATAGTCCGTAATCACATTGAATGTCGCCGCTACTAACCAAAAAATTCTTGCCAACAACCAATCTTGAAGATATGAACCCATTCACAGATGATTAGCTATGGAATTCCATGTAGCTTACAGAAATGTTGGAAATACAACTTAGCAAACTTAGGACCATCGAAACTTGCCATTGTCATAGGAATGAAATGAGCATAGTCAACCAATCAACCGCAACAAATATTTCATCCTTACCTTCATAGCATGGTAGGCCTGAGATAAAGTCCATGGAAACAATTTACCACTTCTGATTGGGAATGGAATTTGGTTGTAGAAGACCTAGGGATGGAACACTTGACGTTGTTTTGTTGACAAGCGTCACATTCCACCACAAATTGAAAAATGTCATCCTTAATGTCTGTCAAAACAAATTGAAGGCAATGTTTTTGTAGGTTTTCTTGAAACCTAAATGTCCTGTAGATGGTGACTCATGTCCATGCTCAGATTCCTTCCGTTTTGAATGGAAGTCATGCCCAAAGTAAAGGTGGTATTTGTAAGAGATGATGTCATTTCTGATTGTCCAACATGTTCTCATCTGAGTTGGACTGTAGCCGGATCACTTAAATAATCTTGAAGATCTTGTAGCAAAGCATGTTCGCTAATGGAGATGGAATTAAAGATAAGCGACTCATCTTGGCATGAAAATGTATTTCCCACCACATTCTCTTTCCACTTCCTATAGAGGATCTCATAGCCATGCCTGAACATGACCAATCCACTTCTAATGCTATTTTATGAGTGTTCCCCAAATGAGGAGGTGTTTGAGGCTACAAATAAAGAATTTTAAGAAACCCTCCCAAAAAAAAAAGTTATAGAATGGCTGGCAATCATGCTGGAAGGGATTCATCAGTGTGGAAAATCTAAAGAAACTGGCCTTCGTGACTCTGGCAAAAATAAAAAGATTTCATAAAACTCGTTGTGGATGTAAAGGCAAATCTTGCTTAATCTTTATAACTTGGTGAAATCGTTTGGTGAATTTAAAAGAAAAAATTGTAACAAGCTTAAAAGTTACTACAGACAACACCACACTACTACATACATCACCGCATATAACAGAAAACATCGCTTTACTAATCAGATATGGTAGTTTTAGTAACAAAATTTAAATAAGTATTAAGTAACAAGTAACAAAGACTTTAGTTGTTTGTTATGCTTATAGAGGAATTGATATTTGTACTAAGCTAAGTTGGAAGCCCAAAATATGGTGTTATGCTTATAAATGAATTCAAATAAAAAATTCTTTAACTTTTAAATTGACCATTGACTAGAGTTTGCAGGAATTCAGTACACGATTCATATCTCTATCTTTTGGAGGCAATCTAAATTTGTTTTCTATTGAATATTATTGTTGACGCTGTGGATTGCACCCTTGACAGGACGCTAAGCTCCTATCTTCCACGCGGTACAACGAATACTCCCTTCTTGCTGTGGGTCTGGCAAAACTGGGGGGAGAATCTCTAGATAAGGGCTAGCTCCCTTTGATGCATCTCTGAGTTATTTCACTACTACTGCTAATATATAAAAAGGGGGGTTGGTGAAAAGAGAGAAAGATACTGAAAACAGAAACTAATCTAAGACGGTGATGAACCAAACAAGTTGATCTACTCAGTTACTTACATTTCAGACTAGAAGAGGGCAGACATACACTTTATCTGATGAAAAGACCAGACTCTAGGAAGCTTTAACAGGGAGGCTTAATGAAGACACACAGAAAATGAACTTACCACAGGCGCTATAGAAAACACACTGTCTGATAATCCTTTTTTGTCTCTACGCTTCAGATGCAGCATTTCCTGTTGACCTGCAGAACTGGTACTTTGGCTACACTAGGTGTGTTGGTGTCAAACTTGTGAAAGCATCATGCAAAAATGACTGAACACAGGATTGATACACAGACACACTCAAAAGCATAAGTAGTCAGATAGAGGTAAAACACTTTCTTATTTATTCAAGGTGAAATTTTGGCAGGGCTGCGTCATACAAAATGAGAGATATATTTCTCAAATGAGAGTTTACAATATATAGAGAAAGAGAAAGCAACGGTGCCCTTTTCCACAAGTGGCCCATGCTGCGTTCAATTCATTGGAAAGAGGAAGTCCGGTGAATGAAGCCATGCTGCGGCAGTCCAAGTCTTGACTTTGACGTTTAAATTATATTAAACGTCATTGTGAAAGCATGGGTCGCACTCTTTTGTTTGAAAACAAGACCGCTTCTTAAAGAGGTTCACGCGGTTGTCTACTCATTAATGCTTATAAGAAGAAAAACAGGCCGCACCATTCACTGTTTGTGCTCCTTGATGACCATTTCGTAAGGACTGTTCCAACCACTAGCATAACTCCTCTGCCGACATCTCTTTTGCCACTTGGGCTGTTCTATCCGTGTCTGTGCTTGGCTGGGTGCGTCTTTTGGAACATTCCAAATGTTGTCGTATGTGTGCATGGCCATGTTTTGGATTCTCTATTTTGTTCCCTCTTTCCTTGCTATATTTTGTCTCTTTCTGGCAATCTGAGCTCTCGGGGATATCTTCTCGTCCTTCACTGGCTCCTTGGGCTCCTTTCTCAGCGGGTTGCTGAGTTCACTCTTGGCTTTTGACTTTTCTTGGATTTTGTCTTTTCTTGGCTCTTTTTGCCCTCGGGGCTATCTTATTGGCGGGTCGCTGAGTTTCCACGCGCGGACCCATCTTTAAACATTTGAGAATCAACAGCTATCTTATCACCGTAAAGTTGACGTTCGCGCACCCGTCGCCATTTGAAAGCCAACGGCTATTCCATTTCCTGAATTTGACGTCTGCGAGGATGTCACTGGACGTTTGAATTCCAACGGCTAGTTTGCGATGCTGAATTTGATGTCTTCAGGCCGTCACCCCTTTGGCAATTTCTTCGGCTTTTCGCAATCGAACCCTCCCGAAGGGAAGGTGTCCCTTCGGGGCTTTGAAAAGGTCCCCTTCTTGGCAGCAGAGAGTCCCCCGCAAGGGCACTTGCCCTTCGGGCTCCTTCGGGCTGCCTTGGCTTCTCAATTCCCTCGGACAAAATGTCCGAAGGAATCCCTTCGAACATTTTGCCCGAAGGAAGTCTTTCCTTCCAAGTCTCGGTTTTTCTTTCTTTCGGTCGGTCCTTTTCTTCGGACAAAAGTCCGAAGGAATTTACCTTTGCCACTTTGCCGCAGATTTCTTTCTGAAGGGTAATTTTCCATTTGGCTACTTGCCTTGTGAATTTCTTCAGACAAAATGTCCGAAGGAATTCCTTCGGGCACTTTGTCTGAAAGAATTCACATTGACTTCCTTGGATTTCCCTCGGATTTATTCTTCGAACAAAAGTCCGAAGAATATCCTTCCTTTTGCCTTAGTCTTTTCTCCGAAGGAAACCTTACCTTTCGGCCCTCTTCTTTGGTCCCTCTGCAAGTGTTTTCTGCCCTCCACAAGGGCATTTAGGCTCCCGAGTTGCCCTTCAGACTCTTTCGGAAAGGCCCGATTGGTCATTTGCTTGCCCTCTGCAAGGGCACTTCACCTTCGGGGCCTGTTGAAAGACTTATATCCCTTTTGAAAATGAGCGATTTCCTTTGCCGAAAAGGCTTGTGCGATTGACTGCCCAAAGAGAAAAAAGGTCTTATACCAAACCGAAACCTGCAGGTCCTTAGATCTTTCAATGTTTTATAAGAACAGGACTTATTGCAAAGAAAAATTGGGCATTTGCAGAAGGTGGATACATCCAAGACTGACGGTTCAAAACAGCAGGAAAAGGAGACCGACTTTTGGCTTGCAGGGCCAAAATGGTCAACAAATTTGGCGATTCCCAGGGGAAGCATGCCTACTATGCTTGGGAAGACTGATGACTTGCAAGTCCGTTGGGCACAGAGTCAAAACACAGCCCAAAAGGTTGACAATAACCTTGAGATATCCAAGAATCAATCATGAAGCCTTCACCCCAAACGGTAAACAAAACACACACAAGGCTAAAAAAACTACGAACATGTGCAAGAGCACTTAGGGAAAACAAAGACAACTGAAAGCAAACTACTATGTACAGCTAACTAGATACATTTGCCTCCCTCCTGGATCAAAGGGAAAACTTTTTAAGTCTCCTTCATGGCAAGAAAACTTATGGTGCCAGACAAGTGGCTGAATGGAATGGAGACTTGGTGACTTGTTCTACCACCTTGATTGGCTTGTATCCAAATGAATCAGAGTCAAACATGCTTCCAACATATATGTATTGATCTTGCTCTTGAAAGCTTGCCTCATGCTGGCCCTTCATGCTAGTGTATTTCACCAAGAAAGCAATGGCTGCTGGCTCATCACCATAGGGATCATCTAGCTCATAACCCCCTTGATATACATCATGGATTGACTTGTTCCCTTCTGCCTCATTTAAGAGATTGTCAAACTTATCTTCTGCTTCCTCATGGCTTTTTTGAAGAAGGGTGACTGTTGCGATGTCTGAAATGGGATCACAAACTGCTTGCTCATCCCACAAAACATCACCTTCTTGCTCAAGGCTCTCTTCTTCAAAGCTTTCATCAAGATTAACAGGCCTCTCCTTTTCTTGCTCAAAAACCAGAGTCTCTAGCTGTTCAAAGACATCCTCCTGATCCTCCTCCAACTCGAGTTCCATGGCATGGTCATCCTCCTCATCAAAGCAACAAGTTCATCAAACAAGGGAGTAGAGAGCTCACCATGCTTACTTTCCTCTTCGTATCGTTGGAACATCCGCATGTATGCATGACCTGTGTCTTCTCCATTGTTGATGATGTCTTCAAAGGGAGCATCCATGATGATCTCATCCTCATTGTCACTCATGATAGCCTCTTGGGCAGCTGCAAATTGGATCCTCTCTTCTTCACTTGCCTCTTTCAAAATAGGTTCCTCTTTGAGAAAGAATGGAGTGGAGGGTTGATGGACAAACTCATGTGGAAGAAGAGGCAATCCTTGAGCTAGAATCGAATGATTCTCTTCCTTCCATTTGGCCAGCACTTGATCTATATCAGATGTGGCTTGATAGCTCTCTTGGAGGGGTGTAGATAGGGTGTATTCAAATGTAGGAGCTTCTGATTGATCCGAACCGTCCATCACACCTTGGTTGAGGAACCTCATTCTGAACTCCAATTCTGTAATTTGCCTGGCTATATTCTCTTGGGAGAGCCTTTCTTGGGGATCATGAGGATCACCATGAGCAGGAGCAGCTTCATCATTTCCAAGGCCCTGAGCTGGTCCATGGTATTCTCTCCTCCAACCTGGAATCTTGACATCATGTTCAAAGACTTGAGGAGGTTGAGGAAGACTAGGAAGAGACTGTTGATGTACAGGAAGAGCTGCTTCAAGAGAGATGTGTTGCTTTCCAAAAGATATAGGGTGATTCCCATCAAAAGAGGGTCCACAATCTAAAGAATTGAGAAGGTTAGTCTCTATGAGAGGTTGCTCTAATGCCCTTTGATGTTGGAAAGCTAGGTGCAAGGGATTAAGAGCAGGAGTGGTTATTGCATCAGATGAGCTAGAGTGAGCAAGTGCTATTTGGTAGAAAGGATTTGGTGCACAAGAGGAGGCTTTCTTTAGAATAGGAGGGGGCTGATTTGATATGGGAGAAGTCGCACAGGGCTGATTGCCTTGAATGGATGGACTCTTCCATTTTGTTACTTCCTCCTTCATGGATTGCAAGGCCTGAGCTTGCCTCGACAAGCACTCCTCTTTGTACATAAGCTCTTGCTGATATCTATTCTACTCCTCCAATCCGTTTATCTCCATCACTTGCTTCTCAAATTCCAGCGTTACTTCCTTTACACTAGGTGAAGGGCAACCAGGAGAGCTGCTTGAGGTGATGCCATGAACAACCTGAGTTTGATCAAATTTATATGAAGGAAAACAAGGTCCATGCTACTGAGCAATGGAATTATACATACCAAAAATGTGATTTCTTGATGGCATCAGGACTGCTTAACCAGCTGATTCAACTCGAAGTCGCCATTGGTGTTGGTTGAAATGCCTTTAAACGCTGATTGGTTGAAGGACACACCAAAAAATCCTTCAACTCCTTGCACAAACTGTCCCACAATCGCCTAATTAAAAGTCAGATGCTAGATTAGTGGTTCATTCTTGCTATAACAGGACCAGCACCAATCCTAGAACTTTTTTAAGCATTAAAACGAGTCCCACTGGGCGTGCCAAAAACTGTTGATGCTGTGGATTGCACCCTTGACAGGAGGTTGAGCTCCTATCTTCCACACGGCACAATGGAGACTCCCCTCTTGCTGTGGGTCTGACAAAACTGGGGGGAGAATCTCTAGATAAGGGCTAGCTCCCTTTGATGCATCTCTGAGTTATTTCACTACTACTACTAATATATAAAAAGGGGGGGTGAAAAGAGAGAAAGATACTGAAAACAGAAACTAATCTAAGATGGTGATGCACCAAACAAGTTGATCTACTCAGTTACTCACACTTCAGACCAGAAGAGGGCGGACATACACTTTATCTGATGAAAAGACCAAACTCTAGGGAGCTTTAATAGGGAGGCTTAATGAAGACACAGAAAATGAACTTACCACAGGCGCTGTAGAAAACATACTGTCTGATAACCCTTTTTTGTCTCTGCACTCCAGATGCAGCACTTCCTGTTGACCTACAGAACTGATACTTTGGCTAAACTAGGTGTGTTGGTGTCAAACTTGTGAAAGCATCATGCAAAAATGACTGAACACGGGATTGATTCACAGACACACTCAAAAGCATAAGTAGTCAGATAGAGGTAAAACACTTTCTTATTGATTCAAGGTGAAATTTTGGCAGGGCTGTGCCATACAAAGTGAGATATTTCTCAAATGAGAGTTTACAATATCTAGAGAAAGAGAAAGCAACGGCGCCCTTTTTCACAAGTGGCCCATGTTGCATTCAATTCATTGAGAAAAGGAAGTCCGGTGAATGAAGCCATGCTGCGGCAGTCCAAGTCTTGACTTTAGCATTTAAATTATATTAAACGTCATTGTGAAAGCATGGGTCACGCCCTTTTGTTTGAAAACAAGACTGCTTCTTAAAGAGGTTCACGCGGATGTTTGCTCATTAATGCTTAAATGAAGAAAAACAGGCCGCGTCATTCACTGTTGTGCTCCTTGATGACCATTTCGTAAGGATTGTTCCAACCACTGGCATAACTCCTCTGCCGATGTCTCTTTTGCCACCTGGGCTATTCTATCTGTATCTGTGCTTGGTTGGGTGCGTCTTTTGGAACATTCCAAATGTTGTCGTATGTGTGTGTGGCTGTGTTTTGGATTCTTTGTTTTGTTCCCTCTTTCCTTGCTATATTTTGTCTCTTTCTGGCAATCTGAGCTCTCGGGGCTATCTTATCATCCTTCACTGGCTCCTTGGGCTCCTTTCTCAGCGGGTCACTGAGTTCACTCTTGGCTTTTGACTTTTCTTGGATTTTGTCTTTTCTTGGCTCTTTCTGCCCTCAGGGCTATCTTATTGGCGGGTCATTGAGTTTCCACGCGCGGACCCGTCTTTAAACATTTGAGAATCAACGGCTACTATTGCCGTAAAGTTGACGTTCGCGCGTTCGTCGCCATTTGAAAGCCAACAGCGATTCCATTGTCCTGAATTTGACATCCGCGGGGACGTCACTGGACGTTTGAATTCCAACGGATAGTTTGCAATGTTGAATTTGACGTCTTCGGGCCCGTCACCCCTTTGGCAATTTCTTCGGCTTTCTACAATCGAACCCTCCCGAAGGGAAGGTGTCCCTTCGGGGCTTTGAAAAGGTCCCCTTCTTGGCAGCTGAGAGTCCCCCGCAAGGGCACTTGCCTTTCGGGCTGCCTTGGCTTCTCAATTCCCTCGGACATTTTGCCCAAAGGAAGTCTTTCCTTCAAAGTCTCGGCTTTTCTTTCTTTCGGTTGGTCCTTTTCTTCGAACAAATTCCTTCGGACAAAAGTCTGAAGGAATTCCTTCGGGCTTTTGTCCGAAAGAATTTGCCTTTGCTACTTTGCCGCGAATTTCTTTCCGAAGGGTAATTTTCCATTTGGCTCCTTGCCTTGTGAATTTCTTCGGACAAAATGTCCTAAG
Organism: Torreya grandis; assembly: GCA_037957365.1. NCBI lineage: Eukaryota > Viridiplantae > Streptophyta > Pinopsida > Cupressales > Taxaceae > Torreya > Torreya grandis. Next base: position 4,938,820 of record JARHVA010000225.1, on the reverse strand, counting down.
GAATTCCTTCGGGCACTTTGTCCGAAAGAATTCACATTGACTTCCTTGGATTTCCCTCAGATTTATTATTCAGACAAAAGTCCGAAGGAAATCCTTCCTTTTGCCTTAGTTTTTCTCCGAAGGAAACCTTCCCTTTCGGCCCTCTTCTTTGGTCCCTCTGCAAGTGTTTTCTGCCCTCCGTAAGGGCATTTAGGCCCCCGAGTTGCCCTTCGGACTCTTTCGGAAAGGCCCGATTGGTCATTTGCCTGCCCTCCGCAAGGGCACTTGACCTTCGGGACCTGTTGAAAGACTTATATCCCTTTGAAAATGAGCGATTTCCTTTGCCGAAAAGGCTTGTGCGATTGACTGCCCAAAGAGAAAAAATGTCTTATACCAAACCGAAACCTATAGGTCCTTAGATCTTTCAATGTTTTATAAGAACAGGACTTATTGCAAAGAAAAATTGGGCATTTGCAGAAGGTGGATACATCCAAGACTGACGATTCAGAACAGCAGGAAAAGGAGACTGACTTTTGGCCTGCAGGGCCAAAATGGTCAACAATTATGTCAACTGTATTAAAGTTTATACTTAGATTTGAATGTCAAAAAAAAAAACAATTTTATACAAATAGTACCCAAATTGCGTACCTTACATGTGAATAAATTTTATAAAATGAGAACGCTAAAAATGAACATAAAATTAAAATGTTAAAAATTTATTGCGTAAATTTATAATCTTTCATTTTGTGTGAGCTTTCATAAAAATATGAATAGCCACAAGTATGAGCTTTCATAATAAATTGAATAATATATATGTATATATATTACTGCAACTGTTCAACTATGCAAATCAAAATTTCAAATATTGGGGAGAACTGAAATCACATCAAAACTGAAATCACAATGTCACATCAATGGAGATCTCTGTGGATTCTCTTAGCTACAACTTTTGGCGGGCCTATATGCCACTATGACACTCTAACTCTGGCTCTAGCTCTGGGAATGGCAATGGCTCTGGTTGTGGCTCAAGCAGAGGGTACCACACCAAAAACTTCTTTATCAATTCAAATTCCCATGAATCAACCCAGGATGTAAAGATGAATTAGGCATCCAATGTAAATGGGGGTGCCATTCCCATGTATTGGGTTTCCACGAAGTAACGTGGTGGTCCTTCCCACAAATTCTCAATTTTCATGGTTCCTTTTGCATAAAAAATCCAATCTTCTGCAGAGAAACTTTAGCCATTGTTTTTTTGGTGGATTCTTGTGTTTGCTAGAGGAAGCCTACTTTCAGAAATGTCGAAGAACAAGACAAGGAGGATTGGAAACCAGCTTTCTTGCATGTGAATCTAAACTCGAAACTAACTTCTTGACATGGTTGAGATACTTAGCAACTTTGGAAAGCTGCTTAGAAACTCTTGAAAACTGATAAGCAGAGTCAGCCATGAAAGATTGAAGTTTAAATTGACAAAAAAAGAATACAGAGCCAAAATCACTAATTAGACTGAGCTTTGACGAATAAGTTTAATTATAGGGGTTTTTATAACAAAATTTTGCTGCAAGCAACTGCGTTGCATCCAATCATCAAGCAATGAAATTAATTTATCACACATTGATTTGACATTAAAATTTATCAGTCATATCCATTTTTTTGAAAGACTTCTCCGTCAAGTGAAATTAATGCGGAGAGATACATACTAAACATCTGCCAAACCAAATGAAAATCCATCAAATCTACATTAATGAATGAAAATTAAATAATGATGTCACATTTAGTCTCACACGAAATAGCCAAACGAAAAAGTAGGGCAGGATTTGAAAAAGTATCGTACAGCTGCAAAAGCATGCAGATTAATTGCATCGTTGACAAGTGTCAAGTATCACAGACCCATAAAGTATCACGTCGTGTAACCATTGCATGCTGATGCATTGAAACCCATTGTAGATTTGGAAGCTCATCACATGCTTTGGACATCATCGCATGTTTGTGATATCATTGTGCGCCTATGAAAAGATTAACATGCATGTAAAAAGAGTGCATGCTTGGAAAAGAATCACATGTTTCAATCAATAGATTTACTTGTAGGTTGTAAACTGTAATGCTAGAGGATTTTTGAATTGGATCAATAGATTTCCCAATTTGCATCTGCAACTCAAAAAGATGAAAAACAGCTTTTAATTTTGAGTCTTACCCCTGAGTATATATATAACTACATTTAATGCATTTGGGTTGAGTATTACTGGAAAATTTAATTAAATTTTAAAAATTTCCTCTAAATTTTCAACAAGTGTGATCCGAGGGCCCACAGAATGTGTGACAATCCAAGTATTGTTTAAAATGATGGACCATCAATATTTTGGCAATCCAAAAACAAAACCCAATTGAGATTAGAAATCATTTGGCTATTCACCTAATTACAAATATTTGCCACTAAAATTTTCCATGATCTCCTTGCCATACATCTACATTCACCTTCTCTATTATACATTCTCATGCTTTTAAAGGAAATGGGATGATCATCTTGAGAGTACAACACCAAGCCCAAATCCATAAGTAACACATTCAATGATGAAAGGATTCAAAAAATCAAGGGTGGTTAAAACTAGAGAAGACAAAAGAGCTTGCTTGGGATCCTCAAAAACACTTTGTGCCTCAACAAACCAATTAAAAGACTCATTTTTGATAAGATCAATCAGAGGACAAGCTATTGCAGATAAATTGCTTACAAAACTTATGTAGAATCCTATCAAGCCTAAGAAACAACAAAGTTTCTTTGGGGACATGGGAACATGCCTTTATTTTGGCAGGGTCTATGCACACCCCTTCAATGGAAATGATTTGACCAAAGTATTCTAAGGATGGCTTGGAAGGCCTTGGCAAACAACTTCTCTTTAGCAAAAATATCCATTACAATGCTTGGACTGCTCTAGATGGGATACTAATGATTTACTCTAAACAAGGATATCATCAAAAAATAAAAGAACAAACTTACAAAGGTATAGGTAGTGACATTGATGTATTTGAAATGTTGTCTTCTCCTAGTGTGGGTTATTATCTTCGGGTCGAAGACCTTAAGGTCTCCATAGGCCCAAGCAATAACGTCTTGGTACTACAACAACAATTTTCTAAGTTCAACTTCAACATGAGTCAATTCAGACCAAAATGAACATCCTAGGGATGGTCTGGTGATCCCAAGTTAATCATTCTAGACTTTTGGTCTGGGTGTATTGGCCTCTCAGGTCTATGCGTGGGCTTGTAAAGGTCGAACACTCTTTCAAGGGAGATCATCCATTTTGGAACTCAGTTTTCCTTTAAAGTTCATAATGTCATCCTAGTCACATCCTTCGTTTCTAGGGTCGTCTCTTTCCACCCCATCAATAACTTGGATCTCAAATACCCTAGAGTTGTTAAGGAATTCTAAAATGTGGTGGTCGTCTTTAAAGACCTAGAAGTTCTTCACATTGTCTGGTATTGAGGGACATGGATGAGCTCCACTGAAAAGTTTTGCAGTCCTTAATCATCTAGGGATGCCAAGTTGGCAGTGATAGTTGCCAATGAATCAACCACCTAGTTTTATTCTCTAGGGATGGGTATGACATTAAAAGCATTAAATATTTCTATCAAATCCCATGCCCTAGGTTTGTACTTCCTTAAATAAGACAACTTATATTATAACTTGCTCCTAACTTGGTTCACTACTAGTTCAGAATCTCCAAACATTCTCAATTCTTTGACGCTATGTTAAATGTAAACTGCAATCCTATGATCAAGGCTTCGTATTCTGTCAAGTTGGTGCAAGGGAACTGGAGCCTATAGGCAGCTAGGTGTTGTTTCCCTAATGGATCAATGAGAAGAATTCTTGCTCCAAAATCTTGTTTAAAATGGGCTCCATCAAAATACAAGGACCATAGACCTGGCATTTTGAGAGCTTTATCAGCTTGGTCTTCAATACATTTTGTAGACAAAGTATAAACACCTATGTCAAAGGATACTAAGTTCACTCTTTCACTGACTGCGTTGTATTCTATGATCATGTGTTTCATTATGGGTTCTCTATCAACACAGCGCCGGTTGGCTACACCTCTCCAAGGCAACCACATATGGGAGAACTTTGTAGCCATGTATCTGTTGACCATTTTTCGCCCAACAGGCCAAAAATCGGTCACCTTTTGTCCCTACTGTTCTAGGCCATTTTCATTTTCTGATTTTGCATGAATCTGTTCATTTCTACGGACTCTGCAGGTCTAAATCTACGGACTATGCAGGTTTTGGATTTCTACGGATTCTGCAAGGTAGTCTTTGGCACAAGAAGGATCAGTTCAGAGAGTTCCGGGTTTTACAAGGCTTCTTCGGGCTCTGGTCTGAAGAAAATCACAAGAAAAGCCGGCGTCTTTGAACCATTGAACCAGTTCAATGCCTTAGTTCAACACTTGGTTCAATCGGTTCAAGTTCAACGCTTGGTTCAATCAGTTCAAGTTCAACTCAAGGTTCATCAGCAAAGTTCATCGGTTGGTTCAATGCACCGGTTCAAGGCTTCGGTTCAACGCTTCGGCAAAGTTCAACGCTCAGTTGGTTCAGCGGCTTCTAGTTCAATCGCTAGGTTCAACGAATCTGTTCAAAGGCTCAGTTCAATTGCATCGGCGCGCAGTGATTGAACCGTTGAACCGATTGAACCGTTGAACCAATTTTGGTTCAATGGGTCGGTTCAACGGCTTGGTTCAAGGGTGTGCCCTACAGCCGAAGGGCAGCGCTGGGTTCAAGTGCCCTTGCGGAGGGCAGTTCAAAGTGTAAGAGCCCTTGCGGAGGGCAAGCACTTCAAAGCAAAGGCCCGACAGAGAAGACAAAGAGCGGCCAATTCCCGCGGACTTTTTGTACGCAGGAAAAAACCCGAAACCGAAAACCCACGGGAAAAAAGCCCAAAACAAAAGACCCGATGACTTTTGCCAAGGACGGTGACGTCCCGAAAGCCGTCAAATTTAAGCAGACGAACTAGCCGTTGGGTGACAGCCGCGCGAACGTCAAATTTAACGCAGTGAAATATCTATTTGTTTTTGAACTGTTTAAGCGTCAAGCATGGAAAAAACCCAAGGAATGCAGCGACCCGCCAGAAAATTGCCCCCGAGGGCTGAAAGAGCAGGAAGAAGACAAACGCAGAAAAGACAAAGCATTCAAGTGGCGAAGGGAAGGTGAGGCATTGTCAGACAAGCGGCGCAGTCTATTTTTGCAGTTGGCATTGATGAGGGGACAAACAGCAGTATGTTTGCGAAAAAGAGGCGTGGCCATGCTCTTTCATTAACGCTTGAACGCCAAAGTCAATTTTGGCGATTGTACAGCATGGTTCCAGCAGGCTTTTTCTGAAGAATGACATCAGTAACAGTGTTTTCCTCTTCCCAAGATTCAGAACGCACATGGGCCACTTGCAGAAGTGAGCGCCAAAATCCTTCCCAGAAAATGCCAAGTTTCTCTTCCTCTTCCTATATATTGTAAACTTCTCTTTGGGGAAAGGATCCGCTCTCAGCCTTAAGGCAAAACTCTGCCCAAAAATCTCTCGGACTTGTAAGGCAGAGCTCTGCCAGATATTTACCTTGAATCGAAACACCGCATTTTTACCTCCATTCTGAGTTTTGCATCTTTAGTATGTGTCTATGTCTTGATTCTGTGTTAAGTCATTTTCTTGATGCTTTTGCAGAATGATTTCAGCACATTTGGTGCATTTCGAGTTTTCCTTTTACAGGTCTGTCAGAAGTGTCCCTAGAGGAGTATAGGTGAAGTGGATACGCTGTTGCAGTGTGTCTCAGAACGCCTCTAGTAGTTATTCCCTCTTTGTATCTCCACAGACCTCTAACCCACTGATGCAGAAGGTTCTCTAATGACAGATGAAGTGTATAGGTGCTTCTTTTGGTGAAAAGTGTATGTTCGGGCCTGAGTGGGTCACATTTTCTGGTGTATCACCTTTTCTTCTTTTTAGGCTTAGGTTCTGTTTTCAATATCTCCTTCTCCCTTTTCATCCCCCCCCCTTTTTTTGCATTTTATTTGTTAGCAGTAGGAGAAACCAGGGCCTAAATGATACATCAAAGGGAGCTAGCCCTCATTCTAGAGACTCTCCCCTCCAGCTTCGCCGATCCCACAGGCGAGAGGGGAGTTTCCATTGTTGCGTGAAGAAGGCAAGAGCTCGACCCCCTGCCAAGGGTGCAATCTTCTGCGTCAACAGTTTCTGGCACGCCCGGTGGGACCAACTAGGACAAGTTGTGTCCAAAGAGTTGAAGAATTTTTGGTGTGTTCTTCAACCGATCAGCCTTTGGAGGCTTTTGCATCAACATCAATGGCGACTCCGAGTTGAATCTGCTGGTTAAGCAGCTTGGTGCCATTAAGAAATCATTTTTTGTATGTATAATTCCTTTGCACAAAATCATGGGTTTTGTTTTCCTCCATATGACTATGATCAAGCTCAAGATTTTCAGAGAATCGCCTCAAGCAACTCTCCTAGTTGCCCTTCAACGATAAAGGAAATGGCCCTGGAATTTGAGAAGTAGACGATGGAGATTGACAGACTGGAGGAGCAATACGGATATCAGCAGGAGCTGATGTATAAAGAGGAGTGTTTGTTTAGGCAAGCACAGGCCTTGCAATCCATGGAGGAGGAGGTAGCAAAATGGAGAAATCCATTTATTCAAGGCAGTCAGCCTTATGTGCCCCCTCTTATTCTGAAGAAAGCCCCCTCTTTTGCACCAAATCCTTTCTATCAATTAGCACTTGCTCACTCCAGCTCATCAAATGCATCTACTCTCAATCCCGTGCGCCTGGCTTTCAAACACCAGAGGGCATCAAAACAACCTCCCATGGAGATGAACCTTCTAAACTCCTTAGATCGTGAATCTTCCATTGGGGGGAATACCACCAGCCAGCACGTCCCTCTTCTAGAGACTCTTCCAGTGCATCAACAATCGCTTCCTTGCATTCCTCAACCTCCCCAAGTCTTTCAACGTGATGTGCAGATTCCAAGTTGGAGGAAGGAATGCCAGGAACCAGCGCAGAGCCTTGAAGAGGATGATGTTGGTGACCTCCAAGAAAGACTCTTTCAGGACAACCTAGCCAAACAAATTGAAGATTTAGAGGCTAGGATGAGTCTGCTTCTTGAAAGAGAGTTCGAACTTCCAGACCTTGTGGAGGAGCCCCAGGACCTTGGAGAAAACAAAGTTGTTGCCTGTTCATAGGAGCAAAATTCCAATTCCGAGATCCTGAACTGGAGGAAAACAGTAGAATCATGGGGCAGGAAGGAGGAGAAGCAAGGTTTTTCTCAAAACCTTGAAGAAGCCGAAGTTGCTCCTGCTCATGATAATGCTGACGACCTCCAGGAAAAGCTCTTCCAAGAAGATCTGGCTAGGAGAATTGCAGAGTTGGAATCTAAAGAGAGATTCCTCAGCCAGTGTGTGATGGACGGTTCAGACCCAACGACACATTCCATGTCTGAACACAACCCACTTACACATTTCCAAGAGAAATATCAGGCCACCCCTGATATAGATGAAGTGCTGACCAAGTTGAAGGAGGAGAATCATTCGATTCTAGCTCAAGCACTGCCTCCTCTTCCACACGGTTTTCCCACTTCACCCCTTCTCAAGGAAAACCCTGTTCTGCAGGAGGCGAGTGAGGAGCAGAAGATCCAAGCTGCAGTTTCCCAAGGGGCTATCATGAGCGACAACGAAGAAGAAATCATCATTGATGCTTCTTGTGAAGACACCATCGGCAATGGAGAAGATGCAGGTCTTGCATATATGCAGATGTTCCAGCAATACGAGGAACAAAAGCATGGTGAGCTCTCTTCCCCCTTGTTCGATGAACTTCCTTGTTGCTTCGATGAGGAGGACGACTACGCTGAAGAGCCTGAGTTGGAGGAGGAAAAGGAGAGATCTGTCTTCCTGGAGGAAGGCCTTGAAGAAGAAAGCTTCGAACAAAGAGGCGATGTTCTATGGGATGAGCAATCATTTTGTGAGTCCATTTCAGACATCACCACAGTCACCCTTCTTCAAGAAGGCCAAGAGGAAGCAGAGGATGAGTCTGACAGAGTCTTCAACGAGGCAGAAGGAAACAAGTCAGACCATGATACATTGCAGAGGAGCTATACACATCAAAGGGCTTATGGTGATGAGCCAACAGCCATTGATTTCTTGGTGAGGAGCACCAGCTTGAAGGACCAGCATTCAACAAGCTTCCAAGAACAAGCAGAGTACACATATGTTGGAAGCATGTTTGAATTTGATCCACTCGAATACAAGCCAACTCAAGTGGTAGGCAAGAGGAGCAGGTCACCAACTCTCTTTTTCATTCAGCTACTTGCCTGGCACCATAAGTCTTCTTGCCAGGAAGGGGACTTAAGAAGTTTTCCCTTTGATCCAGGAGGGAGGCGAACATTCCTGGTTAGTTGTACATAGTAGTTTGCTTTCAGTTGTCTTTCCCGTTTTCCCTAAGTGCAGTTTGCACAGGTGGTGTTTTTTAGCCTTGCGTGTTTCCCTTTGCGTGTGGGGTAAGAGGCTCCGTGTTTGATTCTTGGATCCTTTGGGGCTGTTGTTAACTTTGTTCACGCTGCATCTGACTCTATGCCCAATGGACTGCAAGGCAACTAGTCTTTAAGCATAGCAGGCATGCTTCCCCTGGGAGTCGCCAATTTGTTGGCCATTTTTCGCCCAACAGGCCAAAAATCGGTCACCTTCTGTCCCTGCTATTCTAGGCCATTTTCATTTTCTGATTTTGCATGAATCTATTCATTTCTACGGACTATGCAGAATTTCTACGGACTCTGCAGGTCTAAATCTACAGACTCTGCAGGTTTTGGATTTCTACGGATTCTGCAGGTTAGTCTTTGGCGCAAGAAGGATCAATTCAGAGAGTTCCGGGTTTTAAAAGGCTTCTTCGGGCTCTGGTCTGAAGAAAATCACAAGAAAAGTCGGCGTCTTTGAACCATTGAACCGGTTCTATGCCTTAGTTCAACGCTTGGTTCAATCGGTTCAAGTTCAACGCTTGGTTCAGTCAGTTCAAGTTCAACACAAGGTTCATCGGCAAAGTTCATCGGTTGGTTCAATGCGTCAGTTCAAGGCTTCGGTTCAACACTTCGGCAAAGTTCAATGCTCAGTTGGTTCAGCGGCTTCTAATTCAATCGCTAGGTTCAACAAATCTGTTCAAAGGCTCAGTTCAACGGCATCGGCGCGCAGTGATTGAACCGTTGAACCGATTGAACTGTTGAACCAATTTTGGTTCAATGGGTCGGTTCAACGGCTTGGTTCAAGGGTGTGCCCTACTGCCGAAGGGCAACGCTGGGTTCAAGTGCCCTTGCGGAGGGCAGTTCAAATTCTAAGAGCCCTTGCGGAGGGCAAGCACTTCAAAGCAAAGGCCCGACAGAGAAGACAAAGAGCGGCCAATTCCCGCAGACTTTTTGTCCGTGGGAAAAAAACCCGAAACAGAAAACCCACGGGAAAAAAGCTCGAAACAAAAGACCCGATGACTTTTGCCGAGGACGGTGACGTCCTTAAAGCCGTCAAATTTAAGTAGACGAACTAGCCGTTGGGTGACGACCGCGCGAACCTCAAATTTAACGCAGTGAAATATCCATTTGTTTTTGAACTGTTTGAGCGTCAAGCATGGAAAAAGCCCAAGGAACGCAGTGACCCGCTAGAAGATCGCCCCCGAGGGCTGAAAGAGCAGGAAGAAGACAAACGCAGAAAAGGCAAAGCATTCAAGTGGCGAAGGGAAGGTGAGTCATTGTCAGACGAGCGGCGCAGTTTGTTTTTGCAGTTGGCATTGATGAGGGAACAAACAGCAGTCTGTTTGCGGAAAAGAGGCGCGGCCATGCTCTTTCATTAATGCTTAAATGCCAAAGTCAATTTTGACGATTGTACAGCATGATTCCAGCAGGCCTTTTCTGAAGAATGACATCAGTAACAGTGTTTTCCTCTTCCCAAGATTCAGAACGCACATGGGCCACTTGCAGAAGTGAGCGCCAAAATCCTTCCCAGAAAATGCCAAGTTTCTCTTCCTCTTCCTATATATTGTAAACTTCTCTTTGGGGAAAGGATCCGCTCTCAGCCTTAAGGCAAAACTCTGCCCAAAAATCTCTCGGGCTTGTAAGGCAGAGCTCTGCCAGATATTTACCTTGAATCGAAACACCGCATTTTTACCTCCATTCTGAGTTTTGCATCTTTAGTATGTGTCTATGTGTTGATTATGTGTTAAGTCATTTTCTTGATGCTTTTGCAGAATGATTTCAGCACGTCTGGTGCATTTCGATTTTTCCTTTTACAGGTCTGTCAGAAGTGTCCCTAGAGGAGTATAGGTGAAGTGGATAGGCTGTTGCAGTGTGTCTCAGAACGCCTCTAGTAGTTATTCCCTCTTTGTATCTCCACGGACCCCTGACCCACTGATGCAGAAGGTTCTCTCATGACGGATGAAGTGTATAGGCGCTTCTTTTGGTGAAAAGTGTATGTTCGAGCCTGAGTGGGTAACATTTTCTGGTGTATCACCTTTTCTTCTTTTTAGGCTTAGGTTCTGTTTTCAGCATCTCCTTCTCCCTTTTCATTCCCCCCCCTTTTTTTACATTTTATTTGTTACAGTAGGAGAAACCAGGGCCTAAATGATACATCAAAGGGAGCTAGCCCTCATTCTAGAGACTTTCCCCTCCAGCTTCACTAGTCCCACAGGCCAGAGGGGAGTTTCCATTGTTGCGTGAAGAAGGCAGGAACTCGGCCTCCTGCCAAGGGTGCAATCTTCTGCGTCAACAGTATCCATTCAAGGTTTTAGAACAGTCTCTACTAAGAAACATCCCATAAGCCTCTGAGATCTCCACTACTTGAATATCCATAAATTGTTGGACCCTAGGCTCAGATTCCAGCGGCATATGGACATTCAAGGTCCAGCCCACTACATTAACTTCAAAATTATCCAATTGGACCACTATTTTGTCTGGCTTAATAGGTGTTAGTCCCAGTTTTTGACAAATTCCTGCAAGCATGACATTCGCAGAGGCTCCTGAGTCAACTAAACAGTTATGAAGATTTTTCCCAAACAACCTAACCATAAGGAAGAAAGGTGGGACCTCAGCCTTATTCTTGTGTATCAACAAATTAGTGTGCACAAGCTTGGGTTTGGACTGAACTGGTTTTTCTATGAGGGACTTTTGGAGGTCTCTTTGCTCAATGATCTGGGCAAGCTCATGCAAAGTAATGTTTGCCTTGATCTTCTTCATGTCCTCCACTATGTTGTACCTAGTCTTGCTAGTGGTGGGTTGGGCATCTTCAGTTGGCTTAGGATTGTTTACTTTTGGGGGTGGAGGGTCATTCCTTGCTCTTGGATCAGCAGGAGTGGCACAATTGTTAGGAGGGGTTGACATGGTAAGGGGCTGATGATGTGTTCGGTTCCTAAGAGCATAGTTTCTCCTTTGAAATTGTTGGAAACACTTTGGATGTTGTTCACAACGGGGACTGGCATTTGATTGTGAGCTTGGGGCACTACTTCATTATTGAGTGGGATAAGGAAGCCCAGGGGTTGATTAGGAACAACATGTCTAAAAGGAAGTTTCTTTGTCACTGGCATAAGTTGTGGCATGTGTATATTCTGGCTGGTGGCAAAGAGGGGGTTCAAAGCAGGCATACTTGGCAGCAGATTCGGGATGGCTAGTGCCAACAGACCTTGAAGATTCAATTGTTTGTCTACTTTGATGGCCTCAACATAAGCCAAAGATGAGTCTACCACTAACAGGTCTCTACGCAAGAACATAGCAGTCCAGGGATCTAGTACATTCTTTGTACATTTCAAGGGCTAGCTAGGCATCTAGCCTATACAACACTGTGATTCGGCTATACATCTTCTGGAACCTAGCATTGAAATTTATTATGGGCTCATTGGGTTCCCTTTTGATGTAGGCGAATTGTTGGTTTAACACCCATGGGTCGATGACTTGCCCAAATTGGGCAAGGAACATGTTACTGAATTGGTCCCAGCTTGTGACAGAGCCTACAGACAAGTTCAAGAACCAACCATTAGGGTGAATGGGAGAAGCCTACAAATAGCGCCCTTATGTTCAACATTCAAAAGCCTGAGAGCAATATTGTATGAGGTTACATGTTCCTCAACAGTACACCCCACATCTGGTGTAAATCTTGGGAGGTATCTTTCTGGGTTCCTAGGTAAATCATGGACAACTCCTGGAATGTCGATAGTAGACCCAACCAACCACGCCATAGGTGCAGTCATAGGTGGAGATCTATTAGGGACAAACTGAGAGGATGAGCTAGTTGGTGCAATCACAGGAATTGGTCTCCCTCTAGCAGTCCTAGTTATCCTATAGAATTGCAATGGGGATATTCTTAGTCATCCAAGACCAGCTTGGGATCTAGTGATTCACACAGTACGCTCCAAGTTGCTCGTAGGTAGGCTAGTAACCTAAAACTTTGTTAAATAGTGAGAAAGGGTGCCCTTCTACTAGCACCACCTGTTGTTCTGTTCAAGATCTCAGTCCTAGTTGCACCTATGAGGTTAGATGCACTGAGCAAGTTCAGGGAACAATTGGGGGACTTGCGTCCTCTCTTTTTGAGATTGTTGTCGAGACAACCCAGGACACACGTTGTAGGTATGGGGCTCCATTTGATACCCTGCTTGGAATAGATCTCCAAGAGATGCAACGCTACCACCAGAGGCCGAATACCGATTTTCTCACTGACTTACATAACTTCTACACTCCTAGCTAGACCAATTGCAACACAAAATTTCAGAGCTCTACTTTACTTCACCTCACCATTTCTAAAGGAAGGGAAAGCTCACTTGTTCACAAATAAACATCAAAAGAGAGGGAGGGTAAAGTAGAAAGAAAGTCTCATGATTAAAGGCTAATACAAACGCTTTTAGGACCACAATGTGCTTAACTACAGTTGCACCATTGTATGCCAAGTTTTACGATGGCTCGGGCTTCAGTCACACAAGGAGAGAGAGTCTGAGGAGAAAAGACATGCTTAATTGTAAGGTTCCTTTAATGACTAAACTGTAAACAAACTTGTAGTTAATTACACACAGACCCTTATAGACCTAAAATAAAGCAAAAGGAATTGAAGAACTAAAATAGCAGAAGTACATCCTAGTTAATGCATAAACTCTGTAGAAAAGCACCAACTATAGTCCTATAGCATTAATATTAATCCATTGAAGCAGAAAGAAAGTGGAAGACTTGCAAGACAACCAAATGCATTTACACAGAAAACCAATTTTGCATTATTCCGATAACGTTTGTTTGCAAATAGGGTCAACCCTTCTAACATACTAGGTAGTAGTATATATAGAAGGGAGAGATGGATCTTGCCTCCAAGAGGCACGAGATCGCACCCTTGGCCATCATGACTTGAAATGGTATAACAACATTATGTCAAAAGATTCCTCACCTATAACAAATAAGACTTAACAAAATTCCACGGCCCACTAAGGAGCCTTGAGGAGAGGTTTGATGTGGACTGCATCCTAACGGTTCTAACAGGCTCTGTTGGGCTGCCAATTATTAGTCGACGAAGTCAAACTTATGCAAGTTGGCAAAAGACTCATGAAGAAGCACCTTTGCTTGAGCTGCCATGCATAGGTAGTGTGGGGAGCACATGCCCTTTTTTGCTTCTGTGGCACTATGAATGGCCAAGGGGGATGGCCACATGGCGCTTCAACAATATCTTTGACTACATAGTCCTTCTGAAAAAAGACAAGTGTCTGGCCATAATGCTTTGGGGTCCACCTTCTGGTCTTTTACTTATGCACCGAAGTTGAAACAAGTGTCCCAGTCGAATTCCTTGGGATTTTGACACTTGTCCATTTGCCGCTCAATCAGGCCCTGTGGACTCTAACTTTGCACCTTGACTTTGCCTTGTCTCGTGTCTGCTTTATTCGCACCTTGACACTTGGCATGACCTCCTTCTTCTGCTAGGTTGGAACTCAACACTTAGCATCTTAGGCCCCTTTTTAGTGATGAGTGAGTGAGATGCCCACATGTGGCTTGATCTCACTCTTTTGCTTAGTCATTGAGCTTCGATGCATGTGCCCCCGAGACTTTGGCTACGGTTCAACGAGATGTCAACACATGGCTCAATCCTATTGATTCGGGGACTAGCGAGCTTCGTATAATCCTTTGCTCTATCTGTAGGCTGTGAGCTAGCGAGATGCTACCACATGGATGATCCTCACTTGTCTGGGCATTCAGGGAACCTTGGGACTTAGGCCTGCTTCTATTTGCCATTGATAAGCAGAATTGTTCCACGTGGCATGATCTCGTTCATTTGGGTGATCAAGGAACCTTGGGACTTATGCTTCTATTTGCAGGCTTCGGATGAGCAAGATTGGGGCATGATTTCATTTATCCAGAGGGTCTTCAATCTTTGATTGTGGGACTAGTTGTTGGTCTGCTTGACAAGCCGCAAGTGAGCAGGATCATGCCATATGGCATGATCTCGCTTATCCAGAGGGTCGCCTAACCTCGGAATGTGTGTCTCTGTCTGTGGGCTTCGAGTGAGCGAGATGCTGCCACGTGGATGACCCTTGCTTATTTGGGTGCTCGTCTGTCTTTGGAATATGTGCCTCCCTGTTAGTTGCGGATGAGCGGGATTGTGCCACGTGGCATGATCTAGCTTATTTGGATGTCTGGGGCTTTGTCGTTTCACTGTTTTGCTCTAGAAGAACGAGATGGAGACATGTGGAACGATCTCGATAATCCGAATGCTCTTAGGGTCCCTATCGTATCCGTTTTGAGTTAAAAGAAGCGAGTACTCGGGATGAAGACATGTGGCACAATCCCAATTACTTGGGTGCTTGGGGAACTTGGACTTAGAACTTTTTGCTTCATAAGTCATGTAGAAGCGAGATGAAGACACACGTTTCCATCCTGTGAATTCGTGGCCCGGCTGAAGAAAAGATTTAGTATGAAAGTGCTTCATACTACAAGGAAACTTTCTGAGCTAGATCAGGTAAGCTTCAGTGAGGTGGCCATGTGGGGTCATAATACTTTTGCAAAGAACAAACAACCTTGGGCAAGAAAAACTAGTTAGCTCATTTAGTCCATAAAACTAGAAAGAATATGAACGTCATAGCACCAAAGCCAACTAGATGAATATAATAACTTCAATATATATGTCCATTTAGACATTTAGACTCAAGCATCAAACAAAATACTGGAGCAACTGTGGGAACACTTAGCCAACTTAGGATCATATCAAGACCTCATACTGAAAAAGAGACTCAAACCCAAAACAATGATTTCCAGTTTAGACTTGGACTGATTCATTCCACAACCAGACCTAAACATGAAACTTTTAAAGCTAAAAGAGGGTCCTCATTTGAAATTATGAAAAATGGGTGTGTTGGTCACAACAACTAGGATTATACTTCATCAATCACTAAGAATGGTTACTGACATTCAAGCAAAGGGATCTTGAATATACTATCAAATCCTTAGCTCCAATGGAATTCAACACTATTGACTCTGAGCCAATAAGATTATGAAGAACATAAATTTTGGATTCATGGCCCCCATGTATTGTATGGATCTAGATACTTTTGATCCACATGAGAAGGCTCTGGGAATTTTAGAGTTGCTTTTCTAGTGCAAGTTAGTCTTCCAATACATACCAAAGAGTTTTCAACTAGACGTGGAAACATACTATTGAGCTTGACCCAACAATGTGTCCAATAGTGGTATGCCTTTACAATTATTGGCTCTTTTGGAGCTTAGAGATTGAAAGGTTTATACAAGATCCACTGGAGGTTGGGATCATTGTTTGGAGTAAGAGCCTATATGCTACACCAGTAGCCCTAGCTAGTAAGAAAGATGAGTCATATCGCCCCTACATTGATTATAAAACACTCAACTAGAACATCATTAAAAACAGGTTCCCTATTATTGGGATCAATGATCTTCTTGATGAGTTAAATGTGGAAAAATATTTTTCAAAGTGGATCTCAAACTTGGATGGTATCAAATGTTGATCCAGATACAGGGCCAGAATAATTAGGTTCTGATAAACCCAAAAGACCAAGCCAAGACGGCATTTACAACCAAGTGGGGCACTTTCGCTTCCAAATGAATGCCATTTGGCCTTATTAATGCAAGAACCACCTTTCAGAGAGCCATGGACTTTGCTTTCGAAGGTCTGATAGGCAAATGCATTATTATTAACATGGATGACTTAACTGTTTTTTTCAAAACGCGGGTCTGATCATATTCGCCATCTTCAAAAGATATTCAAGAGGTGCAAAAGGTATGGTATCTCGCTTAACCCAAAGAAAAGTGTATTTGGTATTACCGAAGGTAAGCTTCTCAATCACATCATCACGAAGGAAAGTATTTCTATTGACCCTGAGCGTGCCAATGTGATTTCTAAGATGTCTTTGCCTAATAGTAAAAAGAAAATAAAGTCATTCTTTGGTAAGATCAACTTTGTACACAAATTCATATCTAGTTTTGCCGAAATTGTTAAAACTTTGAATGAAATGTTGAAACAGGAAGCAAAGGTGGAGTGGACTCCTACAGCTAGGAAAGCCTTCCAATAAATCAAAGAAGCCATCATCCAGGCACCGGTCTTAATCAACCCAAACTACATGAAGGACTTCTACCTTTATTCCTTCGCATCAGAGCACACCATGGCTACAGTGATCACCCAAAAGATGAACACCCAATCGCTTTCATGAGCACAAACTTGAAGGATGCAAAGCTGAAATATTCCACCTTGAACAAGCATGCCTATGCCCCGGTCAAGGTTGTGAAAAAATTCAAACACTACATTCTCAAAAACAAGGTGCACGCCATTGTACTAGACCCAACCGTGAAGCTAATGCTAGGGCAGAATGAACTAGGAGAACACAAAGGTTGGTGGATGGCCAAACTGCAAGAGTACAACCTCGACATAAAACATGTCAAGCTAGTCCGAGGCCAAGGTCTTACTCAGTTGAGCACTAAAATCGACCCAAGATCATGGTGGTGCAACTAGACCAGTCAGAAATGATGCATTAAGAATGGTATGATCCAATTGTCCACTACCTCCTCTATGGAAACCCTCCTCCAAGATTCAACTAGATGCAAAAAAAAACTCTCAAGCTGAAGGCAGCCCACTACACACTGAAGAGAGCGCTCTATAGAAAAAACTATGAAGACATCTATCTCAAATGTCTATCCGAAGAAGAAGCCAAGGAAGTCATGACTAACTTGCATGAAAAATTAGGTAGTGACCATCCCTCAGGGACTACAACTGCACAAAATTCTACAAGTTGGGTAGTATTGGCCCACTATCTTCGAGGATGTCCACGCCCATGTGCGTTTGTGCCATTAGTACCAAACCTTTGCCAAGAAGGAAGTTCATGCTGCAATGACTTTGCACCCTATGATATGAGGGCATCTTTTCACTCAATGGGGACTTGACTTCATTGGAGTCATCAACCTGAACTCTTCAGTTGGCCATAAATTCATACTTACAGCCACTTGTTATTGCACAAGATGGACAGAGACAATGGTGACCAAGAACAACACAACCAAGGAAGTCATCAAGTTCCTTGAGAAAAACATATCAACATGATTTGGCACCCTAACTTCGCTAGTCTATGACAATGGACCTGCGTTTTAGTCAACCAAGCTCACTGAATGGGCTTATGAAAATGGGATTCCCTTGAGGTTCTCATCAAACTACTACCCACAAGGGAATGGTTTGGTTGAGTCAACCAACAAGAACCTAATTGACGCCATCATGAAGCATGCAGAATAAAAGCCTAGAGACTGGCATTAACTATTGAAAAATGCTCTTTGGGTTGACGACACCAGATATAAGCAAGCCCTCAAAAGCTCTCATTTTCTATTGGCATATGGGTTGGTGCCCATCTTCCTAATGACCCTTAAGTTGCCAACTTATAAGTTTATGCAAGAATACATGGAAGATACCGAAAAGACAACTCAACGCTGTTGGACATTGTCCAATTGGAGGATGCATGAGAAGAGGCTCTACAGAACTTCAGAAGACATCAAGCGATAGTCAAAAGATGGTGTTGACCATTTTTTGGTCTTGCACGCCAAAAAATGGGTCTCCCTTCTTTCCTTGTTGTCCCAGTCTTTAATGCCTTCACCTTGCTGCAAACGTGGTTTTTTCGCTTTGTCGTAGGCCTGTTCCACGAAAGAGTCAAGTGATTTGAGTCTTGCAAGTTTTCGGGTTGATACGGAGGCTCATTTCGCTTCAGCAAATTGCCTTGGACAAGCCTTTTGGCAAAAGGATGGGCCAATTTAAAGAACGCAAGTCTTTTACAAGACTCCGAAGGTCAAGTGCCCTTGCGGAGGACAGGCAGGGGACAAAATCGGACCATTCAGTAGGCTCCGAAGGGCGACTATGGACCTAAAATACCTTTGCAGAGGACAGAGTTTTCCTTCGAAAAAAATTAAAGAAGGCCGAAAGGTAAGTCTTCCTTCGAAGGAAATCCAATTGAAAAGACAAGAAAATCCACATGGAATCAATGGATGAATTCCTTCGGACAAAATGCCTGAAGGAATTCCTTCGGACATTTTGTTTGAAGAAATTCACAAGCAAGGAAATCCAAGGCAAAGGTCAAAGGTCAAGGGGAAATACAAGGAAAAATCCAAAGGCACATTTCCTTCGGACAAAATGCCCAAAGGAATTCCTTCGAACATTTTGTCCGAAGGAATCCAAGGGAGAAAGAAACCAAATGTATTCACAACGAAAAGCCAAGACTTTGAAGTTTTCCTTCGGGAATTCCTTCGGACATTTTGTCCGAAGGAATTAAGAATACCAAGGCAACCCGAAGGAACCCGAAGGGCAAGTGCCCTTGCGGGGGACCTCGGCTTCCGAAAAGAGACCCTCTCCTCTCTTCCGAAGGGATACCTTCCCTTCGGGAAGGTTCAAATACAAAAGGCCGAAGAAATTGCCAAAGAGGTGACAGGTCCGAGAATGTCAATTTCAAGGTAGCAAACTAGCCGTTGGCTTTCAAATGGCAACGGGCCTGCGGACATCAAATTTACGGTGATGAAATAGCCGTTTGGTTTTCGAATAGTGACAGGCCCGCAAACGTCAATTTTGACGGGATGCGTCGGCCATTGAGGACAAGCCAAAAGACCAATGCCTTCACGACAAGTGGCCCGAAAGAGCCCGAATGGCGCAGGCCCGACGAAATTCAAAGGGGCATAAGACCCGAGGGAAACTCAGTGACCCACCGAGAAAGGAGCCCGAAGAGCCAACAAAAGACAAAAGGATAGCCCGAGAGCTGAGTTGCCAGGAAAGAGACAAAAACAGTGAAAGCGCAACCACGCACACATAAGCCAAGCGCAGAGGCAAATAGAATAGTCCAGGTGGCACAAAAAGCGTCGGCACAGGAAGATATTTGCAGCGACCCATGCTTTTGCAGTGACATTAATACGACCCATGCTTTTGCAGTGACATTTAATACGCTTTAAACACCAAAGTCAAGACCTGCGACATCTACAGCATGGATTTTTCAAGACGTTTATAGAAGGATGACACCAGCATGAGCAAATTTCTTCTTCCCTAGGTGTTCGACGCAGCATGGGTTGCTTATTCTGGAAAGCGCCAAAGTCTTCTTTTTCATGCTATATATATTGTAACCTCCAAGAGAGGAAGAGATCTCTCAGCTTGTATGGCGAAGCCCTGCAGGATTTTACCTTGAATCAAGACATAGCATTTTTTACTTCTATTTGAGTTTGCACTTTTGCATATGTCTATGATTTTGTCTTGTGTTAAGTCATTTTCTTTCATGCTTTCACAGAATGATTCCAGCATGTCTAGTGTATTGTGAGTTTCTTCTTTTGCAGGTCAGCAAGAAGTGTCTACAGCAAAGTATAGGCGCATTTGAACAGGCTGCCATAGTGTGTCTTAGAACACCTCTGGTAGTTCTTCCTCCCTGTATCTCCAGAGGACCCCTTATTAGACACTAATACAGAAGAGTTTCTCGTTTCAAATGAAGTGTATATCAGCTTGTCCTTGGTGCAAAGTGTATGTCAAAGCTAAGTAGATCAATCATTTTGGTGCATCACTACTTTAGTTTAGGTTCTATTTTTCAGTATTTTCTCTCTTTTCACCCCCCCATTGTTAGTAGTAGTAGCAAAAGACTTCAAAGATGCATCAAAGGGAGCTAGCCCTTATCTAGAGATTCTCCCCTCAGTTTTGCCAGACCCACAACAAGAGGGGAGTCTCCATTGTGCCGCGTGGAAGAGAGAAGTCCAGCCTTCTTTCAAGGGTGCAATCCACAGCGTCAACAGATGGTTCAATAAAAGGGTGAAGATCAAGTCCTTATGGATATCAGACTTAGTCCTGTTATGGGACAAAGCACACAAGAAAAAAGGGCATCACTCCAAACTCAAACCATTTTGGATTGGCCCATACCAAATCTCTAAGTTGTTGGGGCAAAATGCATTTCTATTGAAAGACCTTGAAGCGATTGACATCCCACTGCCTATGAATGGATAGATCTTGAAGCATTACTTCTCAATTTCCCTTCCAATGCAATTTCAGAATAGCCCCCAAGGCAAAGACTGGTGATGTAAATATTAGATTAGAGTTAGCTAGTTTGCTTTAATTGTGTTCGCTTTTGTTTGTTGTGCTTTCACTTTCTTGTCCCTGCTTTCAATTATTTTGGTGTGCGTTTGTTCACTTTGAGTCTTCCTCTAGATTGCACCTTTTTCACCCCTACTAACCTTATAGCGATTGTACCTTGTTCCCATGATTCAAATTGAGAAGTAGCTAAGACAATTCTAGTAAGATAGAGTACAATCTAAATCTTGGTCCCCATGCTCTCGAGCTTGATCACTTCAAAATTGACGAGGCATTGAAAGCACGATCCCAAAATTGGAAAACAGAAGGTGAGCCCCCATTATTGAACAATGTGATAAGCAAATGGGCTTCTCATAAGACAATAAAAGGATTAGAGGTCACTGATTCAGAACTGAGCAAGTGAATTGAGAAAATCCCTATGTTTGATAGAGATCATCACAACACTAAAAAGAACATATTAATCACAGCCAAGTCACTAAGCAAGCAAAGGACCTTCTTGGTGCAAAGAGTTCATTGAACCATCCTAACACCTTGGCTATATTGGTCCCCAACCCTCCTAGATTAAGCAAAAAAAAACATCAAAATGAAAGGAAGTTTGAATCTCATAAAAATGCAAGTTTCTTGCTAAAAAAAGGTGATTTGGGCAACCTCCATCGCAAGCTTTCCAGCCTAGTTGGCAATGGAACAAAGCCTTGAGTGGGACCAAAGGCATCTTTGTTGGGACTATAGACGCCTGGCTGGCAACAAAGCAATGCCCAAGCCTTCCTCTCCTTAGCCAAATTTTACAAATAAATTACCTTTCAAGGAGCTCCGAGTACCTAAGATATGTCTAAGCTTGTCTAGTGGATTCAAAATTCAACAAAATCACTCTTTGCACAAAATGATCCTTTGAAAGAATCAGGGCCTAGTATGTTGTTTGTTGAAGTAGAATTGAGTACTCTCTTTCCTCTGAGTTCATCTAAAGGGAGCTTTGGTTGCCTATGTCACAATTCGGTAATGGAGGCCCATAGTTCGGATTTTAAACATTGAGGCTGTATTTCCCCCACAGTACTTGCCATTTGTTGTGAACAACATGCCCCATTTTTCATAATTTCAAATGCAGACCCTCTTTTAGCTTTAAAAGTTCCATGTTCAGATCTGGTTGTGGAATGAGTCAATCCAAGTCTAAACTAGGAGTCATTGTTTTGGGTCTGAGTCTCTTTTTCAATATGAGGTCTTGATGTGATTCTAAGTTGGCTGAGTGTTCCCATGGTTGCTCTAGTAGTTTGTTTGATGCCTAAGTCTAAAGGTCTAAATGGACATATCTATTGAAGTTATTTTATTCATCTAGTTGGCTTTTGGTGCTATGACGTTCATATTCTTTTTGGTTTTATGGACTAACTGAACCAACTTCTTTTTCTTGCCCAAGGTTGTTTGTTCTTCACAGAAGTATTCTGACCCCATAGGACCACCTCATCAAAGCTTTCTTGGTCCAACTCAAAAAGTTTTCTCTACAATATGAAGAATTTTCATACTGGGTAGTTTTGTCAAAGTTACCTTGCATGGACTGTCACCACACATCTCTCTTGCACTTAGAGCAATCGTCAATTTTAAGAATGTCAAGGCAATTCAAACTTCAACGGCTAAGTCCCCGAGTTCAAATTCCAATGGTTAACTCCCTAAGCTCCAGGATCGTTCCACATGTTGGCACCCAACTTCCCCACAAAGGATCTTCAAAACAACTAAGTATTTTCTTTGGCGGACCCCCAGATTCACAGGATTGGGATGTGTGTCTTCATCTTGCTTCTCCACGGCTTATGAAGCAAAAAGTTCAAGTCCAAGTTCCCCGAGCACCCAAACAACCGGGATTGTGCACATGTCTTCATCCTGGTTACTCGCTTCCTTTGACTCAAAAAGGCTAAGACAGGGACCTTGCAAGCATTTCGATTACTGAGATCGTTCCACGTGCCTCCATCTCATTCCTCTGGGCAAAATAGTGAAGTGGCCAAGTCTCAGGCATACAGATAAGCTAGATCATGACATGTGGCACAATCCCACTCATCCATGACTAATAGGCAGAGGTACATACTTCAAAGACAGGTGAACGCCCAAATAAGCAACGGCCATCGTAGCATCCCACTCATCCAGAGCCCGTAGATAGACACACATTCCGAGGTTAGGCGATCCTCCGAATAAGAGAGATCATGCCATGATCCCGCTCACTCGTGGCTTGTTAGGCAGACCAACGGCTAGTCTAATAGTCAAAGATCAAAGACCCTATGGACAAACAAGATTGTGCCACGTGGCATGATCCCACTCATCCAAAGCCTGCAAGCAGAAACATAAGTCCATAGGTTTCCTGATCACCCGGATGAACAAGATCATGCCACGTGGAACGATCCCACTCATCTGCAGTAATCAAAAGCAGGCCAAAGTCCCAAGGTTCCCAGAGTGTCCAGACAAGCGAGGGTCGTGCACGTTGTAGCATCTTGCTAGCTCACAAGCTGCAAATAGGGCAAAGGATTATACGAAGTTCACGAATCCTCGGATCAACAAAATTGAGCCACGTGTCAACATCTCCCTGAACCATGACCAAAGTCTTGAGGGCACATGCATCGAAGCTCAGTGACCAAGCAAAAGAGCAAAATCAAGCCACGTGTAGGCATCTCGCTCGCTCACTACTAAAAGGGGGCCTAGGATGCTAAGTGTTGAGTTCAAACCCAATGGAAGAGCGAGGACGTGCCAAGTGTCATGCTGTGAATAAAGTAGACATGAGACAAGGCAAAGTCAAGGCACAAAGATAGGGTCGGTCTTGATTGATTGACAAATGGCCAAGTGTCAAAATCCCAAGGAATTCGATTGGGACACTTGTTTCAACTTCAGTGCATAGGTAAAAGACAAGAGGTAGACCCCAAAGCATTATGGCCAGACACTTGTCTTTTTTTTAGATGGACTACACAGTCAAAGATACTGATGAAGTGCCATGTGGCCATCCCCTCGACCATTCATAGTCCCACAAAAGTAGAAAAGGGTGTGTGCTCCCCACACTGCCTATGCATATGAGCTCCAACAAAGACAATGCTTCATGAGTCATTTGTTGACTTGCATAAGTTCAACCTCGTCAACTGATCATTGGCAGCCCAACATAGCCTACCAAAACCGTTAGGATGCAGTCCACATCAGACCTTTCCTCAAGGCTCCTTACTGGGCCATGGAATTTTGTTTCGTCTTATTTGTTATACAATGAGGAATCTTTTGGCATAGTGTTGTTATACCATTTCAGGTCATGATGGCCAAGAGTGGGATCTCGTGCTTCTTGGAAGCAAGACCCATCTCTCCCTTTTATATATACTGCTACCTAGTATGTTAGAAGGGTCGACTCTATTTGCAAACAAATGCTGTTAGAATAATGCAAAATTGGTTTTATATGTAAATGCGCCTAGTTACCTTGCAAGTCTTCCACTTTCTTTTTGATTTAGTGGATTAATATTAATGTTATAGGACTATAATTGGTGCTTTTCTACAGAGTTTATGCATTAACTAGGATGTGCTTCTGCTATTTTAGTTAGGTTCTTTGATACCTTTTGTTTTGTTTGAAGTTTATAAGGGTTTGTGTGTAATTAACTACAGCTCTGTTTACAATTTATTCATTGAAGGAGCCTTAGAATTAAGATTTTATCTTTTCTCCTCAGACTCTCTCCTTTTGTGTCTCTCTCCTTGTGTGATTGAAGCCCGAGCCATCGTGAAACTTTGGCATACAATGGTGCAACTATAGTTAAGCATATTGGGGCCCTGAAAGTGTTTGTATTATCCTTTAATTAGGAAAAATTATTTTTGTCTTACCCTCCTTCTCTTTTGATGTTTATTTGTGAACAAGTGATCTGTCCCTTCCTTTGGAAATGAAGTGAAGTAAATTAGAGCTTTGAAATTCTCTATGTTGCAATTGGTCTAGCTAGGAGTGTAGAAGTTCTGTAAGACAGTGAGAAATTCAATATTGGACCTCTGTTAGTGGCACTGCATCTCTTGGAGATCTATTCTAAGCAAAATATTTAATGGAGCCCCATACCTACAGCTCGTGCCCTGGGTTGTCTCGGTAGCAATCTTAAAACTAGAGGATGCAAGTCCCCCAATTGTTCCCCGAACTCACTCAATGCATCTAACCTCATAGGTGCAACTGGGATTGAGATCTTGGACAAAACAACACTAGTAAGTATAACCATTGAACACCCAATACAACATCCACTCCCCAAATATCAACACCAAATTTATCCTTGAGAGTATAATCAGCCACTGTAAGCTCAACATTATGTACCACTCCCAGGTATTCAATGTTCCAATGGCCAAGTACTCAAATAGGAAAGCTCATAAGTGTCTAAATGGAGGCTCAACATATGGACTTGTTTTTTGTCTAGAATGTTAAGTGTACCACCAAGATTGACCACTACCAAAACCCAATTCTTTTTTATATGGGAAAATTATTTAAGGTGTCAACACTGTCCAACCCTCTCATTGTAGAAAGGGATATTGACAGTTCCCTTGTTCCTACAAAAGGAAGGGACTGAAATTTTGGTTGACACTCGACATCACATTGCTCAGGGGTATCTTCATTATCAATATCACATTCAGGTTTAGACTCAGATGGACACACATCTTCAGCCATACATGGCCCTCACTCCAAGGTTTGAAACAATTACAACAAGGGTTTGCAATTTATGAATTAAGGTTTCTGACAATCAGTCAGCTAGGGTTTTTTTACCAAAAAAAATTGCTTCTCCCTTCCTTCACCATCCTATCAAATGTATTTCCCTTCTTCCCAAAGCTTAAGATCTTCCTTCCAATAGCTTCTATAGAGATATTGGATTTCTTGGCCATAGAGACAGCATCTTCAAAAAACTGTTATTAAACATCATTACCTCAATGTGAGTTTTTGGCCACATGTTGGAGATATTAAGCACTGTATCTTTTTGGAGTGCAGCCTTTGACTCCAAAACTTTGAATTTTTCCATATATTCTACCACTATCGTATCTCTCCAAAAAAATGCATGAGTTGGGTACATTGTGGCTTGTCCAAGTTTTAATTTGCTCTATGAGTCAATTCCTCAACAAACTAGGTATATCTCCCTCTAGGGTTTTTAGATTGCCATCTATCCTCCCATGTATGAGCTGCCCCATCCAAATGCCACAAGGCAATGTTTAGTTTCTCCTCGGAGTCATAAATTTGCTGCACCTTGAATGCTAGACAAACTTTACTCAGCCACATGTAACTCTACTTCCCCATATCTATTGTGGGATCTTCATCTACAAGTTAATAGATGGCCTTCATTGGTCTTCTTCTGCCTCTTTCTTCAGCTCCTCATCTAGTGGATCAAGGACACCCCAAGATATGGCATCCCCTTCTTCGCACTCTAGATCCATTGACCTTTTTCCAAACGAGATAAGCTCCTTGATATATACCATGGATTCTGCAAGCAATCCCCTACACTTTTCCTTTATCATAAACCTTTAATATTTTCTTGGGTAAAAACCCCTTAAATTTTTATAGTGGAAACTGAAACTGACTGAAGCTCTGATACTAGTAGTTGTAATCCTACACTATTCAAAGAAAAATAATGTTGAAGATATTAAATAGCAGAAATAAATATACAGAAAAATGGGGGCACCTGCTCAACCAAAATGGATTGCAACTGCAAATCTGACAATAAACATGAGTTCTCACACAAAGAAGTTCTTTGTATTGCATTGACAATAATTTTGAAAGGGATACATCTTTTATGGTTTTTTTCCCCAATATGTACGCAATGGGAAATAAAACCCTACTTAACCCTTTATTAATCCTAGGTAGTCAAAACATAATTTAAATAATAAGACTAAGGACTATAACTTAAAGCTAATAATATGGTGTGCCTAGATACACAACATACAGTTTTTTCAAATTTGTTTGGCTTACAGCATTACTCTTTTCTCCCTGTAGTATTTGAATTCCTTTTTGGCATCTAATAATTGTCACCTGTTGTATGGGTGCCAAAAGGGAGGTGTGGCAAGTGTGATATTGAAGACTTAAATGTTATCCTTGCTTCATATGGTCATGGGATATTCTTGTAGGCTGAGAACACTCCTGCACCTACTTTGGATCCATACCTCGTTCTCAAGACTCTGCCGCTTATGTGCCATCAAGCCCAATGTGCAGATTTATGAGTATCTGGATCATGGATGACACGTAGCCTTGAATCTTCATGGTACAGAGGTAGCTCTCCTATTTAGGGGCCATTTTCATTGCAAGTTATCTCGACATGATGAAATTTATT
Organism: Torreya grandis; assembly: GCA_037957365.1. Taxonomy (NCBI): domain Eukaryota; kingdom Viridiplantae; phylum Streptophyta; class Pinopsida; order Cupressales; family Taxaceae; genus Torreya; species Torreya grandis. The sequence continues at coordinate 4,911,984 of JARHVA010000225.1, read as the reverse complement.
GGCTTCTGGTAGTAGTGGTAATGAAAAATATATATGCCATAGTCATTCGGAAACATGGGATGTGGGTATGGTGACGAAGACATCATTATAAAATAGTATAAAGGAGTGCATAAGGATACAACTATATTATATTTATGTATAGCTACCAAGAGATGTGGAAACGGGTAGCGGGACATGGTCCCATCCTTGAACCCAAGTTTTTTGGAGCCTATAATTTAGACGGAAAAGGTGAAGAGGATATTGAAGATCAACGTAGAGAAAAATGAAAGTTAGGAATTAAGAATATTGAATGTACTCAGACACCCAAAGTTAATCTCACGAGCTTAAATTAAAAGGGAAAAAGAACAGACTTTCCAACAGCTGAGAGAGAGCATGACCAAGATCGATTGATTCAGAAGATAACCTGAATTACATAGTCTATATGTAGGCAAGAAAAGTTAGGGTCCACTGTAGGTACTCAAATTGGAAATCAACAGGCATCGTGAATATTAATAGCAGAATCATACAAGGCCATCTTTATGATAAAAATCAAGTTTCATAATCAACCAAAAATAAACTCAAATCATATACTTCAGATTTGTATTATAAATTGGAAGCAATGTGATATCAAGAAACATAGTAGAGGGAGCAGACAAGACATTTTTACAAATATAAATTTTAGTAGAAAGTTCTTAACTACCCAAAGTCAAATTCAAAACATATACTTCAGGTTTATAATATATTTTTCTATATATATCATTTAAGGTAAACATTACAAGAAGGAATGGAACAAGAAATATCATTTTGTCCGAAGGAATTCTCCTTTGATTACTTCCCAACGGCTAGCTTACTTTCCTGAAATTGACGTTCACGGGCCCGTCATCGGACATTTGAATCCCAACAGCTAGCTTATCGCCTTGAAAGTGACATTCATGGACCTGTCACCCACTAGGACAATTCCTTCGGCATTTTTGCAAACAAACTTTTCCGAAGGGAAAGTGACCCTTCGAAAAGATTAAATGGTCCTCTTTGGCATTCGAAAATGACCTTTGCCTTTAGAAAAATACCTTCGGAAAAGCTGCAATGGTCCACTTTGAAAAGAAAGTGACCCTTCAAAAAAATGGAAATGGTCCACTTTCATAACCAAGTACCCCCCGCAAGGACACCTACCATTCGAACTTCTTGTCTTTCGAATTTCTTCGGACTTTTTGTGACTGTCGAATTTCTTCGGACAAAATGTCCGAAGGAATTCTCCTTTAATTTTTCTTCTTTGGTTTTCCTTCGGACAAAAAGTCCGAAAGAATTCTCTTTTGGGCTTGTCATTTTTTTCGAAGGGCAAGTTCCTTTCGGGATTCCTGTCTTGCCCCTTTGCTCCAACCAACTACCCTCCGCAAGGGCATTTCAAGCCCAAAGTTACCCTTTGGACTTCTGAAAAAGATCCACTTTGTTCATCTCTTGCCACCCATAAGGGCTCCTTGGCCTCCAAATTTGCCTTTCGGAAGAATTGTAAAGGTTTCGTTTGCCACCTAAGTGCCCTCCGCAAGGGTACATACCCTTTGAGAATCCTACAAATGACCCTTCGGTTTTTCCACTTGGTCCATTTTGCCAACGAAAAGCCCTCCAAAATAATTCACTTGCCTTTCGAAGCATCCAAGACCAAATCGGGTTCCACGTCGACTCCTGCTTATAAGACAAATGAGTAAAGCCATTTGGAACACCCGATTTGGTCTACCAAGACCAAATCGAGGTTTGCAAGTGGCTTTACTTATGAATTTTTACAAGTAAAGTCACCCGTCAAACCCGAAATGCACTTGGCAAGCAAAAGAGGAAAACACTTGGTTTTTTTCATGGAAAATGGTCTGACAAGGAAAATTTTGCAGAAGGCAGTTGTGGATGAACTAGCCAGAACATAGATTGAACGACTCTTGCAATAAAAAAGGAGGGGGTGCCCAATTTAGGCCTGCAGGACCAAAAATTGATCAACACATTTGGCGACTCACAGGGGAAGCATGCTTGCTATGCTTGAGAAGACTGGTGGCCTCAAATTCCATTGGGCATGGAGTCAGGATGCAGCTTGAAAAGTTCGCAACAACCTTGTAAAGACCCAAGAACCAACAAAGATTTTACCCCAAACAATAAGGAAAAACACACACAAAGGCTAAAAACACTATACACATGCATAACAGCACTTAGGGAAAACAAAAGACAACCTAACAGAAAGCAAACTACTGTGTACAACTAACCAAATATGCTCTTCTCCCTCCTGGATCAAAGGGAAAACTTCTTAAGTCACTTTCAAGATGAGATGAAACAAAGTGACAAGCATGCTTCTCTTTGAATTGAACGCTTTGTAGATCAGGTCTCTTCCTTGGCACTTCACTTGGTCTAGTCTCGAAGAGGTCATCTTTGAACAGGTTTCCAATGAAGACATATTCCTCTCGCACATGTTCAAACATTTCATATTTCTGCCCACTCTTTGTCTCATGGTCAACTTGTATCTCTTTAGTAGGCATGTCTCCAAGAGGATTGGTTTCATGTCCCTCATGTTCCTTAGAAGCTTCAGGCCCACAAGATTCTTCTTCATCCTTCCAGAGCCGATGGGTTCCTTCTAGAAGGTGATATCCCTCCTTGATGACTTCAAAAATATCATCTTCAGATTCACCAACCTCTTGAAAGGATAAATCTGAAAGCTTGTTGCCCCTTTGCATACTTATTTGAGTCCCACTGCTACCTTCTCCACCCTTAGCCAGCTCATAGCCTCCTTGAAGAAGAGTGTAGCCTGCCCCAATGACTTCAAACAAATCATTCAAAGAATGATCAAAAATCTGTCCATGCTCCACGACGTCTTGCAAAGTGAGAAAAGAGTCAATGATCATCACTTCCTCATCAGAGATAGAGGTAAAAGCTTGTGACTTGTCTTCTTGTTCACCAAGGGGGGTACCTATGGTGATCTCCTCCTCATCTGCACTCATGAAGTCTCCCTGATCAGTCATGAATTGAGCATACTCCTCTTCACTTGCTTCCCTCAAGATGGATTCCTCAGCACAAGAGAAACATTCTTCATTTACCAGGCAAGGAGGTGGAACACAAGGATTGTCAAAATCAGGTTGGGAATGGAAAGTAGGGGATCTTTTTGAAAGCTCATGAGAAAACGGAGGCAGACCTTGGGCCAAAATTACTTGATTTTCTTCTCTCCACTTGACCAACACTTCAGCAATATCAAAATTAGCTTGAGGATTGGTAGAAGGGGTGTCTTTTGGCATAGGCTCCTCTCTAAGGTCTGAAACTTCCATCTCGCTTTCACTAAGCAATCTCACCTTTGCCTCTAATTTCTCAATATTCTTAGCTAGATTTTCTTGAAAGAGTCTTTCTTGGAGCACATAGGAATCATCATGAAAATGGGGAGTGCATGAAGGCTGCCATGGAGCACAAGAAGCTTCTTGAGGAAGGGTGGGAGGGACTTGAGAAGGACTAGCCTCATTTTGTACTCCTCCTTGTTGCTCCATGACTCAACTACTTTACTCCAGCTCATGATCTTAGGACTGGAAGTCTCCTTTTGGGGTGATGGGGTTGCAATGTGAGAGGGTAGTGAGGGCTTGGATTCCACTTCCCTTGCTGCCAACATAGACTGCTGCATGTGAAGATTTGCCAACTCAATCTGCCTATCAAGATTGGCCTTAAGCACAAGATTTTATGTTTCAAAACTCTCCTCAGCATGATTGGGGAAAGGACTTTGACAGGGTTGACTTGGCTCATGAGTAAGCTCTGTGTATGGCTGATATGAAACTTGGGGCAGCAGGTATGCAGGTTGATAGACTTAATAAGACTTCCTCTCATGAATACTCAACTTCTTTTCCAAAGATGCAATCAAACCACTCACATCCAACATCTCATTGGTAAGTCTTTGCCAATTGGCTCTTTCAATAGGAGTCCATTTACTCTTGACCAGATCTAATGCGTTTCTCACTTGATGGATGAAATGATCAGGGATTTCTTGGCCACATCCCCTTCTAGTGTCAAGCTCCACTACATACCTTTCATACCCCAACAGTGCTTGTTTGAAGGTGGAAATGGGCTGATTGGCAAAAGGATTAGGTTGAGTAGGAGAAGTAACACATTGAGAAGACTGGGCATAAGACTGATATAGCTCATGACAGGGCTGAAACTGGTCATATTGGACCTAGTAAGGATCAACACAAGGCTGGTAAGGATCATACCCAGGCTAGCCAAGGACTTGCTCAAACTGAGGAGGAAGAGGCAAAGCCCGCAATGTTTCACCAACCTGCAAAGGAGAAAACTCATAACTGTATGCAACCATGAAACTTCATAAAGAAACATACTACCAAAGCTCTTCAAAGGATCACTCGGGCTGCTCAACCAACTAATTATCTTCGGAGTCACCATTGGTGTTGATTGAATGCCTCCAAAGGCTGATTTGTTGGAGAACACACCAAGAATTCTTCAGCCTCTTAGACAAAATGTCCCACCGGGCATGCCAAAAACTATTGATGCTGTGGAATGCACCCTCTAAAGGGAGACTCGGCTCTCTTTCTCCACACGGCACAATGGAGACATTCCTCTTGTTGTGGGTGGCAAACTTGAGGGATGAATCTCTAGATTAGGGGCTAGCTCCCCTTGATGCACCTTGAGGCCCTGAATTTCCTACTGCTAACAATGGGGGGGGGAAAAAAAGAGAAATACTGAAAACAGAACCTAACTAATGCGGTGATGCACCAAACTGGTTGGTCTACTCAGCTTTGACCTACACTTTACACTAGAGAGAAGCAAACATACACTTCATTCGAATGAGAACCTTTCCTGCATCAGTGTTTCAACAGGAGATCCTATGGAGATACAGAGAGGAAGGACTATCAGAGGTGTTCTGAGACACAATATGCACAACCTGTTCACATGCGCCTATACTCTGAGTTGGACACTTCTTGTTGACCTGCAAGAGAAAAACTCGCAATACACTAGATATGTTGGCATGAACTTATGAAATCATAAAAAGGAAATGACTTAACATAAGAGAAAACCATAGACATGCAAAAGTGCAAGCTCAAATGGAGGTAAAAATGCTTCTTTTGATTCAAGGTAAATTTCTTCAGGGCTTCGCCATACAAATGCTGAGAGATCCTTATCAAATGAAAAGTTACAAATATATATATAAAGCTTAGAAATAGACAATTGACTAGTCAAGGGATGGGAACGCATGCTATATTAAACACTTCTGCAGCGACCACAAGCCCATGTTGCTGTCGTATCCTTCTAATTGCGTATGCGAGAGCCATGTTGTAGGTGTCCAAGTCGCTGCCCTTGTTGTCCTAGGCCTGCAAGAGCATGGGATACTCCTAGCAACTGACAAGGCCATCCCCAAGTTGTGTTGACTGGGCCATGCTCTCTTCAATGTTGGGCGCAACTGGGTGGGCATTAATGGCGAAGTGCGAAAACACAGACTGCTCCCTTCTATAGTTAGAAAACCAATCCTTTTATTGGTTTTCGGTAGAGACTATTTCACCTAAGTGCATTTCCTCTTCCTGCTGACGACACTTGTGCCACCTGCCTTGGTCTGGTTCATCCGTGGGTCTGCACTTTGACTTGTTACGCCACTTGGAGCATTTTGAGCTTTTGTTTTATTGTGCACATGGTCGCGTTCTGGGTTACCCGCCTTGTTTTCCCTTTGTTATTTCCCTCTTGTCCTGGCAATTCAGGCTCTCGGCGCTTATTATTCTCTTCCGGGCTCCTTTCTTTGCTTGTTCGCTCATTCATTCTTCGGGCTCTTGGCTTTAAATTCCTTCGAACAAAATGTCTGAAGGAATTCCTTCAGACATCTTGTCCGAAGGAATTCTCCTTTGGGCTTGCACTCTGACTTTCCTTTGGCGGGCCTTCAAGCTTCCTTTTCTGAGTTCCTTCAGACAAAATGTCCGAAGGCGAAGGAATTCTCCATTGATTACTTCCCAACGGCTAGCTTACTTTCCTGAAATTGACGTTCATGGGCCCGTCATCGGACATTTGAATCCCAACGACTAGCTTATCGCCCTGAAATTGACATTCACGGGCCTATCACCCACTAGGACAATTCCTTTGGCATTTTTGCAAACGAATTTTTCCGAAGGGAAAGTGACCCTTCGGAAAGATTGAAATGGTACTCTTTGGCATTCGAAAATGACCTTTGCCTTTAGAAAAATACCTTCGGAAAAGCTGCAATGGTCCACTTTGAAAAGAAAGTGACCCTTCGAAAAAATGGAAATGGTCCACTTTCATAACCAAGTGCCCCCTGCAAAGACACCTACCCTTCAGATTTCTTGTCTTTCGAATTTCTTCGGACTTTTTGTGACTATCGAATTTCTTCGGACAAAATGTCCGAAGGAATTCTCCTTTGATTTTTCTTCTTTGGTTTTCCTTCGGACAAAAAGTCCAAAGGAATTCTCTTTTGGGCTTGTCACTTTTTTCCAAAGGGCAAGTTCCTTTCGGGCTTCCTGTCTTGCCCCTTTGCTCCAACCAACTGCCCTCCGCAAGGGCATTTCGAGCCCAAAGTTACCCTTCGAACTTTTGAAAAAGATCCACTTTGTTCATCGTTTGCTGCCCGCAAGGGCTCCTTGGCCTCCAAAGTTGCCTTTCAAAATAATTGCAAAGGTCCCATTTGCCGCCTAAGTTCCCTCTGCAAGGGTACATACCCTTCAGGAATCCTACAAATGACCCTTCGGCTTTTCCATTAGTCCATTTTGCCGACGAAAAGCCCTCCAAAGTAATTCACTTGCCTTTCGAAGCATCCAAGACCAAATCGGGTTCCACGTCGACTCCTGCTTATAAGACAAATGAGTAAAGCCATTTGGAAAACCCGATTTGGTCTACCAAGACCAAATCGAGGTTTGCAAGTGACTTTACTTATGAATTTTTACAAGTAAAGTCACCCGTCAAACCCAAAATGCACTTGGCAAGCAAAAGAGGAAAACACTTGGTTTTTTCATGGGAAATGGTCTGACAGAGAAAATTTTGCACAAGGCAACTGAGGGATGAACTAGCCAGAACATGGATTGAATGACTCTTGCAATAAAAAAGGAGGGGGTGCCCAATTTTGGCCTGCAGGACCAAAAATTGGTCAACAAGCATTTAATCTATATGTTATAGTTTTTTAACACCCATGAGTTAAAAAATCAATGAAATGTCCACACTGAAAATGAAGCCATTTTCTAGAGGTTTTCTTGAGAATAAAATATCCTCAAGAAAAAATAGGGACCAGATCACCAAAATAAGCTCCAAATTATTTTGTGAAACTATAATGTGCTAGGTATAATCTTTCTTAGAGCATGGAAGTGTGACCAAAATACATGTCAAGAACATAGGAGAAGCAGATGCACCAGATTAGTAACGTTGGCACTCATTGCTTACACAAATACTAGTAAAGTTGCTTATAAGAGACTTATATCTATAAACTTGGAGAGATAACAAGGCCTCTGGATTATATTATATAACGCAAAGGATTATATTATATAACGCAAAGATGACTAAATTCAAAATTTTATGACGTAAATGCGAGTCATCTAGTGAGATGATATAAAGAAATACACATCTGCAAACTACTAAATTCCAAAAGCGGTGGCTTATGAACAGTGGCTAGGCTGGACAAGTATACAGGACCTTATCATAGAGATTTCAACTAGCATCGCTTTTAATAGTTGAAAAAAACTGCATACCATTCATTCATTGATAATTTGGAAAATGTAACATATCAACAACATTACGTTGTATTTAGAATTGACAGCTTGAACAATACACCCAACATGACTGCATGTGCCATCATGTATCTAAAATTCTCGTGGAATAAAAATCTTATTTCATGGCATCTACATGTATGCAGTGGCAACCAATTGGCAGGGACCTGCTAGGCATTATAGCCAATTTCTATTTAGTGGCAACCAATTGGCAGATTTCACCTGCTAGGCATGATAGCCAATTTCTTTTGCATATGCACTTGAACAAAAAATATTAAGTAAATTAATGCTTTTCTCTTTTCAAAAGAGCTAATATCAGTATACGTAAATATTAACACAGTCACAAGACTGAAAAAATGCAATCAAGGAAACACTCTGTAACGTCCCATTTTAACCTACAGCACTGAGAGTGCTTTGTCTATAGTTAGAATAACAGACTGAGTGTTTCCATCAGTATAAAGCAGCTTAGTTTGTCTGTAGTTAGAATAAAATTAGTTGGGAGATTACTCCATAAAATAACACAAGAGACTCTGTTTGTATCAGTCAATTAGCATCACAATTAAAGGGAGTAGTTGTTCAGTTAGTTGCCTATGTTTGAGGAAGTTAGTTATCAGTTAGTTGCTTATGTTTGGGAAAATTAATTATCAGTTAGCTGCCTACATTTAGGGAAATTAATTATCAGTCGCTTATATTTTGGGAAATTAATTATCAGTTAGTTGCGTACATTTGGGGAAATTAATTATCAGTTAGCTACCACTCTTTATGGACTGACTTCATATGATTTAGAATCAGTGGGAGATCGGATATAAAATAGTGCATAAGGTAGCAAGAAAATATCTTTTTGAATATTTACAAAACTCAACTTCAGCACCAGGAAGGTGGGGTTGTTACAGCAACTTGCTTGGCGCTTGATGATGAAACCCTTCAGGCATGAACCTAATCCTCTTGGGGACAACATCCCTCAGGAAAATACGCAGCGCAGGGCATTTCAGATTTGCACAGAGACTCGAGGATCAACAGAACGAACAATTGCATGCTTGCATGTCTATTAAGGACATTTCAGAGCTCAGAACTATACGATGGGCAATATCCCAATGAGTTGTATTATTTTAGTTGCTCTCCATTTGCATGTATGTGTTTCACGAAAATAATTAAAAATCTTTGTTTTTAAAAACTTTCTAGGTCTGATTACTTGTATGCATATAGTTTTGGACATTTCAGTGGTATCAGAGTTGTGACCTTATCAGCTTATGGAAAACACAAAACGAAAAATGGCACAAAGGAGATATCAATAGAGGGAAACGAGATATCAATAGAGGGAACAAAGGAAGTAGAAAATGGCACACAAAGATAGAGAGAAGAAGATGGCAAAAGATAAAAGGGCAGATCTATTTCAAGACAACCTGATAGGAATTCAGCAGGGACAAGAAAGAATGGCAAATCTAATGGCACAAATGTTACACTTCCAAAGTAACATACAAAATCCAGATCATACTAAGGCATCACAGAGAGAGGGAAGTTCAGTTTAGCATGACCGACCAGTAATCAGTCAAACAAGTCTCCTTCAAAAACCCACTAAACCCATGTTTATACAAAAGAATGAAAAAACCGCTGCTAAGACAATTACTCTAGGGGAGTTGGACACATTTTTTGTGGAGTATCAAGAGAAATCAAAAGATTCAAGGCTACAATAACTTTTGTTAACTATTTGAAGATACGAAAAAGTCTTAGGGGGCAGAACCCATAGTAGCAATCGGAATGATGAAAGGAGGGACTTGCAACAAAAGTTGAACAAATTAAATGCTCCTACCTTTGATGGCAGCAATAATGTCATATCCTCCACCCTATCGGCAAAAGTGCCAAAGCAGTGACTCGAATGGCAATCCAAGGTCATGGGTGAATGGCATGGGTTGCGGCACACTATTTTTGGTGATATCCACCACAATGTGTTTATATATATATATATTCACGTGGGGATTAGATTTGTACATGGTTAAAATATAAAGTGGTTTGTTTGCAAAATACTCAGAGCTTAAAATATTAAAGAGCAGAATATAAACGCATGTAGGCAAGTAATATTGTAATAGGATGTAAAGTTGGTCAATACCAGCCATGTGGCTATGGCCTTAAAATGTTTTCACCACGCTACCTTGGTTTTCTAAATTTTAATGCATGTCAAAATTTCAATAGTTGCATGGAATGTGAAATTTTTGATTAAAGACTAGGGCATCCATTTTCTTTTGCTAGCAGTCTGGGAGCTCTGCCAAGAAAAACTCGGCCTTGCTCCAGGTGATCTGGAAATCCAAGTTATAAAAATCTTTACAGTCTGCTTAGATCGGATTTAAAATAAAACAGAATATTTTAATTTGCAATTTCCCCTTTTAAATAAATCCGAAAATTAAATTATAAAACTTCCGTAATTTCAATAAAGAAATTGAAAGGATTTCTGATCACAGAGAAGAAATTAAAAACAAAATATAACACAAAAGATTTGTTTACAGGGTTCACCAAATGGCTACGTCCCTAAGTCCACTCTATGAGTGTTCTGATCTTATTTAAACTCTTTAAGATTGATTACAAAAAATCTCTCTGATTAAATAATTATTTTCGTACCAGATATCTATCTGTGCAACAAAATAAACCTCCCAGAGGTTCTGTTGCCTCTGTATTCAGATATCTCTGTCTACAATTTCTTCAGTGCAAATCCACTACTTCTCTGCCAAAACCCTGTTACTCCTTTATAAAATAACCCACTGTTATATTTCTCAACGCTACTTGGCATTGGCTGGGCAATAACAAATTTCCCCGGAGTACTAAAAATTTCCCTGAATTGGGAAATTTCCTCGAGGTACTAACAATTTCTCCGAATTGGGATTTTTCTCATTTCGACAGCATGGCATTGGCTCTCTAAGATTTCCTGCTACCTATATTCGGTTTTCCTCTGCAATCGATCAAAACCAAAATCCCCCCAAAATGGAATTCAACATCGTTGGTGTATAGCTGAGCGTGGAAAATGACGTAGAATTAGCGCCAAAGCTGATCCACGCTATCATAAATAGCAAATAATTAAACTCCCCCACATAATATGTTGAATAATCTTTGCCAGCGATAAATCTTTTGCCGTCAATGTTTTCGCATACAACACCTATTAAGAATCTTCGAGAAACTTTAAAGAATTAAATTACCACATATTTTCCCATATAGTAATCATAATAATTATTCCCAGAAACAATGTGTTGCAATCAATATCCAACGCTTTAATAATGACATGTGTCTTCTTTCTTTACTGCATTCCACTTGTATAGTTGACACCAAGATCAAGAATAAAAAAATGCCATAATCAAGATTTGTAATTCTTGTTAAATCAAGATTAAAACAAGACTTGAGTTCACTTTAAAAATGCAATTGCCATGCCATGATTGGAAGCTTCATGTATTAAAAAAGTTTGGCGCTATAATATAATTCAATGCCATCCACATGAACTCCATGAAAAGATTACCATGCATTTTTTAACTTTGGTGCTAAACTAAAGATTCATGCATTTTTAAAAGTGAACATATATTTTTTTTTTAAATGCACGTAATCTTTCTTTGAAACCTCATGCCTTTTAAATGACGTGTAACTTAAAATCTTTTAAAGACTTTAATATGAGGATAAAGAATGGTAGGATTTTATTTATTTCTTTTCTTTTTTTTTTTTTTTAAGGGGAATAAATATTTAATTAAAAAATATATTTATTAATTTTTAATAAACATATTAAAATATATAAATATTTAATTAAATATTTATATTTATTAGTAAATAATAAATATATTAAAATATATTTTATTAGTAGCAATTTTTCAAAATTAATTATAAACGTTGCGGGTGGAGGTGTGGCATTATTGACAAGATAATGCACCACCTACATTCACAACAATAATTAAATATTATCAATAATTGATCAGAATCTTTAGTGGGAAATCCTCTGGATCACCGGGGGTGGAAATTCACCAGTTTGGTAGTTTGGGAAGGGCTTTTGAGCCGTAGTTTAGGCATGAAACCAAGGGGATGCATGGATTGTTGATGGCGCCCAAGAGATAAAGAAAAAGGGCTTTGCTGGCAGCCAAGAGCATAATTTTTCTAGCAGGTTCATTTTTCTCTGTTATGTATTGTTGCATTTAATTTAAAAAGCATTATGGCAATTTTATGCGTTTCCTAGCGCATTATGGATTCTCATATGCATATCTATGTATACACCTTCAACGTTTGGCAAAGCAATTTCCTTCCATTTGATGGTGTTTTCTTCTAGAGCCCATAGTATCCGAAAATGGACATTGTAGGTCCACAATGAAGTCTAAGGACTTCATGGTGGGCCTTCAACACCATATATGGGCGTGGGGTTTGACTTTTAAACCTTATTTAGATTTCAAAAAATTGTTTGGGCTCCATTATGGCGAATTGTTTGTGGGGTTCAACATTAAACAATACTGGGGGGTTTTGGTTCGATTCAAGGGTTTTGGGTTATGCCTCAAATCGATTTTATCCATACAACCCTTTTTATTTTGTATATGGGTTATTAAATATAGAGGATTCACGTTACCAAGCCATTGTGGGTTTTGGGTTTGAATATGGTGTCTACAATCCCTGTTTTCAAACTAAACTCGTTGTAAACTCCTCCCATCTGGAGTGTGGCCCGATCTGAGTGCTTTTGTTCCTTCTTTTAGCTTGGCCGTTTTGGGTGTTAACCTGGGCATAACGTTTGGCTGGGCCTTTCTTGTGGAACCGATCATTTGGGGTTTTTACCTTAATTATTTTTATTTTACACTATGTGTTTTGGCTCTTTGGCCAAATTGTTAAATTTGTTGGTGTTACCAGCTTGCCTGCAAAGTTATGAGAAATTCGACTCAGTAGTTGTTGGGATCAACTATAGCAATTTCATTATTTTTTCAAATGCTTGATCAATCATTTAACTGGTTGTTCCTAATTACATAAGATGAGGAGAAGATGTTAGTTCCTTGGTGATATTATTGTTACTTTATTTGGCTGGTTTTGAGTATTAAAATATCTTGCTGTAAATTGTTTGGCGTATTTCTGATTTGGCTTAGCATGTGTTAGGAAGTTTGGTGTTAATTTGATGTTTTTATTCAATTCATAAAACATATACAGCTAGTTATAAAAATTAGGATTGACATTTTTGAGGAGCAATGAAGACTCTAATGGCAGTACATAACGTTATTCTGTTGAATGTAGTATTTTGTTTTAGTATTTTATGGACTACATTTTCCTTGGTGAATTGGTGGTGCTCATTTATCACCATCCTATAAATAGATGTATTCAGGGATATACAAGAATAAAAATGAAACACTGTCAAAATTAATTGGGTTGTTTCCCGTGTTTGGGTAATGTGCAATGTATGAATTTATTGCTAAACTTCTTTGGACTATTGTAGCGTTGGTTAGATGCTGGAATTCTTGCGTAGACTGAACATGTCCATTCATGACTGTCATGCATATCAACTTGTAGTATGAGTGTTGTTGTTTTAAATAATAAAACTACATTCAATATTGATGTGAAGGTCCTTTGTTGGTTGCGAATGGTCTTTCTAGTGCCTAGGATGCATGTTCCCGGGATTAAATTGGTTATCCTAATTTGGATTGCATACTTGAAGGATTAAAATTTATGTTGGAAAAGTGAGTAATTTCAGCATTATAAGTTACTTATGTGGTTTTAACAGTATGCTAATATATCTGCCTACAGTTGTGCATGATAGTTACCTTCATGTACAAAAGTGATAAATTACCTTGTTTTGATTTCTTGAGGATTCTGGTGGGACTATTGCATTATAGAGAGTCCGGATGTTGCTAGATTATGTGTTATCTTTTGACTAGTTACATATGGCATGTGGATGCTCTAAATCTTTCATTAGGTAGATTATTCCTTGTAAATCTGAATATTCCATTGTTGAAATTATCTTTTGGTCTGGAATTAGTATTTAATTGATGCAATGATTCACACAAAGTTTTTAATAAATTATTACTTACCTCCTTAACCTTGTTATTGATGTTATATTGGGAATAATGGTATTCCATCTACAAGGTAACTTCTTCAGGAAGGTAACTATTTGGTGTATTAATGTTATTGGATTATTCAAATTAATCTTGTAGACCATATTAATTATTGGTAAGATTATAAGTAAAGGTTGGTTATTATTGCATTGATTTAAGGCTATGACTCCTTGCTATTTAGCTGAGTTATGTAGGAGGTAGGTAACATGCTATGTTGAATTTGGATTATGTTGGAAATCACTTTCAAGCTTAGTGCTTAAAGGTTGCCATACTATAGTTTAAAATTATGGGTAAGAATGCATAGTATGGAGGAAAATTTTGAACTTGCCAGCTGAAAGCTGACTAATCTTTTTGACATTTATTTCAGTGCAGGAAAAAGGGATCTGGGTCACTGACCTTTGAAAATAAGCCATCATCCAATGGTTGTATTTTGTATTGGATTGTTGGAGTTAATGTTGTTGTTAATTCCTTGTTAATAAGGTTATTGTTGTTGCATGTATTAGCCTTATATGAACCTTTTATATATTCATACGTGTTTGCTGAAAGTAATTCATATGCAATTATGAGGCACTAGATGTATAAGTACCAAGAGTGTACACCCATAACTCTTCTGGGAGCTCTTGGGGGTTAATGTCATTATGAGAATATAGGTGGACTTTTATGCCTCTATTGTTACTATATGTAACAGATTTATTGTTAAATTATGAAATATCAATAGTATTCATTGTATTATTATTGTGTGAGGCTTGAAGATGATTGATTCATTGTTGGCTTGTGTCAAATTTTGGGCCTCTAGTTTTATGGCTGCCTTTCAGTTTAACCAGATGTTGCCACCACAGCATTTGGATGAATGTACAAAGAATGGTCTAAGGAATAATGTGATCAATTTATTATTGTTTTAGCAATTCTGGCTTTAAATGAGTGGTAGAATGCAATATAGGCTCTACCTATGTTTATTTCTACAAAAAGGTAGAATGTTGCTCTACCTTGGAAAGAACGAATTTTCCTGAATAGTTTGCTCATACCGCAATTGGATTAAAGTATACAAGCATATACACTTATATGCATCTATTCGGCCATGTATGCAATAATTACTTGTGGTTTTGTGGGAGTTGTTGTTCCCTGTTTGGGCTATCCAAATGTTGTGTTTTCTTGAATATATACCATATTGAATTTTACAATGTAGAATAGCACAACACGTGCATTTATAAGTAGATTAAATGGGTTATATTCTTAACAAGTTCTTTCTTGCCGTGTGCACAATGATACACAATTACTATATTCATTCATTAGCTCCTCATTGTCTCAAAATGTGGAGTCTTCACTCAGCTAAGACGCAGAGAATAATTGTTTTGGTTGGACGCTTTCCTAGTAACTACCGGATATAGTGAAGACTCATGCACTACAAGTTTTTCTATTTTGAACATTTTGTGAATGCTCCTTGGATAAGAGATTTAAATAAACTCTCTACTAATGAAATAAGCTTTGAAACTCGTGTCGTCTAATATGAGCAAATGTCTTATACTGGAATGCATTGAATGAGTCATGGGAATCAAAAACTCTTAGGAGGTTTGTTTGGATCATCCTGTAGCAGATTGGATGTTATCCTATAGCAGATTGGATGTTATCCTGTAGCATGTTTGAATCACCCTATAGCAGATTGGGTGTTATCCTGTAGCATGTTTGGATCATCCTGTCACAAGTTTGGATCATCATAAGAAACCATGCCAAATGTAAGTCTTTCTAAAGAAAGGGAGGGAAATTGTTTGGTTGGCAGAATATGGAAATATTTAGTTAAAATATATTTTCTTGATCATGACAATCATATTGATCTTTAATGAACTTTAAGGTTGTTCTGGATTTTGTTTTGGAATGCAATTTTATTGTTGTCATCTCCTCATGTGAGGTGTGACGACTTGCGTGAATGAAAATTTAAAAAAAAAATGGGTCAAATTGAGTTCTTTCAAATAAAATATTTATCCAAGCATGGTTGCAAAAGTTGCAGACCTACTTTACATTTAGCCCTATGGTGGAGGAAAATGCCATGCAATTCACCACATAGCATCTGGAGGGTGTTGCCTATGATTGGTGGCAACATGGTTTGGTCACACAAGGGCATAATCATGTAGATAATTTTGATGAATTTAGTCAGAGATTGTTGGACTGCTTTGAGCAAAAGGATGAGGACAAGTACTTCAGGGAGTGTCAGAATCAAACAACAAACCTCAGTGGATCTATATGTTGTTAAATTTCAGCGAATTGCGGTTATGGTATCTAATGTAGCATAAAAGAGAATCACTTTTCTCTTTATCGAAGGTTTATTTGAGCCCCTTAAAGGTCTAGTTAAGGTCTTTTCACCCCCATCACTGCAAGAGGCTATTAGGAGGGCTTTGACACTTGAGCCATCTGTACTAAGGAGCAAATTTTCATCTCAACCTAAAGCACCTACTACAAGACAGCAAAACGATAATTTTCATAAAAGAGGAATTTAACTCATACCCTCAAAGAGCTACACCTCGGCCCATTGTAGCAAAAAAAATTGATGAGCAAACTAGAAATGAGCTTAGAAGGAAAAAGCTGTGTTTTTCGTGCAGAGAGCCTTGGGACCCTGGTCATAGATGTTTGGGTAAGGGCCAAGTCCATTACATTGAAGAAATTTCTTATGAAGAGGAGACTGGTTATGAGACCGATAAATCAAAGCAACAGCATGCAACAAAAGAACCAATTGTAAGGCATGAACCTGAGTAGTTGGCAAGAGATAATACCGATACTAGAGAAGGGACACTTGCAACACTTTTGGGAGCACCACAGTATCACCCATTCTGAATTTGTGGGGAGTTATCTAAATAGCGGATTATTGGGCTTATTGATAGTGTGGCCACCCAAAAATTTTTGGATGAAGGCCTTGTGGCTAAGAGGAGATTGAAAGTGGAGGACTTCTCAGGGTTCAATGTCATTGTTGTTGATGGTCTCACTATCCCATACACCAAGGTAATTTGATAACTCAAGTTATCCTTTGGAGAATATAATGTATGTGATGATTTCTATGTTGTAGGACCAGGGAAAGCACACATGGTTCTAGGTATACAGTGGTTGCATTCCCTTAGGGAAATCTCCCAAAATTATCAATCCATGGAGCTGAAGTTCAAATCTCAAGGGAAGGACATGGTACTTAGGAGCATCCCTAATGGGTCACCTCGAGTGGTCACAGCTAAGAGTATGGAAAGGACTTTCCGCAAGGAACAGGTCTCATGGGCAATCAATTGTTTTGTGATAAAAGGCAAGCCTACTACTTTGCCTTCGGATAAGCACCACACTTATCACGCTGACATTCATACTATTTTGGATAAGCATAGTATTGTGTTCAATGATATGCCTCCAAGTCTACCACTGGATAGGGGATTCCAACACATCATAGAGTTGGAACAGGGTTCTAACCCTGTCGTGATAACTCCCTATCGTCATCCATGGATATATAAAGAGGAAATAGAAAAGGCCATCAAAGAATTGTTGGAGATGGGTCTCATTAGACCGAGTTTTAGTCCATTTGCATCACCAATGGTACTTGTGAAAAAAAAGGATGGTACGATGAGGATGTGTGTGGATTACAGGGCCTTGAACAAGAAGACGATAAAAAACAGATACCCCATTCCTAGGATCGATAAGCTTATTGATGAATTACATGGAGCTGTCTATTTTTCAAAAATTGACTTGAGGTTTGGCTACCATCAAATAAGGACATACACAAGACATCCTTTAGGTGCCATTGTGGACACTACGGGTCCTTGATCATGCCATTTGGCCTAACAAATGCTCCATCTACTTTTCAAACAACTATGAACCAAGTCTTCAGTGTTCAGTTGAGAAAAATTGTTTGGTATTCTTTGATGATATGTTGATCTATAGTAAAACTTGGGAAGATCACTTGAAACACTTGGATATAGTACTTGGGATATTGCAACAACACATCTTTGTTGCAAACGAATCTAACTATGGTTTCGGGGTTATGGAGATTCTATACTTGGGTCACGTCATTAGTGTTCAATGTCTTTAATTAGATCAGCAAAAGATCCAAGCCATTCTAGATTGGCCAACCCCTACTAGATTAACTCATTTGATAGGCTTCTTTGGCCTCTACAGTTACTATCAGAGATTCATTTGGGGTTTCTCACAGCTGACAGCACCCCTGACTGACATGACTAAGAAGGAAGCCTTCTTATGGAATGCCACAGCTCAACAAGCTTTGAGAAGCTCAAGAAGGTAATGAGCTCATGCCATGTACTTGCCATACCCAATTTCTCATAGCCATTTGTCGATGAGTGTGATGCTTCAAGTGAAGGGATCGAACCTATGCTAATGCAAAAGGGGCATCCCGTAGCATTTGAGTGTAGAAAATTGAAAATTTCAGAAAGGGTATTTTCTACTTATGACAATAATATGCTTGTTATTATGCATGTTTTATCTAAGTTTACGCAGTACTTAGTATGTGGCAAATTTTTTATAAGAACAGATCACAACAATCTGAAATTCTTCCTTGGCCAGCGAGATTTGAATGATCGGCAACAAAAGTGGGTGAGTAAGCTTGAGACATAGAATATGTGAAGGGTAAAAAGAATAGGTTGTTGATGCTCTTTGCTGAATGCCTACTTTCTACTCCATGTCTTCTATTCTTGCTGATTGGAAGACTGCTATCATGGCATAATATGCTAAGAACATTTTTGCAACTAATATTTTAAATGGAAGTGCGAAGGATGACAAGTATATAGTGGCAAAAGGTCTTATCTTGTATAAGAACAGAATTTTCCTTGTACCCGAGTCCAAGATGAAGGAGAAAATCATGAGGATTTTTGGCTGGTCACCCAAGTTTCTACAAGACCTATAGGCAGCTGAGGGGGAGATTTACCTGGAAGGGCCTCGAGGAAGATGTTCTCAGGCATACTAGAGAGTGTACTGCTTGCCAACAGAATAAGGTATAGCAAACTTTTACAATAGGTTTACTACAGCCTTTGCCCATTCCCAACCAAAAATGGGAAAGTATATCCATGGATTTCATCACAGGCTTTCCTAAGGTAAATGGCAAGGACTGCATTTTTGTTGTAGTGGATTGGTTAACTAAATATGCACATTTTATTGCCATCCCTACTGAGTTCAGAGCACAACAAGTAGCTTGCTTGTTTTTCAGAGAGGTATTCCAATCACATGGTTTGCCTAAGACTATTGTCAGCGATAGGGGCAGCAGATTTGAGCTCCTTTTGGCAGGATTTATTTAGTTTGATGGGCACCACGCTCACTCCTAGTACCAGCTATCACCCCCAGACCGATGGACAAATAGAGATAGTATATAAGTGGGTTGAAGGGTACTTGAGGAACTATGTTACAGATCAACAAACAACATGGATTAAGTGGCTGCATCTTGGAGAGTATTGTTATAATACCACTTACCATATGTCCATCCGCATGACACCATTTATGGCACTATATAGATATGATGCACTAAACTTCACTGATGTGGTGTTCACTGACAGCTGAGTACCAGCAGCTGGTGACTTGGTGGAACAGAGCCGAAAAATTTTGAGGTCACTCAAAGATCATTTGTTGCGGGCCCAAAATCAACATAAGCTTTATGCAGATCAACACTACACGAAGAGATCCTTTGAGGTTGGATATATGGTCTTTCTACGCTTGCAGCCTTATAGGCAAACTTCCATTAAGAGAAGTGGAGCTGAAAAGCTCAAACCCCTCTTTTATGGACCATACAGAGTCTTGGGGAGAGTTGGTGATGTGGCCTATGAGTTGGAGTTGTCGGCTAACAGCTAGATTAATAATGTTTTCCATGTATCTTGCCTCAAAAAGGCACTTGGCCAGCATGTTGCACCCATCAATTGATTTTCCACCCTTGGATGATGAGGGAAACCCATACTGGTTCCAGAGGCCATCATTGACATATGGGAGAAGAAATTGATGGACAAGATTGTCACAAAGTACTTGGTCCGTTGGAAGAACCGACCCACCGAGGATGCTACTTGGGAGGGGCCAAAGATCTCCGAACATCCAGCACTGAATTGCTTGTGGGCAAGCAATTCCAGGAAACCCAGATTTGTAATGTCCCCTTCTAACCCGCAGCGCTAAGTGCGTGCTTTGTCTACAGTTAGAATAAAAGTTTGACTCTTTCAATCAGAATAAATCAGCTTAGTTTGTCTATAGTTAGAATAAAATTAGTTGGGAGATTACTCCATAAAGTCAGGCAAAGAGAAACTGTCTGTCTCAGTCAGTTAGCATCAAAATTCAAGGGAGTTGTTCAGTTAGTTGCCTATGTTTGAGGAAGTTAATTATCAGTTAGCTGCCTACATTCAGGGAAATTAATTATTAGTTAGCTGCCTACATTTGGAGAAACTAATTATCAATTAGCTGCCACCCTTTATGGACTTACTTCCTATGATTTAGGATCGCTGGGAGCTGGGCTATAAACCAGTGCATAAGGTAGAAAGAAAGGATCTTTATGAATACTAACAAAACTCAATTTTGGCTAAAGGAAAAGTCATGCTTCTACATCAACTTGTTTGGCGCTTGACGACAAAACCCTTCAGGCGCAAACCAAATCCTCTTGGGGACAACCACCCTCAGGAGAATACGTGGTGCCGGACATTTCAGATTTGTACAGAGCCTCAAGGATCAACATAATGAACAATTGCATGGCTGCATGTGTGTTAAGGACATTTCAAAGTTCAGAACTATATGCTGGGCATTTTCCCAGTGAGTTGTATTATTTTAGTTGCTCTCCATTTGCACGTATGTGTTTCATGAAAATAATTAAAAATCTATGTTGTTAGAGACTTTCTAGGCCTGATTACTTGTATGCATTTAGTTTAGGACATTTCACACTCGTGAAAAGAAACTGCTTAGTTTTAAGGAATGACCTAAAAGATGGTTACCATTGAGTGAGTGAGGGATTGAATTTAGTTTTACTTTTCAATGTTTTCATTCATGAGGTGATCTTAAACCATTTGGTTTTTGTGTTAATAAACCAAAACTCCAGCAATGCTCTAATATCCCCATACATATTTTATTTGTTTTATTTTGAGTCAGGGCTCAAATGACAAAAGGGATATATTAGGAACAAACGATGCTCACTTTTAAAAATTTCTCCAGCAGGAGCTACGTATACAGGCCAAGTGACAAAGTAAATTCATATAATCCTCTTGCTGGAAAGTTCATTCTCATGCCTTGTGGATCCTCCCTTGCTTTCGGTTATCTATGTAATATTTGAAGCTCTTTACTACAGTGATATATACTTAACCCTACCTTGCTTGATGTCCCAGGCTGTTTACTACAGTGACATTTCCCTGTGGTGAGATTTTGGCCATTCTTATAATTGTAATGAACGTTGGGTGCATTGTGAATAATCTCATATCACTTACAATTGTGAGAAATTAGTCATGAGGCATTGCTATCACCTAAATCTTTTCCAATTCAAAAGCAAGCATTGGGATGTAAGTTTCTGGACTGATGTGTTCGCATCTTCCATGGCACCGACTTTACTATAAACAACAGGGAAATTCACAGTTAATTGTAACTAAATTATGCATAATGACAGACCTACCATGCCATTATTCTATAACCAAGGAAAAATATTGACACAGAGAACAGAATTTCAGTATATTCAAAAACAAATTATCAATTTAGTAACTTATATCTAAAGATTTCAAGCTTCCGCAGACCATAATGTTAGAAAGAAGAAATTCCATATTAATTGTGTATACAAGATAAAATTGAACAATTAATCTAGGATTTCTTCTTTCTAACTTATATCTACTGAACATGAAATACAATCGAGCAAATCCAAAAACAATTTATCATTAATAATAATAAAATAAAAAATAAAAAAGCATTACCCATACCTGCCCATTGAGAGACAATCCTAAAGCATTATTATCATAAAGTTTCTGTCATTGCTCAACAATAGTGTTTAACAAATTTCCAACTAAACAGAGGTTGTCAAAAGGGAATTGATAGATAGTTGGCATATCTAGTAAATTCTATATATTTCCTCAAATATAACTTTATAAAACAAGTTATGCAAATGGCGGTGAAGTTTGAGTGGTGAGATGACTGGACTATAGAGATCCCACCAATGTTCAATTCCAAAGAAGCACCAAAATAAGGGATACCCCATGCCAAGCCTCTTAAAATCAGGCTCTTCTATACCCAAAAAGAGAGACATAAAATTTTCCTTACCCTGTTTTACCAACCACAATTTTGAATAAATTAGCATCAGCTAGAATCATAAACTCAAAAAGAAGACCTGAAAATCCTAATGCAGACCAAATTTGAAATGATTATTGCTTACTCATTTTCAAAGTACATCAGGATGTTATGTTAAATATGTTAGCATGTGGGCGTGACTGAAAAGACTAAGAACTCAGTGCATTTTTATTTTGCATAAACTACCATCAACTAAAATCATAAGCCCAAAAAACAAGGAGTCCAGGCTGTTATGTTAAATGTAATGGCAGGTGGGTATGAATGAAACTACTAAGAATTCGATGCATTTTTATTTTGCATAGAACTGTAAACCCAAAAAACAAGACCTGAAAAGCCGAGTCCAGGCTGTTCTGTTAAATGTATCGGCAGGTGGGTATGAATGAAAATGCTAAGAATTCAATGAATTTTTGTTTTGCATAGAATCATAAACCCAAAAAAACAAGACCTGAAAATCCTAGTCCAGGCTGTTATTATTGGCAGGTGGGGGTATGAATGAAAATGCTAAGAATTCAATGCATTTTTATTTTGCATAGAATTGTAAACCCAAAAAAACAAACCCTGAAAATCTTAGTCCAGGCTGTTATGTTAAATGTATTGGCAGGTGGGTATGAATGAAAATGCTATAAATTCAATGCATTTTATTTTGCATAGAATCATAAACCCAAAAAATAGACCTGAAAATCCTAGTCCAGTCCGTTGTGTTAAATGTGTTGGTAAGTGAGTATGACTGAAAATACTAAGAATCAAATGCATTTTATTTTGCATAAACTACCATCAACTAAAATAATAACCACAATAAACAAGACCTGAAAACCCTAGTCCAGGTTGTTATGTTAAGTGTATTGGCATGTGTGTATTAATGAAAATGCTAAGAATTGAATGCATTTTTATTTTGTGCAAAACCATCAACAGATAATATCATAAACCGAAAAACCAAGACCTGAAAATCCTATTTGAAGCTGTCATGTTACATGTATTGGCATGTGGGTAATTGGGTATGAATGAAAATGCTAAGAATCCAATATATTTGTATTTTAAGCAAAAACTATCAACAACTAAAATTATAAACCGAAAAAAAAAAAGACCTAAGAATTCTAGTCCACACTAGAATGTTAAATGCATTGGCAAGTGGGTATGGCTGAAAATTCTAAGAATCCAATGCATTTCTATTTTGCACAAACTATCATCAACTAAGATCTTAAACCCACAAAGAAGACCTAAAAATCCTAGTCTCGAGAAGACCTTAGAATCCTAGTCTAGACCAAATTTGAAATTATTGTTGCTTAAAAATCTTCAAACTACACCATGTTATTATATTGAACATATCAGAATATAGTTATGATTAAATATGCTATATTAGCATGTGAGTATGATTGAAAATGCTAATAAATCAATGAATTTTTTTACATTGAGATAAAAATGAAATTAGAAAGCAAAGCACCAACCGCTAAGAGTTTTCCAGGAAATCCCCTTCTTCTTAGCTGCAGTCCCATGTATTGAGCTGAGGCACAGAAATGCAAGAAGTAGCATTGGCAGCAGCCGAGACGCCATCATCTCTGGATGGCAACATTAGAAAACGCCAAAGAAAGCCATATACATAACTTATATATGCATTGGATTCAGCTCTATTCATGACGTCCCAAAGCAAATTAGTTATGAAAATTTATTTCAATGGTGCAAATCCGGAGAACTGAAGTAAATTAGATAGATGACAGCTATATGTTGGAGAAGCTCATATCCTAACGGTCCGCTATCTTCGGTGAATCCCAATTCATCAGCTTACCAGTACTTCAGCTCACGTGTTTAAATAGGTGTGTTCTATTTTTCACATGATGAATAGCTTCTTCCCAAAATAAATACCAAACAAATGTAGCCTAATAGCAAAAGAGGGGCTCTAATATCATCCCCGGTAAGTCCCACTATTACAAGTACTTTAGGACAGACACCCACTCTTATGTGAGAGAGGGTAATGTAAAAATAATATAAAAATATATATATATAACAAAATAAATAGATAAAAATGGCCTTCTCGAATATAAATATAATGATAGATAATAAAAGTAGATATATATAATGATAGATAATAAAAGTAGTGGTAGAAAAATAATTGCATTATTTTTAATCAAGTATTAATAATAATGTCAAATACGATGGAATATAGATGAAATATTTAATTAATATCTAAATCAATTAGGAAAGTAAAAATGTAGAGTAAGGAAGGTGTAATTTTCGGGTGGTTGTGTGGGTCTCAAGAGGATTAGTCTCATGTATCTCGCCTCTTCTTCTCCTCAAAATTCGGCAGCAAAAAGTAAACCCGAGGCAAGGAGGGATATAGTCGCTGGGATAAACATGGGGACACCTCCTAGTCAACAAAAAAAAAAGTAAAAATGTAGAGTTAGAAAGGTGTAACTTGAATATGACATTGTAGAAGAGTTGTCATAAGAATCAAAACCTAAGAACATAAAGCCAAAGCCAAAGTGACTATAACCCAAAAATATGGATATGATCATGGGTGGATGTCAAGATTATCCTGACACTCTTGATAGGTGTCGAGACCACCCCCAATACTTGGTAGGGGACTATCAACAAAAATCTGATTCAAATTTTGTTTTTGCCTAATTACATTATTCTAATTACCTACCTCGTGACAAATTTTCTTATTAAAAAAAACATTACAGAGAAGGAAAACTAGAGAACTTGTCATGTGGGTATTCTCTTAGGGTTTTTATCATACCACTGCCATTTTATTTAGCTTTTTGGGATTGTCTTGTCGACTTTACTTGCATTTATTGATTTTAGCCTTGGTTTCCACCCTTTGAGCAATTATCTTATTTAATAATCCCTCTTGGAAGCCCACATCATTAGATGCGGCTCAACTTAGAGGAAGCAACCATGGCACCAAACCTAGCTCACAAGTTTATTCCCAAAGTTTTTCATGAGGTGATGTACCCCCTGCTCACAAATCTCCCCCTGATTTTTACTTGATTTACCTACTTTTGATAACGTTTGTAACTAGCTCGAAACTCATACACTTATTATTTATTGTGTGGGTCGTATCCCTGTTGAATCCATGATTCATACACTTGTAACTAGCTCGAAACTCATACACTTATTATTTATTTGGTGGGTCGTATCCCTGTTGAATCCATGATTCGTAGTTGGGTGCAAACTAATTGGCACTCCCATGGCATTAAGCTTATAAGGATTCAAATTTTAACCAAGGGTTTTTTCCTTTTTAGGTTTGAAAACTTTGAATAATATTTCGTTATTCATAATTATGGCCCATGTTATGTGAGAAGCTTTTTGCTTGTCTTTTACCCTAGCCCTGTGACTTTGTCATCTCAGACAAAGCCAAACTTAAGGTTCATGTTTGGGTTGAATTTCCTAGGTTAACTATGCCTTTTTAGAACAATTGGTTGAACCATTAGGTCATTTCATTTGTTTCAAAACCAACCATTTCTTTGTCACTAGCCCTCAATGGCACATCTATGTTGAGGTTAACCTTGCACAAGACCTTCATGAAAGTGTTGATATACAGATTGGTGAGCAATGATTTACATAGAGGGTCTTATATATCAATATCATCAATACATGTTTCAGATGTCAGGGTATGATCAAGGACTACCCACTTATGGTTGCTTCAAATCCTTCACCCAAATCTACACCTAAAACCACTTGCCCGACGACAGGAGCTAAAGATGGATGACAGCGGTGGGTCAAAGAAATAATCCAAATAATCGTAACCCCAAAGCCCATGTCATCAACCCTAAGCCTTCCACTTCTGCTAGTGTAGTCACTCTATTGCCACCGATTCCACCCCATGTTCCTCTATCAAACCCTAGTTTGGTGTTTTATCAAAATTAAAGATTAGGGGAATAAATATATTCTAATTAAGATAAACAACTAAGTAAAATAGATTGAAAGTAAGTAAATATTCTTGCACCTCTATTTGTAAACATGTGAACAATTAGGGTTTTGATCAAAAGATATAAAAGGGAGAATGAACACTTATCTATATTTTGAATACACAGGCATGTAGGTGACTGTAATTTTTTTGTGATACTAATTGGATGCTTTTTTATCCATAAGGATGATTGTTTGAGTGATTTGGATGCAATCGATGGATTTGGATGACAATGGTCTACACCTTTTCCAAATGAAGTAGTCTTATATATTGTTGACTGTGAAATAAATTTACAAATTATAAAATTGTGTAATACCACCTGTAGATACTTTTTAGACTATTGGATATGTGTAATCATGCATTATGGCATGTGTTTATGTCTTTTTTCCTTCCAAAAACCCTATCAAGGTCCTACACATGAAAAATGAAACATAAAATGGGGACAACATGTAAGGGGAATAGTCAAGCTAGCCTCATAATCCCCTTTGTAGCTAAGTGTTGCGTACATAATCCCAAAAGGGGACCTTAAACTGATGTAATTCTCTATCTATAGTGTGTGTGTGACTGGATCATATGCAATATGATTTAAATGCTCTTCACCTAGGCCCTCCTCTTGGTCCAAGCATGCAATCTAGATGTAACAATATAAACTTTATGTATGTACACACACACACACACACACACACACACACACACATGTGTGTGTGTGTGTGTGTGTGTGTGTATTTATATATATAACACACATACATATATGTGTGTGTGTATATTTATATATATATATAACACACATACATATATATGTGTCTGTGTACATTGATATATACATATATATGTACGCACACGTACACGCACGCACACACACACACGTGTGTGTGTACGCACATACACATATGTATGTGTACGCACATACACATATGTGTGTGTACTCACATACACATGTGTGTGTGTGTGTACGCACATACACATATGTGTGTGTACGCACATACACATATGTGTGTGTGTGTGTACACACACACACATATAATGTAGATATTAAGGTTGTTATATTGTGATTTTATTTTTATTATGTCTTTACGAGGTATATATGTATTAGGTTTAAAATGCCTCCTAGGACTATATATATAGGAGGCTCCAAAATTTTAATTTTAAAACTTATTGGTGTGCCAACTAACTCAAAAAGGAATGAAACGGTCATAAAAATAGACCCAAATGAAACATGTCTTGGAAAACAAACCGAAATAGATGTTAATGACAAGACCACAATTTATGAACAACCATGTAGAACATTGATAATCTAATAATAACAATGTTGTCTAAAATGAAGAAGACAATAAGATATAAAAAGAATAAAGGACTAGGGTTCCTTGTGACTCACATAAGAATTTAGGGAAGAACAATACTTATACAAGCACAATGAAAATATTCAATGAAAGAGACCAAAAGGAAAAGTATATAAGACTAAAATATGGTGTGTCAATAAAGTCTTAATTTTAAAATAGGAGCCTCTAAGTACAAAAGTCATGAAAAGACATAGTACATGTGTTTGCTTGATCAGATTTGAATGTCTACATCCCCCCCTTTTATTCTAGTAATGCAATGAAATGAAAATACTAGAGTAAAAAGAAGAAGAATGATACTTGAACTTACCTGTATTGCACATGTTTGCTTTCAAGTGGAGATGTTTTGGGTCTAATATAATCAATCCATGTGGAGAGAAGATGATCTATAATCTTATTTTCTCCTTGGCTAGAGAATCGAACAAGACTTCAAGTGATACCTGTGGAGATGAACTCTAATATGGAATCCATGTAGTGAGTCTAAATAATCATTGTGGTATGAAGAGCCAAGTTGAGCTCCCCCCCACCACCAATATTTACTACTTAGATATGTACCTATAAGTCAAAAAATTATTTAACTTTAGCCCCACACAACTCAATTTATTGGGTACTGGTGTAAATATTGGTGCAAAAATTGAATCAACTATTGCATATGGGTATATGATTCTTTCTGGTACAAAATTGGTGAGATACATGGTGCAAAACTAGTGTATAAATAATTTTAAACTAAATATGGTGTATACAACATTGATATTGACATAAATTTCCATTCCTTCTGTGTAAACCAGTGCAAAACTAAGAGATGAAACCATGCATCACACACATGCTCCCAATCTTGGTAAATGAGCATATCAAGTCATATAACCTAAATAAGAAATATGGTTTATGCACAATAATTTTGTATTTATGTGTGTGTTTTTCACATGCTCCCATTATCCTAATTTGCATAAAAATTGAGTACAATTGGGCCAAATGCGAACACATGTTATGCACATGACCCTTATTTTTGGTGACTTGTATAAGCATCTGCCAAATCTAAGTAAAATATCTAATTTTTAATTGAGAAAAACATTGTAGCAATTATGATAACCTATGAAATTTTGAAATAGTTGTTCCCAAGTAAGTATAGACAACACCACTATGTTTGGACAATAATGCATCTACGTTACTATCTTTAGGGTGTGGACTTGTCTGAGTATAACAAACCTTTTCAAAAATCTGAAATTGCATGAGCATATTTTGAATAACTGTGTCAATCTATGTATACCTTGTGCCATATTATGCATAAATTGTGTATAGGTTGAATATAATCTGTATCAACTGTGTATAACTTGATTAAAAATTGTATTATACTGAGAAAATCTATATAAACTAAAACATGGTTTTTAGCCATAACTAAAATGTACTAAGTAATATGAGATATAATATTTTTTTTAGTATGTATTGAATTACCTACCCCCTATTTATAAGTTTTTATAAAAATGGTGCCTATGTATGCCCCCTTTTGGTGAGAGGTGTGAAACTGGTGTAAATAGATTGAACCAAAATTAATTATTGATGTAATGACAATTATTGATTTAGGTTATGTTTTTGTAAATGTTTATTATCATTTTCGAGTATTAGTAATAGATCGAAATCTAGATTATAATTTATATGGTTTCCCATAGCAATGAAGGAATTATTACGAAGAAATAAAATAAGAGCTATCGAAGAAGTTGTAACAAGATCGAAATATAGGCAATATGGAAGATTACGTGTTTATCTTCTACATGGAACAAATGATGTTTGGGAAGGACCTATGGATGATCAAATATTAGCAGTTTAGTATGATAAGCTATGGATTTTGATTACATTGACCCTATATTGTAATAGTATGGCATGGTTGCCAATATATATAAAATTTTGAAATTTCAAAAAATCTATTCATTTGAAAATTAAAATATTGAAAATTTGAGCTATAAATTTTGAAAATGCCTCAAAAAAGAGTTGTCTTGTAGTTGATATGAGGAGGTGGAGGTTTGATTCAGGTAGAGGAGGATGTCAGCCTAGTAAGTATCAAAATCAAACCTTGGTGTCTTTTGAAAAAAAATTATTGGGTTATATTTATATGATTTTTAATATTTGAGTGTGGCGTTGTCCTTTACGGGCTGATAGTGTTTAGACCTTGCAAAATTTTATCTAAAATAGCACAATGTTATCCCACATTGTCATCTTATAGGTAGTAGTGGCATCCAATTTTTATGTGATTTCTGAATAAACTACAATGTGTTGGAAATTATTACTTGTATACTCATGTTTTTTCATTTCTAATGCAAAATTTACATGTTTTGATTGTTTTTAGGAGCATATTCATTATAGAGAATCCTAACGGGGTCAGATGATGGAGATTGTTCATGTATTGCCTATATTTAACAATGAGAGGAATATTATTGAGAGGGCAGGTGTCATTTATGTGGGGTGGTTAGATCTGATACCTTATGATGTACACATGATGACCACACCGGTTGAGAGGTCAGATGTTAACACTTGCACATTTTAGTTTCCTACCAAGGAGATGACAGTGACACTTGAGGATGTGTGGTAGTTTTTTAGATTCTTGGTTATTGGGACTAGAGTCATACTTCAAGATGATATAGGGCCAGACCCCTAGCATCTCAATTATAGGTAATTGACTAGGAGACCATGTGGACGTCGTTATTGTATTAGAGATTCAGACATAGTATTATCTAATATTATTCTATTTAGTGTTTTATGTGTTTTTATTTCTTATCAAATGCATGCCATTGTTTAAGATATTGAGGAGCATAGTATGATGTATTACTGGGGGCGTACTATGCTAGCACATTTGTATCATGATCTATATAGGTTTATGTGTGAGGAGTTCAATAGAGGGATTATGTATGCCACTCTATTGCATTTTTGGGCATACAAGCATATTCTTATTACACGATCAGTCAGGATGCCTCGAGTAGATTGGGCACAACCTCAAATATACATATAGAGATGGGTTATTAAGAATCACATGTGAGATAGGAGGACCATGAGATGTAGGAGACTAATAGATGAGTTGAATTCAGACTAGATTATATGGAGATTGTATAGAGGAATTTCTAGGTGGTCTAAGGATGGTTCACAATTGTGTCAGATTCAGGTCAGTTGTTGGTATCACGATTAGTGGCCTAATGTTTATGAGCAGTTATAGTATGAGCATGTTACTCAGTAGTTTAGGTTATGATAGGATGTGCCACGAACATCATGGGTGTAGGCACAAAGTAATAGATATATAGTAAGGCTGAGAAATAAAAGTACATTGATGGATGTTGATCCCACTCCCATACTTGCAGATAAGAGGGGTCTAGTGATAGAGATTGTGAACATGTATGATATAGGGTGTACAAACACATATGTTACATGGTGGGCTAAGCATCGATGTTCAAGGTTATTTCCTAATAGAGGAGGTGGTGTCACAGATGATGTGATAGATGTGCCACCTGTGAGGGTCATTAGATGTATAAGATGTTTGAGTTAATTTTATTAGTGTACTTTGGTTTTTAGATATTTGAATAATGGCTAATATTTTTCCTCTATATGTATATGTAGGTGATGAGGATTATTAGATCGTGACTATTGAGTTGGTGTTATATGAGTCGACTCAACATGTTATCAATGATATTGTGGAGGACAGATTGATTGAGTGTGCTATAATAATTTTAAGAGTACATGCTTCATTATTTGACCATACTATGATTCCTACTATTGCATATGTTTGGGATACTGCAAATTAGGATGACATGAGAGCACAGTTAGCAAAAGCACATATGCCCCCTCCAAATCCCACTTCTGACTTAGGTCCTAGATTATAAGATGAATACATTCAATTATAGAAACCACATAGACTTGAAGGTCAAACTAGTTATCTACAAGGATTTAAGTAGAGGGAGAGATCGAGAGCAAGGATGTGAGGAGATCATAGAGCTTATATGTCTAAATATCCATTTATATTAGAGATAGAGGATGTTGAGATGGATGTAGAGGAGCATATTGATAAGGATCCTATTATTTAATGACCATTGTTATATTGTGTTAAAATTTCATTATGTTTCATGTTAGACACTTACACACACACATATGCATGCATACATATACATACATACATACATACATACATACATACATAGAGCAAGGATGCTAGGAGATCATAGAGTTTATATGTCTAAAGATCCATTTATATTAGAGATAGAGGATGTTGGGATGGATGTAGAGGAGCATGTTTATCAAGCTCCTATTATTGAATGACCATTTATATATTGTGTTAAACTTTCATTATGTTTCATGTTAGACACTTAGGGGCACGCACGCACACACGCGTG
Organism: Torreya grandis; assembly: GCA_037957365.1. NCBI lineage: Eukaryota > Viridiplantae > Streptophyta > Pinopsida > Cupressales > Taxaceae > Torreya > Torreya grandis. The sequence goes on along the minus strand of JARHVA010000225.1, from coordinate 4,880,370 downwards.
CACGCACACACGCGCAAGCGCACGCGCGCACACACACACACATGCATACATACATATATATACATACATATGTGTGTGTATGCATATATATGTATGTATACATATATACATACATACATATATATGTAGACACACAAAACTAGCCACAACTAGCTTTCGACCAGACTTCATACTGATTCCTACCAGCCATTGAAAATTAAGCCTATAAATCATTAAACATCCCAAATATATTTGTGCATCATTCATCAAAGCTCAAAATCATGTTGAGGCATCCCTATTTGGGGTACTATCCCATATGCAATAATAACCTCTCACAGATTCATCCCTAATCACCTTGTGGCATCACAACTATTAATTTGGCTTATAGACCTATTAAGTGGGGCACTTGAACAAATATCAGATCTTTAAATAGCTAAAATGTTAATCAAAATCAATTATCTAATTAAACAGGATTAAATTCTTGGTTGAATTATTCATTTACAATTAATGAATATTTAAAAATGAAAATTCCAAAATTCAAAATATCAAGTCCTTTCATCATTATCTTTATGAGTTGTCAATCTCTTTGAAAATAACCTAAAATATCATTTGAGATCCCATGCCTACTAATTGAAAATCATAATTACATAACAACTATTAACGCAACTGGAGTTATTTTTAACTCACCTAAGGTTAGTTTGAACCCATTCCAAGCCTAAACTCAACCTTAACTCACCTTGGATGAGAGTTAATTCTCAAGGCTATAAATACAAAGCCATACCCCTTCATTTCTAAGCTTGGATATTGTAGAGTTATTATGCAAGATTTGCTCCATAAAACTCATGCAAGTAGTGTTACCATGCCTAAATCTTAAGCCAAGCAACATCAAATCCAAGGTGTCAAGGAGAGAAGGAGCCAATCAACCTCCATTGTCAAAGACTTCTTGATGCACAAGTTGAGAAAGCCATTCAACAAACCATTTGGAGATCCAAAGAAGGTAGAAGAGTTGTTTCTTTTGTGCTTTCATTTAGTTTTGTTACATAAGCTCTCCCTAGTGTCTAGGCTAGAGGTGTTAGGACTTTAGTGTGTTTATTTCATTTGTTTTATGAAACTAACATAAGACTAACCTCCCCTCTATTATAATCCTTGTTGGCATGTTGGCATGCCCGGTGGGACCCAAACATCCCACAAAAGCAAGGAGATTAATATGGCACTTTTAGTTTTTCTAGTGGATGCTTAAAAATATTCAAGTTTCAAGTTTTGAGTTCATTTTTTACGTCTTTCTATTTTAGGCAACTCACAGGTTGCAAGGATCAACATCGATTTTTAGTTACAAGTCACAGGGATCAATGTCAATTTTCTATATTGATGTTCATTCAAGGGATTAATTAGATCCTTGTGCAAAAAATTGAACATGATAGAGACATAACTAACACGATCTTTTCTTATTCTTTTTGTCATCATTTTATGTTCAAAGAACCTGTATATTGTATGTTTAATAATTTTCTTGCATGATCTAGTGAGGTATTTTGGAATTTGAGCTCATTTTATTAACTAGCCTTTCTATCAAAACATACTGTGTTTTTATAAGTTTTACAGGGAAACATCAACAATCAGCCGAATTGACATTGATCTCTATGGGTTGACATCGATCCTTATGTGGATTGGTGATGATTAGACTCGAAGATAGAAAATAGAAAACCCGATAACTAATTTTAAAATATTTTTTTCACTTGACTTTGGGATTCTAAGTAGGAAAATCCCCTAACAAATTATGGGTCCTAAGGTGGAAAAATTAAAGTTTGAGCATGGTTAAATCTTATACATATTGTATTTGGTGCTTTAAAACATACTTAGTTCTTTTCATGCCTTAATTATTTTTGAATTTTTTGTAATTTTATCAACAACTAATGCCAAGAGGCTCAAACTTCATAAAATATTTCATTTTGGTGATTAAAATGAACTCTCACATTAGATAAACACTCTTAAGAGTTTCATTTTCATGCTTGCTTATTGAAGTGTTTGTTTATCAAAATGAGTGACACGTGTATGCTCTCCCCTCATCCCCTTTAGGGAACTTGGGTGATCAAAAATGCTCATTCTTTACCTTCATCACTTTGGTCCAAAAGCATGAAAAGAAATTTGCTAAGGCCCTCCCCAAATTTGTATGATTTGGGTGACCCCAAAATGACCCTATAGTCTTTTCACTTGTCTTTATTTCATGTATTTTGGCTTGTGAGTAGGAGTCTATCATCTACTCGCAAGTTCTTTAGGGAAGTGTTGACCTAGGAATTCATTTCTCAGCATTGTTTCAACCCCACTCCATGGTGGGGTATATAAATTGGATGCTTGTTTTGAGTGATTAAAACAAGCTCCATTAATGGTACTTGGCCTCAAAACATAAGGGCAACTCAGACATCGCACTACATTGAGCAAGTGACAGATGTAGTTGTTTTGAAAAGGATAAGACCTTTTCACAACAAGATGGCTGACATGGATCCAAATGATGTGATTACATCTCTAGTGTTAGCCACACTTGGGATCATCTAAAAACGAGTGAAAATTAATAGTTTAAAATAATCCCACTTACTGTGGACATACTGTTGATGTAGGGTAACACGAAGTCCCATGTTGCAATACAAACTCTTGAGAGAAGAGGGGGCATAAAAACCCTACTTTTCATGCAATTTTAATTTTTGGATTAACAATTAAAAATTCTTTCAAGAGCAAGTATATTGATAAAAATCAATAGTACGATATAACCTTGACAATTTTAGGATTTAAGATGTTACACTTAGGTGTTTGTATCATTTTTATCCTTTATTGCATGGTCTTGAGTTGAAATATATATATTTGTCTATCTTACCACGTAAAAAATGAATCTTATTTATACATCACTCATTTTTTTGAAAAGGCATTACATCGCCCATTTGATAACACACTTTTGCCTTAAAACTTTTTGTCAAAACCTTTGTGTGTGTCATTTGATTGAAAAGGGTATCATTGTGCTGCCCAATTCATTCCAAACTTTGTGCCTTTGAGTCTTGAAACAAATCATTTGTCATATATTTAGAGTATGATAACATCATTATGCTACTCAAATCATTTCAAAAGACTTATTGCCTTATGTCCAAAATTTCAAGTTTTTAAACCCAAAGCCATGTGTGCCTTTTGGATCTATACCTAGTACCATCATGTTGTTCATTCTTTTTCAGCTTATTGTCTATATTAAAGAAACCTAGTCTTATAAATCAAGCTTGAAATTAGCCTTGACATGTTCAAATCCAAACATTGATTGGTTTATATCTATGCCTTTCATAATTTTGGCTTAGGTGTTCACCCTTCACTTCTAGGTTGTGCAACTTAGGTTAATTCTTTGCTTGATTAAATATTATTTTTTGTGTCTAGATTTGGGGGAAGTAGTCTATCTTCCACGTGCCTAGAGTCCATTGTATTTTTCAAATTGATTAAGATCATGTTTAAATTCGAATGCCTATTTTATGCCAAAGTGTTTCAAATTTTTTAGATTAAAACTCTTACCTTGTTTTGTTTAAAGTCTAGCTTTTGTGTCTTTTTGAAGACTTAGCATTATCTATTTTGAGCCGAGCTTTTGTGCCTTTTCCAAAATACCTAGAAACTTTTGTTTTCTTTACATTAGACTTATTTGAAACACTTTGTACCTAAGTTTGGCATTTCAATTTTTATTCATCCACTTGACCTTTTTGTGTAAGACATTTGACACTAGATCTTTGATGTTCGACTGTTTTCAACCAAGTTTTAGCATAAACCTTTTGGAGATACATATCCACTTTTTGACCAAGTTAGACTAAGTTTGGACTATTTTAAATTTAGACATTATGTTTTTAAGATTTTGTATAACTCTAGGCCTTTTTCATGAAACAATCATCATTGATTTGAATATGTCTCATTATATTCATAGCGGAGCCATGTACAATCTAGGATATGATAATGTGGTCACACAAGATGACTTTGTTCAAGACCCTTATGGTGATGATGTAGTTTGTGAGATGAATCCTTATCCTCCTTACACTAATCAATTTATGGGACAAATCCAAGATCCTCTATCTCATTATTTGGTTAACACGTATTCATACTTAGAGTAGGACTAAGAACAAATGACACAGTACCTTGTTAGCTACCATCGGTTGTAGAACAAGTTCAACAATAATTGTACTGCATTATTATTCCATCGAAATATGATCCTTATTTATTTGATCATCACTTGATTGCAAACAAGGCCAAAGTTTTAATCAAAACTATAGAGGTAGGGGCCAAGTTTCCAATAGACTTGCCCCACAAAAATTTGCCCAGTCTAGTTAGAGTGCCTTTAGCTATACCTTATAACCAAAACATTGAACATGCCTTTTATAGAAATCCTCGAGTGCTTATGTCGATGTCATATCAAAACCCTAATATGATTGTCATAGGAAAGGGATTTATAGAGGACCACTTTACGCAAATGCAAATAACATATCAAACCTATTTAAACTTAGCACACAACTTTAATAACGTGACTATGTCAAATGCTCCCCTCATAGATTTAGCTCCTTCAATAGGGGCATGAATAAAATTGATAGGTCAAAATAATTTGGGTATATACCCATTCACATTAAGCACTTTAGTTGGAGACATGTTTAATGCCCCATTTATTCAAGGAGTGTATAATGTTTTAACATAGATAACTGTGCCAAACATAATGGATAACATGCAAGTGTCATCCAATCCAGACCAAAGTTTTTTAAATGCTATAAAAATTAGTCCAAAACAAGTGCCTTTAGTAAACACCATTAGTGGTTCGTAATAATAAGGGGCAAAAACTCCTATGCCCTAACAAGCTACCTCTAATCCTCAACTAGTTACTCCATCAAGCATGCAATTGTAAGGATTAAGTAGTCAAATGCAAAATAGTGCCTTACCTAAACAAAATGTGATAAATGTTACCTCACCACAACATGTGATGACTAACATTCCATAACAATAGGTACAATCTAGTATACCAATGCAGTAGAGGCAGAACATTCCACCACCTCAACAGGGGGTAACAAATGGTCCACCTTGTCAGGTGGTGATAAGTACACCTCAATAGTTGTAGACCAACATACCTTCACAAACATTGTTTAATCAACAACATATGTCCATTGGTCAATGACCAATTTTGAACACTCTACAAGCGTCCACTTTAAAACAAGTGTTCATGAAACTAAGAGGTACTATTATTTCACAAGTACCAATTAGGAAACAATTACCTTTCATTCCAAATGTGCCACAAATCCAATGATAGGGATTTGTTTCATAACTAGTTCCCCTTATTCAGCCAAGTTTGACTAGTTGGTAATAAGTCCCTACTCAACCACAACAGGCATAGTACTTTACCCAAAGCCATATCCTTACATCTAAACCATAATTCCCTCAAAACTAGACTTATATACCAAATCTAAACTAGAATATTATACTAAAATGTGTGAAGTTTAAACAATCACACCCTAATCCACAAATGCATATTCCTGGTCAGTTCCCTAACCAAACCAACATTCCACAACAAACCATGCCTCCACTATATCCCGATCAAAGTAATCCACCTTTGACTTCCCAATCTATACCTCAGGCCAATGTTCATCTAGTTTCTTGGCATAATAACTATCACAAATTAAGGATGCCATTACCACCATCCAAGCTAGGAAATAGACCAAGAAGTTTAAGTTGGATGATGTGTGTTCCTACTCATTCAACATGGAGTATCTACAAATACCATTTCCTCCAGGGTATAAACCACTAAAGTTTTACAAATATAAGGATAAAGGAGACCCTATGGCCCATTTAACTGATTTCTTTGTTACTTTCCAGCTAGTGGCTTATAGTGACATTTAGCACCTGCTTTTATTTCCTTGAAGTCTAGAAGGATAGAATTTGGAATGGTTTCTAAAATTTCCAAAGAACTCACTATCTAATTTTGATGACCTTTCAGACAAGTTTGTACAATATTTGTCCTACAATATCAAACATGATAATTCATTGGTATATTTGACTCAAGCCAAGAAGAAAGCTAGTAAAATCTTTGAAAGTTATCTATAGTGATAAAGAACACTTGCTAGCCATTTCATTCATAGTTTACCAAACAAACAATTGGTCATTGTGTTCACCAAAAAATTGCACAGTGAGATATCCTATCATCTAGAGATGTAGTGTGCACACACTTTTAAAAATATCATGAACAAAGGTTTTATAATTGAAAAATACCTTATTAACAAAGGGATTATCAAGTTAACCTCGTCAAACCAAAATTAGAACTAGAACTAAGGAAACAGCCAAAATCAAAACTAAAACAAGTACAAGTACAAGCATCGACACCAGCTCAGTCTAGTAATTATGAAAAATCCAAGCAATTAAATCACAATAAAAATGTTATTAGAAATGGAGTAATAGAGTCATGACATGTCCAAATGATGCAAACACCATCTGCTCAATCAATGTTGCAAATGCAAATTACTCCTCACGAATAACCTATTCAACAAGTGCAGTCCTCATAACAGCCTAAACCAGTACAACAAATGTAATAATGTTTGCCTTTGCAAACCCCTCCTCCAAGGAGAAATGTGCCTACTCATCGAAACTTCAATGACCAAGGAGAACCTATTGAAGCCATGTTTCACAAGTTAGCCATTGCTACTATGATTAGTTAGCCAATATCAAAGCACTATCTTGAAGGCATCCCTTATCTAGACTAGTATCGAGAGAATGAGTTATGTGAATACCATCGAGTTCATGGACATAATCTATGTCGTTGTGTGAAAATCAAGCACCTTATTGAAAATATGTTGAAACATGGGGAGATTACATCGGATAATAGAGCTTATACATCCAATCAAAACCTACGTATTTATCAAAACCTTTTTCCATAACATAATAATAATTATCAATAAAAACAACAAAGGCCAAAGCAAAAACAATAATAATATCAATAGTCATGATATTAACAACAATAATAATAATGTTAATCGAATAGATGGAGCCAAGGCCAAAATGATACCAATACCTAATAGACTTATCATGCAGTTACACATGACTAAAAAAATGTTGTAGGCCATATTGCAGGAGGTTGTATTTCCACCATCACCATTAATCCAAGTGCAAATGCTAACTAAATAGAATTGTTGCTAAACAATTCCAACCAACTAACCTATGCTAGTAATCCTTTTATAGACACTCAAAAATGTCACCTAGACTAGTTTTTGATATCAAACTACCCTGGACCTATTCTCAATCTTTAGTTAGCTAATTACCTAGCTAATTAACCCTAAAATCCATTTTCCTAACTCTTAAAATTCATCAATGTACCTAAGACAACTTTTCAAATCATCAACTTAAAACTTGCTTTCACCCTTTTTGCCTATGAGTGCGACTGCCACCGATCAACCTAACCGGTGATGGTTAGCCTGACCATCGATGGTCAGGTCTCTTAACCTGTAACACAAGAATTTCTAGTTGTGAACAAGATAAGCATGAGAAAAATGGAGACTTTCCTAAGTGAACCTTACAACTAAGCATCACTTCAAATTAACATCTTTATCCTAGACCAATTTAGCAATTTTGTTCCTCCTCACTAAGAAAATTCTTACTATAAAATGAGGGCTCTTGGTAAGGAAAGGAGATCAAAAATTTGCATACAGGCTCTCTTGTTTCCTTTGTGCAGGTATCTAGGTGACTCGAGACTCTGTCCATGTGACTTTTGAAGGCCGAAGTATTATTATGCTGCCCAATTTTCTTTGTGTTTCAATTATCACACACTTTGCATCCAGCAGGTATCATTTATTTATCTTTAGCAATTTCCTTCATTATTAACCTTTCTGACTCAATCAAATCACCTACACCCCATTTCTCACCCACCAGATCCATACTCAACCTTTTGCCCATTTGCCATTCTCTCTCCAACTCCACTTCAATATCCTATAAAACTTACATAAGAAACTGTAGCTGGTTCATGTAACCGTCATCAGTTACAACAATAGTTGTTAGTCAGACTAACCGATGCCGATCATCCTAATCACCACCAATCACCTATCAAGAAAATAATAGATTGTTGTTTCCTACCCCTTTCACACCCAACTAGACCCCATTTCTACTTTTGATTTGTTTGCAGAGCCTGTTCATATTTTTTGAACTAGATCTTGACCCATTTTGGCATGGTATTAACCCACTATGCTACAATTAGTCACCTTATCAAACATGTATTTTATTCCTTTTTGGCATAAGTGTTTACTTTCTTGTCAATTTGAATACAAGCACATTTCTTTTTTATTATCAAATCATCTTATCATTTGGGTAGTGGATTGACAGGCCTCTAAAGAAGATTTCACTTCTTGGAGCTAGCATATGCTAGGTAGTCCACCCTTCATATCTATCTAACCAACAATTTGGTTTATTTTAGTCTTATTATAGGTAGTCCTTCCTTGCTAAAAAAGAGCTCTCACTTCATCTGGTCATCAATGAGTGCAACATTTAACTAGGTACACACCCCTGATCATTTGTTTCTTTTCTTCCTTATAAAAGTTAAGAATAGAGTAGAAATCGTAAGAAAATTTTTGACACACTCGGTGGGACCCCTTCTGGGTTTGTATCTCCTTTTTATCATATAGTTGCACTAATGAAAATTCATTTTCTTGCATTTCCATCATTTCTAAAATTCAAAAGATAAAAATTTCATTTCTTTTATTTTCTAAAACTCAAAAAGAAAATATTTATTCTACACCTAGGTTGTATCTTCATCTTGCATCAGGTGCATTCTAGTTGTTCTGTTTTCATCCAATGAAATCAAAGTCTTTCTCTTGGTTAAAATTGAGTGCATTCAGGGTTTGTATGCTTGATTCAGCTCTTGTTAATTAAAATCATCATGAATTAATTGTAGCACACCTATGTTACACTACCAAACCACTTGCACAAAAACAAACATCAAAACTTACTTGAGATAAGGCCCATTGGGATTTCATCACCCTTTGGATCGCCTTACCCCATCTGGTGATCCCACTTAGATTTCATCACCAAGGGGAGGACCCACTCCATTCTCTAGTGGAGTATAAACTCTAGATAAATGATATATATTGGCTAAGCAACCTGGCTTGGCTTTGGGTTCGTGAAGTGCAAGGAGCAAGCCCCCAGTACCAGGCCACATTCTTGGTCTAGCATAGATTATTTTAAGCACTGAAATTTAACCTGAAACCATCCTTAGATGGCTCTTCTAGTACCTGACTTTTAAGCCAATTTCCCCTTTCACACTCTTTAAGTCATAAGCCAAAAGTTATTTAAAATGAATCATAGGATTAATTATGATTTTAGTTTGTGTCTTGCTTGCTTTGAGATTTTATTTATTTGCTCATTATTTGAGGTGAGAGGTTCACTATCCATTTTCAATTTCTCACATGGTCTTTACTAGACAACAACTAAGAAATCTAAATAACCAACCATCATCTTCCTCTTCATCCTCATCCATAGATTACACCTCAGATGTTGATATATCCCCCCATGCTTTGCCCCACCATTTTCCTTCACCTCTCAGGCCTCCAATGGTTCCAAAAGGTGATGTGGATTTCACTACCTTTTTAGACAACAACTAGGTGGCTCTACAACACTATCTTAATACCTTAGACTATCATGATTCAACTACTTTAGTTCCTCCCGTTGATCCATCTTATGGTATGCCACACCACCTCATGCTTGGTGTTATTGTTGATGCAATGGATTGCACCCGGGGTAGGACACCTAGCTCCCGCCCTTCCACACGCAATAATGGAAACTCCCCTCTCACCAATGGGACTGGTGAAGCTGGAGGGGAGAGTCTCTAGATAAGGGCTAGCTCCCTCTGATGTATCATTTAGGCCCTGGTTTCTCCTACTGCTAACAAATAAATGTAAAAAAAGGGGGGTTGAAAAAGGAGAGAGAGATGCTGAAACAAAACCTAAACCTAAAAAAAAAAAGGTGATACACCAGAAAAGTTGACCCACTCAGCCCTATCATACACTTTTCACCAAGGAGAAGCACCCATACACTTCATCTAATGTGGGAAACTCTTCTGTATCAGTGAGTTAGGGGTCCGTAGAGATACAGGGAGGAAGGAAATATCAAAAGTGTTCCGAGACACACTTTGGTAGCCTATTCATATGCGCCTATATTCTTATTGTAGACACTTCTGGCAGACCTATAAAAAATAAACTTCACAATGTGCTAGACATGCTGGAATCGATCTGTGAGAAGCATAAAAAGAAATGACTTAACACAAAAAGAAAAAAATAGACATGTGCTTGAGTGCATGTCCAAATGGAGGTAAAAATTCTAAGTCCTGATTCAAGGTAAAATCTGGCAAAGTTCTGCCTTACAAGCCCAAGAGATTTTTGGGCAGAGTTTTGCCTTAAGGCTGAGAGATTGGATCTTCAAATGAGAAATTTTACAATATATAGAAAGAGGAAAAAATAACTTGGTGCTTTCTGGAAAAGACTTTGGCACTCTTTTTACAAGTTGGCCCATGTGTGCTCTGAGCCTTGGGAAGAAGAAGCCGTTTGATTGTTGGCTCCTGCTTTGACTTTGGCATTCCACATTAATGTGAAAACATGGCCGTGCCTCTTTTCTATAAAAAAACTACTCTTTTTTAGATATTCACGCAGTTTGTCCCCTTATAAAATCAAAATGGAGAAGACAGGCCACGTTGTTTACTATTTGTGCCATTTGGTGACCATTTGGCAATAACTCGCCTCCCCTTGTCACTTGGACTGCTTTGTCTTTTCCTACACTTTGTCTTCTTCCTGGCTCCTTCAGCCCCTAGGGCTATCTCTTTGGCAGGTCGCTGGCTCTTTGGTCTCTTTTTTGGTTGGCGCTCAAGTATTTTAAAAACAAATGGCTATTTCACTGTCTTAAAATTGATGTTCGCATACCTATCATTGCTTGAAAACCAACGGCTAGTTCATCGTGCTTGACTTTGACATCCCATCACCCCTTGGAAGTTCTTTAGCTTTCTTGCTTCGGCCTCTTCTGTAGACTTTTTCCCATGAACAATTTTCTCAAGGACAAAAAGTCTGCAAGAATTGTTTTGGCCGCTTTGATTTCTTTTAGGTTTTCTTCCTGGCCATTTTCCCTGCGGCTATCTTCCATTCCAATTTTTTTTAGACTTTTTGTCCAAAGGAATTCCTTTAGACAAAAAGTCTAAAAGAATTCAATGCCTTAGTCTTTTGCAAGATTTTTGTTTGCAGCCTTTTCGAATTCATTCAGACTTTTTGTCTGAAGGAATTCCTTCAGACAAAAAGTCTGAAGGAATTATGCCTTTACCTTTCGACTGCCTTAAACAAAATTTTGAAAGAACTTACTTTTGCAGCTTTCTTTGTGGCCTCTTTGAAGTGCTCTCTGCCCTCCGCAAGGGCACTTATCCTTCGAGAGATTCTCTTGAACTTTTACTTGAACTGCTCCTTTGAACCAAGCATTGAACCAAGCGTTGAACCGACCGTTGAACCAAGCTTTGAACCAAGCCGATGAACCATTTGATGAACCGACTGAGTAAACTAAAGCATTAAACCAATTGAATTGAACCAAGCTGATGAACTTTGCAGTTGAACCGAAGCGTTGAACCTAAGCATTGAACAAAGGCATTGAACCAAAGCATTGAACTGGTTCAATGGTTCAACGATTCAAAGATGCCAACTTTCCTTGTGAATTTCTTCAGACAAGAGTCTAAAGAAGCTTTGTAAAACTTTGCACTCTTTGAACCGGTTTTTCATCTACCAAAAAACTACACCTACAGAGTTCGTAGAAGTTCCTATGGAGTCCATAGAAAACTTACAGAGTCCGTAGAAATGGACTTGCAGAGTCCATGGAAATCCAAGCTCTATAGAGTCCGTAGAAATAGACCTGCGGAGTCTGTAGAAATTTGCAAGACTCGTGCAAAATCAAAAGTAATGACTCAGAACAACATGAAAAAGGGGGGGCCAATTTTTGGCTTGTTGGGCAAAAAATGGTCAATAGTTACATCAACCCAACCTTCAGTTAGACACCTATTACCCCAAGTAATACCTCTAACATCGGCTCAACTTTACCCCTTGTCACTTATTCCCCTTCTACCAGTGTCGTGTCTTCCAAACCCATTTCTACCATTCCCTCTAGTTCAACCAATATACCAACTTCTTCCCCCTTCAAAACTTGATACTATCCATACCACAAACTCTTCCCCCATTATCACTAGGATGACTACCCATCAACAACCCATAGGCACTTTAGCATTACCAACCCAAACCATACCCCCATCAACCAACCCAAATGTGCCCGTAAACCAACCATTATCAAATCCTCAACAAGTCCCCATAATACCCTATCAATAAATTCCCAACCCACAGGGATATATCATGCCTTCCACCCAACCCTTAATGCCTATCAATATTGCTAGGGCACTATCCCAACCTCAAACTACCATGTACCAATATATGGCCACTTTCATACCTCCTACCACATATCAATTCATAGTTATAACCCAACCTCAACAAAACTTACCACCAAATTACGTAGCTACCCAACCCCAACCTAATTTGATCAGGATGCTTATAGACAAGATGACCTATCTTGAGTCATCTATCTCTGGGTCTCATAACCTTTTATCCTACAACCAAATTTTCAATGAACCTATCAACCCATATGTTCCAATTCATGCTTATCCTTGTCAATGGGAGCTCCCAAAATTCTCTAAGTTATAGGGTAAAGAGGATCCTTAGCAACATTTGAGGTCATTTCACCATTCTTATTACTTGATCACATATGATGAAGTTCTCATCCTCTAAACCTTCCCTATATCTTTATCAGGACCCACCTTGGATTGGTACAGTGCTCTTCGTAGGCACTCTATCTTTTTATTATCCCAACTCACCCAAATCTTCTTAGAACATTTTTTAGTGAACATATCTAAGAAGGTATCTATAGCTGCCCTCTATTCTATCAGGCAGTTTGATGATGAATCAATCACCAACTTCATCGCACGATGGCGAGGTCTCATCAATCAACTATCTTTTTCACTAGCCCAAGTAGAACTCATCGATATTTTCTCTAGGGGATGCACAAAAAACATTTATATTCTTTGATGAAGCATTCACTATGGTATGAAAACTTTAAAACTGGGCCATATATGAAGGGAAATTTAAACTATGCAACCAAAATTCTAGCTTCAAACCCAATGATCCCTCTTCCACCAAGACAACCAACCAACCCAATCCTAAAGCCAAATATTTTACAAACTCGGTTGTGTTGAAAGCTACCCCACCTCCATCCATTAACCAATCACATCAAATCACTCCTTTCAACCCTTCTTACCCACCAAACCAAAATCAAAACGGGGTTCCCCCTAAATAATTCACACCTATAGGAGAATCTTATGCCTCCATGTTGGATAAATTTCCTAAAGATAATGTCATCCAACTCCCTCCTATTAAACCCCCCCAAAAATTTGACCCCTCTCACCCCATGCCCAGGTGGTATAATGAAAATAATCATTATGCATTCCATCGGGTCATTGGACTTGACATAAATCAATGTAATACATTTAAAAGTCTTATAAAAAACTTGATTGATAATGGTGAATTGTCATTTGACAACCCAAACACACCTCCCAACCATTCTCTCAATATTTTTTGTAGGCCTTTCCATAACCATACTCCACCTACCCAGTACCATAACAACCAATTTAAACCATCTTCATCTCATGAGGCACACACTATCAACCTAATCACTAATGAGCCTATGGTGGATGAGCCCTTTACTTTGATCACTCCTTCATCCATTTCACCTATGGAAGAAGCAAGTTCACCTTTTATCCTTCTGGGTACCCAAATAGTGGAATCAACAACCCCCATCCCTTCAATTAATCAAAACATACCCATACCTACCCCTTCATTGATTGAAGTGCTAAAGGAGGCAACTATTGATTTAACCACCTCTTCTTCTACCCCACTAATCAAAATAGTAGAACCCTCTTCTATTTTGTTGGACACCCAAACAAAGGAAGAAGTTGTGACCACACCTACACCCCTAATCAAAGAACCATCCATTTCCCCTTCAGAAACCACCCTGCAAGCAAAGACTACCTCATCTACCCAATCAACAATTTTGAAACCTTATATCCCAAGCAAGGATGAAGGAACCATTCCCTCTTGTTCACCTAAGGGCTTAACATTTGAAACAACTAATCAAGGAACCAAACCCATTTATAATCCCTTTTATAGATTAGTGTAAATTCTATAATTCCCTTAGTAACTTGACCTTGATAGATCCAACCTCTGACATCATCTTGGGTTCCCATACCAAAATAAAACTAAGCCCTCCACCTCATTGGCATCCACCTTTAAACCTATTATCACCCCTTCATGAAATGTGTCTTTCTCTCAAGCCACAGGAGAACCATATCACCCACCTCCACCCAAGTCATCTCACAATTTTCTTACTAGACCAACCAAGAATATGGGAATCCTCCCTACGCCTAGCATTTCTCACCCACCTCTGAAGTTATCTCTAACTCCATCAAATCCACCAAAGAAACCACCAACCAAAACAATCATAAAGGTGGAGTTGTCTAAACCTCTACCCCGAACTTGACCTATGCCATCTCTTTCCCATTTACCTTCTATTTTAGGACCTCACCCTTCTACCATCCTGGTTACATATTCATCTTCGATTAAACCAAACCCTTTTTCTATGCCTACGCTTCCACCCCCAAGCCATCAACTCCTTCATTGTTATTAACTAATTTATCCACTTCCACCTTCCCCTTTATTATCAATACTTCATTATCTACATTTAAACCATCTACCTCTAAACCAGTCATAACTAATCCACCCCAACTCGAACCATCTACCAAGGTTATTCAACCACCTACCACTTCTAAAGTCAAACCCACACCTAAGAAGATTTTTATTTCTACAACCAAAACTTCAACACCTCTGATGCCTCTAAATGAATCTTATTCAATTATTTTATAGAGGTTGTTGTAAACATCTTCCATTAAAATACCTCCCATTAAGCCATTCACCCCCTCTAATACCAAACCCTCCTGGTTCAATGACACTTTGATCTGTGTATACCATAGGGCACGAGGACATGACACAAAAAATTGTAAAGCTCTCCAAGCTCTTGTTCACTACCTATATGATGATGATGATATGTTATTGGATGAACCACTTTCACCCCCTTACCAATCCAACCACCAATCCAACTACTAACCCAACCTACACCTGTTCCCTTGCTTTCATTTGAAAGTGAGGGGGAGGAACCAAAGCCACCACCTAGTCTAACTGATCCTATTTCCCATACCATTCACATGATTACCTGATCTCAGGCTCAATAGAGAGGTAAGGGAAGAGCCAATGTTTCTATTCCATGGACATATCCTTCAAAATCACAACCTTCCAACCAATCCCCAACACCAACATCTTCACCTATGCCATCACTAAGACCTAAGGTATCTATCTTAGGTGTACCCTCCACCGACCCTTCTGCATCCATTCAACAAATAGTGTTGAAGCAACTTCACCAAGCACCAATGAAGATGAGTCTTCATGATTTAATTAACACCTCACCTCATCACCTTCAGGTGATGATAGAGGCTCTACAATCCATAGAGGTACAACTGGATGGCCCTCAACCTCTTGCATCCTTCATTAAAGCCCTTTGACATTTCACCATCATCACCTTCCAATATTTTGAGATACCTTTGGCTCATTCCAAATAATTTGATCTCCCTCTCTTTGTCACTGCATACATCAATCACACCCATGTCAAAAGGGTGATGATCGATGGAGGATCCAACATCAATATAATCTCTTCCCATGTTTTTAATCAGTTGTATTTACCCAATAACATCATGGTCGAAAGCACAACGGTTCTTTGCTCCTTTAACAACATAATGGCCACTACCTTGGGGACGATTGTCCTTCATATACTCTTGGGACCTCATACCATTCTTGAACTATTTTATGTCATAGAGGGTGAGTTCTAATAATAACATTCTACTTGGATGCCCTTGGATCTGAGCCATGAGTTGTATCCCCTCTACTCTACACCACTATGTTAAATTTAAACATGAAGGGCAAGTTGTAACTATCAAGGTTGAACCCAATATATTTACATCTTACAACATGACCGATAGGCCTAATGCTATTCTTTTTCCCCATTCATCTGCCTCATAATCAACCAAACTTACTAACACTAATGCACCACCAACCACAACCCCCAGTGCTTCCACCATTAACAATGATGAAGCCTCAACCAGTTCATCTATCTCTTCTTCCCAGATTCCCATTGAGGATCCCTTGACACAAACATTCCAATGTCTCTCCCTTTGGGAGTAATACCTTCTATCCTTGGATGATTTCCCTACTCTACAAGAATATGGGAACCTCAAATATGACCCTTCTTATGACCGCAATCTGGGAACTATTGTCCCCTTTGGTCTACTAGATGATCAAACAAAATTCATTTATGGGGGATATGATCAACCACTTCTCACCCCTACTACTATTTCAAATAGCCAACCATTTACCTCTGACTTCTCCTATCTAGACATGCCAACATTTGCTAATCTATATCTTCATCACTGTTCTTGGAAAGGGTTTAGCCTTGGTCGTTATGAATAGGGACCCCATGTATTTCCCATCGTTAAAACCTTAGAACCTCATGAGTCCTTTGGCCTTGGGTACATCCCACTAGAGGAGCCCACTGAATCACCTCAATCCATCACCCCCATCGATAAGGACATCCCCTTAGCATCAACCTAATCACCATCAAAATCTGAAGACCTTGACATCATTTCCCCTAACTTTTTTTTTTATCAACACCGTTAGCCTCGGCCCTTTAATCTATCATAAGGGTGGCCAAACTAAGGTGTTTCCTCTCATCCATCCTGAGATGGTTGGAAAAAACTCTTCTATCATCAACACCATCCAACACTAGGATGATGAGTCCATTCTAGCCTACCTTGGTGTGAGGGATTCTTTTATTCACAAATCCTTTCCTCTTAAAATCCAAACAATTCTCAATAAATCTACCACCAATATTAATTTGGGAACTTAAGATAACCCCCACATCATTAATCTTTGCCAATCTTTGAACATCGAGGAATAACAAGAATACCCATCTTTCCTTCAAGACCATATCATCACATTTGCATGGTCTTATCATGATATGCCCAGGATTGACCCTTCTATCACCCTTCACAACATCGTTACCCATCCTGAAGCCAAGTCAGTTTAGCAAAAGCTTTATAAAATGCATCCTTGCATCGCCTTTCTTGTTAAGGAGGAACTTCAGTGTCTCTTATTTTTTGAATTCATCTAATGCATTGACTATCCACAATGGATCTCTAATATTGTTCCTATTACCAAAACCACTGGGGGATTTCACCTTTGTGTAGATTATCGTGACCTTAACCTCGTATGCCCAAAGGATGACTTTCCTTTGCCCAACATCTACCAATTAGTTGATCTTATCACAAGCCATGAGATGTTATCTCTCATGGATGGGTTTTCAGGATATAATCAGATTGTGATTTCCCCCTCGGATCAACATAAAACCACCTTCATTACCCCTTGGCAAAATTTTTGCTATCGGGTCAAGCCCTTTAGTTTAAAGAACGTAGGAATAACTTATCAATGAGATATTACCTATATCTTCCATGACCTCATCCATAAAATTTTGGAGGATTATGTGGATGATCTCCTCGGGAAATCCAAACACCACAAGGATCATATAGCTATTATCATAATCATCTTCAACCAACTAATCAAATTCCATGTCAGGCTCAATCCCAAGAAATGTATTTTTGGGTTCTATATAGAAAGCTCTTTGGCTTTATGATCTCCCTTTATGGAATCAAAATTGACCCTACTAAGGTCAAAGCAATCCTAAAAATGCCTCCTCCAACAAACCTTAAACAACTTCGTAGCCTACAAGGAAAGCTCCAATCTATCTATCGCTTTATCACCCAGCTATTAGATAGATGCCAAATATTTCACCATCTCCTTAAGAAAGACACTTCATTTAAATGGACCAGAGATTGTCAACAAGCCTTTGATTCACTTAAGGAGTACCTATTTTTTCCTTCGGTTCTCATCCCACCTAAGGATAACCAACATTTCTATCGTTACATATCCACCATAAATCACTCTTTGGGGGCTATGCTCACTCATCGAGATGAACAAAATAAAGAGCAAGCCATATATTGCATCAACCACACACTTCTAGAATATGAGACATGATACACCCATCCTAAAAACTATGTCTCGCACTCATCTTTGTCACCTCTAACCTCCATCATTACCTCCTTAATCATAAAATATATATCATTACTAACATCGACCCACTCAAGTATATGCACTCCAAGCCATACCAAAATTAACATATGGCTAAGTGGCTCTGTCTTCTAGCTGAGTTTGATCTTGAGTTCCTTAAAAAAAATCCATTAAGGGCTAGGTCATCATTGACCAATTAGCTAAGGCTCCCTTAGCAAATAACCAACCCATTCCTCTTTCCTTTCCAAATGAATCTATTGTGACTTTTTCTTAATAAGAATCCACCTATCAAATGACCATGTTTTTTGATAGCTCCAAATTCCAACATGGTGGAAGTGCAAGAGTAATTCTCATTCCCCTTCATGGAGAACCTCTCCCACTTTCCTTTAAGATTGACTTTGAGTATACCAATAACATGGCCGAATACAAAGCCTTAGTTATAGGTCTCCAAACCACTTTTGCCCTAGGAATCAAAACCATTTATATCTTTGATGACTCTCAAATCATGATTAAGCAAGTCAATAGGTCTTATCAATGTAAAAATGAGGTTTTACAAAAATATAAGCTTCTAGTTGATGAACTCTTAACATCATTTAAACATTACCAGATCTAGTTGGTTCCTCGATCTATCAATAAATTCACATATACGATGGCTTCCCTAGTATCTCAAATTCCTTCTCAACCCATTGCATCTAAATTATTTGTCACCATTCATCATTTCATTAGGCCTTCATATATTAGTTCAAACCTTCCTATCATTTGTAGGGTGGAGGCATCTCCTTTTGACATCTAGTATGACTAAAATTTCAACTGCTTTAATATCGACATCATGTCACTCGACCTCTCAAAAAATTCCCAAAAAGCCTTCATTCAGGGTACCTCTCATTATACATAGGGGGAATCCTATACAAGCATGGCTTTGATGACCTTCTTTGTTGTTTGTGTGGTCATGATATTTCCCATGCTATTAAGGAAACCCATTATGGGATATGTGGGGGACATTTTAGTGGCCTTATTGTCACTAAAATAATCCTACATCTTAGCTACTATTGGCCTACCCTTAATCAAGACTGATGTAACTATGGAAAGAAGTGTGTCAAATGCCAACAACATGCTAATCTACATCATGCACCTGCTCACAGTCTTCAAGTATTCAAATATTATTAGACATTCTCATAGTGGGGACTCAATCTCATTGGAGAAATCAATCCTCACTCATCTTAGCAACATCAATTCATCATCACCGCCATAAAATATTTCACCAAATGTGTGGAAGCCATTCCTCTTATCTCAATCAAAGCTAAAAAAATTATCGATTTCATTAATCACCACATCATTTGTCATTTTGGTGTTCACCACAAGATCATCATTGACAATGGAAAATCCTTCAAAAATAAGAAAGTCTAAGCTCTTTGTAATGTTTTTGGCATCGAGCTAAGCCATTCTTCGCCTTATCATCCATAGGCTAATGGAAAAGTGGAAGCTTCCAATAAAACCTCATCAAGATGCTAACCAAGATTGTAAGTGCTTCAGGTTAGGATTGTCACTTGCACATCCCCTTTGCTTTATGGGCTTATCACACTAACATTCAAACCACAATAGGTGATATGCCTTTCTCTCTAGTGTTTGGAGTAAAGGCCTTCTTGCCTCTTAAAGTTCAGATCCCCTCTCTTCACATATCTTTATGAGATATCATTTTTTGAGGATGATTATCATCAAGAACACCTCACATGCCTTGAGTTACTTGATGAGCATCGCCTCACCACCCTTAACCATCTTCATGTCTACCAAGATCAGATCATTCGTGCTTACAATAAACATCTAAAAGAATGGGATTTCAATATCAGATACCTCATCCTTAAATAAAACCAACACATAATGAATATGGAGAAAATAAAAAAAGGCAAATTTGATTTCAATTGGATTGGACCCTATATCATCACCCATAAGTATGGATCAGGAGCTTATCATTTATCTTCTCTTGAAGGTAAACCAGAACTTGAACCTCTCAACACTTCGCATCTACATCTTTTCTACTATTAAGAAAGATCCGATTAACCTTGTTGTCTACCTTGAGCTCATCCCTTGGTTTAAGAGACTTTCATCTCCCTTATAGCCTTACCATATTCCTCTTTAATACACTTGATTACAATAAAACCATGTGATTATCTGTCATAGTTTTAGCTTAATCCTAAGCATGGGCACCATGGCTCTACCCATGGCATGGCTCTGATGGATACTTTTCATCTATAATCAAATGAATTCCCATGGTCATTTGTCTTTCAAATCACCTTCCATTACCTATTGATTGCTTGTCTATGTCTGAAGATATCATTCAAAATTAAAAATGGGATACTAAAATTATCAAATGTATTCATATATCTAGCATTGTAGACCGCTCTCGTGAAAGACGGCTTCTAATTAAAAAAATGGCAAAAAGACAAACCGCTCCTTCGAAAGATGGCTGTAATCTTATAAAAAAGAAAATCCAAATTTGGACCACTTCCTTGAAGGATGGCTAGGTCAAAATTATCAAAAATCCAATCATTTTAAGCTTCTTGCATCGATCAGCTTCAACCAAGCAAAATAAAAAAACAATCAAAATCAAATGTATCCCAAAAAGGGGCCACAATTTGCCCTCTCATAAATACTATTTGTAGACTTCTTGCATCGATCAATCTACACCTTGTATCAGGACATGGACTTATCTATTCTAGTTCTTGGGTCACTTATAGAAGGGGTAATTCAACCCACATCAGGTTCCTACATTACCCCTTTCTCTTCCATTTACCTACCACCCACTTTCCCTTCATACCCTCTATAAATCAAGGGACTATGATCTCACTTGGCACATTGTGCTTATGATGGCATATTTTCACTAAAAATTTGCTAATGCGAAGCATATGAAAGGCTTATCTTCATTAAGACCTATCCAACTTTGGTTTAACAAGGTCCTTGCCAATAAACCCAATATGCCTTTTTCTTGATCCCTCTTACTTGGTTCATGAGGATGTTGTCTCTCATAACTCCTTTTCTCACATTTTGTTACCTATACTTACTTTATGTGTTTTCATTATCTTTCCAACCTCACGACATCAAATCTTATCAAATACACACCACAACATTATCAAATTTGAACAACTTATCATGAACCATAACAATGAAATAATCACATTACACCAACCATTCTACTACATCAAATCCAAACATTACCTAAATTACCATATTTCATCCTCTCAATGCATGAACATTGCCCATACATCAAAGTCTATCTATACACTAGCATCATCATTATCATCATATTTAGCCAACACATAAACATCAATACATGTCATCACATGCCTAAGCTAAACATACAACAATCCATATCACATGATCACAACAACCTCATAAGCATAACAAACCATAATAGATCATCCATAATATCAACAACACAACATCACAAATGTTTAAATCATAATAAATCAACATCCATCTCATATAAATCTCATATATGAATAATACATCTCAATGTTTATAACCTCTCTCATATACATCTCACGTCATCGACACATAGGCTGGTAACAAAATCAAATATACATAATCCACATAAAATAATCACATAACAACATCCATAAATAAACAATCATCATCTCCATAATAACTATAACATCTAAAAATAAGAGCATTAATCCATATAATATAATTGTCATGATATCCATAAACAATCATTATCTCCATAATATATATAACATCTAAATCACATATCAACATATATATATATATATATATATATATGATCATCATCACATAATCGATAAACATATCAACACCCATGACATCAATGAATCTCTATAAACATATCTCATAATCGATATAAATATCTCCATCATAATCAACCTAACAATCATGTCCTCAACATCTAAATTATGTATAGACATCATAAATACATGTCCTGTACATATCTCTTGATCATATACATATCACATCATCAACATGCAAGCCACTATTGAAAATTAGGTACATATCAAAATCCCAACATATATATCAAGGTCCTAGGGCACCACTACCACTGGCCCCACTTGCACCAATGCCCCCATCTAGTGGTGGTCCCCCTAAGATACCTCCCTGTCAACCCACCACTACTTCCCACTATTTTGGTGTTACAAGTGCTAGCCCAATTGCTATGCTAACATGGTACTCACCCCATCTTGGCTCATTAGGGCATTATGCTAGTACAATGCCCTCATAGTATCTCAACTCCTGTATAGTGGCTAAATATCAAACCTATAGAACAAAATTGAGAGGTGCCATCACTGCTCCACTTATCTGTCTCAACGAGTCTCTTTCCTAAGTAACCAAACCAAGCATAACCTTCACCTACTCCCTCTCTATTATAACTACTATGATTTTCCCCTATAAAATGGCTACTTGTCCCTATAAGGTAGTGACCTGTGTCTGGGTTTAATCTCTCTCAATAGTAACTCCTCCTAGCTAACCTTGAAGAGTGGCAATCTACCCCTATAATGTGGCAATCTGGGTCTGAGCCACTGCTAGTGTCATTATTGTCTGTAGGTCACCTTGTACTAGTCCCCATATTGGATCAATGTCCATAGGCCCATGACTTTCATCACCCCAACTAAAATTAGTTACAACATATCTACCCTAGTACCATGCTAGATAATCTATTATGATACTTGCATCATCTCTCACTTTGTCAGGCAACTCCTCATGGTCCAACTCCTCCTCTTATGGTTATGGCTCTAGAAATAGAAACTCTACATCATCCCTCTTGTATCATGGAAAATTAGGTGGAATACCCTAGACAAGTCTGAACTATCATTGCACTCTCGTCAGTGAGATGAGCTCTATCTCACCATCCCATCTGCCATATACCCACCTCCAGCTCTGTAGTGAATATGTATAGTACCTATATCCAACCCATATAGGCCAAGTCATGTATGACCTCCATATTATATCACCTAGTGCTAAACTCTCCAGGGCACCTTAAAACCACTCGATGTCCCTCGCACCACTGCCAGCCCTCATCATCACACCATCCTTCCTCCAGTGGAGGAATCCAACTCTGTAATCTATTGGTAAGTAACCCTCCAATGGTATTAACACTTGTATATGCTCATACACCCAATAATAGAGTATGAATCCAACACTAATGTCATAGCATTTGTGCACTTTGAACCCCTATAACTCTCTATAAATCTACACCAATAAAACCTACCCCCATTTGAAGACCATCCTCCTAAATACCAGCTTCATAATTACCCCTAGTAATACATGGGGGAATCTCCCTCCAACTAAATCTGGTAGAGCATAATAGGTCATGGCCAACTACATCATCATTAATAAGTATCTTTCCTTGGGCCCTCTGATATAATAACCTGATTCTAAACCCACCAGAGTGGAATCATGTATGCAATCAGTCCACCCCATACAATAGACCCATATAATACATGATCTCCTCACTCTCTATATGATAGATTAGATCCCCTTATATAGGAAGTTGGGTAATCCTATACACATCCTCTAGTATGATGCTCATCTCCTCAATCGATAACTAGAATGTGTTAGTCACTAGGTCCCATCTCTCGATGAGGGCGACTATCATCATATCATCTCTAGGCAAATATTGGTAATGGTGCATCACTCTAAAGCCAACTACCTCCACATATAGCTAGTCCTTTATGGACATAGCATATCATACCTCTACAAAGATCTTAGGGACTCGATCCCACAACTAGATCTACTCACGGGCCTATAAACCAATCATATCCATCATAAGGTGACAACCTATCCCTATTTATATCTTTCAAAATATGAAAAGTTTATTCATCATTTCTATCAATCACTAGTATCCTCACTAACATTATTCCATCAATCCATTTTCTACACCTATCTCTAAAAACTATAATAACAATTTTAACCCTTCATAGATTTCACACACACTTGTCACCTACTCAGTTCTAATTACTCTTATCACCTACACACCTCCAAACATCCTATCACTATTCTTTTTTCTTACTACATCATTTTATAAACCCTCTATTATTCCACTATTCCACTATTCCACCCAAAACTTCATAATCAACTATTAAACTAATTAACCATTGAACTATTTCCTCATTGCCCCACCATTAAACTATTATCTATAATTATTTTAAATAATTATTACATCAACGAACCACTTACCCTTTTTCTTACAAAAACCCTCCTTTCATCTCAACCATCGATGGATTCCCTAACCATCGATGGTCTTCTTGGGGCATTTTTACCCCTCGAGTCGATCATTGCCTGTCAGGTCAACCACTGACAGTCACTGTCAGTGACCCTCAATAGCAACCCTCAAACCCTAAACCTCCTCTAAACCCTCCAACCAACCCTAAATCTCTACTCTCACAATTCTTACACTAACCATACACACCTAAACACAACTTACCCCTATCATTCTCTTGCATAAAATCTCACAAAACCAAAACCCTAAAAAAACATAAACCTAAGGCAACAACTACCCAAAACATTTTCACAATCCCAACCCATGTAATCCAATACATCTTATATCCTATTTATATAACCAAATTCATCTCAATTTTAAAACAAGATGACCCTATCTCATTCCATGAGCGCTAAGGAGGTCTCAATCCACATCTAACTACTTATTTGTGCCCACCTCCTATGTCCATCTCATCTATACTCAATCACACACTCAATCTCACTCACCAATACAATCTTACCAACTCAGCAAACACCCTACAATAATAGACAAATTTTAAAACAAATGCACTCAACTCACACAAAATACCAAGGTCAATTCATCTAATAGTGATTAAACTTTTACTATTTTTATTTTTACCTTGGATTTTGGGGCTTTTACCCAAATGTCGACCATTACCTAACCATCAATGGTTGGGGTTCCTAGCTTTTTCTACCCTCTCAACCTAAACCCAACCTTATGGTACACCAAAGTGGGGCAACCTATTTTGCCACCTTTTGACCTATTTGGGAGTTACCTTCTCTCCCAACCATCAAGAACTACATTAGGCCTAAATTTCACATTGGATCCACCATCCATGGGACTATGTAGGTATCATCCTTTTGTCTAGCGCATTAGGAGTTAGCTCAACCATCCTTTATCCAACCCATTTGCCCATGCCCACCTTGGTGCTAACCATTTTGGAACCCACCTATTTGTATGCCTTGTGATGACCTTACCTTGGTCATTTTGACTACCTTGACTAATTTTGTCATGTTGAACTTTTGAATTTCATACCACCTCGTGTATGACCTGACCATTTGTGTTTTTCTCAAGATCACTTCCTACCCTAGATACCTGAGTAAACACCAACCTTGTCTAAGAGACTTGATACATGTGAATCGATCAGCTATGACTAACGCTGGGGACTGATTTCTTTATTACTTATCCTAGCACCTGAAAGTATTGTTATCAACATTGGCAACTTTTATATTTACATGATTTTGACTATCACTCTTAGTTGTATTTTGTATGCATTTCAAATGCCCAACCCTTTCGATCACCAACCTTATGACCCCCATTTAGCTTCTATCAAACCATGACCCATTTTTGGTTTTTCCTCATTGACTCTCAGTTTGAGGGGGATTACCTCCTCCCTTACTCAGGGCAATTAGACCTTGATGAGTCAACTACTCATTTTTTCTATGGCTTATTGACCTAAAGCCACACAACAAAAAGGGCCAAAATATAGACACTTGAAAATGTCACCTAGATTAGTTTTTGATGTCAAACTACCCTGGACCTATTCTCAATCTTAATTTAGCTAATTACCTAGATAGCTAACCCTAAAATCTCTTTTCATTACTCTTAAAATTCATCAACGTACCTAAGATAACTTTTTAAATCATCAACTTAAAACTTACTTTCACCCCTTTTTGCCTAAAAGTGCGACCACCACCGATTAACCTAATCGATGATGGTTAGCCTAACCATCGACAGTTAAGTCTCCTAACCTAAAACACAAGAATGTCTAGCTATGAACAATATAAGCATGAGAAAAATGAAGACTTTCCCATGCAAACCTTATAACTAAGCATCACTTTAAATTAGCATCTTTATCCTGGACCAATTTAGCAATTTCCTTCTTCCTCACTAAGCAACTTCTTGCTATAAAATAAGGGCTCTTATAAAGGAAAGGGGATCAAAAATTTGCATCTAGGCTCTCTTGTTTCCTTTATGTAGGTATCTAGCTGACCTGAGACTTTATTTGTGTGACTTTTGAAGGCTAGAGTATTGTTATGCTACCCAATCTTCTATAGATTTTAATTATCACACACTTTGTATCCAACAAGTATCATTTATTTATTTTTAGCAATTTCCTTCATTGTTAACATTTTTGCCTCAATCAAATCACTTACACCCCATTTCTCACCCACCAGATCCATACTCAACCTTTTGCCCATTTACCATTCTCTCTCCAACTCCACTTCAATATCCTACAAAAATTACATAAGAAACCGTAGCCAGTTCTTATAATCATCGTCAATTATAGCAACCATCACCGGTTAATGAATCGTCACTAGTTAGACTAACCAACGTCAATCATCCTAACCACCATTGGTCACCTATTAGGAAAATAATAGATTGTTATTTCCTGCCCCTTTCACACCCAACCAGACCCTATTTCCACTTCTAATTTTTTTGGAGAGTCTATTCAAATTTTTTGAACAAGATCTTGACCCATTTTGGCATGGTATTGACCCACCATGCTATAATTAATCACCTTATCAAACAAGTATTTTATTCCTTTTTGGCATAAATATTTACTTTCTTATCAATTTGAATACAAGCACATTTCCTTTCTATTATCAAATCATCTTATCATTAGGGGAGTAGATTGACAACCCTCCAAGGAAGCTTTTGCATCTTAGAGCTAGCATATGCTAGGCAGTCCACAATGCATATCTGTCTAACTAATAATTTGGTTTAGTGTTGTCTTGTTGCTAATAGTCATTCCTCACCAAAAAGGATCTCTCATTTCATGTAGTCATCAATGAGTGTAACGTTTAACCAAGTACACACCCTCATCATTTGTTTCTTTCCTTCTAAAAGTTAAGAATAGAGTTAAAAATCATAAGAAACACCTTCATTGACCTGGGATTATATATAGGCATATAAAATACCAAGGATTACTACTTTTGGACCTTATACCAATAACTAGTCCTTACCCCATGACAACATATAAGTGCACTAGCAACCAAGACTTATCATATCTGTCCCCCCTCCACCATCATTTTATAGCAACAATGGTCCTATATCTAATCCTGAGTGTGCAATCACAACTCAGTGGTTAAATATTACCATTTCTATCCCATAACCATCTTCCATTTAACCCATTCAACCCAACATTATGGCTAGGAACAAGCCATATACCGTTGTGAAGGAAAATACGTTTATTTTTATGGAATCAATATAAAAGATGCCTGCATAAATCTCTCTTTTGGATTTGTTGCATACATCAACTATACACAAGAACATCTTGATAGATTTTCTAGGCCAACCCCAAGTTTCAAATGACATAAGCCTAAACATATTCCAAGTTTTGGTTAGACATATAGCCTAGGCTAATAGTTGACCTTTGACCAAAGTGATATGCCATCCCTTGGCCCTCTCCATAACAATCTATTATACATTGAAGTTGTCACAACATATCATAAAATGAAATGTGTCCTCATATACAATGGATCAGGCTTGAATATTATGTTTTTAAAGCTCATCAAGCATCTTGGATACATAACATTTGATCTCCAGCTAGAAATGATCACTATTAAGGCCTACATTAATGAAGAGCGGGAATCACAAGGCACCATCAGCTTGCCAGTTATCATTGGGACTTTGACCCATAATACACTCTACCATGTTAAACCTAGACCTATCAAATATTTTTCTCTTAGGTAGACCTTGGATACATGAAAATTTGTGTAATCCCTTCAATATTGCACTAGCATCTCAAGTTCTCTCACTCAAGTATGGAGGTCACCATCAATGGAGATTTTCAGCCCTATAAACATTGTAAACATTTAGAAACTAAGTATAAAATATATAACTATCATTTTAGCCTAAATCTGGTTATTAAAAAGGACAAAGGCAAATAAACCCTTATTGACTTGTTAGAGGCCAATTGCATACAACCAGATAGCCTTGATTCATCTTCCTATAGACCACCTCCTGAATTGTCTAATTGTTTTACCATCTTAGTCAATGGCCTAGAAGAGTATTTGACTTATGACACATTTCACATTGCTAAGCTTCCATATAACCCAAAGTCCTATGGAAGACCTAAAGTCAAGCCACCTTATATGGAATGGCAATGAAAAGGAAAAGGCAAACTACATAGTCTAACTCCTATCATTTTTACACTAGCCATTGGCCAAGAATAGGACCCACTTTTAAATGATGAAACATAGTTATATAGTGATAAATTGGATGGATATTACAAAAATTCCAAGTATGCTATTCTAATAAGATCATGGAGAACCAAACCTATGAAGGAAGAGGCCCCAAGTCAAATCAACAAAGAACTCTTGAGCCAATCTCTGTAGCTCAATACAAAAGAACCTATGGTCTTGGATTTAAACTGCCTAGGGGTGACCCCATGTATCTTATTCATGTTCTAATGCTAATGACTAGTGATGATGATGTAAGTAATGAAGTAGAGTCTAATTATCGGATTTATGCAGACCTTGCCAATATCAATCTATTTGACCCTCATGCCATTTGTACTCTTACCCCACTAGTCTAACCTAATATGTTTCCTCTTTATCACCCTCAACTTATAGGTTGGGACCAACAATAATCCATAGTGCCTATAAATGAGTTTGAGAATGATGACGCCTTTTATAATTTTCTAGGCCTAAGATATAATGTTCTATTTGGAGACCACAAACAAGGGTTCTCAATCAAACTAGATCCTGTAGCCTATTTTAGAGAATGGGTGAACACCCTTAGCCACAAATAAATAAATAAAACATTGAGGTCCCAAAGTGAAAACCTCTTTGAGGCACTTCCATATCAGGGTAAAAGTGAAGAGAAAGGCAAATATTTTGGTGAAAACCTATTTTAGGAACCATTAGATGAGGGTGTTCACCTTTCCCCAAACATAGCTCATGAGACTACCAATGATAAACTTGTTTTGGGTCTGAGTTTAGTTCTAAAGAGTAGCATGCCTTTGAAAAAATCATCTAAGAGTTTTCAACAGTGTTTGTAACATGACCATCCCTACCATTGGGAGATTTTGACTCATCTTATTTAGGAAAACTTAAAGAACTAGTCCAAAGAGGACTTTATAGTTGCAGGCCAATTCAAATCATTACCAACCATTTTGGAGGATGGTTCAACTCTCCTTATCAAATACTCTAAAAAAATCAACATCAAGACTTCAAACAACCTAAAATGGGATCAAATTAGGCATGCCCCTCATTGAAGAGGGATGTGAAGTCTTTATATCCCTTTTGAGGTAATTTGTTGACATATTTGTTTGGGCCTATCCTGACATGTCAGGTTTGGACCCCACCTTGATTGTGCATCACCTTATTGTACATCTTGATGCCAAATTTGTGAAGCAAAAATTACACAAGATGCATCTTCATATTATTATATTAGTAAAGAAAGATTTGAAAAAGCTCTTAGAAGTGAGATGTATTCGATCGATTGACTACTCAAAGTGGATCTTGAATATTATGCCAGTTAACAAGAAGCCGAAAGGAATCAAATTTTGTACTAATTTTAGAGATATCAACAAGGCTTGTCCCAAAGATGACTTTCCTCTACCAAACATTGGCATGATTGTCAACTTCATATCAAGGTATGAAATGCTTTCACTAATGGATGGATTTTCAGGATACAACAAAATCTAGATTGCACTAAAAGACCAACATAAAATAATTTTCACAACTCCATGGAGAAAATTTTATTATCAAGTTATGCCATTTGGTCTCAAGAATGTTGGGGCCACATATGAAATAATCATGACCATCATATTTCATGGTATGATGCATGACATTATTGAAGATTACGTCAATGATATATTGGGTAAATTAAAGACCCGTGCCGATCATCCAGTCGTATTACAAAAAATATTTGAGAGGGTACATGAATATAAAGTCAGACTCAATCCTAAGAAGTGTGTTTTTGGTGTTAATTTAGACAAATCATTAGGCATCATATTATATCACAGAGGCATAGAAGTTGATCTTTCTAAAGTATGAGTCATTATAGAGATTATGTGACATTCCAATTTGAAGCAGCTTCACAGTTTTTAGGGCAAGATATAATCTATCAAACACTTCATTTCTCAGTTGGCTGACAAATGCCATTTATTTACACACTTACTGAAGAAGGGTGTCACATTTCATTGGGATGAAGAATGTTTTAAATCCTTTCAACACCTCAAAGATGATCTTGCCAATCCACCTATTTTGTTTCCACCTATGCCAAGAAAGCCATTCCTACTGTACCTTTTTGTAATCAAGAAATCCTTGTGGGCACTTCTAGCTCAGCATGATGATAATGGAAAAAAACATGCCATGTACTATCTAAGCCATACACTAGTTGCATATAAACACAATTATATGCCCACAAAAAAATCTTGTTTAGCTATGGTATTTACAGCACAGAAACTACAACATTACATGCTAAATAAAAAAAACATAGTTATTTACAAAGTAGATCTGCTCAAGTATTTACTATCCAAGACAAATTTACAAAGCCATATGGCTAAATGGATCATGCTTTTGAGTGAGTGTGAGATAGAATATGCCAATTAGAATGCTATCAAGGGGAAAGTACTTACATATCAGCTTGTTGAAGCACCCTTTTTAGATACAAAACTACTAAATCTTCAATTCCCAGATGAGTCCATTATGACCATCATTGAAACACCTCTTAAGGAGTAGCACTGTACGTTGTATTTTGATGGATCATTTACATCACATAGATTGAGGCTAGGCCTATTATTTATTACACCATAGGGGGATCTTATCCCTAAATCATTTTGTATTAGCTTTCGTTATACTAACAACATGGTTGAATACAAAACACTTATTACAACACTTATTACAAGGCTTCATTAAGTAGTGTAATGGAGTATTCAACATCTCAAGGTTTATGGTGATTCTCAATTAATCATAAATTAGGTTACATACCACTTTTAGACCAAAGATGATAAGTTGGTACCACACAAGGCCATGATTGACACTCTCAAATAGAAAAATATTGACATATAGTTTTAGCACATTCCTAGATCCAATAACATAATAGTAGATGCCATGGCCACCATTGGCTCTTTGATCTGTGACATGAACAAGGCAAAAGAATGCCAATTCCTCATTGAAAATCTTCTAGTGCTCGCTTATAAACCTTTAACCATCACAACGATCTATGATATTGTTGATCCCATATCTATATGTTATTTATACCCTTTTACCTACCTTCATGACCATATTATGCCACCCAACCTATCACACAAACAACAAAAGGCCTTCACCCACTAAGTCACATGATATACCTTACTTGGACCAACCCTATATTGTCGTAGCTTTGATGGAACTCTACTTCCTTGTTTAAACTTGGTAGAATCGACATTAAAATTATGAGAAGTTCATGAAGGAGTATGTGGAACCAACACAAGAGGGGCCATCCTAGCCAAAAAGCTCATATGTACCAGGTATTATTTGCCAACTATGGATGTAGATGTAGCTTCATATGTAAAAAGGTGCAATGAATGTCAAAGGCATGCTAATTTGATTCATGCCCCATCCAAAACACTGAAACCAATGATTTCACCATGATCATTTGCTACATGGGGATATGATCTCATTGGGAAGATTAACCCAACTTCTTTTAATGGCCATAAACACATCCTTATCGCTACTAAATATTTCACTAAGTGGGTTGAAGCTATACCGCTCACTTACGTAACTGATAAATAGATTTACAAATTCATTTTTAACCATCTCATTTGCTGTTATGGTATCCCATGTGACATTATATCTGATAATGATGAATCATTTAAAAACAAAGATGTCAAATTGTTGTGTGTCGAGTACAACATTACTCAACATTTTTCTACCTCATATTACCCACAAGGTAATGGCTAAACTAAAGCATCAAATAAAACCATTTTTAACATCCTTAAAATTATTATCAATGATGTCAGCCATGATTTGCACCTCCAAATATTCCACGCCCTTTGGGCATACCATACTAATTATCGTACCCCAATTCAAGTCACCATGTATTCCCTAGTTTATGGCACTGAGGTTATTCTTCCCATTGAGGTTGAGTTACCTTCCCTACACATTTAATTAAAGCATGTTTTGGATGATAAAGATTATCGAGTAGCTCATCTATAAGAGCTAGAGTTACTTGATGAAAAATACATGGCCACTATCAACAACCTTCAAGCATACCAGAACTGACTCCATGGACACTATAACCGGTTGGTCAAACATAGAGAATTTTAACTTGGTGATATGTTTCTTATAGAAAACCAACAAAATACCATGACCAAAAATAAGCATAAGGGAAAATTTAAACCCAAATAGATAGGCCCTTATATAATTGTTGTAAATTATGTCTCTAGAGCATACAAGCTCACTACACCAGATGGGGATGAACTTGATGAGCCGATGAATATTATACACTTCAAGCATTACTTCACTTGAGAGACCTGAAGTATTATCTGAGGCATGTTTATATTGTACCATATTATGATCTTATTTTTATTATGCATTATATCATTCTACCATACCTTTCCTATTGACCACAGTTGTTTTTTCACCCTCCCTTCCTAATCCTATGACCTCGGTTCTATCTCATTGGTTCTTTAGGCACCTTTAACAAGATGATTTAGATAAAGTTTCAGTAGTTGATTTAGTATTCTAGATAGAGGTTATATTTTGGACTAGTATGATAGTGGTTTGGTAGTTATATCCTTTATTTCATGTTTTGTTTCATTTGGAGTGTTATTGATTATAACTGCCTTTGAGAAAATCAGAGTGCCACCATTGTGATCTTAATTATAACTACCTATGGGAAAATTAGTATCATTGACCTATGCCATTATTTTCTCATTATAACCACCTATGGGTAAATTAGGAACAACACCTTTATCCTCCCTTGAAGTCCAACCTTGCCATTCCTATGTCATACTGTGCCATTTGCTTACTTTGCCTATTTTGAGAATTTGTTGCTACCTACTCAGATTCCTCCACTGTAAGGTAAAACTATAGTGACTTGAGGTCCCATTATGGGACTATGTTGGTAGCTCTTTATTTATGTTGAGTTCAAATTAGTCACCATTTTACTACATTCTTACCATTTTGTGAGCATTTTCAAGTTTGAATGCTCTCACTATTTTGTGAACAATTTAAGTTTTAGCGCTCTCACCATTTTATGAGTTGAACCATTTAGTATCTTGTAATTCTCATTCAAGTTGAGATACATTGAAAATTCCAAAAAAAATTGAAAATAATCTATAAAATCTTTTAAAATCACCACACCGACCACTTCTTCGCCTTAAGGATTTAGGGACCCCTTGCTAATTGACAAGAAACCACTTGTCTTTTAATTTTCCCATCCTTACTGGCCTAACGTCCCATACACTTATTATTTTACAAGACCATTCCCATATTCCTCTACAATATCAATCGTGTTTTTTTAATCATCATTTTTCTTCTATCCCATCTCCTAGGAGAACTACATTTGGCCTAAAGTTTATTTTGAACCTTTTGCCCATAAAACTATATAGGAAACGTCCACTTGCCTAGTGCATCTGAAGTTAGCTCAGATATTGCTTCCTTTTTTTCTTCCATCCCCCCCTAATTTTGAATCTTTGTGTTATTATCTCTTATGTCCTAGGGGAAATATCTGTAGTCTTATTTGTGTTTTTGTTTCCCTATAGCCTAGGGGCGACCTTGAGTCATTTGTTTTCGTCTTCTATTTACGCTAACTATGGTATTAACATTTGTGTTTGTTTTATGTTTTTTTAGTTATTTTATTCAATTTTTTTATTGGTGTTCATGTCTTTATGTTTGCTTAATTATTTTTCTATTTTTTTGCTTTCTTGTTGTGCCTTGATTTAGTCTGTGTGTTCATTGGGTGATTCCTTGCACATTATTATTGAATCCATCCATATTCATATGCTCACATGATCATCATGGTTTTTATCATTGGTACATTATTTTTAATTATTTATTAGATTTCATGCTATTACTTATGCATATTTCAGCTATGTTATCATGGTGTTCATATCATGATACCTTCCATCACATGTTATAACAAACATCAACTCAGAAAATCTTACAAGCAATACAACCACGATACTTCTCCTTGGCACTTGAAAAATTCTTGATCTACCCAAATCATATACCAAATATAAATTAACTAAATCATGAAAGAATTTTAATCCTTTCTAGTTAGGACGTGCATATCCATACTAGCAGGTTGCCCAAATTCATCTTTCTCCTTTATACCATCTTACTCTTACTTCGTGAGTATGGATTCAATTCGTAAGCCCCACTATCAAATTTTCCATCATACTCCCACCATTATACCAATGATTATAACCCCCTTTGGGCAAAACATTATGTATTATCCCACCCACAAAGCCAATGATTATAGCTGCATATGGGCAAATCATTGTATTTCAACCTATCTAGATGTTGATGATTATAATTGCCTTTAGACAAATCATTATCTTTTCTCTACCCAACTGGGGCACATTTTCATTTTGATAATGCTTATAACTACCTTTGGGAAAATCATTATCTCTATTCGCTCAACTGGGGCATGTTTTTATCCTACCAATGATTAACCACCTATGGGTAAATCATTGTTTTCCCTTTTAATGATTATAATTGCTTATGGACAAATCATTTTCTTTTATTATGTTATGATGATGATTATAACCTCTTATGAGAAAATCATCCTATTTGGCTGCCCAAATGGGGCAGCTCATCATGCTACTGATTACAATTGTCTATGGAAAAATCAATCCTTTTCACCCCTTTTTATCTTTTAGGTCCCATAATTTCCTTCTTTCAAGAGACCAATCACCAACTCTTCTTTGTCAACTAATCCCTCGAGGGGGCATCCAAAGCTTATCCATTATTTTTGAAGTCATATGTATACAAGACCTTTTCAATCTTTGAGAAGATGTTACTGTGTCTATAGCCTTCAATGCCTTCTCAAATAGGGATAAACTATAAACACCTAAAATTAGCCACAACTGACTTTCTACTGGACTTCAGATTGATTCCTACCAACCATTGAAAATTAAACTTAGAAATCATTGAATGTTCCATATTTGTCCATGCATCATTCATCAAAGATAAAAATCATGTTGAGGCATCTCTATTTAGCGTACTAGTCTATATACAACAATAACCTCTCTCATATTCATCCCTAATCATCTTGTGGCTTCATAACTATCAATTTGATGTATGGACCTATTAAGTGGGACACTTGAACAAATATCAAATCTTGAAAGAGCTAAAATGCTAATCAAAATCAATTATCTAATTAAACAAGATCAAATGCTTATTTGAATTATCCATTTGTAATTAATGAATATTTAAAAATAAAAATTTTAAAATTTAAAATATCAAGCCCTTTCATCATTTCCTTTATGAGTTGTCAAGCTCTTTGAAAATATCCTAAAATATCTAATTTGAGAGTCATGCATAATAATTGAAAATAATAATTATATGACAACTATTAACTCTTCTAGAGTTAGTTTTAACTCACCTTGGGTTAGTTTGAACCCGATCCAAGCTTGAATTTAACCTTAACTCACCTTGGGTGAAAGTTAATTCTTAAGGATATAACTATAAGGCCATACCCCTTCATTTCTAAGCTTGGATATTATAGAGTTATTATTCAAGATTTAATCCATAAGACTCATGCAAGTGGTATTACTATGCCCAAATCTTAAGCCAAATAACATCAAATCCAAGGTGCCAAAGAGAGAAGGAGCCAAACAACCTCCATTGTCAAAGACTTCTTAATGCACAAGCTGAGTAAGCCATTCAAAAAACCATTTAGAGCTCCAATGAAGGTAGAAGAGTTATTTCTTTTATGTTTTTTATGTGCTTTCATTTATTTTTATTACATAAGATCTCCCTAGTGTCTAGGCTAGAGGTGTTAGGACTTTAGTGTGTTTATTTCATTTGTTTGATGAGACTAACACAAGACTAACCTCCCCTCTATTGCAATCCTTATTCAAAATACACACAAACATATTTGTATATAAATACACATACATATACATATACATACATATATATACATTTATACATGTATGTATGTATGTATGTGTATATGTATGTATATACGTGTAATGTATGTATATCATATACATACATACATACATACATACATACATACATACATACATACATACATACATATATATATATATATATATATATATATATATATATATATATATATATGAGATGCTTAAGGATTTTAATTGTATTTATCTTGTGGATTTTATCATGTACTTCAACACTTATGTCTTAGTCAAACACTTACATCGACACAAGTGTCCTATTCCAATGCAAGTGTCTAGTGCCCTAAAGTCATCTAATTTGTAAATAAAATGTATTCCTATGGTCAGCCTAAGTGTTTTAATGAGATATATTCTCCTAAGGGATTGGTAAAAATATAAGATCAATCCTCATTTATTCCTCACCTAGCACATACCTAAAAATGACCTAGAGAGACCAAGACAATTTACCAAAAGCATTATATCAAGGACTCAAGTGAGTAAAGCTTCCATATTTTCTCTTATTTCCTCATTAGTAATAATAAAAACACATCCATAACTCTTAATTACTAAAGGAACATCTCACTAACTATATTTTCTAAGTTACAAGCTAGGTCATTGTTGTGCTTGCTTATCACATTGCATGATTCACACATAAGCTAACACGTAGGGGAGAACTACATAAGTATGAGGTCCTTTTCGAAGTATTGTCTATGTAAGCAATGATCATTAAAAAATGTGTCTTTAGGGAAAATCAAAATCATGTGCACACTAACACATTTTTTCCATAGCCAATCTAAAGATGAAGAACTGTAGTTTTGCTATTTAACAATGAACAATAGTATATGACCTAGATCTGAATATACCAAAGTGAAGGTGATATAGAACCTAAAAGCATCTAGGTGGTTTCATCTAGTTTTAATAAGTATTATGTACTAGACACCTATGTCCAAGTCAGATAATAGTGTCAATGCAAGTCTTTGAGGCTACAAAAGTTAAATTTATAGAATCAAGAGACTATTCTAAAGTCTAGATCTAGTCCACTTTCTATCTATTCCAGATCCAAATCTATATTAATATAAAAACCAACTATCTTATTTTCATTTTTAATACAATATCTAACATAGCTATACCTTCTATATTTAACATATAAGCATAATAAATTTAGTATATGTTCTATTTGAATTTCACAAACAATTAGCTTGCTCTAGAGATAGTCTAACATCCTTGTGCATTAGGCTATCTCTACCTCTTTAACCCTAGATCCCCCATATTTATATTTTAGGGTTAAAAATTTGGTGAACCTGACCTTTCATATATAAAAACTTAGATATCGATATAAGATTTTATGATTCTCTATATCTGATTTTTGATTTAACAATATTTTACAAGTTACAAATCAGATATCTTTTTCTATCAATATATTCAATATGGATACATCTCCTAGTTACTTCATTATATAATACATAATGGTAGTTGTTACTTGTTATGTTTCATGCATGATTCAATTAATTAAGGCTATAAAAGGTTTAAAATCTAATCATTTGAAAACAACCAAATCAGAGAATGATCATAATCTAGATAAAATTCAAACTTCTATTTACCAATATTATAACAATAGTATTGAGCCTCTTCATCCTAACATTAAAGATGGTGATAATTATCATCCCTCTAACCAGGTCCATATTATCACTCCTTAAAGGGGTAAGGTATATGGTGTATATATGCATGTTCAATATGAGGTATCTAAGGTTTGTGCTTGTGAAGCCCTAAAAGAGCAATTCATCCTTATTAGAAAGTCAATGGAAGAGTGGAAAAATAATTTCAATTCAATGATCACATTATAGGAAAATCAGATTGCATACGTACATAATCTAACCCATGAGAGTGTTAATCATGTGTTTGCATCCTCATATACTAATGTTATGACAAATAAGGTTTCACATCCAAATGAAAACCTGCAACAACATACATCTAAAATAAGTGATTCAAAAAATGATCAAAAGGCTACTAAGAGTCCAAGTGAAATCCCCAGATAAATGATTTAAGACAAAGTGATCAAATTACCTCCTCTACATCCTATAAATATATCCAAATAATATTGTGTATATCATAGAATGAATGGGTATCATATAAATTATTGTTTTGCATTGAAGAACAAAATATAAAGTCTCAAAGGTAGTGGTGATCATATCATTGGTACATCAATTAGTAGGGACATGTCATGGAGGCATGACTTCCACAATACTTCACATATTAAATTGAGTGGGGGGAATGTTTTGGAAACATTTTATCCACACTTATTTAATATGAAACATACCCAAATTATAGTTGGGGCATGTTTTGGAAACATGTCCTCCACATTGGCACTTACAATAATTTGCATATTCAGATTGTAGTGGGGGCATGTTGTGGAAACATGTTCTCGGGATTGACACTTATATAATTTTTGATATTTCTCCATATAGAGTGAGTGAATGTATTGGAAACATGTTATCCACACTTACACAATTTTAAACTGGCCAAATTTCATATTTATATGATTCAGATACATATTTATGGCATAATTTTATACATTGGTGCCATTATTATATATAGATTCATCACGAGACATACCTAAGGTAAATATGATATGTAATGTGCACATAATATTGTAAAATCAAATCAGTTTTATATTCCAAACACTTTTAGGTAATATCATCACCCACCATATTGGACTTTTACAAACTATATTGAGCCAATCTACTATAATAGTTGATTTGATTTTGGTATGGTTGAGGTGATTAAATCACTCAATCTTGCCAATTTTATAGTTAGACTTGATTGAATAATCTAGCCTCACTAGTTTTATAGTGTGAATTAACTCAGTTCACTCACATGAGTCACCAAGTTATAAGTATGATTGGGATGCATGATTGAGCTAATCTCAATTATCAGGTGACAACTCATCTTTTTTCCAAGGTTGGAGGCATGTGCCCTCCAATGTATCTTTGTATCTCTTTAGACATATGCAATTTCTAGATTTATATTTGTCATAGTCTCAGTTTAAGTGATTCATAATGATATATCTCTCAAATAAAATTACCAAAAGGCAAGATGGTTGCATCGATACATAGGTGTACTCATAAACCTTGCTTTCTTTCAATTTTAATAATTTCAATTCTTTTAGTTTCAAATTATAGGCATTGGTTATATATTGTAACATGTTCTTAGTTGTAAGTCAATCACCAAAAAAACACTCAAGATAGAATCAAGTAAAGGCAAAGTTTGTTATACGCACCCATGTACACATTTCTTTTCCTTTAAACTAGCAATTTCATTGCTAGATTAAAGGGAGCGAATGTAGACACTATGTATGAATTATATAACACCTCAGTCTTGCACACTTAGAAAATACATATAATAGATGTAACTTCAACTTATATACATTTTATTTTGGTAAAAGGATTGCATACACTATCTCTTTGTGCCTCATTGCTTGTCTTTTAATTTAACCTATGTTATTCTGATGACCCAAACCTACTATCTTTCTTATAATGTTATAAACTGCTTATATTCCATCTCTACAAGTTATAGACTTGCACATGTTTTCTAATTGCCCAGACACTTACGTCCTAGTCAGACACTTGCATCAATGCAAATGTCATATTCCAATGCAAGTGTCCCGTGTCTTAAAGTCATCCAATTAACAAATGAAGCATATTCCTATGGTCCGTCTAAGTACTTTAATGTGCGATATTTTCTAAAGGGATTGGTATAAATACAAGATCAATTCTCATTCATTCCTCACCTAGCACAGACCTAAAAAAGATCAAGAGAGACCAAGGAAACTTACTAAAAACATTATATCAAGCACTCAAATTTTAAAAGCTTCCTTATTTTCTCATATTTCCAGATCAGTCATAGGGACAACACATCTACAAATTTGAAAAATTGAAAGAGTAGCCCAAGGGATATATTTTCCAAGTTATAAGCTAGGTGATTATTTAACTTTATTATCACACATTACATGATTTACACACTATCCAACATGTAGGGGATAACTACATAAGTCTTAGGCCCTCTTCAGAGTATTAGCTATGTAGGTAGTTCTCATTGATAGAGGGGTCTTTGGGTTAGCTTAACATCATGCACCCACTAACCCATTTTTCCCATGCCAATATGAAGATGAAGAACTATAGTTTTTCTATGTGATAAGGAATAATAGTCCATGACCTAAATATGAATGCACTAGAGTGAAGGTGACACAGAACCTAGAAGCATCTAGTTTTAACAGGTATTTCATACTAAACACTTGCATCTAAGTCAAACAATAGCATTGATGCAACCATCCCAGGTCAACATAAATGTTTAAGGTTATAGAGGTAAAATTTATAGAATCGGGTGACTAATTCAAAATATAGATCCAATCCACTTTTTTCATGTTCTAAATCCAAATCCATATTAGCATCAAAACCTGTTAATTATCTTATTTTCATTATTATTTCAATATCTAACGCAATTGTACTTTCTATCTTTAGAATATAAACTTAATAAATTTAGTATATATTATATTTGAGTTCAAAAAACAATTGGCCTACTCTAGTTATAATCTACCATCCTTGTGCCTCAAGCTATCTCTACCCCTTTAACCCTAGATCCCCCATATCTAGATTTTAGGGTTAAACACCTATTGTGTATAACTGTAGTAGGACTCTATGTAACATCCATTAAAAAAATAATTATTGATTGTCACACTTTCATTGTTGCCTTATTCTTATTTCCTTATATTAAAATAGTACCATAAAAATTTTAAGCGTTATGTACTAGCTTCAACTATTGTCAAGTTGTTGATATCATTGATCTCTCATAATCATGTTCTCTAGATGCATTTCTAGACACATGATGAGTGACCATTGTTTCCTTGATAGGAACGTCATGGGATAACTTAGTCATGGTATAATTTGATCTAGTAGAACAAGGAGAAGGATACTTGGATGTCCTTTTAGCAAACTTTTGAATACCCTTATCGACATATTGTTTAATCTCACCTTTAAGTGCACAATGATCATTATCTTAATGACCATTAATGTGATGATAATTTTAATTAGGTAAATTTCTAATTTTGTCCAATATATGTGGTAGATTACAATGATTGGGAGGAA
Organism: Torreya grandis; assembly: GCA_037957365.1. Classification (NCBI taxonomy): domain Eukaryota; kingdom Viridiplantae; phylum Streptophyta; class Pinopsida; order Cupressales; family Taxaceae; genus Torreya; species Torreya grandis. The sequence goes on along the minus strand of JARHVA010000225.1, from coordinate 4,838,631 downwards.
GAGTAATCATCCTCTTATCTAATAATGTATTAAAAATGTCATAAGGCCTATGCTTGAATGAATCAAACTATATGGGTTGCTTTTTACCATAAGGTAATTTAGTCACTATAGGAGTTGATTGGAAAATTGATTCTTTTCCTTTATGTAGTATTTTAACTTATAGTTTATATGGAAGCTTTTATTTAGGATAAGGTGGATCTAGTTCTTGAATAAAATTAGATGACTATGGTGGTAACAACTCAATATCTAAAAATGTATCTTTGTTTGTTTAAACAAAACCATATTTATCCTCTAATGCAATAGTCTCATAGCATTGATTCTAAAATGAATTAGACATTTAATACAACTTTTATTTAAGAGGAAAAATGAGACCCCTAAAAAATATGTATCATGTCTCCAAATCGGTTGTTTGATAAATTAACTATTGCACAGGTCTTAAACCATAAGATGTAATCACAAACTAGTTATGACTTTCCGTGATGTATGGATAGTAATATCTCATAAGAAAATTTGTGTCCCTTATTCTAAATAAAGTGCATAATAAATACTTCATATAACTTATTATATTGATATAAGGACCCAGTAAGAAGAGAATAATGAAACCAATTCAATGCATCATCTTCTAAGCTCTTTGGAAACAACTATAATAAGATCTGACTGCCAATGCAACCATTCATAGATTTTTTATAATCTTTGATACTTAAATAAGGATCCCCATTTCCATTGAACTTGGAAAATGTGGTTATCTTAAAAACATGTGGTAATGGTGCATACAAGATATTGCACACTATAGGGTTACCACATATAACATTCAAATCAACCCAAGAGCGATATACCTTACTTTCCAATGTAAGTTGATGTAATTTATGTTGTAAAGCACCAAAGACATGTATTAGAGAAAGAACCTCTTGTGAAGGAATATTAATATCATTAAGGGGATCATTTAATAATTGATTTTTATTATTAATTTTAACCATTGATAGGTTATTTTGTATAGGAGAAGAAAAATTAGGAATAGATCTTTCTTCGTGAATGGCAAGCTTTGAGAATTCATTTGTATTTAGTATATCATTAGTTTGTAAAGGCATATTACATTCTAATGAAACATAAGAAATAACACTATTGTTCTCATAACTATAATCAACATCTTCACCCACTTTATTTTTTAAAAGGGGAATGATTATCAATATTTGTAATAATATTATCATTAAGCAAACTATTTTGATTTATCATGGAACGTATAATCATCATCAACATGAGGGGAAGGTAAATAAGAATCTCTACTAGGGTTAGTAGAAAATTTTTCCTCTTCACTATACACATAATAATCATCATCATTCTAATTTTCATCATGATCACTATATTTTTCACTTGTAGAATGAACATTGAAATAATAACACTTTCCTATTCACAAGAAGAGGGTGTAGAAGTTGCATTTATATTTTACACTTTGTTCAAAACATCATCATATGTAAGAGGTTATTTACATTTTAACTTGAAACATTCTCATTTTCACAACGAGAAAGGGGAGGAAAAACAATTTCATTTTCTACCTTGTTTGAAGTATTATCATTTTCAAAAGGAAAACTATTTGCATTTTCATTATCAAATTTTAAAATAGAAATATTTTCATTGTTATAAGAATAAAGGAGAGGAGATGGATTTGTATTTTATACTATAATCATATCATTATCATATGCAAAAAGAATATTACTATAAGTAAAAGGCAACACTTGAGATACATAATTATCCTTTTCGTTATGTAATAGAATTTTAAATTTCCTTGCTTTATATTGTGATTTTTTAAATTATAAAGTGAACTTTTATTAATATAACAATATATAATACAATGTTAGTCATAAAAAAATGATGGGTGGAAAAGTCACAACCCAAAATCAAAGCCACACTGAGCTAAACAAGCCTCAAGAAGAGTAAAAAATTATGAAAGGGCCAACCCAAGGCCATACAAACCAAAGTTAAACTAACTCAAGTACACATCAACAAAAAAAGGGTAAACAAAAGCACAAAAAACAAGGATCTCATTAAACAACAAAAATTAACATGGTGTCAAGTAGAGGAGGAGGTGAAAGATATTGTAAATTTCCTCCCCATGCCCCTTGAGCAGGGGGATCCTCATCAACTAGTTGGGGATCCCAACCATCATTTTATTGCTTATTTTTAGATTCATCATGTCTAACAAGTGAAATGGCAAAGGCCAGTTAAGGAAATTTGTCCTATGGATGGGGGCCCAACCTCCCCCTCCACCACCATTTCTATTAGACCAATCAGTCATATCATGGGGTGAGGAGTGCCAAAAGAAGTGAGGAGAGGGGATCCTCCAACTGTGATATCACTAATTCCAACCCACACACCAACACCCCCAAGGGGGAGAGTGGCAGTGTGGGAGATTAAGAGGCTTATGGTTGACAACACATAGAGAATTCCCTAATGGTGTGAGATAATTTGTAGATGGTGCAACTCCAACTGACCTTTATCTATTTGAGTTTGGATCTAGAGGGCAACATTATAAATCACATTAACTTTTTTAGTTACAAAAATTCTCCTTTCTATACCTTCATGATTAAAACATGCTTTACTTCTAGTTTTCCAAATCATAAAAAGAATGTCAACATGGAGAATCTACCAAAATTTGTTATATCTTTGAGGAAACAAGGAGTCCCCCATGAGAGACATGTTCCAAGTGAATAATCTAAGCCATAAGGGTTTGAAGAGGGTGTGAATCTATCTCCAAGTAGACTAAGCATGAGGACAAAACCAAAAAGGTGTTTAAGGGATTATAGGTGGTGGAAAGCATGATAGATGGGGTTTGAGACCCCCATGTGATTGAGTCAGTCACCAACAGGGTAACCCTGGTAAAGAATACACCAAATAAAATGCTCTCAAGATCAATAATGTTAGCAAACCTTATAAACCATACAAAATGAATATATCTAAGAATTCATCGATGGTTAAGGGTTTTAGTTTCAATGTGTTGAGGAGCTAATATATTCTACCTTGGATGAGGAGAATAATGACTAAAGGGCATAGTTATAGGCTATAACCAATCTTTCCACTAGGACATAAGGGAAGTGACTAATTTTGTGTAATTACTCCTTAGGTATGAAACTTTACAAGTCAACAATAAACTCTACATCTTCATTATTAAGATTAAACTTGTCCTTAAAAAAATTCCATAGGATCCAATACCACTTTATATTGTAGAACAAATATCCAATCATTTTAATACCCTTTTTTAATAGTCTCAAACCTTTGATCCAAGGACCATGGTAAAAGGAACTTTGTGATAATTGAGCATTGGAGACCACTATAAGGAATGAAATTTTAGATAAATACCATTTAAAAATCCTTCCCCCACCCAAATGAGGTGAGGTTTGAGCCTCTTCCAAGCCTTACAGATGCTTTGCATAACAAAATTGCTACCGATATTGAAAAGAATAGGGGTAATGAGAAGGCTGTGTAAACAAATCCCTTGCTAGGCCTTTCTATTGAGAGGGAGTCCTTAAAAAATGAAATGTCTCAAATTTTTTTTCCAAGATTCATCACCTTCCAAGGCCTTTTATGATCCATTTTAAACCAAGGGTAAGACCTTGGATTTTAATGTCAATAAGCCCAAGCCTACTAGCTTCTTTATGTCAATAATAAATGGCCCAAGAGACTCTATGAAAACCATGATGGCATTCATAGTTGGCCCATATAAATTTCCTCAAGAGTTTATCCAAATGGGCATAGGAAGAATTATAAGGATCCCAGTAGGAAGATTAATAAACATGAGTAGTAGCCAAAACCTTAGAGCAAATCTGAAACTTCCCTACTAAAGTTAAGTGTTTGGTGATCTAGAAGGATATTTTTTTAACCATTTGAACCACATAAGACCGCAAATTAGTGGGTGAGGCTCTAAATGTAAAGGGAATGCCAATGAATTTAAATTAAACTCCCAAGAAAATCTAATTCCATTGATATCCCTCCAACGAGGGAATTTGAGAGAAAGGGACTGGTTATAGCATTGAGTCTTCTACCATTCAATGGAAAACCTAGAAGCAAAGAAAAAAGTGTCAAGGCATTCTATATAATTTTTAATATAATCCTCTTCCTCCTGAAGGGTGGGAAATGAGTCATATGCAAAGTGCCTGTTAATAAGTTGATGGTTTGAATTAGGGAAGGAAATACCCTTCACCAAACCTATAGAAGCATAATTAGACAATAGATAACTAAATCCCTTAGTAGCCAACACATAAAGAGAAGGATATAGAAGGTAACCCTACTTGATAGATTGATGAATATCAAAGCATTGAGATTGAGTACCATTGATAGTGATACATGCACTAGCATCCTGAAAAAGCATATTGATAACTTTCTTAAAACTAGGTCCAAACCCAAAGGACTAAAGCATTGTTATAATGAAAGGCCACTCAATTAGATCATATGCCTTCTCAAAATAAATCTTGATAAATAAGGCCTTCTAATTATAAATCCTAGCCCATTTCATGACTTCCTAGACATAAATGACATTCTCCATAATGTATCTATGTTAAATAAACCTTTTTTACCCACTACTAACAAGTAAGGGGAAGAGATGTTTAATTCTAAGGGCAAGAGCTTTAGCAATAATTTTATAAGACACATTAATAATGGTGATGAACCTCCACTTGGTAATAAATTTAGGATATCTAGCCTTGGGAATAAATTTGATTTTATCTTGATTGATGAGAAAGACCAAATAATTGGACAAACAACTTTAGAATAGACTTTATGAAGATTGGGACCAATAGTATCCCATAAGGTTTGGTAGAACTCACAAGGAAAACCATCAACTCCTGGGGATTTATCATTGGTCATATGCATAACAACTTCCTTAAGATCATTCAAGCTGATAGGTCTATCACAAGCAAATATTTGTGCTTCATATAGCTTGCACAAGACAACATCAAGGTATTGAGAGAGCACAATTTCATGAGCAAGAGTGGAAGGCTGGGATGAAAAGACACCATGTGATAATGATTTAAAAAATCTTGTAGGATATAAATAAACTTGGTAAATTTGGTTGAAGCATCTTTAATGGTTTTAATTTTGTCAGTAATTTTTCTAGACCAAAGGAGAGAAAAAAAATCTTTGGTCACTTTATCTCCTACTTTTAGCCAATGCATCCTAGTTCTGAGATACATTCCTCTAGCTTTTTATCCTTATTTAATTTAGATTTTATGTCTCCAAAGGGATGCTTGAACTTGAAGATGAGTATTAAAAAGTGAGGCCTCGAGATCTTGTGATACCCTAAGGTACTCATAGTTTGTGGCATGATTCAAGTGTTGTCTAAAGATAACAGTTTCCTTACCATATATTCTAATAAAAATGGTGGTGTGAGCAAAGGCATTGTCCCACCAAACAATCCAACCAGTATCCCTAGAGGGTCTAGGAACTAGGTTATAAATTCAAATAATTTACCGAATAGTTTGCACATGTCTAAGATGATCAGTATTAAGATAAAAATGTGATTTATGGGATTTAACTTAAGGATTGATCCATTCAAAATTGAAGTAAATAGGATGATGGTTTGACAAAAGGGTGCCTAAGAGCACAACTACCAGTCAACTATGCACATGATCAAATAAAAATATCTTGTTCAGTAATTAAATCTTGATCAAGACAATTAAGCACTTTATATTCTCCCTAGAAATAATTAGACTAGGTGAACCAGGGGGATCTGATTCTCTCCTCTAGCAATGGTTAGGATCAAACACCTCGATTTTGTTATGCAGGTAAAACTATGTCACCTCTTCATCACATCAATGCATAAAAAGTTGACCTTATTTATCTTTGTGGGACTTAACCATGTTGAAGTCACTACATAATATCCAATAGGCATCTGGAAGTTAATCAACTAACCATCTATAGATCAAAGTGTGTTCCATTGTATCATTGGACACATATAGGTTAACAAGACAAATAATGTGGTTATCAAAATCAAACAATGTCCAAATGACTTGATGGGTGGGGTATGAACCCCAATAAATAATATTTTGAGAAAGCTCATGTGCCCAAAAAGTTACCATAACCAGGCTCATGATAGATGGCCTGACATAAATCCCCAAGCCAAATAATGTGAGCAATGAACTAAAGGATAAAGTCATAAATCTTGACTTCTTGTGAATTTTTGAAAAGAGACTTAGCAAAAGTTTGTGATAAATGAGGAGTAATATAAAATAATGCATCACCAATGAGTGGTTCCTTTGGAAATATATTGTCAGATCCTTTCACATGGATTTTAAGAGAAATAATAAAAGAGGTAGGAGAAGAACATTCATCCGCAATATAATATTTTGCATAGTGATCATCACTTGAATAATATTCTTTATTATCATCATCATAAAAATAATCATTATCATAATTATACATATAGTCATGCTCTTCATTAGTGTCTAACACACAATTTTAATAGTTAGTCCATTATTTATTATAATTATAAGGAATGCCTAAGAATGCATCAACAATATGAGGAGGAAGAGATTCTTTATTACCCATTTTGAATTTTACAAAGAATAAAATGAAAAAAAAGAGGAAAGAGACACAAATTTTGGCAAACACTTTAACATGAGAAGGAAATCAAAATTTTATTTGAAACCTTAGGTCAAAAATTTTGAAGGGAACCTTAGGGAGAATTAGGGTTTTACAATGTTCAACAAATAAAGTGGGTTCACCAATATGTTTTATAAAAATTATGGATTAGGGGAATAAATCTAATCTAATTAAGATAAATAACTGAGAAAAATAGATTGAAAGTAAGTAAATATTCTCACACATATATTTGTAAATATATCAATAATTAGGGTTTTGATCAAAAGAGATAAAAAGAAGAATGAACACTTTTTGTATTTTGGATACGAAATCATGTAGGTGACTATGATAATGAATAAATTCTTTATGATCCAAGGATGACTACTTGAGTGATTTGGATGTGGTCAATGTATTTGGACATCAATGTTCTATGCCTTTATCCAGATGAAGTAGTCTTATCTGTGTTGATTATGGAATAAATCTAAATTTTTTAAAATTATGCAATGCCACATGTAAATAATTTTTATCCCATTGGATATATGTGGTTGTGAATTATAACCTATGTTTATATCTTCTATCCTTCCAAAAACCTTATCAAAGACCTGCACATGGAAAATGAAATATAAAATGGGGATAATAAGTAATGAAATAGTTGAGCTAACCTCAAAAACCCATTTGTAACTAAATGTTGCCTAAATAGTCCCAAAATGGGACCTAAATCCAATGTAGTTTTCATTATAATGTGTGTGTTATGGGATCATATGAAATGTGATTTAAATGCTCTTTGCCTAAGACATCCTCTTGGTCCATGTTGTTGAGTATGATGCCAATACGAGCACTTGAGGTCTATTTGTAGACTTAGTATATTTTGGATATTTAGGTATTTTGAAGGTTATTTAATGTATTTATGACCTTAATTATTATTTTTTTCACTTTTAAACACCTTACAATGATTTCCTAAAACATAGTTGGAGTTGCCTGTTAACTGCCAATTCACTATTAGAGTACTAGAATGAGTTCCCAAGTGATGGTGTATTAATTTGAATTGAAGAGATTATTGTATATTTTATCTCTAATATTATTGTAGGTATACAATATTTTATACCAACAAACAATTTTTTTTTAATTTGGAATCTATTAAGGACACTTTTTGATCAATAATTTCACTCACATAGCTAGTTTAACAATTCGTAATTTTGGGACTATTTTGTTGATACATATATTTAATATTAGATTGAAAAAAAGATGATTTTAAATCCATAAAAAAATTCAAAACCATTTTTTGGTATCATATATTTTTTAATAAAGGTTCATAAAGTTTTTTTAGGTCATTTTAAGAAGATACAATGGTTTTAGTGAATTCTACTTCCATGAATATTCATGTTTTAAAGGTGACAACTTTGAGTATTGGAGAGATAAATTGAAGATAATTATTGTGTGGAAAGGAGTTTTGAATAATTTTATCCATGAGCATACACCACCTCAATATTGTAACACCTTGACACAAGATCATAAAATAATAAAAAAATATGAAGAAAAGGGAGATGCACAAACTTTCTTCTATATTTAGAGTGCCATAGATGTAAGAATTTATCAAAAAAATTTAAGATGCAAGAATGCCTATGAGACATGGAATAACTTGGAGAATTCATATCAATATTCTATTAAGGTATTACAATTAAAACTCTAAACCTTTAAAATAAATTTTGAGAATTTGAGAATGTCAAATTCTGAAGGGGTTGGAGATTATTGCATAAGGGTAAATGATTTAGTACATAGAATGAGGGTTTATGAAGAAACTATACAAGACAATGTTAAAGTAAGAAATATTTTGAGACATTAAAGTTAAATATGGATGCATATTATGATCACTCTTTAATAGTTTAAATACATGAACATTATAAGTGTTGATGAGTTAGTGGGCTCTCTCTTGTCTCATGAGGATAAAATGAGATTATATCCGGGAGATCTAGAACATTGTCTAGAACAAGAACTTGAAACCAAGTCAAGGGTTTCAAATACCAAAAATACAAATATAAATTAGAATCAAGATATTTTTTAAAAATAAAATTCAAAAGAAAAATTTGAATCAAACTTTACATATAATTTCAATAAATACTTTACTTGTCATTACTGCAAAAAAATTAAGACACATGATAAAAGATTGTAGGATACTAGCATCTAAGAATCAAGCCAATCAAAAAAGAGAAGAAAAGGCTTTTCAATATAAAAAAAGTGAGTTTAAATAGGATCATATTATTGTATCACATGTTTTGTGAGAATACAGTAATAAAATAATTTGTTGTCTCTTAATTTAAGTTGTTTAAATCAGGTGACAAGTCACAAAGATGATTTTATCAAGTTAGATGATTCCTTAAAAATCCAAAAGCAATTAAGAGATGGAAAGCCCATTGAAGTTGAAAAAAATAATAGCATGAAAATTAAAAAATAAAATTTAAAGGTGATATAATTGATTCTAAGAGCGTTATCACAATTTAATATGTTATAGTGATGAAAGTAAGGCATAAAAGTTTTATAATCTTGCTAGTAAATCAATGATTATTTCTAGGAATTGTAAATTTTTTAAAAGTGAGGTTTATACTTATTCTAGTAATGCATATAAAAAAGTAATAAGTGAATGGGATAATCCTATTGATTTTTTTTTTAATATCTTACAAGGTCCTACACATGTTTATAGTTCAATAGGAAACAATATTAGCTCTTTGCAAGAAACTAGTCACCCATCTATGTCAATGCTAAACAAGAACACGTGTTTCTTAAATCTTCATCTTGAAAATAAAATTTTGGATTATAATTATGAGATAAGTATCAAAAATATAAAAAATTAGGAAGGTAACTTATTTTATTATGCTTATGATAAAAATACTATGTTTGCATTATCATCAGTGACAAGTGAACCTAGAAGTTATGTAGAATCTAGTCAAAAGAAAGAATGGGTGGATGATATGAAATTAGAGATGGATTAAATTGTGAGTAATAATACATGTAATTTATTTCAACCTAATTTCAATAAATATGTCATTGATACAAATTCCATCTATAATACCAAAGTCAAAAGTGATGGTACAATTGACAAGCTAAAAGCTAGATTAGTTTTTAGATTTATGGGTGAATCATCACTCAAGAATTCACAAATAGTAAAGATTTTTTTCAGATATGTAAGTGGTAATTATTATAATGGTACTCATTTTAGACCAAAACATGGATTCAAATTGGGAAAGATCTCTTGATGGCATAAAATCAACTTCAAGTTATTGCTTTACGTGGAGAAGTGGGTTGGTTTCTAGGTCTTCAAAGAAACATGATATAATTACATTATTCTCTACTAAATTTAAATAAATATCCCTTACATAAGTTTTAAATAAAGTAATATGTCTAATATTTCTAAATAATATCCGTGGATGACTCAAGGAGATGATAGGCATATCATCTCTTTGCATCAAAGGGGGGAATGTTACGTATGATGCCAATATGGGCACTGGAGATCTATATTTAGACATAGTATATTTTAGTTATATATGTGTTTTTTAAGGTTATTTAATGTATTTATGATATTATTTAATTTTTTGGTCACTTTTGTACACTTTATATTGATTTCTTAGAAAATAGTTGGAACTGCTAGTTAACTCTAGTTCACTATCAGAGTATTGGAATGAGTTCCCAAGTGGTGGTGCATTAATTTGAATTGATGAATTTATTGTATGTTTTATCTCATATATTATTATAGGTATATAATATTTTAGACCATCAATCATATATTTTCAACTTTGAATCTATTCATGACACTTTTTTATCAATATTTCACTCATAACACAACTAATAATTCTATGCTTGTTTTGTTGATACATAACTTCAATATTAGAGTGAAACAAATCTAATTTTAACTCCAATATTAAAAACCTTTAGATGTAATAATATAAACTTCAAGTATATAAAATTTAGATTCTAAGGTTGTTGTGTTATGATTTTATTTTTATCATGCCTTTGCTAGGTAGATAAGTGATAGGTGTGAAATTCCTCCTATGACTCTATATATAGGAGATCATTAAATTCAATTTTTAAAACTTATTGGCACACCAAATAACTCAAAAACTAATTTTAAATAATCATAAAAATAGACATTATAGGAGATTATTAAATTCAATTTTTAAAACTTACTGTCACACCAAATAACTCAAAAACTAATTTTAAATAATCATAAAAATAGACCTAAATTAAACGTGTCTTATAAAAATAACTATAAGAGATGTTAGGACAAGAACATAATTTATGAACAACTGTGTAGAGCGTGATAGTCCAAAAAGAGTGGTGTTGTTTGAAATCAAGACGATAGTAAGATATAAAAAGAATAAATGACCATGTATCCTTGTGAATCTCATAAGAATTATATGGAATAATAATACTTATACAAACACAAAGAAAATATTCAATGAAATAGACTGAAAGGAAAATGACAGAAGACTAAAACAAGATTCACCAATAGAGTCTTAATTTGACATTAGGAGCCTAAAAATATAAAATTTATGAAAATACATGGTACTTATGATTGTTTGATTAGATTTAGGTGTCTACATCTGGCTATGACAAGTGCACCTTAGGTTGTTAATGTGATTCTAAAATCTCAAGAATTTGTAACTCTAGTTTCTCTCTCTTTCAAACGTACGACACAAAATTAGAGAAGACTCTCGTCCTAGTCCTCAAGCATGAGATAGTCCTCCTTCTCCACACTATCAAGAGACTTTAAAATCATGGATTCATTCTCTTAGAAATGATGAGGATTCTTTTTACACATTGAATAATGACTTGTTGTTCTTGCAAAAATTCTAGCTAAGATCCAACAACAAAAAATATTAAGTAATTGTTTTGTAGCATTAGAAGGCAAAGAAGATGAAACCATGAATATTGATTATTTTCTAATGATTTTTTTATCTTAGAATGTTTTCAGTTTAACTGACCTAATTTTTAAGTTCTTGGTTCACGATAATTGTCAAAACTTTCTAGATATGCATATATTCTATGTACATGAGGTCAAGATTAACTGTTTCAATCTTTAAATGGTAGCTAAAATCATTTGGTGAGTGTTACTTGTCATATATATACACATGATTTAGGATGTGGAAGTGTAATTAAAATAATTGCACCATTTTATACATTATTTTTGATAGAGTGTGTCTAAACCCATTCTAACGATGGACTTTAGATGGTTTTCAATTTTGATAGGTCAATACTTAGTCTTGTGAACCTTTATGCCTCTAATGATGTCGTTGAATATATAACTTGATGGTGATGGCTAAAAGATCACCTTCCTATGGCCCATGAATCCTTTGTGGAGATTTAAACATGAATGAATCACTTGAAGATAGAGAAGGAATCCTACCTATGAGATGGTGTGTTGGTGATAATGAAGTATGGTTATATATGTGCATTAAGTTGGGGTGATCATCCTCTCCCACACCCTAGTTCGCTTGGTCAAAATTTCACCAAGGTAATAAAAGAGTCCTTAAAAGGCTTGATAGGGTTCTTATTTCATATCAAAACATTTTCCCATTTGCCCATGAATATGATAGACCTATCAATGTGATTCTAGATGTCCTTCTCTCTAACCACCAACCAATAATTTTTTTTGCAGAATGGTTTTCTCCTTTGGTAAAAAATTACAATAACCAATTTAATCTCAAGACATTTCATTTACAACATGATCCAACACTTGTGCGTATGAAGTGAGTTTGGAACTTGGTCCCTCATCCCTCATCCCTCTAGATATATTTGGTGGATTGATTGGTGGGAGATAACCATCACTTGTACTGCCACTTTCCTCCATTTTTTTGGAAAATAATTTGATTTAGTCAGGAAAGGAGCTAACTTAGCTTCTATGAGAGAATTTATCATCCACCTCTCCTATTAGTTAGAATAGGCTCCATTGGATGGTATGTTGTTAAATAGAGTGGTATAATTAAGACATTAGATCCAATTGGTAAATCTTCACCAAGTTTATGATGCTCAGATTAGAGCCTACATCCATTGGCTTAAAATTGGGGACCAAGTATCTAAAGAGTTGTTAAGGAAGATGGTGAATATATTGCTCATCTCCCAAACATCCTTAAAGCTTTTGTTAAACACTATAAACAATTATTTCAATCTCAACCCTCTATTGATGCTCAACAAATGGAAATGAAGAAATGCATTGATGTTGACCCCTATAGATTCTCACATAACCAAAAATCAGCTTGTGATAAACATATTTATATTGAGGACCTTAGTCAAACTACCATTGGTATGGCTCAAGATAAAACCTTAGGCATTGATGAATTCCCTTGTGATTTTATCAAGCCCTCTAGGACTGTGGGACCCGATCTTGACAAAGTCTATTTGGAAGCTCTAGCCAAGGGTTATCTAGGTAAGATCATTAATAAATTTAATATTAAATTCATTCCCACAGCTTTGGTCCTTTAAATTATTACCAATTGGAGACCTAAAACTCTTTTGAATGTCTCATATAAGATAATTATCAAAGCTTTGGCCATCAGAATCATATATCTTCTCCCCCTTATTGTCAAACCTAAGCAAACTAGTTTCATCCAAGGAAGATACATTCTAGACAATATTATTGTTGTATGGGAAGGAATGGAATGGGATCATGTATTTAAAAAAATATATTTATTCATTAAAATAGACTTAAAAAAAATTTATGATAGAATTGAATGGCCCTTTATTTTAGCCTTTCTATAAGCTCTGGGTTTTCGTCCTATGTTCATTCACTCTGTTAAAACACTCTTCCAATATGTCTTGGCTTGTATCACCATTAATGACCACCAATCTAAGATTTTAGGTCTTTTTCACTCTACTAGACAAGGTTTCCCTCTTGCCTCCTCCTTGTATATTCTTGTTGTTGAGGGTTTTAGCTATTTATTGGGAGATTATGCCTCCAGAGGTCTTATCAAAAGAATTAACCTCCCCATGTCACTCCACTTACAACTCATACATGGGAATTTCATTTATGACTCCTTTATCACTCTTCAATAGGAATAAGAAGCTATTAAAAATTATATAGAATGTTTACAAACCTTTTGTTTAGCCTTTGGCTCCAACATTTAGTGGTGAAAGATTCAAAGCTATAGACAATGTTATGGTCTTATACCTAGCTAGCTTGAGGATTATCAATGGAAGTGGATTACCCATGGAGAGATGTTTAAATTCCTAGGTATTTATTTTGATTTTCAAGCTTCTCAAGTTGATTTATGGAACTATGTAATGCTCATAGTTGAAAAGAAATTATCAACTTTAGATTAAACCCCTCTATTTGGCTAGAAAATTTTAGATTTGAGCTAAAGTTATTGTGGCCACTCATGTTTAATACTCTTCTTGTTGGGATAATTCCAAAACAACCTAAAATAAGCTTGAAAATATACTCAGATATTTTATTTGGGCTAATTTCAAAGGTAATAAAGGTTTTCATAGAGTTGCTTGGGATATTTGCTACCAACCCAGAGAAACTAGAGGATCGGGTCTTATTAATATTACTAAGTAGGGGCTTGCCCTATGTGCTAAATAGATTGTTAGATAAATTTAAGGGTAGGAGGCTTAGAAAATTGTCTTATAACACCAAATTTCATCTAGATGTCCCTTTGGTAGAAAATTTTAGCAAAATTTGGGGTTCTAGATTTTGCTCATTACCCCAGTCTTGGTAAAAGTTACAGTTACTTTTGTGGTCAAAAGCATATGGAAGGCTTGGTAAATAATTATGTAATAGATAAAGTGGATAGGGAATCATTCCATTTTGTGGTCCTTGATGATTACCATCAATGAGGAACCCTTGGCATAAATCCCCAAACTCAAAGCTCTTCAAATTTTTCATAGAGGTATTTAAGTTTTGGGGATATATTTGAGAAGTATGCTATTGTGTCATAACACACACACCCCATTTTCAAAAATTAAAAAAATAAGGACCTATTATTGAACTACCTGTACTTAGGGATTTATGATCCTAAATATATATGACTAGGGTATCATACATTTGTCATAAGTGATATTTCTATAGAATCTAGCATTGCCCAACTAAAAGTTGTAAACATATAAGCTTAAACTAGTATCTTGAGTCATTTCAAACCTTGGATTTTTATGAATATTTACCTTGATATGATGTTCTAATTTGTAAGCTAATAAATATAATATTTTTATGTCCTAGTATGTATATTTTGATCATAAGATTAATAGCCAAAGACCATTGGTTTCCTCCAATCGAGCCCACAAGAAAGATTCCACATAATCGTGACACATGTCACTCTCACATCATCCATAGTTTTAAAACATTAAAAAATGTTAAGTCTTTCAATCCCCCCAAGCCTCATAAGCTTTGAAAACATTCCATGCAGTAAATTCACATTAAAATGGATATGCAGGAACTTAATTTGTTTATCGACAAACTTCATAGTTTTGCATTCCTATGTGCTTTTGAGCGTTCAAGTTCTTGAGTCTCTATGCTTATAAGATCATTCCATGTGTCTCGATCATGATAATACATGTCTGTGAGAAGGTTAAGTGGTTCTTTGATCTGTAACCTAATATCCTGAGCCTCCAAGTTTTTGGGGTTCTGAGTGATCAACACTTGGCACATTTATGGTAATCCATGTCATCATAAGGTTAAGCCATCATTTGGTCACCAATCTAATGTTCTGAACTCTTGATTCTCTAGACCTCTGAGATTACTCCATGTGTCTCGATCATGTTAACTTGCAATCACAAAAATTTCTTCACCAAAAGGAATAACCATCTAATTCCCCAAGCTTTCATATTTTCAATGCTCCAATATCAAATCACATGGTTTGATCACATTAACTTGCTACTACGAAACCTCATAAAAAAAACAAAGAAATTTAAAAGGCCAAATTAATAAGATCATAACACGTGGAACTATCCAAGGAAGATATGGTCAAAACATAAGAAAGAATGATCAACACCATGGCAAAGAAGTAAGTTAATGAATGGTTGACAATTATCTCAAAAAGTAACGATTGGACATGTGTCAAGATCCCTGCTCATTAAGAGCACACTTGATTACCTTTGTATAAGCAACTAAACACAGAATTTAACCAGAAGTAAAATGTAACTAGAAATCAGAAACAACACAGAATATGAGAGACAATACAACCTTGTATTAATACTCATCCAAAAGGAAATCCAATAAAGAGATCACACTCTTCCAACACCTTTTGGGTGTACCAATAACTCTCCCTCAAGAGTTATCTCTCTCTATTACAAACAAAATCAACTCAAACATAGAGTTGTTATTTCAACCAATCAATATCAATACTACCAGTACCACTGAGTACACACACATACTCCAAGTATGAGTACACCACATACTCCAAGTAGATCTCACCTGATCTTGCTACCTACTGTGTTGCTGATCTCCCTGATCTTGCTACCTCGTAGATCTCCTTTGACCTTGCTCACACACACACCTATAGATCAACTGACCTTACTTACCATGTAGATCTTCTACCTGATCTTGCACAACCTGTAGATCAACCTGGTCTTGCACACCTGCCGACCTAGATCTTACACACCTAAAAGAACCCTTGTCCTTGCCTCACCAAGTCCTTATGATTCTAGCTTGGATTGAACCCTTCTGATTCTACACACCACCACCCCTATGGATCATCTACCAGATCTTGCTCTCCCACAGATCAACCTGATCATACACACTTGGCACTGTGGCAATATGAGGAGCTAACCTTGCTCTCTTCCCTCTGAAGGAGCTAACCTTGCTCTCTCTATCTAGCACACTTTACAATACAACCCCATGAGTCTATTATATAGATCTCATACAAACAATAATTAGACTTCTTAATTACAATAATTAGAAACGCAGCTTCAAGACTAAAATTAGTCTTTACATGCAAATAGACCATTCAAAAAACTAATGGTTCATGTAACTAACAGTTTTAGAATGCACAAGCAATTGACATTGGTCCCTGTCTGTTTGGAGATGACCGATGTTGACTGATCCATGACCGATGTCGGTAGCTTCCTGTCTACTCCTAGCCAACATCGGTTGGCCTGACTGACGTCAGTTACTGTGACACTCAGCAACCTCCTCCATGTTTGCATTAGTGAAGATTTTAGCTCCACAACCTAACAATCTCCCACTTGGAGATAAATAGCTGCACCTGTACCTATACCTGTACATCATCTAATTTGTTTCTTGGCTTGTATCCCTCTTCAAGTTCAATTTTGAAGACCAACCACCACAAATCCTATGGTGCTACACCTGTCATCCAAGTAACCTACCATATCTGAATCTACATACACATGTAGAGAAGTCCCTGACCCTGCATCACATGTATACCTGCTATTGGTCCCTCTCAGATACCTGAGAATCCACTGAGCTGCTTTCCAGTGCTTCTTTCCTAGATTGGCCACAAACTTGCTGACAACACCCACTGCTTGGGCAATATCATGTCTAGTACACATGTACTCAACCTCATCATGTGAATTGGGACACTATTCTGTGAACTATCCATCCATAGGTGTGCTAACCGGTTCTGCATCCTGCATCTTGAACCTCGCCACTACTTTATTCACAAAATCATCCTGAGACAACATCAACCTGTGATCTTCCCTGTCTCTAGGAATCCTCATGCCAAAGAATTTTGCTGCTCCCAAATTCTTCATGACATATCTCTGAACTAACTTTACCTTTAGCTCAGCAACTCCCTGCATGTGTGACCCTACAACAAGCATACACACTACATATAGTAATAGGATAATGTAGCTAATATTATCCAACCTGGTAAAGGAAACACAATGGTTACATTGACATTGACTAAAGCCATGCTTTGTCATACACATGTCAAACCTCCATTGTCCTGCAGCCTGCTCAAGACCATATACCCTGGCCTTCCGTCTCACGTGTCCATTCTCTCTCTTCTTTAACCTGAGAATCCATTCATCTTTCAGTGCTTTCTTTTCGGCTAGAAACTCTACCAAATCTCTCGTTTGGTTCTCTTCCAAGGAATCCACTTCCTCATTCATGCCATGCTCCCACTATTTTTTGGATTCTACCTACTCTGCTTCTTTAAAACTTCCTGGTTCTTGACCATCAGTGAGCAAAAAGTAGTCTAAAGAAGGGGAATAATGAATTTGAGGCTTACTTACCCTTTCAATCCTCCTCATGGGCATTTGAGACTCCTTGACAACTTGCTGTCTGCCCAAAATCCATTTTCTGGTCGACCCTAGTCTGCACTCGACCGATGTCGATCCCACCTGATCACCAACGCCATTTCCCTTATCGACATCGGTGTCCACCTGGTCATCGACGTTAGTTCTTTGACCGACATTGGTCGCCACCTGCCTGACACCACCGAGTCTAGTCTACACATGACCGACATTGGTACCTGCATATTCGATGTCGATTCCACCTGATTGACATCAGTAACTGTGTTTTCCTGTGAGTGATGACTTTTTATCCGTGAGCTTACTTTGAATCATAACCTTGTCCAAACTGCCCTGCTTAGAATTATTCAGCCCCTTGAGCTAATCTATATCCATCATCTTCTCCTTGAACACCAAGGCTTTCCTATTTTTATCAAAAACATCATATTTCCTCTTTGTGAAATAGCCCTGATCCTTTCTTGTAGCATGAGTTTCAAGAAACCTCACTTTCTTCTATTGCTTACAAAAATCTCAATCTATGCTTCCTAAATCTGAACTCTTACCTTTTAACTCAAGAACATGTATCCCCTTCTTATTCATGTGACCAAGCCTACTGAGCCACATCTTCGCATCTACATCTGAAGTAGATAAACCAGAAAGAGAATCAATAATACAAGTAGATAGATAAAGAGTACCTACTTTCTTACCTCTTGCTAAAACAAGTGCACCCTTGGAAACCTTCCAAGAATCCACTTTGAGAGTTACTGTGCATCCCTCATCACCCAACTTTCCAATAGAAATCAAGTTCCACTTCAGGACTGGGACATGCATGACCTCCTTCAACACCCATGTGTAGCCCGTCTGCAATTTCAGCTGCACTTTCCCTTTGCCAACCATTTGACAAGGCTTACCATCCCCTAAATAAATCTCTCCAAAGTCTCCTTGGACATATTCATGAAAAGATTCTCTATTTGGGGTTGCATGGAAAGAGGCACCAGAATCTAAAACCCAAGATTCCACTTTATCCAAAGAACATACAAGAGCATCTTGTGCAACCATATCTGCAACATCTGCTTCTTCATTTCCTTCATCTTGATCTTCAACCAACCTGTAATTTTTCTTTATGTGCCCTGCCTTTCCATAATTCCAACAGATTATTCTGCCATACCTGGATTTGGATCTCCTAACTATCTTTGACCTTGATTTCCCTTGCTCGATCTTCTCTCTTTGACTTCCCCTGCTTTCAAAACTTAAAGCATTACATGATGATTCACCTGTGCTTTTCCTGCAAATTTCTTCATTCAAGATTACACTAACAACATCATCAACTTTCAAATGAAATTTAACCAGAAGTAAAATGTAACTAGAAATCAAAAACATCACATAATATGAGAGACAATACAACCTTGTATTAATACTCATCCAGAAGGAAATACAATAAAGAGATCACACTCTTCCAACACCTTTTGGGCAAACCAGTAACTCTCCCTCAAGAGTTCTCTCTCTCAATTAAAAACAAAATCAACTCAAACACAGAGTTGTTGTTTCAACCAGTTAGTAGCAATACTGCCAGTACCACCGAGTACACACACATACTCCAAGTTTGAGTACACCACGTACTCCAAGTAGATCTCACCTGATCTTGCTATCTTTTGTGTTGTTGATCTCCCTAATCTTGCTACCCCACAGATCTCCTTTGACCTTGCTCACACACACACCTGTAGATCGACTGACCTTACTTACCATGTAGATCTTCTACTTGATCTTGCACAACCTGCAGATCAACTTGGTCTTGCACACCTGCCAACCTAGATCTTACACATCTGTAAGAACCCTTATCCTTGCCTCACCAAGTCCTTATGATTCTCCCTTGGATAGAACCCTTCTGATTCTACACACCAGCACCCCTGTGGATCGTCTACCAAATCTTGCTCTCTTGCAGATCTACCTGATCATACACACTTGGCACTGTGGCACTATGAGGAGTTAACCTTGCTCTCTTACCTCTGAAGGAGCTAACCTTGCTCTCTCTATCTAGCACACTTTACAATACAGCCCCATGAGTCTATTATATAGATCCCATACAAACAATAATTAGACTTCCTAATTACAATAATTAAAAATGCAGCTCCAAGACTAAAATTAGTCTTTACATGCAAATAGGCCGTTCAACAAACTAACTGTTCATGTAACTAATAGTTCTGGAATGCACAGGCAATCAACGTCAATCCCTATCTATCTGGAGATGATCGACGTCGGCTGATCCATGACTAATGTCGATAGCTTCCTGTCTACTCCTGGCCAACGTTGGTTGGCCTAACCGACGTCGGTTACTGTGACACTCAGCAACCTCCTCCATGTTTGCATCAGTGAAGATTTTAGCTCCACAACCTAACAACATGAATAATTAATGAAAGATCACCACTTGGAAAATAAGGGCACCCATCAAAGCTTACTGGCATATTCAAATAAAAATGGGCATTAAAAGTAAAAGTTATTTATTAGCATTGAAGGTGCACAAATACATTCAATACACAATCCTACGATTAATATATATGAAATCTATAAAAAATGGATTCACTTTGTTATTGCTATGTTGATCAAGTGATTGCATTCTCAAACTTCCTAAGCATCTAGTGAGCCCTAAATATTTTCAATCACTGCACAAAATTAACTAGTCTAAAACCTCACAAGAGTTGTAGTGACTAAAGGATAATAATGTCCTCCTCATCAAACAAGGTAAGTCTTCAGTCCCATCCCCGTTCTCATATGTAGGATCAACATAATATAGAGATATAGTATTTGAGAAGAGTGCTTTGAATTTTAACTTCCCTCACTATTTGGCACTTTGGGAAGAGGTTGAATCAATTCATTCCTACTCCATAGAGGATAAACTCTCCCTAGAAATCAAACAATACATTGATGATTTGTTACCAATTAAGGAATAAGGTCTTCACTAGGTTATGATGAAACTTGAGGTAATGTCGTACATTGACCTCTTGAAGGTTCTATTTATTAATGGAACCATTATAGGATACATTATACATGTAATGAAGGTCCATACCACCTTTACCTACATCTCAAGGAAGGCATTTTAAAGGTATATTAGTCTTCCCTACACTGAAACTGCCTACAATCAAGTCTCAGCCAATGTGTGGCTTGAACACAACACTATAGATGGGAAGCTGAAGTAATGGCCTGCAAGGGGCCAAATTTTAAATCCCAAGGGGTAAATCTCCACCAATT
Organism: Torreya grandis; assembly: GCA_037957365.1. Classification (NCBI taxonomy): domain Eukaryota; kingdom Viridiplantae; phylum Streptophyta; class Pinopsida; order Cupressales; family Taxaceae; genus Torreya; species Torreya grandis. Next base: position 4,817,640 of record JARHVA010000225.1, on the reverse strand, counting down.
ACATTATTAAATTCAGACATAGAGTTACCATAATAATGGCATTATTGAACAGATTATATGAGTTCTCAAGTATCGTTTATGTTCAAGTTGAATGGGTGCCACTACTAAAACACAATACATGCATAATTAATTTCCTTAAGGAATTATGGCATGATGAGAATGAATTAAAACATACAATCGCCCATGAGGGGTCATTAGGACATATCACATTTCCATTTTATATTGGGCCTAACATAGGGAAAACATTATTTTTTGAGGTACATACCATTATACAATTCAATGTTATATTCAAAATATCAATGTTAGAGAAAATGGAATAAAAATTGGGTAGTGTCAAAAATATTATTTCATTTTATTTCCAAGAAGATTTAATCACACTTCAATGAGGAAATGCACATCAATAACAAAATGAGAAACATATTATCATAGATAAAACTACATCTTGAGGTAGACAAATATGGATGCCAAAGCAATATACGTCATAATAAAATGAGGAACATAAACAAATACTAAGTACTACTATACACTAGGATCAAGAAAAAGAACAATCTCAAATTCTCATTAAAGATCAAGTTTTAATCAAGGATTTATGGGATAAATGGAAATGACTTATAAAAATATAAGTCTTAACTCTATTTGTATAAAATGACATGTGATACTTATAATTGCAAATTAATATTTACACTATTAATACATTTGTATATGAAAATTGTGATATCTTTGACCTTGCTTACCTATTTGACCTCCCATTAGTTGCATTAGAACACATGCAAAATAATATTCCATATGGTAACACTTCTAGAGTTGTTTATTGTTATGACACTACATGTGGCTCTATACACCTATTTAATATATGTGTATGATATTGATTAAGCCCCTCAATATTTTTTGATATCATGAAAATTGGGGGAAACTAGAAACTATGGTGCATGATCTATATATTCGATATTGCTTTTGAAATATCATATCAAACTAAATATATTAAAAATACAATTTCATCTTTGAAATTAAAATTTTCAATTGAATCACTCTCCTAAGCCTAAAAAATAATAATCTGACTCATTGTGGAACATAATTTCTTATGACATATAGCTTCACATTGGGAAAAATACAAATTTATTTTAATGAAAATACATACATCCACCCACATGGGGGATACAAAAATAAATAAATATGCAAATGAATATTCCAATGATAATTATTGAATTGATATTTACTCCCTAATATTACTATGAGTTAATACATTGCTTACATGATAACATATTTCGATGTTTGCTTTAAAAATATGATACATACTATGGACTGAAAATTCTAATGACATTTACATCTATTAATATGTGGTATTATAACAATCATTTATAGTATGATTATATATAAACATGTTGCATGTGGTACGCATAATATTTTATTTTGAGTTGAGTGAATTACAGGCTTCATCCCTCATATAAAAAAGGGGCACATAATGGGTTTATTCTTAGATTATGCAAGGATTCATATAGAATTTTCATCCATATTCAAATCAATAACATCTTATACACACTTTTTAGAGACATATTACATGATTCATATGGGACATATTGAGCTTAAACATATATGCCACTTGATTATGAGAGATATTTGAACACAATGGAGGTATTTTATATGATACTAAGACACATATTTGAGATTCTATACAATTAAGAGTGTCACATGCACATATGAGACATGGATTATTCCCATATAGGAATATTTTACATGATTCTAAGAGGCATTTCAATATAGACTGCATTAAGGGATAGATGGATCACTTTGGGGCATGGATTTCATTGATTGATATGTATTTTATTATATTTATAGAATGATAGGGAATGATGGAGAACTATAGTACCATATGAGCACAATGTTGGATTTATATCCATCTATAACATATGATACATTTTTACATATAGATCTAGTATGGAATCCCATGAGTAGAGGCTATTATCGTAACACCCTTGTTTGATTATTTTACCAATATCTGAGTAAGGTTAGATATATTTTACCATATGGTTTGGGTCAGTTTTTACCCATGGATTTTTTACTCCAATCAATATGAGCATATTTCAAGAGTAATAAAAAATCACCATACCACCAGATGTATTTGTTATTTTATATATTTTATTTATTTCATTTTTTGATTTCAATTATGTTATTTTTTATTTGGGACAATAATATATCTATTTGCATTCATGATTGTTTGAAAATAAGCATGGGACACTTTGGCACATTCATGAAATAAATTTCAAAATTTAAGTAATAACACACATACACATTTTATTTAATCCCTTTAAACTAGTATTTAGTATTGCATTTAATTACTAGATTAAATATAGAAGCATTCTATAGATACCCAAATTTGGTATGAGCCTTTTTTTCACAATGATTTTTTGTGTGACTTTGCTCTATAAAACCTCATTACAAATTAGGAACTTATTAGCACTTTTATTCTTGGTATTTTACTCTATTCTATTAAATTGTGTTGTCTATTATTCTTTATCTTCTCTCTTTAAACTTCTTGATCTATCGTAGGGATCCTTCCCTTGTCTTGCCTACTTCTAATTTTATCTTTATGCTCAGAACAATTCTAGTAGATTTAGACCTTGTCAGTTACTAGCAGGGTCTGAGGTTGCCAACAGTGTCCTATCATGACTTTTGTTTTTTCTCATATTGGGCACCTTTCGTGTATCCCATTTTATCTTTTTGGGTCTTATCGAGTCATTATTTATGCACTAATAAGTCCCTAATTCAAACTTAAGCTCACTATATATATATATAACAAGAGAGACACCTAGCTGATTTTTTATGTTTACATATACTTGAGCATACTTTTTAAGTTTCTAAAGGAATAAATCTGATTGCACATAATATATACGTGTTTATACCAAAGGAGTAATTAAAATAAACTGAATTTAGGATTGCATTCACATGATTTGGCACACAAACACACATAAGTGGGGGAACTATGTGTAATTTAAGCCCTTTTTAGACTATTGTAACATAGGCAATGCTTATCATTCAATGGGAAGTGGTTGGGGACAATCCAACCCAAAAATTTAACATCTTTAAAGGTTTTATTCATCAAAGTGTCTTACTAGGTATATAGAAGTAGAGAAGAAACTTTAGTGGTTTACAGACATAATCGCAAACATATGAAATTAAATTATAAAAATGCAGGTGAAGGATAATAGGTCATCAATTTGGAGATATTCGAAGCTCATAGATACTATCAAAAAAATAGATAGTGCCAATTACTATAATATTATGAGGCTATCGATAGTGTCTATGAGGTTTTGAGTGTTATAGGACTTCTAGGATCTATTCATCATCTAATGTTGAGTCTTCTCTAATCCTATAGCTACTTCCAAGATCCAAAAGTAGTTTGTGTGAGCTAAGTATCTTATCCCTTTAAATTATATTGTTTATTGTAAATAATTATAGCGAAACTCAATCGAACCCATTTTAATTCATATTATTGTACTTATTGGTATCATTCATATAATCTAAATTAGGTAAATCAATTATGTCATATTACCATAGTGTATAAATTAGCTAGAAAATAGTTAACAAAATCTAACCAATGACACAAACAAAGTATGGAGTAGGCAAAGTGATAGATTTTTGAGGTTTCTATGAATCTAACTAATCTAACTCATGGTCTAAATATCTTCTTCATAATAATCATTTATATGTATAAGGTATATGTAGAGGAATCACATTCATAACCCATTGGATTCTTAGTGTCATTTGGTCTTAAATATAATTTATTTAGTTTTGATACCATGTACAATATCCTTGGAATATATATTTACAAATTTTCACTTTATTCTTCCTTGGTTTAGGAACTAGTTTTTGCATTTTAATTTTTGGATTTTGTAAAGTAAAGAACTATTTTATGTTGCTTAGAAACATTTAATCTCTATGGATTGTAACCACTTTTTCTTCATTTCCAAATTTCATACATTGATGCACTATTAAAGGATTCACTTTTATTGTATGTATCCAAGGTATACCAAGTAATTGTAGACACTCAAATTTGGTACTAGATACCTTATAAACATCAATATTGACATATTTTGACATACTTGGACAATTTTCATACACTTGACTCTTGATAACACTTTCCCTTTATCCATCTACCCATCTATTTATTTGGCTAAATCCATTCACCAGATACACCTATTTAGGATCAACCTAGTCTATATAGGAACATCCGAGAATCCTAGACAAATCTTATCCATATCTCATATCATTGATTTAAAATTCTAGGACACTACCAATAAAGCCTGGACAGTGTTAATTAACATTTTCTAGGCACACTCAACATCTATTTTTTAAATTGGGAAGTCTCCATTATGTTATCCTAGACATGTTTCATATTTCAGTCATAGTGGAAAATAATGAAGATTCAACTATGAATTAAAATAATTCCTAAGGTTATATTCACATGAAAATCACTTAGAAATTACTTGGTGAAATATAGGGAATCATTTTGAAATTTGAGGAATCAATTGTAACTCCCTTGAGACATTATAAAAAAAGCATACATGTATGAAAACCCCTCAAAGGAGTAACCATAAAGCCAAGTATAAATGTAAGGAATTCAAAGTTGTATGGTGCAAAATGTTGAATATTAAAACATTGCATTACATTATAGATTGTTCAAGATGTTATACACATGCACACGCATATAGGTGGGAAAATTATGTATAGTTTGAGCATTCTTCAAAGTATTAGGACATAGGAAACACTCAACCATTCGATGAGGATTAGTTAGGGCTATCCAAACCAAAATAGTAACCTTTTTTTATTTCCATCTTGTGGTTGAAATCAAAATTAGAGTTTTGGACATAAGATAAGAAAAGTAGACATCCAAACATATGATAGAAGGTGTGAACACACACAAGAAGAATCCATAGGTATAGGCACATGAGACTCAAGAGTCACAGACCTGTAAAATGCATAGGAGCACTGTCAGTAACCCAAGAAAATGTTGGCTACCATAGAGGCCAAACTCTTCTTGTAACATCAAGAAAGGTTTATAGCCCTTATTTTAGGTCTGAGCAATTGCCCATTAATTATAAAGCATTTCTAGGTACCGAGGCATCTTTTTGTGAGTGATAGATAACTAATACCAATGATGTACATTTGTCTACTCTTAATTTATCGTTTATAAATCACAATAATGCAATATTTAGAATATCATTTTCAACTCATATTAGTATATTAATGCCATATTTTACATAATTTGATAGCACATAGTTTTTCAACATTTTTATCATTAAAAATTAAAATAGTTAAAACATTTTGGTGAACCCAATAATTGAGTTGAGCATTAAAACCCATAGTTTTCCTCCTACACTAGGATTTCAATTTTTATTAAGGTTTAAGATTTATCTGCTATTAGGTTTAGACTTTCAAATTTGGTTTCTAATTTTTCATTCTCACATGTGTAAATATGAAATTTTATCTTTTTCCCTAAGCTTTATTAGTAATTTCATGTATACATTTAATGTCATCTAAGAAAATTATGTCCCTTTATCTATATGGAAAAGTGATATGTTAAGTGTTATTACAATCGATCATATTTAGATTACTTTGACTCAATCCCATGTTTTTGAACCATTTAAAATGGTTCAAATTGGTGAATAATAAATTCCTTTTATTTATGTAAACATTGATAAAAAACACATAAGTAGTTTAGTATGTTATGATTGACCTTGAAAATTCTTATGAATATGACATTGAATACAATCCTAAATATCATCGTAAAATACATCTTGATTTATCTATCTAGGATGTCTATCTTCAAGGAATTTTAGTGATAAAATTTCATCTTTATCTAAAGCCTCCCAAAAATTTCTAGTTTCATTATCTTTTGGATTTATATATACCGATCTAATTATTATTCTTTCAATTTCAAATAATGTATCTAAATACCATCTCATAAGTAACACTACGAGTGACAGAACGTTGAGTTATAGGAAATTTTAAAATGACTTTGGGTGGGAAATCTCAATAAAGGAATAGGATGATTAATATCCTGACAACCCTAATGGATATCCCAATGGCCCCGATGGATTTAAAGCAGACAAGGTTAGCAAAGAGCCAATAAATTAGATCCTTGAACGAGACTATAGATCTTAGGCACATATGTTAGTTTGAAAAAAAACTCATGTTCTCCCATCTAGTGAGTTTCATGTGCTTATCCTTCAATAGAAAATGAAGGTGTTTGTTTGATAATATTTGATAATATTGTAGAGAGATAGATTCAATATGGAAAACAATGTAATAGGTCAATTTATTGAGTTCCAGTGATAATCTTCTTAATGTCTTTAGAGAATGATCAAATAGAAAGTGGAAACCCAAAGGCCACTAGGAAATTTCAGATTTGGCTAAGGGCTTTTTCCTAATTTCCTTGTCAAATCAAGAAGATTTTGAAAAAATCCTTACTAGGGGGTCCCTAATTTTTGGGGAAATCCAATCTTGTTCTCAAAAAGTGGAAACTTGGTTTTGACTCATACAATGAAACCTTCAACAAAACCCCTCTCTAGATCAGACTTCTAGGCTTTCCTTTAGAATTATAATAAGAGTAAATATTGACAGGAATAGCCAAAGCTATAGGTCAGTTTATAGCCTTTGATACAATGACCAAATCAAGGAAAATATTATTTGATGTAAGATTTTGTGTCAATGTTCCTTATGAGAGAGTTTTTCTGACATATATAAAGCTAAAATCTAAGTGTGTAGATTGGAACCAAGAGATTAAATATGAAATAATGATGGAGATATATACGAAGTGCAATACAATAGGTCATAAAATTAGAAGTTTCTTTAATGACAAGAAAGAGAAAAAGGTCTAGAAAATAAAAGAGGAATCGATTGATTTCCTAAAAACTGTGGGGAGGACAAGGACCCTGAAGAGCATAACAAGGGAAAAATCAACCATATACGAGATTAACAAGGATAACACTGAAGAACAAAGCATAAGAGACCCTAGGGAACTATCCCTTGCTTCTTTTGTTTTTGATATTCCACTAGAAAGCAAGTTGAACATCTATAACTCAGAAGAGGAAATATTAAAAGAAAAAGGTAACAAAAGAAGCCCTAAATCTACAAAATGCATTTAGGAAGGGAAATCAAAAGAAAAGGAGAATCAAAATATTGAAAAATAATCTCAAAAGAGGGAATGAAAGAATAACTTGCATCATATGAGGAAGTGGTCTCATGCTTGCTTCAAAGCCTATAAGTTAAATCTCCCAACTTAGAACAAAAATTTCATTCCAAAATCACAAGAAGTACCAAGAATAAATTTGATGTGGAGACGGACAAAAAAATAGGTAGACCCAAGCTAAGATATTTCTCAGTCAAGGAAACAACCAAAGATGTAGCATATAGAATCCAAAAAATCCTAGAGGTTAGTAGGATTTATTCAAATTTCAAAAAATGAAAAAACATCTTATGAAAAGGGAAAAGGGGGGAGGTAGGAATCTTGTGTTATCAAAGGGGATAAATTAGATCCTAGCAAGAGGACTAAAGGATAAAATAATAAATGAGAGAAAAAGGAATAAATACAATGGCTAACTCATGGGTTTCAAAGTCCAAGAATTTCTGGTGGATTCATTAATGGTAGAGTTATTGTTGATATATCAAAGTTTTTTGCAGAGTTATCTATTTTATGGATCTTTGCTTATAGTTGGGTAATGTTATGATAATGTTTAGCTAATAGTTACCCTTGATTTAGTTTGGTCTGTTAATGAGTGAACATGTTTTTTGTTTGTATTTTTTAGAGCTTACAAGCTTTATATTTATGGATTTGGTTTAGGTTCTAGGACCCTATCAAAACCCTCTATTAACACTTGTAAAAAAAAATAAAAATTGATGAGATTAATGGTGTAGATCATAAATAAGTAGAATCAACTTCTCATTTTCATAAAAAAATAGTAAGCAAGGTAAATACATATACTATCTTGGATATTATCCTAGAGGTTAAAATTACAAATAATGCTAAGGAAACCACACATGATGAAATTTTGAATGAGATTAATCTACCTTTTATAGGAATAGATCCTATAATAAGTGTTCAAAATACTATTCATACTACTTTCATTCATTTGTCTACACCTATGACTATACAACTGATGCCTACACCTAGTATACCTACTATGTGAGCAACATTATTTATTCTTCATATTTTTGTGGCTATTCATATGCAACATACTTTTGTACCTCCTAGGATTACAACTCATGTGACATTACTTATTTCTAATCAATCTATTATTTCTATGAATCAAATGTTTAAAAAAAAATGATTTGATCTTCAAGCCAATGTTTCTCAAATGGAATAATGTTCTTATAGAATGGGTCATTCAAAAAAATCTCAAGCATTATTACAAAAACCTTTGGCCTAAGATATTTTAAATTATACATTTCCTATAGGATTAATTTCACTTAGGATTATGCCATTCATTTTTAAAGGTGATCCGAAACAACATCTTAGAGCCTTCCATGCAACATGTCTAAATTATGTGTCTAATGATAAGTTACTAGGAAAACTTTTTCCCAGGCATAATGGTTTATGGTCTTCCTCTTCAATAAAAACATTTATAACTAATTTGAATGATCAATTCTTGACTCACTTCTCTATCAACGTTAGTGAGGTATCCTATGCTTAAATTGAAAAAATCAAAGGACATAATAAGCCCATTAATGACTTTGTGCTTCACTATAAGGTTATGCTTTAAAAAATGAAAATTCATATGGTTGACAAAGAATAGAAATCCTAATTATAACCACCATTAGCCTATTATCTTTAAATGCTTCCAATATTTCACTAGAATATGTCATACAGATAAAGACCATGAGGTTAAGCTAATCACCATGAACAAGTTAAAGTATGGGATCAAACCTCTCACATATTCTAACACCAAGTTTTAGAGCAAGACAACTTTCAAAGAAAATGCTAGGGATACAAATAATGAGGCTAAAAATATATTCAATATGGTCTCATAACCTACCAATAGGCTCGTCCTTTTAGCTCCTCAATGGAGATAATTTACACAATTATTATAATTTCTTCATAAGGTGTTACAAAATTTAGTTGAGTACAATCTCATATATCTCATTTTGCCTATAAAGGTTGATATGAAAATGACACAACCTAAGGGTTTTGATATTAATGAATTTTATAATTGGCATAGATGTGCAAGACATTTAACTTATAGAAGCTTTTGTTTGAGATATAATATACAAGACTTAATCGAGAATAACTTTATCAAGATTTATGATGTTAGCATACAAACTAATGATTTAGTTGCACAACCAAATGTGAAACTTTAGATATTTTTAGACCTATTTAAAAAAATGCAATACAAGAAACTAAGACTAATCATAAGCTACATATGAATTATAATGCACCTCTTCCTCTGATTTTTTTTCCTAAAATTGAGGATGCTCCTCCTATAGATGGTATTATTGGTACACTTAAAAATAAACCAATAAAATGACATATTATCACATTAAATGAACATGAAATTATCAAGGATGATTCTACCAATGCACGTATGTTCATATATACTTTCATTGAATCACATCATATACACATTATTATGGTGGATAACGAGTCAAGTGAAACCATAAACACTATAACATTACTTACTTGTCTTGGGTATACACATACAAACTTGATTGGTATGATAAATACAGTAAAACATTTAGATGGAAAGTAATAAAACCCTCTTGGGGAATTGTATTACCACTTATGGTAGGGCCTAAAACTATTGCTACCTAGTTCTTATTGTTTCCCAATACTGGTGCATTTGAAATGCTATTAAGATGACCATAAATACATAAAATATGTGTAATCTCATCTTTGGTAAATTGATGCTTGAAGCATATCTATACCAATAGAATGGTTATAATTCTAGGTGTTCCATATGAATACCCCATCCATCTTGAGAAATTTACTCTTGTACACCCAAAATAGCCTATTATACAACTTGCACATGTTCAACCTCCAAAAGTAAATTGGATGTAAGTGATGGATTTTCCTTGACAACTGATTCTCAAACATCCTTTACATAAATGGTATCTTTTGGTTCAATAAATGTAACCTAGTCTACTATGTTCTATTATAGTTTTAAATCAACCTTGTGATTGTGTTTCATAAAGAGAACCCATGCATTGTCTAGGCATACAACGTAGTCCACATGTTACTATAGATATTAGATTTATGTAGTGCATGCATGATCTTATTGACTCTAATGATGATACCAGATATTTTATAGCTCTTTATTATTTATCTAATTTATAAAATAATAATGATATATATGTTACTCTTCACCCACAATATGTGACATTCTTATTGATTGATCGTAGACCTATAATTGAGCATCCCCTTTAGCATTGCGATCAACCATGAAGCTACGAAACCATGAGAGTGTGATATGTGGTATATTATGATTTTCTCATAGCTTCATAAGCTTTGACCTCTGCATAAACATCTATAACCACTGAGGGAGTGAAAGTGTGTGAAAACATGTTGCATGGCACTGTGCATAGACTTTTATAGCCAAGATTATCTCAAGTCAAGTGTGAATTCAATGAAGTTGTGATATTACACCACATGGACTAAAAAGGCCCAGTCATACTCGTAGCAAGTCATAAAGTGACATACTAATGACATGTAGTGTCCAGGATGATTGTGAGTAAGTGTAATCATGATGAAGTTATATACTGTGAGAGCATGAGATTATGACAAGTGGAAAAACCCCATAGTGAATTTTCTAAGCTAATATTGATGTCAATAAGTTATCCCAAGATGTAAAGTTCCCTTCGCATAATTATTTAGATTATACCCCAAGTTGACATTCATAAATTATAAAAGATTAAGGTTTAAATTCATATGTTAATTTAAGGCTACATATATATATATATATATATATATATATATATATATATATATATATATATATATATTAAGAATAGTAATGGAGGATTCAAATCCAATGTCATATAAGAGTAAATTTATTAGTGTTTTATAAGTTTTAAAATGTTTTAATTTGTGTTGTGAACTTAATTTTAGTATTAGATCAATAAAGATAAATTGTTATCTCATGGGCCCATAACCCACAAGGCCCAACACCATAATCTAGAATTTTCTAGCATTATCACATCATAACTATTTTATTCATATTAATTTAATAGTATTAATTATGAAAGTTATCATGAGATAGTTTGGTATTAGCATGTATATTTATGCGTGTGCATAATTTTGTACCACCTTTTTTATCTTTATTTATCATCTCAAAAGGAAAAAAAAATTGTTTTTGGAGTATCCCATAGGGGTGCTACACATTGGTATTAGAGCATGGTTCAACACTTTTGGCCTTTTGGACCAATCATGCATTTTTTTTAGTAATGATTAAGTTTTAAATTTCTTATGAGGTTTTCCCTTAAAAAATTAAAATTTACCATCTTCCCTCTTATATTTTAGGTATAAAAAATGAATCATGATTGGATTAGATGGGGGAAAGAGCATGAGCCATTAATTAAAGTTGTGCTAACCCATGGAATCTTATAGAGGTGAGGTTATACAAATGAGACCCGTTGATCTAGAAATCCTTGTTATACCAAGATACCTTAGAGATAAAATGTCTCCATAGAAGAATCATGGGATGGAATCAAATCATGAACCATTCCATGAGTGGGAGTGTGAACATAGATTTCACCAAGAAAGAGATCCCAACCTAGTCCATGGAAGAGCACCTACTAGGTCAACTCATGGTAGCGGTGTCATGCATCAAAGCATGGATGGAATCACTCATGAGTTGAAGAAATTAAGTCCTCAAAATTTCAATAGATGTAGCTTTGGTAGGAAGAATTAAGCTTGGCTTGTTGGAATGAAATGTTGTTTATACTTAGAGACTTTGCCAACAATAACAAGGCTAGGTTGGCTATTTTCCAATTGATTTATGAAGCATCCCTATGGTGGGACTATCAAGAAAGAATGGAAAACCTAGACATGTCCATAATCACTTGAGAAAGGTTTGAGGAACTATTTTGACACCATTATTTTTTGGATACTTATCTCAATGACAAACTTAATTAGTTCTATAATCTTAGGCAAGATGAAAAGATTATAGGATTATGATGCATGTTTTAAGCCTACTTAAGTACATGAGATATATCCTAGATGAGCCAATAAAGGTTAATAGATATATTAGTGTAATTTCAACTGCTATAGGGAACATGGTTCAAACTTTTAAGCCCACTAATCTAGTAGAGGCTATGATAAAAGCTCGATGGGCTAATCAATAAGTCATAAAGGAAATTTGTTAAGAACATTATAAGGCTAAAAAAGACACTGAAAAGAAGATATTTTCTCCCTATCCATGTGATGGTTTTCAATGCCATAAAATAGAGTAGCAACATCATAACAAATAGGATCACACATTATATGGATATCAAGGAATAAAATTTAAGGCTCGACCTCTTGATTCCATATGCGGCAAACCACAACAAGGTCAAAATCTTCCCTGATAGTGGAAGCAAAGTGAGAGGAAGGATATAATTTCCAAAGGGCCATACAATCCTAGTATTTTAGGGTGTTTCATCTATGGAGGGACACATTATTCTTGGTAATGCCTACAGTGTTCATACACGCCAATGGCTCAAGATCGATATAGAAATGCTATCAATGATGGTTGAAACCATCAAATTCACGCAATTGTTGATAGACACTAGGTTGAGCACCAAACCATTATGGTTGAAACTACATGTAAGACTGATTCCATTGTTGTGTTTGTTTTAAAAGAACCAAGTTCCACTAGTTATTTTATTTCATAGGTAATTGTTGGAAGGTGTGGCTTGGAAAACATGCAACTAGAAAGCCTAGGCAATGTAGAGATGGCCTTAGGTGCAATACAATAGATTACCTTTGTAATAAGATATTGTCATTTAAATTTGTGGAGTTTCATCACCTAATTGTGCTTCTATTGCACCACTTTTAGGTCATGCAATATAGTGTTTCGAATGTACTGGTTAAAGACCTAAAAGGTAGTGATGAATTATTTTGAGAAGCATGTGAAATACTTAGATGATAATGGTCAGACCGTTGAAATCTAAGGGATTGGAAGACGTATTTGTTTAATATTTATCATAGCCATACAGCTTAAATGATTAATGAGAAGTGACTATAAATTTTATGTTGTTAGCATATTAAATGATGGCGATAGACCATCTTTGAGTGAATTCCCCATTTTATATAAGTTTATTAGTGTGTTTCCTAAAAAATTACCAGGGTTACCACTAGAGAGAGAAATTGATTTCTCCATATAATTATTTCTTGGAAATAAGCTTATTTGAAAGGCTCTATATAAGATGACAACCCCTTAATTGTATGAATTAATATTGCAGTTGTATGATTTTATTGACAAGGGACTATTGAGACCCAATGTGTCTTCATGGGGAGCACTAGTCATCTTTATAATGAAGAAGGATGGATAGTTGAGATTATGCATTGATTATAGACAATTTTAAAATGAAACTATTAAAAATAGATATCCCTTGCCTTGGATCGATGAATTATTTGATCAAATGAGAGGAGCTCAAACCCTCTCCAAGATGGATTTGTGGTTAGGATACCATCATCTTAGAATTAAGGAAGATGGCATATTGAATACAATGTTTTGTACTCGATATGGTCATTATGAGTTTGTGGTGGTGCCATTTGGGCTCACAAATGCACCAACAGTGTTCATGAGTCTTATGAATAATTTATTCCATAAGTTCTTAGATAACTTTATGATTTTATTCATTGATGATATTTTAATATATTATCAGACTAAGGAAGAGCATGAGATGCATTTAAGACAAGTTTTTCAATATTTAATGGAAAACCAACTCTATGGGAAACTGTCCAAGTGCACATTCTTCTAAGAATAAGTGAAATACTTAGGGCACATCATTTATTGAAAAGGTATTGGTGTTGATCCAACAAATATCAGTGCAATAATGGAGTGGCCAACACTCAAAAATGTCTCATAAGTTCATAGTTTTATAGGACTTGTAGGGTATTACATGATGTTCATGGAGAACTCATAAATCGGAGCCCCAATAAAATATTTGCAGAGAAAAGGTAAGAAGTTTGTATGGACTTAGTAGTGTGGAAAAAAAAATTGTAAGCTCAAGGAGTTGTTGACAACCACCCTCATTTTAGTGGTGTCGAACATGGATAAGGGTTTCCTCATTTGCATGAATGTGTCTCTTGAAGGACTTGTTAGGGTCTTAATTTAAGAAATTCAAAACATTGCTTATGAATCAAAGAAGATAAAAAATATGAGTTTGATTATAATACTCAATATTGTTTTAATAGTGCATGCATTGTAAATGTGGAGACACTACCTTGTTGTCCAAATGTTTGTGCTCAAAACTAACCACCCGAGCTTGACACACATATTCACTCAACCTAATTTGAATGATAGATAAAGGCATTGGATGGATCTTTTAGTTGACTATGATTTTGGCATCACCCACATGAAATGGAAAAATAATAAAGTGGTTGACACAATAAAAGGCCATGTTTGATTTTCATGTAAGTTTTACAAGACAACCTGAGAGTTCATATTTTAGAGTTTCAAAGGTGATATGTTTGGTATAAATAAGTCATTATAGCACTTCAGGATAATGATGCCATGATTGAACCCAAGTATAGTGATTTTTCTATGGAAGATGATGGATTTTTATTTTATCAGTAGTGCATTTAGTGCCTAGTGGTAGAGATGTGAAAGATCATATCTTGTTTGAAACATATAAACCCTTCGGTTTCACTCATCCTAGAGGAAAGAAAATGTATGTAGGTCTATGAACTTTGTATTATTGGTTGGGAATGAAAAGATAAGTGGTTGAGTATGTTGATGCTTAGAATGTTAGAAAGTAAAATCGAAGCATAGATTCCTGATCAGATTTTTGTACCCTCATGGCATCATTGTGTGGAAATAAGATGTGGTGTCTATGGACTTTATTATTGGGTTGACACTTACTTAGCAAAGACATAATTCCATCCTGGTTGTTGTAGATAAATTAAATAATGTTGCACATTTCTTACAAACTAAGGACACCTACGATGGAGAGGATATGATCTGATTGTATGTGGATCAGATTGTGCAGTTACATGGTGTTCCACTTAAAATCATTTCTAGTAGGGATTCATTTTTACATCCCATTTTTGAACCACATTTTAGGCAGTTTTGGGAGCAAAGTTGAATTTCAATACAACGTACCATCCTCAATAGAATGGGCAGACTAAGAGGGTTAATTAGGTCCTAGAGGAAATGCTACAAACATATGTCATGAACCATTAATCTCAATGGGAGAATTATCAATTGGTAGAATTTGTATATAATAATAGCTATCATATCTCGATTGACATGGATCCCTATGCAACATTGTATGGATGACCTTGTATAATTCCATTGAGTTGGAATAAGCTCAGGGACCATGTTTTGATTGGTCCCAATATGGTAAGAGAGATGGAAGAGAAAGTTTTTTGGATTAGGTAAAGCCTTAAGGAGGCATATGATCAACAAAAAAAGTATGTGGATTCTAATCTGGGACTTTGTGGTTGGAGACTTGGCGTTCTTGCAAGTGAAACCATGAAAGAGTTTAGGCTGGATTGGTGGTGGAGTTAAGTTATCACCAATGTTCATAAGACCATTTGATATTTTAGAGTGACTTGGCTCAATTGCTTATCGACTTGCCTTTCCATCCAACATGTTTAGGATGCATGATGTTTTTCATGTTTTTGTGTTGATAAAGTATGTGATTGACCCATCACATTTGTTTGATTGGTCTTCTCTACAGATTTATGAGGTTTCATTCAAGATAGAGCCCATGAGGATTTTAGACCAGTGGTTACTTCAGCTTCCACACTAATAAGTTGATCAAGTGAAGGTCCAACAAGACGAATATAGCCCATGTTATTCTACTTGGGAATATGATTTTTAAATGTCGTGTCTTTATCCTCATATTTTTTCTCAAACTTTAGGATGAAGTTTCTAGAAGGGGGGAATATGTAATACCCCGTCCAAGACCCCTATTTTATGACCATGGGAGTCACCCTCATGTTTATTATTATATCATGGACTCATGTATTTTTTAATCTTTTGATTAAATAAACTCTATTTACTATTCCATGGATTAGTATATTCTAAGACACACATGTGGATACATATATGTTTATGTGATTATGAGATCGTATTGTGTATGAGAACTTTATTGTCTTATGAGGTTTTATATTTCCCTTTCAGCATGATGATGTGGCATTTAAATTATTTTATTGAAATGAATATGTCATGATGGAAGATGATCTTATTTATTTATGTCATTGATTATCATAATTATGGATTCACCATGTTATACCATAGACATAATGTGATGAATCTAAATTTTTTATGCAGATTATAGGAAGAGAAAGATACATTTATATTAATGTTGAGATGAGTTGGTATGGGATATGCACATTGTCCATTGGATGATATTTGATTCGACGCACCGCAACAGGAGATCTAACAATATACATGCACCTTGCATCAATGATACATAACATGTGATCTCTTGGGTAGTGGTATTTATCAATTAAATGAAAATGGATAGATTACATTATGAAGTATGAGCACATGGTCATAAATGAAGGAGAGAGAAAATACAAAAGGGCATGTGACATAAAAATTCCAAATCTGAGATGGAAATGCATTAAAGACAAAAAATAAAATGGAAGGAAATTTAATCCCAATGAGAAATATAAATTCTCAGCAAGTAGGCAGAAAGCCACAACCAACAGTCAAAAGAATAAATAAGTAGAGTTGAATATCTAATAAGAGCAGCCAAAATCCACAAGTTGGTAAAGATAAAAAAAATTCCTATTCATATTCTTGTCTTGGATCAATGCAAGTAGACTAAGAGATTTAATCTAAATGATAGAAATAAAGAACAATAAAATAAAATTGTGCTTGCATTTTTAAATGCAAAACAAATCTTTGGTGAGAAGATATAGGCAAAAATTAATGATTAGTTTAAGAAGGATATAGAAGAAAAACAAAACCTTTCAAGGAGGGGATTCATATAAGAAAAAGGGATTGGAAAAAGAGAAGAGCAATTTGGAAAGAGAATGATAACATGATATTGCTATGAAAAAGGTAATGTCCCAAGAAGTGTTTTTCATTGGCTTAAATTTTATTATGTGTTGGCTATAGGAAAAACATGATTTTTGTGGTTATGAGTTTTATGAGTGAGTTTTATTGAATCCCCTTATCTAAGGATGAAATTTCATTTATGATTTTGAATTGATCTTTATTACTAGCCACATCCTTTATGGATTTATGCTTTTGCAAAACATCGGTTGGATTGTTTTTAGTTTATGAGATTCTTCTTCTTATTTTGTTTATTTCCATCCTCTATGATTTATTGGGGTGGGTTAAGGAATGAGAAGGATAGGGCTTACGTCTGGTTGTTCTGTTGGGTTCCCTGAGTATTCTTTCCTATGTAACAAAAAAGACTCTGCCAGGGCATGAGAGAGGTGGGTAAGTACTAGACTAGTGTTTTTGGAGGTCATTATCTTTTGTGGGGTGATATATCTCCACCAAGTGCAACCTAATTCTTAATTTTCATGTTCTACATGCTTTAAAAATGCTTAGATCTCGATTTGTTGTGTGTTTGGGGAGCTTATGTTCATTGTAATACTTTTCAGTCTTGAACATTTGATTGGTTTCTTGTTGTCGCATTTGACCTCTATTAGCTTGATTATACTTTGTTGAATGGGTTGTAATCTCTTTGTGCTTACTAATTTTGAGTCATTATTGTTAATAGTCAAACCCATATAAGACCATTTCTCTTATTCACTTGTTTAAGTAAATCATAATGATACAAAATAAAAGGATATCTTAGAATCAGTTGAGAACATAAGGTTGGGTTAGAATATAGTGGGTTATTTGGTGAATAAGCAATTGAGTATTCAAAGGAATCCTCAATACTTGATAATATGCCCTCTCTGTGAGGGTAATCGGGTGAAACATGGCAGAAAATCATTTCCCCATTTGGTTCCCATTCGTTTGAGTGATGGAAAAACCTAACCAATGAGCAAGCAACTTGATTAAAATGGTGCACACATTCTTACTTGCATTTCTATTTTTATGACATTAATAAAAGAGGAAAACTTTGTGTTTGATATCCATTGCAGTGGAAGAAAATTGTATGCCTAAGTCATGATATTGTGTTGATTCATATGTTGAATATTATAATGGTGTGATTCCATTATTATGATCATCTAGGTAGCTTGAATGCCTTTAAGAAACAAAACTCAATCCATCGTATGTTTAAGTGAATAAGAATTATAAAGAACATCTCTCTTGCCTCTTCTTAAATGAAAAGATTATTAAAATGTTAGTTCATTGTCAATTTCCTGTTCAGAATTAAAAGGGTTATTTATATAAAATGTTTAGTAGGTTGTATTGATAATCATGACCATGTATAGGAATAATGACTTAGCTTATAATAAATAAAGTTTATAGTTGTATGTTGTCTACCTTAATTTATAAATCATTATAAATGGAAAGTAACATAGAATTGTTGGTTATATGTTGTTATCCATTTGCTTTGCATGAAATACATTGGCCCAACCTGTGTTTCTTTTAAGATATTCTGAGAAACTCTATCCTTAGCTAAACCAAGTGTGTCCCATGACAAACAGGATCCCTTATGCATCGCCTTCCATTAAATTGGATATAAGATTGACAAATAACAGGGTTCCCTCAATGAACAATCCTTATGAATTTGATTGTGTATATCTGAGACGATGTATGTGTGTGTAGGCTTGAAAACATTAGGATAGTGTTCTACCTACCTCATGAAAAATTATACTAATAGTTAGAACATTTAGTGATCACATTATGAACTGCATATTTCAACTTATTCAAGCCTACATAGTTCGTTTGTGCTTGTAATACATTTGCCTATACTGGTCCCAAACATATTAAATAACGTACCTTTTGTATTCTTGAAACTGTTTAATTGGGAAGGATCCTTATCAAATTCCTTAAACTATCCTTGCAGGCCCCATAACGAATCGTCCATGTTGGAATGTGTTTTACTTGGGCAGAATGGCATCGATGTTCTAAGGACTTGGACCTTCGCACATACATATCTAGCCATTCTGGGAGTGCGAGTGTGCATAAACACATCATGTGGCACTGAGCATAGACTCTGGCAGCCAAGATGGTTGTAATCCCACTGCAAATATAGATAAGTTGTGAGATTTGTCCACATGGACTGAAAAGGCCCAATCTGACCCATAACAAGTCACAAAGCAATGTAGTGATGACACAGTGTCTAGGCTGACTGCGAGCAAGCACAATCATGACTAAGTTGTAAACCACGAGAGTTCAAAATTGTGGTAAACGGTAGAACCACTAGACTAGTAATCAATACAGATAGCAGACAGTAGAGCAAGAATGTTCTTAAGTCCATAAGCTTGGAAGGATGCCAACTCAGTTGCCCTGGTGGCAATAAAAGTTGTGTAGGATAAATTCACTAAGCTAAGACTGGCACGTCAATAAGTTAGCCCGAGCTATAAAGTGTCATTTGTGGCATTATTTACATTATGCCTTGAGTCTACATTAAGAGATTAATTAAAGATTGAGGTTTAAATTCAATTTGTAATTTAAGATAATTTATATAGTCGTTATAATACTGAGTTTACAATGGAGGATTTTCATCTAATGTGATATAAGAGTAAATTTATAAGTGTTTTATATGTTTTTAAATGTTTTGATTTGAGTGGTGAGTTTCATTTTAGTCATGAAGATGAATTTTTATCTCATGAGTCCATAACTTACAGTAAGACTGTAATATAACGCATGCTAGCAATAATAACATTATAGTTATCTTATCTATATTAATACAATAGAATTAATTATGAAAGTTCCCATGAGACAGTATGTTACAAATATGTACATGTATGCACTACATAACTCTGTAACACTTTGTTTATCTTCCTTTAACATCTTATAAAGAAAAAATTTGAAGTTGGTTTTAGAGTAACCCCTTAAAGTGTTACAATTTGAAATCTACCATTTATGAATAATAATTCCATTAATATTATTTAACGTATATATTTAAAAACAATTAAAAGTTTTTTATTGGAGAGCAGCCACCCACTTTCTGGGCATGGACTCTAAAATTTTTAAAGTGAAAAATGTAAAAGAGTTATATACAAAGTGATTTATTATCCACATTATTTTATTAAAAGTATTTTGAAAAAGATAAATGAGTTAAACTATATATAAATAAAAGTATTTTTATCATTTACTATTTCTATGATATTCAATACTCAATACATTTGTTTTATAATTTACATTTAGATATTTTTATTTTTATAGTATGAATAATTTAGATTATTATGTATTTAATAAATTAAAAATTAAGATAATTATTCAAATTATTTATCATACATTGTATGTATATATTATAATATATTTGATATATATATATATATATATATATATATATATATATATATATATATATATATATATATTTCTTTTTTTTTAAATTAAGATAATTATTAAAATTATTTTCATAGATTATTTATATATATTATAGGATTGATTTTTTTTTGGTTGTATTTATTATTATTTTTCAATTTTCAATTTTTTAAAAATTTATTTTGGAGAATTTTTTCCTCTTCTCTATCTTATTTTTTTTATAAATAGAAGGTTGTCTTGATTAAACAAAATGTATAATAAGTAAATAACATTATATTAATCATCAAAATAAAGGGGAGGTCAAGGGAACGAGGGGGGAACAATGGGGCAATTAGATATGATCTAAATACAATAAGTATAGAACATACAAACATAATATATGTCCAAATAAGAAATGAATAAAAGTATCAAGAGTGATTGATAATTGACAGGGAGGTTTAGAATTGCATTTTTATTTCAGATTTATTTGTATGTAGATAAGTATTATGAATAATCAAAAATAGGTCTTGAGACAGTATAGAATAAGTTTTATAAACATAACTGAATTCTATTGATACAAACAATTTTAAAATTTTACGATAGTGACAAACTAGTATCAAATTATTTTGAAAGTGACAGTTTGTTCTGAAAGTCGTAAGTTTGTTATGATACTGGGTGAGAAAGTATGTATGGTCTCAAACGTTTTGAACCTCTTTGTCACCAATTACTGTCAAAAACATCTTTTAAATTTATAAATAATTGTATACGAATTTATGATTTTTTTTTCATTTAAATTTTATTTTTAAAGATTTGTTTTAGTCAAATATTTACCTTTTGACAGGTTAACAATCAACTCTCATACATATTAATAATCAAAAATATATATATGATAATCCCAATCTCTTATATTTATAATATAATACAACTAAAACAATTCTATATACTCTTTCAATAATCTTGATTTTAATATAAATATAATAATATTTTTATTAAATAGGAATAATGTGAACTTTAAAATACAATCATAAATATAAATTGAAAATAATCAATCATGATGGCATAACAATTTGATATCCATAGTAATATAAATAGAATAAAAGTTGAAAAAGATAGATCTTGACATAGAGATTAAAAAACACAACGAGGAAAATAATATCAGAAGAGAAAAACTAAAGTGATGCAAATACCAACATAATCATAAACGGTGTAACTGTTGAAAGTCAAACATCAACATTAAATAATATAGACATGGAAAGAACATGACGAAAATAAAGTGATATGGAAACCAAACAAAAGATGGAGGATAAAATTCACTTCTCAAATCTTAACCATTAAAAAAATTACATTTGGTGCATAATTTTTTTTGGTGCATGCCATTACAGACATCGTTCACATTGATGCATAATTTTAATAATTGTGGGTTTACATTTCTAGATATTGTTGGAGGGAGGGTTTAGAAATAAGGAATGTTTTCTTAGTTAATTTTAGTTATTTATGTAGGCAGGGTCTAATAAATGAGAAAAAAGGGATAGTATTGAGTAATATATTATTTTTGATATTACAAATTTAGTTGTTAGGATTGAGGTGATAAATTGAATAATCTTTTGTCTTTTCAAATTTCGTTAATTAATTTTGTTGTTTAGTTATTGTGTTGTTGTTTATAATTTTCACTTGTGTAAGCTTAACACGTATTTGAAATAATTATTTACAGGTGGGAATAGAATATGCGAATTAAAAGAGAAAGTTGGATGAATATTAAGGGTATGTTTTTGAGGCACGAAAAAAGGCATAAATTAAAAAAGCAAATCTAACATATTGTAATTATTTGAGTTTGTCTTCAAACATATGTATGTCAATATAATTTTACATTATGAGTGCCTCCTCCCATTCCATCAACCATGGAAGTGAGATTCTTAAAATATCGTAGTCAAGATTTTTAATATTATAAAAATAAATAAGTTATTTTCCGTATGTGAACACTTTTGTTTCTTAAATTTATAATTCAAAATTTTGTTTTGAATTAGTATCTAGTTAAGCTATATTTTGAATATGTAGAGATTACATGATCAAATATTTACATATTTCTCCTTCTAAAACGAAGGGCATGTAGCTCATACGATATAGAATTCGCTTTGCATACAATTTCTCTACATCTTAATTGATCCTACCTGCTTAGTTTTGAACTTATGTTCTCGTCTTCAAAAGCTCTACAATTTTATTTGAACTCATGAACTCCATATATGATATTTTATCAATAAGCTATTTCCTAATATAGACTATGAAGAATTTAAGTTTTTTTCAATTATATTTTTAATGCTTTGAAGCATATGCAACTTTGGAAGGTCATAATTGATTTAAGAAAATAAAAAATATATATATTAAAATAATTTTTTAATAACATGGTATTTGAATGGTCTCAAATGCTGATGTTTAAAAACTTTCTCATATTTTTTATCACAGTTACTAAATGTTATATTTTAAGAGAAATTCATCTTTTAAAAACGAATAATTTATTTACTTTTATAATTTCATCATTTTAAAATTATATAATTTATTTTATATTAAAAATAATAATTTATTATAGATTTATATTAAATTTCAATATTGATATTTTTATTTTATTTAAATTTTTACATATAATTATATTTTAATATATAAAATAATATATTTAAAGATTATATTCATTAAAAATTCAAAAATTGTTATATTTTTAATAAATAATTTATTGTATTTTTCATTATTATTATTTTTTTAAATTTCAATTTCAATATATTAAACACTCCCTAAAAAAGTTGTTACATTACTTTTATATCTAGAAATTTTGTCTTAAAATTTTATAATATTATAATTAAATTATAAAGTATACTCAAATAAGTGTTGAGAAGAAAAGTATAAAACTAATGTTGGGCAATGGTCTACAATTAAAATGGGAGTTTAATACCTTTAACTCAAAGGTTGGCCTAGGTTAGGAATTCTCATAGTAATAATATTTATCTTCATAAATTAAAAGAAACCTATGCTTTTACCTAATTCCATGTAGAAAATCTTAAAAATCATTATCAAATTAGTTTGGAAAATATGGTCTTATCATTTAAGAAAAAATTGGACCCAGGTTTATGATTCTTTCTCCTCTACATTTAAATTTTATTAAATTTTATATATATATCATTTAAATTAATCATCTTTGTAAAGGTGTGTGAAGTCTCAATTTCATGTTCATGGGCTTTACGATGCAACAAAGAATGCTATACTTGATGTGGCACTCCACTTTTGTATGCAAATGCATCTAATAGAAGTGTGAATTTAATGCAATTAGAGTTTTTGTCACACTAAAATACCTTGATGTCTTAGCATAGTGTGCCTCCAAAATGGGTCTTTGGTGAGGTGCACCCCCAAGAACACAGAGATGTCTGAGTTTGTAAAGGAGTTGGTTGGACAAGTAGAACTCCTGAACCTGTTTACTTTGTGTGAAGCCGGTGTAGGCATCTACGAAGTCCTTGTTAACTGAGTAGAGGGATACCTAGTCTGCAAAGTTGTGGTTACACATGTTTAGCTCTATAATGAGCATGTGGACCGGTGGTCGGCTAAGGCAATTTTTGGCCTTGTTATCATTTCCCTTCTTGTGCTTAATCACAAGATGAAATTGTTGTAGATAAACCATCCAATTCATGTGGTGCATATTCTTCAGCTTGCTCTATATCTACAAAAATTGAAGTGGTTTATGATCCGAATGAATGACTATCTTCTTCCCAAATATGTAGTGGCACCACTACTTAACTATGTGCATAATAGTGTACAACTTTTTTTTGTAAGTGGAGTACCTTTGCACCATGTCATTGAATGTCTATGAGTGGTATGCGACCAAATGTCCATGTTGCATGAGTATTGCATCAACTGCATAGTTAGATACATTAGTGTGAAGTTTGAACAAATATACAATGTCTAGCATTACGAGCATGTGTTGTGCAAAGGCATTTGTTGAGAGTTTCAAAGGTACATTGTTGCGCATGAGTCCACTCAAATTTGGATTTGACATGTGTTATATCACTGAGAGGCCAAGACGTGTGAGAAACCAAGGACGACCCTATGGTATAGTTTTTCAAGTCTAAAAAGGCTCCTCAATTTTGTGATATTATGTGGATTTAGCCAATCTTGGATGACTTTGATCTCCTCTTCGTCTACATGAATTCCTATGTGGTTAATGATGTAGCCCAAGTATTCGATCTACTCATCACCAAAAGTACACTTTGTTGAGTTGGCTTGAAACTTGTTTTGATGCAAGGTGTCTAAGGCACGCAGGATATATTCCACATGCTCCTCCCAAGTTTTTTTGAAGATAAGAATGTCATCCAAGTAGATGATGATGAAGGAGTTGAGAAAAGGCCTAAGTAAATTTCCCATCAAGCGCATGAATGTAGTTGGCACATTGGTCAAGCCAAAAGGCATAGCCAACCATTCATACAATCCCTCCTTGTCTTGAAGGTTTTCATCCAAACGTCTTTAGGATGGATTGGAACTTGATAGTAACCTAACTTCGAATCGATCTTGATGATTATTGTGCTCCATGAAGCTAGTCCAAAATTTTGTCAATACATGACAATGGGTATCGATTCTTCATCGTGATTTTTTGAGCAATATATGAAGAGAAGCTATGACTTATCCTTCTTGGACAAAAGGACTATTAGGTTCCTGCAAGGAGAAGAGTTAGACCTAATATTGCCCTAATCAAAGAGCTCTTGTATTCAATGTCAAACTTCATTCTCCCAAATTGATTTGTGATACAAAGGGCTATTTGTAAGAGAGCATCTTGGAACCAAATTGATGTGATGCTTTATTCTATAGTCTGTTGGAAGACCTGCAGGCTCTAGAAAAAATCTGTTATGTTGCTTTAGTAACTTTTCAATTTTTTTTTGTTGCAACGTTGATTGCATTGAGCATGTTGTCAATGCTTGTTTTCTTTCTTGCATAGGTGTCTAGGATGGACCATGAGCAACATGAACTTTTGCATGTGTGAGACAATTTTCCAACATTGTTTGATAGACACCAAGGTGATATTTCTCATTAGTGCTAAATCAAAGAGGTTGAATATGAGATATTTTGTGCATACAATCCATTGTTAAGGCTTGGCTTGATATGTAGCATCTCGATCATAAAAATAAGGTCTCACAATCAAGATGTCATGGACCTTCAGAGGCACAATGTCACAAGTGACGGTGTCTTCCATAGGCTTGACTTTGTATTGGAAGGTGCATTGTCATTGAACTTATACATCCTTCACTTGCTACAACCACCCCAATGAATATGGCTTGGGATCACAACAATAGCAAGGCCTAAACACTAGGTTGTGTTTTGCACGATGATGATATTCTATATTCCACTATCAATGATAACATGAAGAGGCTAACCCTTTACCAAAAACTTGGTGTGAAAGAGGCATTTTTGCTCCTTAGGCGTGTCTATGGTAGTAGCACTGGTGCTCAAACAAGTGGCCTCTAGATCAATGTCTTTCATCTATGCAGGAACTAATGTAGATTACGTAAACAAGGATTTTTGCATGTGGCATTTAGAGTCTTTGTGGGTGTGCGAGTGATGTCGATGGCATTACTTGTCACCAAACTTATTGCCTATATTTGAGGTAGAAGGAGCATGAGCTTTCATGGTTTGTGCAACCTTCCTAATATACTCTCCTTTGAGAGAAGCATTATGCATCTACGCTAGAGGTTGAAATGGAGAGTTTGGGGTGGGCGGCTCTTGTGCACAACATTAGATGAAGAGGCGAGGCATTGCTTCATCTTTGCATTGGCTTTGATTTTGGCTACGTTGTGATAAGTCTACCCCAAAGTGTCAGAAGTCAAGAATTCCATCTTTTCAAGAATAGAAGGTGAAAGTCCATCGATGTACTGCAACAACTTATGCTTTTAGTTCTCATGCAAGTGTGTGGCATAGTCATGGAATGCATTAGTGTAGTCTTCCAATGACTACTCCTTAAGTCAGCGCAATTACGTGAATTTATGTATTCATCCTCAAAGTGACAAAGAGGATAGTACTCATCCTTTAGTGCGTCAACAAAAGTTTCTAAGACTCAATTGGAATACAATCTTGTGTGCACTATGCACTAAAAGTCCCCCATAATTGAACCACTAAAATGGACATTTTCAACATGGCAAAGGTGATTTTCTAACAACATTGGTGAATCTATTGATTGAAAAACATGCCTCAAGTTGTCAAATCTAGGAATCCAATGTTGTGATGTTGATTTTTCCCTTGAACATGGGGATTTACAGATTGCCTTGTATTTTGAAGGGGATATGTTGTTGAAACCATTGTTGAGAATAGTACGTGAGAGAAATTGAAGGCATTGGGTTGAGTTGCATTATCATTTTATAGAATTGGCTAATTTTTTTGATGAGTTGTGCTTCCAAGGCATCCAAAATGACCTTTTGAATACATGGGGCTACCTTAGGATGCTTTTGGGTGTCGGCCATCTTGCATTTACTATGGTGTTCTTTCATATACACTAAAATAGGGATTACTAGGATTTATTCATTTTCTTGTTACACTCGCATGTTTACAAGTATAGCAAAGTGCTACACTCTGATACCAATAATCTCTAGCATAGAGCCCAAAACCTTGTGTGTAAGGTAGATAACTAGGCACTTAGAGTTAAGTTGCACAGTCATAGAGAGTCCATGATGCGTGACTTACAAAAAGTAAAACAACACACAATCAAATAGTGAAAATCTGATACTTGAAGTAAATGCAACTTCTATTCCATTTGAGTGAATATGGAAAATTATGGAGATGTACAATGTTACAATAGAGCGAGAAGTGCAAGCTCCTATGATTAGAATGGGAAAACACTTCTTATTTTCCTATACTGAGATGTGAATACAATATGTATGAAAAAGAGTAGATATTTAAGGCATGTTATCTATCATTACATTTTTTTATGTTTTCCACACTTGGTTGGGTGCATATTTTACAAAATTATAAATGTAATATATGAGGTAGCTACAACTACCAATGGTTACATGGAGAAAGGTTGCAAGTTGTTTCATCTTCCTCCTGCATGACAGTTAAAATTCCTTCGTGTTTGTGGTGGTTTAAAGTGCCACTTGGTGAGCCAAGTAAATGGTATACAAAGACCATCTCTAAACAAGGTGCACGAGATGTCGCACAGGTTTCGGTAGGTGCAAGAGGCTTTGTGCAAAAGTAAAGTGTTGCGTGACAATGTGGTAATGCAAAAGTGTTCTACTAAGTGCAAAAGGCTATGTGCATTAGTGTATCAAGACTTATGTAAGCATGTAAGGGATGTAGTGCAAAAAATTCCAAGCGAAGTTGTGTGTAATCTACACTAGTGTGCAAAGGAGAAGTGTATATCACTACGCCGTTGTGCACAAATTAATAGATTAGAGCTTGGAGCAAGGAGAAGGCATTTTGAGAGGCTTTGCATATCAATTCAAGAATCTATGAGAGGTTGTTAATCATAAGATATAGGTAAAGTTTCTTGGTAAATTTCAAGAAGAAATGGAACTGTTAAGAGGGAAAAAAACATATTTTTTGGGAAATGCACACTGAATTTTTAGAAACTAAGACACATTTTTTATCACCTCAAATAGATGAAATAAACTAGAAATCATTCTAGAATTAGATCTATCCTTTGCTTTTTATGTTGATTACGATGTGGACAAAGAAACAACAATTTCAGGGAATACACCATGAATTTTGAGACGCTGAGAGAGATTTTTTATTAAGCGGATAACAACATTATAAACATTTTGGAAATTGATATGTTTTTAGTCATCTTTAGCCTTTGATAGTGTGATAGTGCAAAAGTAAGTTAAAACCAATATATTCCCCTACGAACCTCCTTTGTCAAGTTTCAAGCATCTTAATATAAGTTTTGGCAAATTTCTTTTTTTATTATTATTATATTGATGTATTTAATTTAGATTTATCTTCTACGTATGCTTACATTGATTTAGTGTACTTTTGTTAACCTAACAAAAGATTTTGCACTTTCCATTAAAACAAATATGAAGTAGATCTAACCATAGGAAGTGTAAGAAAATGTGAGTTCGCCAAAGTTTTAAATATATAAATATACTACCATTAAAACATCCATAAATACATGTAAAATGTAGTTTTAAATGTTTTAATTATCTCTATCATTTATAATCAGATAGCACCACGAAGGGTCACCTTGTTAAGGTGGTACATAGTACATGCAATCATATGGAGAATAATTTTATTTGTAAATTTTGCACTAATACATCAGTGGAAATTGTGGTGGTAGTGTAAAATAGGGTGCTAAGAATAAAAGCATGCAGTGGTAAATTTAAAAATATGAGTTTTATATTTAGAATCCCATGATCATGCACACTATAAAAATTATTTACCAAATGAACTCCCATGGACAATAAATCTAAAACAATAGAGAAATAAAGGACTTTCTCAATCTTGCATTATCTTTGGTTTTTCCTTAATATGAGAAATTAGAATAGGTATGCTAATTTCAAATCCAAAATATCTACAATTTTACATGCAAAACAAACTCTCATTGCCACAGAATGGTTGTAATGCACATGTAATATTTGAAGACTTTAAAGTTAACAAAGTGATCTAAAAGGTCCATGTTGATGGTTATTAAGGTTCAAACACAATTTAATTGTTAGGCCCATAACATTGGGAAACAAAATATGAAAGAATATCGAAAAATAGTAAATTGTATAAAAAGAAATGATTTTGAAAATATAAAAAACCTTAGATAATGTGCTAAAAGTGTTCCACAAGAAATATTAGATACAAAGAATGATAAATGCTCCAATCATTGCTTGATTTCTCTTGAATTTATGTGAATGCTCAATATAATATTGTGAATATGCATAACCCCTTGTCTAAATAAACTACAACACTTATTATAGGTGATATTTGAATTCAAGCTAAACAATATTAACACTTTTGTCGACTTCCAACAACTAAAACCTAAATATGAGGAAAGAGGAGGATATAAATACTCAACTTAAAGGAAGTTAAAGAAAAAAATAAAAAATAAAATGCGAAAGATAAAATACATAATGCTCAAGAGGAAGGATTTTAGAATTGTATGAATTAACAAGAAAATTCATATACTAAATTAAACATAAATTAATCCTAAATAGTATCACATGATCATTTTTAGTTGTTTGCATAATTATAATGTGATGAAATTTAATGGAAAATGTAAAAATATTACATGAGATGAAATTTAATAGAAAATGTAAAAATACTTCATGTGATGAAATTTAATAGAAAATGTAAAAATATTTCATTTTATATATGATACCTCGAATCATATGTTAGAGATATTCGTATATGTTTAATCTTTCAACTTTATATATTTAATTTTAAAAAATTACTTTTATTTGACTTTTTAATATTTGTATTATATTTTATTACATTTTGAAGATTAACTTGAACGACCATTCTAACTTTAGTCGGTCCTTACAAAATTACTAGTTTTTTTAATTTGAAAAACATTTTTTCATGTATTAATATAACACTATTAGAAAGCTATTCGTACAAAAAAAAATTAGTGGAAGAATCAGATTCTAACATCACATCAGATAATGTTGAGAAGCTTAATACACATATATATTTTAAAAAATTGGTGAAAGCACAAAAAACAAGCCATTAAAATGACAAAGTAAAGGAACAACTAGGCAATCAAAGCAACCGCAAGCAACGAAGGAGGTAGTGGCAGGGATTTAGGTTGTCACCCCAACCCCTTAAACTGCTTCTAAGACGTTGGTTAGTTGTATCAGGGATGGCTCCCAACCATCCTTATCTTTTTTTTTCCTTCTGCCTAGAGGATGATATAGCAAGTGCAAGTCAGGGGCAAGTGCAAGTCAAGGGAATTTCCCTTGGGGAGGTGCAGATCATCTTTGTCCATCAAACCCAATTGGGTTAACTAGCGGAGTGGGAAAATGCCACCAAAGAGAGCCATGTGGTGTCTACTTCAAGAGCAGGGTTTACATTGTTGCTTGTAACCATAGTCCCTTGGCGTTGACCGTTGGCGAGGAGAATAACGGGAAATCGACTAACCACATACAAGGCATTCCCCCAATGATCTAGAAGATTTTGGCGGTGCTCCACTTCAAGACACGGTTTCTCTGCTTGTACTTCAATCTAAAGCATGACATTAGAAATTACATTAACTATGTTAGCACTAGAGAAATAGTCTTCAAGAGTAGTTTGCGAAAAAAATAACATCAACTAAAGAGTTTCCGGAAAAAACCGTGTAATCATTTTTTGACCGACATTTTGGTACATACTACATGAACCATCATCAGGGTATGAGAATGAATAGATAGTTTTGCAAACTGAGCAATTCCTTTATAGATATAGCAAAGAGGGCCATTGATGTCATTGTGATGCAATTTTTAATTATTTAATTTTTATTTTAATAAAATACCTATAATTAATAAGAAAACTAAAATTAAATTCCTATAATTAATAAGAAAATTTTAATTTAATTTTCTTATTAATTATAGGTATTTTATTAAAATAAAAATTAAATAATTAAAAATTGCATCACAATGACATCAATAAGCCTCTTTGCTATATCTATAAAGGAATTGCTCAGTTTGCAAAACCATCTATTCATTCGCATACCCTGATGATGGTTTATGTAGTATGAACCGAAACATTGGCCAAAAAATGATTACATGATTTTTTTCGAAAACTCTAGCTAATTCATGGACTGTGGAAATACTCTTGCTTTACAAAATAACATCATTTTTGTTATCCCATAGCTAAAAAATCATCTGAGCTCAAAAACTATGTTAAGTTTTAGAGAGAGCCCTGCCCTGAAACCATCTCCACCCCATCTCAAATGATTTTTGAGTAGCGCCGAATCCTTCCAAATACTCTTGGCAACAAACGTGCCCTCAATAGTCACTAGCTCCTAGGTGATTAGAAGGGTCTAAATATTTAACCCCTTCCAAGCTCCATTTCCCATAGGCCAGCCTTGAGTGATGCAATTACAAAGCAAGATTTTCCATGCTTTATCTCCTTCCAAGGCTTGATTGATTCACTTCGCACGGACATTGGGGTCAAGAAGACCAAGACCACCAAGGTATCTTGATTTACAACAATACCCCAAAGAACCCAATGGAAACCTTTGGTGCCTTCAAAATTGGCCCATAAAAAATCCATCGAAACGCTATCAAGCTTGGCATAAGCAGCTTTGGAAGGAGCTCAACAAGACGAGATGAGAGCTTAATCTCTCAGTTTAACAAAAATTCAAAACCATGAGAATGTAGAAAATAAAGAGCAAAGTATATATAAAGGACAAATTATAGGAGCTGTAGAAAGGTAAATGTCCTACTTTCAATTGAGATGACAAAAGAACTAGTAAAACATAGGCATGGCTACCAAACACATGTTAGGAAATGAAGAGATATTTGTGGAAGCACTTGATGATTTAATTAGTGCATCAATCTTATTTATGCAATCCAAAAATTGGTTACAGTAGTTATGGAGGTTATCGGTTTAGACCTTAATTAATTTTAGTTAAGTCTCATTACATTATTTAACACCCCTTCTTAATGACTAAACTAGAAACAACTCCAAGTTTGTCTCAAAACTTTACAAAAAGAATAGAACTAAGAGGTTTACTCATTAGATCTGCGGGTTGTTATGTAGAAGCACAGAAGTGAAGAGAAACGTCACTAGAATCAACCAATTGTTGAATGTAGTGATGATGTATCTCAATGTGTTTGATGCGAGCATGAAAAACAAGATTCTTTACTAACTTCAATACACTTTGATTATCAAAAAATGGTGTAGGTGTATGTGAAGGAAGTTGCAAATCAACAAAAATTTGACGTAGCCAAACTGCTTCACAACTGGCACTGACTGTTACTTTGTATTATGCTTCGATGGAAGAGAGAGCAATGGCATGTTGAAGCTTGCTCTACCATGAAACAACTCCTGAACCAAAAGAAAACATATACCCAATAGTAGATTTCCGAGTATCGATTGATCCTCCCCAATCAGAGTCTATATAACCAATCAATCTAAAATCTGATGTCCTCTAATAGAGAATGCCGAAGTCAAGAGTTACTTTGACATATCACAAAACATGTTTTGTTGTTGTCCAATGTACTAGCTTCGGTTGAGACAAAAACCGAGAAAGGAAGCTAACAATGAAACATAAATTTGGTTGAGTGGTGTTAAGATATATCACGTTGCCCACCAACTGTCTATATAATGATTCATTGACTGGTGATGAATCATCATCGCTGATAATTTTAGCCCTACCTCCATATGTGTAAAAGTAGAATTACAATCTATCATTCCAAACTTCTTCAAAAGAATAGTGGCATACTTGACCTAAGCAATGAAAATGGAGTGGTCATGTTACCATAATTCTACACCCAAACAATAGTGCAAAAGGCCTAAATCAGTCATATCAAAAGTAGTGCACAAATCTGATTTGACTTTCTGAATCGCTATCTCCACTCCCTGTGATGGGAAGGTCATCAACATACACAATTTGTATCACAATGTCATCATCAGTGCTTTTGATATAGAGATTTGGATCAGATGGACTCCGTCTAAATCCGGAATCTCGTAGATGCTGATCAATTTTGATGTACCAAGCTTGAAGAGCCTGCTTAAACCCATACAAAGACTTCACCAATTTGCAAACCAAATGATCACGACCAAGTTCCTGAAAACCTTCACGCTACACCATGTATACTTCATCCAAATCACCATTAAGGAAAGCGCTTTTGACATCCATTTGAAATACTTTCCAACCAAACTGAGATGTGATAGAAAGAAGGAATTAAAATGTGACCATTTTTGTTGTAGGAGCAAAAGTCTCCTCGTAGTCTATTCCCTCATGTTGTGAAAATCCTTTCGCAACAAGATGGGCTTTGTACTTGTCCAAAGTACCATCAGCATTGCATTTGACTTTGCACACCCATTTGCAACCAACGGGTTGCTTCCCTGGATGTAAATCCACCAATGTCCAGGTATTGTTTCTCATCAAGGCATCATATTCTAATTGCATCGCTTTCTCCCACTTAGGTTTGCCTTATGCATTAGAATATCGTTGGGGCTTTGAAATATTGAAAAGATTAGAAGCAAGAGCAAAATACATAAGCTCTTCATCATCAGTTGAATCCACAACTGACTTTCTTGGCTATCGAGACCGTGTATGAGATTGAGAAAGATCACCTTCTTGTACATCCTATAGAGTGGTGTAATACCACTTGGGTCTCTTCTGCACCAAGGATTCTTGTTCCTACTGAACAACATATGGAGAAGTGGTTGACTCAAGTTGACGATGTTAATACACTAATGGAGTGTTAGCCATAGATTGTTGTAATGAAGACTGTGATTGTGTCTCCAAAACATGTGGTTCCTCATCATTTAAAGTACAATGCTAGAAACCTCTGGATTATCAGAGACAGCTTGTTGATTACAAACAAAAAATGATTGTCTCTTTTACATCAACATCTCGACTAATGATGATCTTGTTAGTAGACACATCTATTAGTCTATATGCCTTGGATTGAGTACTTTAACCAGCAAAGAAATGTCGTGCACATTTAGAATCTAGTTTACTTCTCTGTTTCTTAGGAATGAGAGCATATGCAGCAGAACCAAAAACACGAAAATGTGTTACCTCTGGTTTGATGTTGGACCAAGCTTCTTCTAGAGTGATGTTCTCCAAAGCCTTGCAAGGACTTCTGTTCAGTATGTAGATTGGCATGTTTACTGCTTTTCCCCATTATTTATACGACACACCTCTGTTTTGCATCATGGATCAAGCCATGTCCATGATTATGCGATTCCATCTTTCAACCACTACATTTTGTTAAGCAGTGTATGGGGTTGTTAGTTGTCGATGAATTCCTTCCTTGTTGCAATAGTTTTGAAATTGCTTTGAAGGGAAATCTCTTTCATTATCGGATTGTAAGGCTTTGATCCACCTACTTGCTTGATTCTCTACCAGTGCTTTGAATTTTATAAACTCAGCAAAATAGTCAGACTTCTTATTCAAGAAATAGACCCACATTTTTCTAGAAAAATCATCTACGAAAAACAAAAAATACCTTGCACCAAGAATGGTAGATGACTTACAAGATGGTTCACATAGATCTGCATGAACAAGATCAAGGAGCCCCTTTGCTCTTCAAGCACCTTCAATGGGAAAAGGTTTTTGCTTCTGTTTTCCAGTCAAACCAGCTGCACATATATCCCGGTTGACCTAGATAATAGGCAATCCAAGAACCATATTCGATTTTTGGAGTTTGGCCAAACACTGGTGATTGAGATGTCCAAATCTCTCATGCCATACAACACTAGTATTATCCTCCACAATTAATGCATTCAAATTGACAGTGCAGGATCAACAAATCTATACAAGCCATTTTGCCCAATGCCCAGGGCTATGACTTCATCATTTTTGATATCAGACACAATGCATTTTTTTCTTGAGAAATTGACTGTAATGTGAGGGTTTTCAGTTAACTGATTGATTGATAGAAGATTTTTGTTCATCTTAAGTACATACCTAACATTCTTGACTATGAACTTTGCAGCATTATTCAATAAAATGTGTATATTTCCTATCCCTTCTACAACATGTGATCTACCATCACCCAAGGAAACTGAATCTGAAAAAAATTCTTTTGTAGTGAAATTAACATAACAATTTTTTCGACATGTAAAATGTCATGATGCACCGGAATCAAAAAACCAATCACTGGTAGTCCTCTCATTGAAACATGACGCCCTGAGAACATATTCTTCCTCAGATTCAACTTCAACTACTACCACATTTGCATGCCTATTTGCCTTCTTGCTATGTGTTAGATCATATTACATTTTTATGCATTCTTTCTTAATATGATCAAATTTTTGACAATAATAACATTTTACCTTGAATTTTGGGGAAGATGAAGACATCTGAATATCTTTTCCATTTCCCTTTGGATTGGGCAACAAATGCATTTTCCGATTGGCCATAACTAGGCTCACTGAAGTGTGTATGTCTATGTTCTTTTTGCAACAAATATGAACTCACCTAATCAAAAGTGAGTGTTACTTTGTCATCAGGGGCAAAGCTTCCACGAATGATTCATATGAAGGTGTCAAGCTATTCAGAACAAGAGCCACCATATCATCGTCATCCACCTTTTTGTTGATGGCTAACAATTGGTCACGAATATTTTTCATCCGTGACAAATGCTCTGACAAAGACCCACCTGACATTTTTGTGGAAAATAGCAAATTTTTCAAATAAAGTACTTGACTTTTTTTCAAAGTCTGGTACTTGTTCTTGAGATTGGTCCATAGTGCACTTGCTTGTACAACATTTCAAACCTCTAGAATCATGTCATCTGACACAGAAAGTTTCAACAACAGAAGGGCTTCTTTATGACATTTGTCATAATTGGCAAAATTTGTTGCCAATCGGTGTTCTATGTTGAAGTATTATCTTGTCACAATCACAAAATTCCGCAATCCTCAAAATTTTATGACTCCATACATTATAATTCTGCCCAGTTAATTTGTGGGCCTCAGGAAGGACGAGATTTTGGATAATGGCCATTTTTCACTCCGAAAAATAATTTTAAACCAATAAAATAAAATTTCGTAAAATTGAACTATTTTTTTCCCTGATTTTGTTCAATTCAACTTTCAACCATTCTAAAAAAACATTTGTTTAAAAAAATATGAAAACATATTAAATGAACTCGTGGGAATGTTTGTTGGGGACTATGCCAGTCCTGTCATTCACTATTTTGCGGTTGACTACAACCTTGGGGATTGCAAATCGTGACTGCAAACTCTCATACCCTTCATGATTATTTTCATGCCCTTCTTGTTGGCATTTTTTGTGCCCTTCCTTTGCATTTTTCATGCCCTTTCGACGTGCTACGACACGTCATTCCACAACTGCAAACTAGACTTTGTGCCCTTCTCCACCTCCACAGGAGTGTGAAAAAACCCTCGACGAACTTCTTGCAACGTCGATTTTTCGTCCCTGCAATGTCTTCAATCTCCCTGCAACGTTGTCCTTGCAACATCTTCTTTTCGCAAACTCGTGTGTGCCCTGCCTACAACGTGTTTTCTTGTCTCCTCTCGCGTTCAACTCGAACGGGACTGCTCTATGCGTAAGTTGAAGGTCGATGTGATTGCTCCTTCCACAAATTTGCAAAACACAACTGCGCTCCTTTTCCATGGGACTGCCTTCGTCGCCCCTGATTCTTCACGACCTTTGATCTCCTCACTGCGTTCTCCTTTCCATCTTCGATCTATGCTTCCCCTGTGCGAACCAAGGCTTCCTTGAATGAACACTCCTACCTTTTTTGGCTTCCTCGAGTAGTGGTTCTGATACCACTATTAGCAAATGAAGAGATATTTGTGAAAGCACTTGATGATTTGATCAATGCATCAATCTTATTTATGCAATCCAATAATTGGTTACTAGCAAATGGTTACAACAATTATGGAGGTTATCGGTTTAGACCTTAACTAATTTTAGTTAAGTCTCATTACATTATTTAACAACACATAGATACACTTGAAATTTTATAAATTCTTACTAGAAAAGGCATGGTTAGTCATTTGCGTGGATTTTCAAGTAAAAAATTGTGATTGAAAAATATAAAATGATTAAACACATTAAAGAGAAGAAATACAAAGTGCAACAACTTCCTCACGTATTCCAAAGAACATTCTTCCTTCAAGTATAATTATGGGGAAGAGGCAAATAACTTCAGAAGCGGTAGAATATGATTTAAACTATTTCATAGAACTTCATCAACATGGATTGAAGTGAAACATTGTGATAAAAAAATATAAAATGATTACACACATTAAAGAGAAGAAACACAAGGGCAACAACTTCCTCACATATTTTAAACAACACTCTTCCTTCAAGTGTTATTATGGGGAAGAGGAAAATAACTCCAAATTGAAAAAAGAATGGATGATTTCAGAATAATGTAATTTGAACTATTTCAAGGAACTTCATGGTGTGCAAATTGGTTTTAGGTCCCTTATGATAACAATCAAAGCCAATAAACTCTCATAGTGTCAAAGACGTCAGTGGAAGAAGTAAGCAAGGTGTGTCTTCAAACTCAAATGAATAGGAGAAAAAGATCTCATGACCGAAATATGAGCTTCAAACTCAAATGAACAGGAGAAAAGGATCTCATGACCAAAATATGAGCTTCAAACTCAAATGAATAGGAGAAAACCGAGATAAGAGCTTCATAAGAGATAAACAAACAAGACTTGAAGCCTCCACAACCATCACATGGAAAAGGAAATCTATATCAGCCCCAAAAAAATTCAAGGTGATCAACAAAACGCTGATAATTTTTGAATGAGGATAGAAAAGACTATATATTATAATTATAGAGACAACGGACATTATAATAAGGATTGGGTGAAAAACAAGATGCCTAACAGAGTTGTCCACAACTTGAAGACAGCCAAGAATTGTAAATGTTATAGATAAAACAATTAAATTTACAGATCGTAACCACGTGATTAGCAACAGAGATCAATTTCCCACAGTTGCACCGAGGATGTGCATTCTTAAGGGATTTGGATGCAATAACCAAACATTTAAGATATGTTAACAGTAATATTGTATATGTATTAAGCACTTATAGCATGTGATTTTTATAGAAAAACATCTCAATTTTGATGGAAATTGTGTGATGCCCCACCCTATGAAAGATAGGTTGAAACTTGTATTCTATTTAATGCTCTCTTATTTCTGACTGAGAGACCTGAGGCGAATAATATCCAGGTAATCAATAAAATTCCATCCAATAAACAAATGTGGTCAAATTCCTTATAGACTACAGGAAGTCATGATGGGTCTGATACTAAAATCTTAAATTCCATCCACTAAATAAATTTGGTCAAATTCCTTATAGAATAAAGAGACTCGTGATGGATACGGTGCTCAATCTTATAGGTCATGTTGAAAATAACCGGTAAATGGACATTTAGTAGGATTGAACTTATAATACTCACTTTCCTTGCATAGATAATTGCCTTGGTAAGAGGCATACCTACTTAAGTGACAATTGCAAGAATGAGCGTTACAAACTTGTGAGGCTCTCCTCTAGGCTAGAGCCATACCTACTTCCTATTTTTTTATCAAATTAGGAAGAACAATCTAAGTATGACTTGTTATTTTATCTCCAGAATATTTGTTGGGATAAAGGGGAGACACAGGGAGATTATGAACACGCTTGAAAAGAAACAAGATATTTCTCACTCTTTCCATTTGTAGGACTAACGTTTTGAATCAGTCTGCATTAACTTTGTATTAAATTTGCATGCCATAAGGTGCTCGAAATCCAAATGATATGGACTATTACAATAAGAAATTGGGGAGATTCCACGAGGCCATGGTGTAATCCCTTAATATAATTTGTCCCTCGGTGGTATGACATTAAACGTGAGATTCTGGAACCAGAACTGCCCTTAAAATTCCTATGGGTTAAGAGAAGTGCTTTCATATTCTGGAACAGGTTTCTCAGCCTGTCAATTCCATGAGAATACATGAAGTCTCTTGTAGGATGCATTTCCCATCCTTGGTGGAATCCAAAATGCCATTCTAGATTGCATATCATCAACTGAACCTAACGATATCCTTGATAACATTCTAACCCTAAGGACTGTGAATTATGAAACCTAAGGGAATGTGGACGAATGCATTCTTTGGGGGATTATGCTGAGATAATGATTAAGTGCCTGCTCTTTATAGAGCAACATATATTGGAGCCACGGAAACTTGATCACTATGTATTATGCTTGAATTGAGAGTTAATCTTGGAATTATGCTGTCAGGTCTTTTTTAAGTTCGGCCATAAGAATTGGCTGCCATATGTAATTGGTGTGACAATGCTTGAGCTTCTTGTGAAATTTTACCTCTGTATTCAGCTTTAGAGCATGCAACCCAAAGGTTGTGGTTCAATGATAGGCAGCTGGCTTGCAGATTGATGGGTCACAGGTTTGAGTCACATTGAAGACTCCCCAATAAATATGCCTCTACTCAAGGGCAATTCTCTAAGTTGGGAAGTTGGAATAGATCGGCTAGAAAGAAGTCCTTGAGCAATATGGTAGCAAACTTTTCTGGGCAGGTCAATTGTTCGTTGAATTCTAGAGCTTCAGCTTTCATATCAAGTGCAATGATTGTGAATTTATTGATCCATTTCTATAAATTGCATCAGAGATCAATATTTGAACAAAGAACAAATGAATTCGAAAATTCAAAATACGTGCATATTCAACTCATTGGGTCAATGGTATATTTCTATCTACCTTTTAAAGAGTCCAACCAGAGTGAATAGCTTGGGTTGGTTTGAAAATGGTCTTACTGTATTAGAATCTACCCAACCCAAACAACAGGTTAGAAGTCTCTGGCAGTTCCATCACCAAAGGAACCACATCAAGGAAGTACACGGGTTGCCAGTTACTTTAATACCATCAATGATGGAAAATCAGAACACCTGTCCTAGAACTTGCAACGAAACATAAAGGATGAAATTGTGCTTAGAAAAGATGCAAGTTCACATATATGAGCCTGGATGAAATTGAAATTTTAAATCCTCAAAACGTTGATGTTTCTTTGGAATAAATGTATACAAGTACATAATGCCTATCAATTTGAATTGTAGCATCTAATACATCTGAACTTGATGTGTGTGGAATATGCAAGATACTCCCAAAAACAAAAATTTCCAAAATGATTCGTCTTTCAAACCATAAGTAATCCTTAAGCTTGAAGTTTGCACTTGTTTGAACATAAACATTTTTCAGAATTTTGCTTGCTAGATTATCTCAGAAACATAATATGTAATTCATTATGTGAGATTAATAATTTTCATATCATATTTTATCAAATAGGGTAAGACAAACAATGGCATTTACAACAAATATGTTGTAAAACTTAATGTCGAAACAGTTCTATGTACTGGCAAGAAAGTGAAACTTTTTAAGACTTTTTAAGGCGTCCTACAAATGTAGAAGAATGTTTAAGCTACAATAAACTTTAAAGTCATATAAAAAAATCATATTATTTCTCACAAGCCAAAAGTCTAGATTTTGGAGATAAAATAGTAGAAACATTGGAGTACAGTAACCTTTGTCTAAAGTTATGTTTCCAAAGACCACAGTTTCTCATCTCAAATAGGTGAGGAAGGGTTGTTACAAATATATTTTGTTCTTTGAATTTTCACTTTTGCAGTGAAAAGTATGGAACCATGAAACACTAGTTTTTAGTGCTCACATAACACATGATGCATACAAAATGAGAATTATGTTCCAAAGATTTAAAAATACAGAAATTAAACCATATATTATTATACTCGATAGGGATAAGCAAAGATGCCAGTAATCTATAACTTTTCATCCGGCTCTTTGATTGTGCGTTTCTTTGACAGTTTAAATCCATTTTAAGTAAAATTTATTTAATAATGTGACCAGAATCTAAAACTGTTATGGCAAACCATTTTTCATAATGAAAGCAGATTGTTTGAGATTTGTGCCTTTGTTGAACGTACTCATATCTATTCACATTCACAGTGACCAAAGTATTATGTAAGGATAGCTCAAATTACTTAAAAGTGTTAAAAAGGGATTAACTCAGCTAATACAATCTAAGTAAACGACTTTGGCTCTAATTTCAGAGAATAAAATCTAAATAAATAAAGAATTGTACCAAATTAAAAAGTACATATCCCATTCTTCAATCTCTCTTAAACAACAAATGTATCAAAAAAATTATACCCTATTGATGCAGGAGCATCCCAAGCACAAGGCAATCTTGCAGCACCAAGGACAGCTAAGTCCAATAATTGAGAAGTCACAAGCTGAGGAACAATGCACAAGCGTGCAACTGTTTTGCATAAGGGTCAGCGCACAGAAGTGAAGGCAAAGCCCTATTGCGCAGTTAAACTTCCAGTTGCACAAGTTTAGAAGTTTTGTTTCGTGCAACGGTTCCCACGATGCGCAGTTGTGCATGACCATCCAGCGCAAAGGCACCATAAAGTAGAGCATAAGCGAGCATATGTCGCAATCACAAAAGTGTGACATGGGTGCAAAAGATAATACTCGGAAGGCTAGATTGTGCAGTGTCACTACACACAAGGAGAGGATGGCGCAAAGAGGTCAAGTATGTAGGATTTTGGCACAAGGCGGACGATGGAATATTCAATCTCGATGCACATCTACTACAAAGCCACATAAGTATATAGTTAGCTGCCATAAACCCTAGACCAGTCATGTAAGGAATAAGCAGGTGCAGAGGACAGTAGTTGGTGGAAGTAACTTCTGACAAATTTGTTGCTCTGGGACCCATGAGGAGACCTGGCGGACAACCTACTTAAGCGAATTTAAGAGGGTTATGAACAAAGGCAAATTTTTGAATAATAGAGAATATGAAAGTGCAATGTGTTCAAAGAACAAGAAAAGCAAGAAATAGATGACAACCAATGTAGAACTGTAATAGCAACTTTTTATTCTGCTACATTTGGTACAATATCTGAGAGATAAGATGTTTGGTGTCTATGTACTTGCTAATGTCATTCTTCTACGTAACCAACTACAAAGAATGGGAGTGTACATTAATATATAGAGGAAGAAGGATAAGTGTCGTCTAAATTGTTACAAGAGTTGGTAACAACCATTTCATAACCAAGGAGTGTGGTGACATCACTAACTGCTGGTATTGACGAGTTGGGTGCTACAGTTCTGACACTGCAAATGTGTAGTAATGCAAAAATGGGTTTGGATCTAACAAATTGGCAAGTAGGTGCGGAAACGCCTAAAGTGTTGTTGACATTAGTGCAAGACTAGATATGCAACAATGGTAAACTACTATAATATATATATATACCCAGATCCTCCTGGATGAGTCACCCCTCGAAGAGCAATGAACCCATTGTATGCAGTTGTGGAAGATGTGGGAAAAAATTGGCAACCTGCACTTCTATAAACCATTTTCCTTGAGAAGGCACTTGACCTAATTTGACGATCTGGAAGAGAGAGAACTCTTGTCTACATGTTCGTTTGACTCGAGCATCAATGACTTGATCTGATTCTGCCGAGATGTTGCAATCTTGATTGATCTTTGTCTGCTGAAGAGTCTTTGCAGTATCTGAAGAATCCAACAATGGTGGAAAGTAATGGCGCAAGAGTTTTGCATTGAAGGTTGAATGCAACCCAAGATAATATGGAAGATTAAGTTCGAAAGCATTCTCTCCTATTTGCTTGGTGATGGTATAGGGCCAATATCGAAATGGGCAAAGCTTGCGGAAAGGTCCTATCAATCTTTCCTTCTGCAGGTGTAGCCAAACTCAGTCACCAACCTAGAAGATGTGGGGTGTCCAATGTTTGTCATGGCAT
Organism: Torreya grandis; assembly: GCA_037957365.1. Classification (NCBI taxonomy): domain Eukaryota; kingdom Viridiplantae; phylum Streptophyta; class Pinopsida; order Cupressales; family Taxaceae; genus Torreya; species Torreya grandis. The sequence continues at coordinate 4,774,675 of JARHVA010000225.1, read as the reverse complement.
TGCTTGTATTTCACATTACCCTGTTGCAGAATGGTTTGCACTTCTTGTTAAATGTGCTCAATGAATTGAATAAATTTGTTAACTACCTTTTGAGATTAAAGAGTTGCTATTGTTCATGGCAGAATAGGATAAGCTACGTCGATGAGTGTCAAAGGTTAGAAACCCAAACATACCTAAAAAGGGCTATGTGCAGCAAAGTTATGCAAAGCTTTTGTTGTAGTTGTGTTGTATGAAAGGCAAGCTTTCATCCCAAGTGCATTGCTTCTTAGAATTGTACACTCTTAGAAGGTGCACTATCATCCTATTTACCACTTTCGTTTGTCCATCAACCTGTGGATGAAAGGTGGTAGATTTGTTCAACTTTGTGTTAGCATAGACGAAAGTGCTTTCCAGAAATTGCCCAAGAACCTTGTATCTCTATCACATAGAATAGTTTCTAAGATTTCAAAGTGGATCCAAACATGTTGAAAGTACAATTGAGTTGTTTCTAAAGGTGATATTGCTTTCTTACAAGGTAATAGAATTGTCGTTTTTTAGAATATATCAACTACTGCATAAATGCAATCATTACCATGTTTGATAGTAGGGTAGCTTGAGAGAAAATCCATGGAAACGGATTCCCACGGCCTCGTTGGAACCGACAGAGGTGTATACCAACCTTGCTTCTTGTTGACTAGTTTGGCAATTGCACATGTGGCACAAGACTTGATATATTTGGATACATCAAACTTGAGATGTGGCCAGAAGTACTACTTATACAACATCGCAAGAGTCTTTTCAACTCCAAAATGCCCTAAAACCTTGCTGAAAGGAGCCTCCCATATTATTTTTTGTCTCTCTACCTCATGCAAGATGCACAAGTGCCCAAGGCGATATAGAAGTACATCTTGTAAGTAGAAATATGGAACTGAATTACCCGAGCCGAGATAGAGCTCCATCTGTAATAATATGTGGGTGGGGAGTGGATCCATATATAGGGGTTTGTCTCTATTCTACTAGGGAAGTTGAGAAATGAAGAGATATTCTCAAAAGATTATGGTGGGCCGGTATTTTGTTATGAGAATTTGTACGGTGAGTGCTCAACTGCATGGTGAGTTTCAAATTTGTATAGTTGATTATGGAACTGGTTTGCCAAATCTATATGGTGAGTTATGTTTTGTATGGTGAGTTATGATAGAATAGTCGATCATTTAGTGATTGGATAGATAGATAGATAGATAGGGGTTGGCTCCCCAACTAGATATACATCTCTATATAGACCCACTGGTATGGGGTAGGAGTGCATAGGTTGGTTGCTATGCCTACCCCCACCCCATGATATATATTTTTTGGACCCCAATCCCACCCCATATAGAGATTTAGATTTAGATTGGAGGTGGAGAGGATAGGGGGGGCATCTTTATTCGATCAATCTGATCATAGGTTGATTCATGTTACATATATAATTTATTCGATGGAATAAATGGATGGATGGTGATAGACTCCATTCTCGGGGGAAGGACACCCCAGAGAGAAGGGCCCAGGCCAAGCAATCATTCCTATCGGTCATTGGGCTGCTTCCCTATCTATGTAGGGATGGGCCCTCTAAGGTGCCCCCATATCCATATATAGAAGATCGGTAGATCTATGCAGGGAGCTAGATAGGGGATCGGTGAAGCTTATTCTATATGTGGGCGCCAATTGGCTTCCTTTATTTACATCTGGTTGGTGGCCCTCCACCCCATATTAGAGTGAGTATAGATAGGGGCTCTTCGTCCTATCACCATCTATATAGTAGTCATTGGGATGAAGGAATCGTCCCAATGTTCAATTCATTGCCGAATATATAGCCAGGCCTCCTCTGTCAGGGAACCTCATTATATACTCTCTCGGGAGGTCGAGGATCCTTATCTCCCTATCTCTATATGGGGGTTGGGGGGGGCTATATATAGATATGGCCAACAACAGATAGATATATAGGGTATAGGGGGTCGGGGAAGCCGAGGGCTTTGCTTTGCCCCCACCCCCCATATATAGATCCAATCCCCACCCCCCTTTCTCTATATGGGATTGCTTCAATATATAGGGGAGTTCTCTGGGAGGTCGAGCCATATAGATAGAACTAAAAGGCACCAACTAAACTCGACTCTATATAGCCTATCACTCACTCCTCCCCCTCCTCCCCCTCTAGATAGAGATATAGGGGTGGGGCCCTACTATGCCGCCTCCCCCTCCTCCTCCTCCCCCTTCAGATAGAGATATAGGGGTGGGGGAGTGCAGTCTACAGTTTAATTGGCACCTCCGAGATTAGATAGGGGATTGCCCCCTCCAATTAAGATTGGATCATAGATAGGGGCGACAAGTGATGCATTGAGTTTCATTGGCACCCCATCCCCCACCCCCATGGTACATATTATATATGGATATGGGGACCCCCACCCCATATATATATATATATATTTAGATTTAGATTAAATAGGGGGCCTCGATGTCGGGTCGGGAGAGAACCTATCTATATCTATATATTTGATCTGTCAGTTGAGTGCCTAGCCTCCCTCGCCAAACCATATAGCCCATAGATATATAGGCCTACTGGTCAAGCGCCTAACCATATAGATTCTTTAGCTCCGACTCTGGGGCGACTATTGTATAGAGAATAGTCAGTAGGGGTCGGGCAACCCAAATAGATAAGATAAGATATATAGGGAGGGGGGAGGGCCAAAAAAACTCTATATTGGGGGCCCGCCATTTATTTGATAGATGTTCGCTCACCTCGACTATGGACTAGAGACCCCCCCCTCTATATATGGGGAGAGTAGTAGGCCATCGTCATAGTTCAAATAGATTAGGGGAGCATAAATGCCCCAACCCCATCTATAGAAAAGTTGGCCCTATATATTATCTGGGCAGACACCATATCGATATATAGGGGTGCATAAATGCCCCCATATATAGGGCGAACTCTGGAGGAACATCGAGCGGCTATAGCTAGTTGCGGGTCCATAATCATGAAAGGCCCTTGGCCGACTATGTTGGACTAATTGCCAGCGTCCCCCTCAGGGATTTGTGACATGGACTAACAGCCTCCCATGGGTACTTATCTGGGTTTGTATTGGATGTTAAAGGGTCGATCTTTTGGCGCAACGGCAAACATTCCTTTCTAACAATTGGTATTAGAGCCGTGGTCATGGGTTCGAATCCTTTCGGGTAACGCTGAGGGGGGGATTGTTGGACTAATCGCCAGCGTCCCCCTCAGGGATTTGTGACATGGACTAACAGCCTCCCGTGGGTACTTATCTGGGTTTGTATCGAATGTTAAAAGGTCGATCTTTTGGCGCAACGGCAAACATTCCTTTCTAACAGACTAGTCTCTATATAGCCATACCATAGCCATAGGTTCGGGCTCAATGAGATGAGATTAGAAGTTGCTCCTCATTTCCTCGTTTTGATGGCCCCCTCTCTCCCCGTCTATATAGATCATCTTTCGTTGCGGTAGGGTTGCCATGCATATGCAAATCATTAAATCAAAATCAAAGTACACTTGAGGAAGATGAAATCCCCCAAGATAGATATTTAATCTAGGAGGCCCCCTATAGATCTTATCTATATCGACTCGGTTTGCTAAGTGGCCCAACCCTCTATATAGAACTAGCGGGTGCCGACCCCAACTATATAGCCATAGCCATCCCCAAAGCCGGAGCCAAAGAATCTATATGGATATGATAGGGCTCAACCCCCCTCTATATAGATGGGGGAGAGAGGGGGTCGAGCACCATATATAGATAGGGGGACCCCACCTTTCAATAGTGGCGGTCAAGCGCATACCATATATAGATAGTCCCTCAACCTCCGCTTATCTTATATATAGGGATAGGGGCACCATATCTATGATCTATACAAGGAGGGGGGTGCCCCATAGATCGAAGGATCATAGAGCGGGGCACCCCATATAGAGAGAGGGGATTGAGCACATCGCACCATATATATATATAGGGGGACCTTGACCCCTATCCCATCTAGTTAGAGTGAGATCAGGGCGAGTGGCCCCCCTCTGTTTAGATAGGGACGCAACTAGTTATGCCCTCTCCCCCAGCTATAAGCTGTATAGAGTAGGGGGTAGGGGTCCTCTCCTGTTGACTCCTTTTCCACCGGCTCCTCTCCCATTGCGTTGGCTTATCTGGATATGGATATGGGCCCCCCAGATGGATAAGATCATATAGAGGCGTGGGCTACCTGAAGATCTGAAGTAACTCCGACTACAACTAAAACAATCGATCAATTGAGAGCCGACTATAGCCCTCTAAATTGAAAGCCCCTCCATTATATTTATATATAGGCTATCAATCGCTATATAGACTATTTGTCCCTATATTACCAACTCCCAACTCCATTATCTATCTATATAGACGAGACGAGACGGAGACGGACGAGAGACTGAATGCCTATCGTATGTATTCTAAGGTGAGGGCCCTCTATATCTATGGGGGCTCTATAGTCGATCAAGTGCCATATATAGATAGGGATGTTGCCATATCTATATATAAGGGAGCCCCATCCGTATTTAGATAGGGGATAGGGCACTCGGCCATCCATATATAGAAAGTGGGGGCACTTGTAATTCGATCTCTATTTTATACCCATATATAGAGGTGTGAGCAATAGAGACACTCTAGGCCCGATTGGACTAGACTAGAGCCTAGTCACCCTCCCCCTATTTATATATGGGGTGCTCGATTGCCTATCAGTTTCTAGAGGAAAATCATCCCTATCCCTATATGTCGATTGAGAGTTGTCGAGCTCCCCATATAGATATAGATCTCCCTCCACTCTAGACGTTGCTCTGTTGGCATGAACTGTCCAAGGGCGCCATGTATGGATATAGGGTGCCCTCCCATAGTATAGAGTTTAATTGTAATTGGCATAGTATAGAATAGAGTTAGTTATGGCACTATATAGTGCCAACAAATCTAGATTGTGCCAATGCCAATGAAACTTTATCTCTATCTATAAATTGTGCCAGCTCATGGTCAGGTATGCCCCCTCTCCTATCAAGCTAACAACCAAATGCCATCCTCCCCTATCAAGCTAACGACTAAATACCAAGCTTGAGATCAAGGATGCCCTTGATAGAGCATATACGACCTATCAAGCTTGGGTCTCTAGACTCAAGATCAGGAAGCGATGAACCCCCCCAATTAGTAGGGCACACCGGATGAAGCTAACGACTGAATACCAAGCTTGAGATCAGGGATGCCCTTGATAGAGCATATACGACCTATCAAGCTTGGGTCTCTAGACTCAAGATCAGGAAGCGATGAACCCCCCCAATTAGTAGGGCACACCGAATAGATATAAGATATAGATATAAGGAAGGGGAGGGGAGTTGCCAGATCGGCTCAGCATATTTTTATAGATATGGGCTAGGCTCCTATCCAAACTCTGGGGGTGTCTAAGCAAAACATAAATGCCATCGGCCTATATATATGCGCCCTACCTATATATGGGGCACTCGACCGATGACTAGACTGCACTCAAACTCAATTGGGCCTTTCTTTATGCATGAGACCCTATCTATCCATGGGGAGTTACTTCATATGGGGACCGAGCCTCATTGGTTATGCACTCACGACAACATATCAAAATCACTAACGACCCTATCTATATATAGCAGCCCCATATAGATAGTCTAGTTTTTTTGGCCTATCTATATTCTATATGGCTAATGGATCCCCAACCCCTTATCTATATATGGTGGCCCCCATCCCACTATGGCAATTAGGCCCATAGGTCAAATTAGACCCCATATATATTAACTCCGACTCTATTCTATATATGCCCTATAGATCTATCTGGCATCGGGTTGGTTATGGATCATAGATGGAAATCCCACCTTGCCCTGCCCTACCCTAAAATAGATATAGATAGAGGTCTATATATCTATCTGGGGTCCCATAGTTTTTTTGGGTCATGAATAATATATCTTATCTATCTAGGAAACTCCAAATGTCTAGTTGGGCGGGAGCGGCCTCTCTTTATATAGATAGGGGGCCCGTCCCCTGTATGTGGATAGGAGATAGGGCCGACCCCTATCCATACTTGATCTCCGCTCTATCTATAAGACTGAACCAACCCAACCACAACCCCAACCCAAGCTGAGTTGATCGAGGGTAGGGCTCTAAGTTGAGTGCCCGAGGCCACAAGTTCGCATCGAGATAGAATTCGATCAACACTCTACTTTATACGAATGATACCCTTTTTCGCCTCGAGAGAACCTTGATCCCCTTTGCCATAACCCATCCCCATAGTGTGATGGCGGGGACCCATATCAAATTACCTATATAGAGGGGGAGAGGCGGGGCGGCTATCTAATCAGTATGGCCCACCCTATTTAATGCCTAGCCCAGAATCTAAGGCTATCAAAGTTGTTAGCTAGCCTTATAGGTAGTAATACAGAGTGAGCCTTAGCAAGCTGGGGCGGGTTGCAGCCCTATATCTATGTAAATATCTCCATATCTATATATAGGGGTTGATGGCTCATATATTGAATCTGAGGGTCTAAAAAACTGCCCCGTTGGAAACCCCCGTTGAAAACAAAACCTTTATCTGCCCCGTCAAGTTTTAATAAATATATGCAAAATCCATATTAGATGGATACAATTCTAACCATACACTGACTTCATGTCCACATCTATGACTGGAATGGCACTTCCTTTCTTATACGTGATGTTCATATGGAATTGCTAAAGATAAGAAGACCATTTCTGATGTCACTCTTGCTGCAACTTATTCTGAGTCTGCAAGAACTAAAGCGGCTTGTGATCTGTGTGGATCACAGTCTCCTTGCTCAAGATATAATGCTTACATGCTTGAAAAATATCATAAAGCTCACGATTATCGGTTGGGTAGTTTCTTACCGACGCGGTGAACGTTTCGATGTGGTAAGCAACTAGGTGACCATGTTGAGTGAGGATTGCTCCAAGTGCGAAGTCAAAAGCATCTGTCTCAAGCTCAAATGACTATTGAAGGTATGGTAAAGAAAGTACTAGTGTGGAACAGAGTCTGTATTTCAATTCTCCAAATGCTTTTTATGGTGCGACTTCCCAAATGAACTTTGCTTTAGCGCCACCTTTGGTAACCTGGTTCCAAGGCCAAGTCATGTGAGAAAAACCAAGTACAAATCTTGTATAGAAATTTGCTAATCCTAAGATGTTGCGAAGCTTTGTAAAATTCTTTGGTTGTGATCATCCTAAATGACTTGAATCTTGGTCAGGTCCACATGTACTCCTTGTGCGTCTACTATATATCCCAGATATTGTATATCTCATATATTAAATGAAATTTCTCCATGTTTGCATACAACTTGTGTTTCTACAAAGTGTCATGCACTTGTTTTATATGGCACATATGCTAATCCCATGTTTTGCTGAAGTAGGATGTTGTCAAAGTAGACTACAAATAAAGAAGTGAATGGCCTTAGAATGTCATTCATCATCCGCAAGAATGTAGTAGCTGGTACATTGGTCAAACTGAAGGGCATGACTAACCCTTCAAACAAATGAAGGTTGTCTTCCATACATCTATAGGTTCCACAGGAATCTAATGATACCCAGACTTAAGATCGATTTTGGTGAAAAATTTTGGACCGTGGAGCTTGTCCAACAAGTGCTTAATCCTTGGAAGAGGATAGCGGTTCTTCACTATGATCTTGTTGAGAGCTCTATAATTGATGCACAACCTCCATGTGTTGTATTTCTTTGGTGCAAGCACAAATTGGTTGCCACAAGGCAATGAGTTGGCCCTGATATGTCCTTTGTCCACGAGTTCATGGATCAGCCGCTTGATTTCTTCATTCTCCAAAAATGATCTACGATATAAAGAGGCATTAGATAGGGTAGTCTAGGGATCAAATCAATAGTGTGCTTCACCGCACAGTGTATAGGCACTTCTTTTGGTAGCTGAAAGATATCCTTGTATCCTGCCAACTTGCGGTTCAACTATGAGGTTTCTACTGCTACTGCTAAAGGAAATGCGGTATGAATTGGTGCCACAAAGACGTTCTTATGTATAGATCTTACAATCGAAATCACAAACTTATTACTAGATGTGACTAGCTTCTTACATTGCTTGGTGCTAATGAATGAGAGCTTAGGGGCTACTTCCGATATGTGGTATCTCATATCACCAACATCTACGACAACATTTTTAGGATTTGCCCTCATAGATTGCATGTCCATGGTAAAGATATGGTTGACCAAGTAAAACATCACATACCTCTAATAAAGGCATTGCAGAGCACTGTATATTAAAAAGGCTTGATGTTGTACACCAATTGACACTGTTGAGTGATGCATTTCTCAAATCCCACATTGAGCCATCCAATAGAGTAACGTTGTGGGTGAGGCGTCAATGGCAAGTTCAATCTACGAACTGTTTCAGGAGAAATCAGTTCTTCTGAATTCCATTGTCAACAATGAAGTGTACCAGTTGAGCATTGATCCACATCTAAGAACGGAATAATCTTTCTGCTTCCTTTGTTTCCACAGGGGTAGTACAGATGTTTGTAGTACCCACCATGGCACTAGGCTCAGAATCCATGATTTACTTACTTTTCTCCAATGATGTATTTGTACCCGTTGCTTCAAGTTGTGCAAGTAGAGTTTTCCTAGCTCGACATTCTTCATTGGAATTACTACTGAAGTTATGAAACTAACACCACTTGCCAGTCTTGGAATGTTTGTTCTGGTCATTTTACTATTGTTGTTTCTTTTGTGGAGGGTGTTTAGAGTTATTCCCTAATTTGGAATTTTGGTTGGAAGATTTAGACTATTGCTTGGTCTAAGACTTGGAATCTTTTGTCTTAGTCTTGGCCTTGGCCTTTGCTTCAAAATTTCAAGCAAATCTATAGGCTTATCTGATTGAAAAGATTGTAATAAATCCACATCTGGCTACATATGATGTCTCTAGCCTAACCAATATTTCAAAACAAGATTTTGCTCTGAAACGTGAATCCCGAGTTTTGACACCAAAGTAAGAAAAATGTGTATTGCTACACAAATTGTTCTTTGCCTTGGCACAATTGAGAGAAGTTGATGTATTGGTCATCATACGTGCCAACAAGTAATACGTTTCTTTGAGTGCCTCTACGAAACTATTTCATGTGTCTACAAATGTGTCTAAGTTAACTTCATCTTCACGATTTTCATATGAAGTGCAGTAGTTTTCCCACCATTTTTTTATTGATAAAGAAACTTTCAGAAGAGTGAATGTAATATTTTCTCTGTTAGAGAATTGATTAACCACGTAATATGAACAGATAAGGTTAAGCCACTAGTGCATTTACATCTATTTTGCCTTCAAACATAAGGATGTCTATATTGGCTTTTACCTTTTATGGCATTTGCCCACCAAACCGTTGATGAGAATGAGAGGTGTTGGAAGGAGTTTACTGCTTGAGAATCAACGAGAAGTGATCAATAATACTTGCTCGTTCACATGCATGGCGTTATTCCAAATCTTCCTGCTGTCTTTGCAATGCATCCTCTATCATCCATTTATGAAGTTGGTGTCGTCGAAGATTTGACTCCCATTGGAGGACATGAAGGAAGATATGATGAAGGGTCGCGAGTCTCGAGCCCTAACTCCCTGTAATTAGACCCTATATGAGTGGACCTACAAATAATGACGAAGTTCAGATGCACCACAATACCACTCGAAAACGATATGAAGTGTGTAGACTTTGATACCACTGATTTGAGACCCAAGAGGAGACCCGATGGACAACCTACTTAAATTGATTTAAGACGGTTACAAACGGAAGCAAATTTATGAATGACAAAATATGAAAATGCAATGCGTTCAAAGAACAAGTAAAGCAAAAAAGAGATGAAAATCAATGTAAAACTGTAATAGCAAGGTTTTATTATGCTATGTTCGGTACAATAGCTAAGAGATCAGATGTCCGGTGTCTATGTACTTCCTAGCTTCATTCTTCTATGTAACCAACTACAAAGAATGGGAGTGTACATTAATATATAGAGGAAGAAAGTGAAGTGTTGGTTGAACCATTACAACAGTTGGTAACAACCGTTTCATAACCGACAAGTGCGTTAGCGTCCCTAACTGTTGTCACTAATGAGCTGAGTGCTACAATACTGACAATGCAAGAGTTGTGAGATAACAAAAAAGTGGATTTGGATCTAACAAATTGGCACGTAGGCGTGAAACCATCTACCTATGTTGTTAACATTAATGCAAGGCCAGATATGCAACAACGGTGAACTAATGTAAGATCTATGGGCCCAAATCCCCCTAGATCATCTGTCCTGACAGATAGTTGATATTCAATAGCACAAATTTTCATAGAGGCTACAAATCCTAGGTAGACCTGCAAAATTTGGTACAGCTCGTACACAAATACATTGTACATTCTTAAATGAGAATGTTAGTTAGGCATAAGCATCTAGAAGGAAGGCGCCTAGGAGCTCGATAGCTATATCTATCGGAGTGCAAAGCAAGAAGCAAGCCCTGTAGATTTGAGAGTGTTCTATGGAGATCTGAATGATTCCATTATTGCAGCTCGAACCAATCATAGCATGTATCAGCAATTAATATATCTATGTAATGTTGTTTTCCTATTAATATAAATTTGAACTTGTATTTCAGCAATGTATCGAGAATGAGTGTGTGATTGTCTAGACTGCATGGTATAAGACATCCCTTCAGTAGGACCTCTAACCATGACTGCATCAACTAGTATCAAAGCAAGGTTTTTAACCTTGGCAAGTGTGGAGAAATTTTGCTTATGTAGAATTACAAGCAGAGCACTTACATCAATAGGATACGTGCCCATAAAGAAGGAAGATGCCATCCAGAAGATTTGCCATAGGAAACACAATTGCAGCCAACGTGCCTAGAAGATTGGACAAGGTCTTGGATGTTTTGTGTGTTGTGCAAACACGTTTAAATGCCATTGAGGATAGATGGCATGGGCTCATGCAGAGCGACGACCAGAGCGACGTTGAAGAGGAAGAATAAAATTAGGAATAACCAGGCCATGACATACATTATTCAGAGCCATTAAATATCCCAAGTACATGCTACAAATAACAAAGAAATCCTTAGCGGTAACAAGCAGCAGTAACAACAATAATCTTAAAAAATCTCAAGTAAATCTACGAAGACTAAATTAACAAATAGCCAACTATCCTAGGAGCTAGCCAACTAACCCCTGTAACACAGTGTTACATTATTATAAGATTTATTATCTAAGTATTCTAACACCCTCCCTTAATGATTAAATCAAATGTTTTAGTCGTTATTACAATAAGAGGATTAAGTCCATACATGAACCCAAAATGTAATCTTGCTGCCACTGCAACAATGTATCCAAATGTCCCTATTATCGTCAATCCATCTTACTAGAATAGATGGGTAATTAGCCACTGCAACTGCCAAGTGAAGTAGGAAATGGTGCTGAATAATGAGTTCATTGGGTTCTGTTGTGTCCTAAAGTGTTTTCTTGTCTTGAATGTGTCGTGTTTCCCCTATTTGTTTTTATAGTGATAAGTTCCAACAAAAACTAATAATATACATCAAGACTAAACAACATGGTATATCCCCTAAGGAATATCCCTGGGTCGAGCTGTTGAAAACCCAACACCTACTACTCTCCACTATTGAATAATTTTGGGACATCTATTGTGCACAAAACTCTTGCGCTCTTTGTATGCCCCTTCCACTTTCACCAACCTTTATAGAAAACTTCCATTTAGGTTTGACTTTGGTCTCCGCACCTGTGCTAGGCCTCAATACATGCGAAGTAACAAGAGCAAAATTTGCCTACTCTTCACCTTACACCTTTTGTTTTCTTGACCTTGTAAATTGCCCTTCAACAATTTAGGTAATTCATCTTTTTGTGCATCTTTCATCATGGTATGGTACCGATTTGTCTTCTTGTGTTGGCTTTCTTGATCTGATTGTGAAGATTGAGAAACACTCTCTTCACCACTCGAAACCTCCATAGAAGTTGACTCTTCTTGTTTTCTGTTTTTGAACCCTATTCATATTTAGTACTAGAACTTGTTCTAGAGACATCGTCAGCAAGTAACAATACAATAATATTAGTAGATTTACCATTATAAAAAAGGAATGACACTTTTTCATCGACAACATCATCCTTCCGCACCACAATCCTGTATGTAGAGACACCTAATAATATGCATGCATTCCTCTACTCACAATATCCAATAAACTTACATTTTGCCCAATATAGAAGCAATGGATCTGAAAACACAAAAATTACTTACATTAGGTGTTTTACTAGACCATGCTCCTTCTGGGGTTACATCTACAAGGCTTGTGTTAGACTTCAGTTGGGAGTGTACACAAATTTATTCACAACTTTTGCCCAGTATTGATATGGTACATTTTGGTTATGCACCATACACCGTACCATCTCCATGACTATCCAATTCTACCTTACCATGACTTCATTCTGTTGTGGAATAGTATATTTTCTATGTATACCTTCTTTCTTACAAAATTCCTTGAATTTATCCAACGTGGCTAGAAGATTGGACGAGGTCTTGGACATTTTTGTGTGTTTTGCAAACGTGCTTAGATGTCATTGAGGATAGATGGTATGGGTTCATGTCAAGGGACGACCAGAGCAACGTTGAAGAGGAAGAACGATGCACATAGGATGACATAGAAGATGAAGATGATGAAGCACACACGAATGTAGGCAAAGGTAGACTGTTGAGAGCTATCTTGCAGATAAGACAAGGAACAAAGGTGGACATACCATGTTTTTCGATATCTTTGAATCCTGAAGAGCTCATTGACTAGCTCACAGACATAAAATAATATTTTGAGTTTGAAGACATTAGCGACCCACAATGTGTGAAGATTGCACAGACCAAGTTGAAGAGTCACACGACACTATGGTGGACGAAAGTTCAGAACGAAAGGAAAGAAAAAGAGAAGATAACCCGATGGGGTCGAATGGTTGCGAAGATGAAAGGTAAATTCTTACCTGGCGACTACCAGATGGAGTTGTTCAAGTGATTGCAAGATATGAGGCAGAAAGAACTATCTGTCAAGGAGTACACACAAGATTTATACAAGATCCCCATCAGAGCGGATCATCGTGAAGTCGACAGAGATAAGGTCACAAGATACCTAAATGGGTTGAGGTTTGCCATCCAGGAAGAGCTGAGCATGACTCGAATCCAAACAATAAAAGAAGCCTATCGATTTCCACTAAAGGCTAAATAAAAATTTTGTCGTGCAGACAATAGAGCACCATGCGAGGTAAAGGAAGGTTTGCACATAGGAACATAGGAGGTAGCGCTACAAGAAACCAGTTGAGACAAGGGGAGAATATCACAACACACAATGCACAAGCGCATTAGTAAGGAGAACCGAGCAAGGAGTAAGGATATGTGCCAGCAAGTATATCTTATCCATCCAAACGGTGAGGAAGGGGAAGAGGATTCCCAGGAACATGCTTCAGATGTGGGCAGCCTAGACATAGGGTGTATGAATGTCCATAGACACAAAGGGAAAGTAGCAGAAGGTCTGAAACTATTACACATGGAGATGAGGAGTCTGTTGGATCTGTCAATCACTCTAAGGAACCAGAGTGCAAAGAAAACTTGATGATAAAGAGGGTGTTATGAAAGCTACCAAAGGAGGGTAATTAAGCGATGCAAAGAAAGAGCCTATTCCCAATAATCTACAAGTCGGGAGGCAAGTGTTGCAAAGCAATCATGGATAGCGATAGCACAAACAATCTAGTCTCGTGTGAGATAGTGGAGAAACTAGGTTTGAAGAAGGTGGCACATCCAAACCCATACAGAGTGTCATGGTTGAGAAGGGCCATTAGTTTTGGTGAACGAGCAGTGCTTGGTGAAATTCCAGACAGGCGCATACCAAGATGAGTTATGGTGTGATGTGATGCCCATGGATGTGTGTCATGTACTTTTGAGAAGGCCTTGGCAGTGTGACAAAAAAGTTGTGCATGATGGAAGAGTGAATATATCACTTGGAGAAAGATGGGAAGTTCACACTGAGTCCATGGAAGGACAAGGAGAAGAGTGCAACAGTGTTTGCACACGCATATTGATGGTGTCCAAAAAGGAATTCCTAAAAATGGTGGAAGAAGATAAGGCATGCTTTGTGCTCATGCCCAAGCCAAAGCAAGTGGAGTGCGCAACCACAAAAAAGTACTTCGTGCGAAGCAAAGGCATTGTTGGCAGAATTCACTGACCTTGTCTCAAGCGATCTACCAGATGGATTGTCACCAATGTGACATCAATTAGCATATGGATCTGATACCTAGAGCAAGTTTACTGAACAAGGAAGCATAGTGATTGTCGCCTCAAGAGAATAAAGTGAAAAGGCAAGTGCGCGACTTTTTTGATAATGGGTTGATTAGGGAAAGCCTAACCCTACATGGTACTTGCAGTATTAGCAACGAAGAAGGGAGAAGAATGGTGCATACACACAAACTCTAGGGCCATAAACAAAATCACGATCAAGTACGAATTTCCGTTGTGCATGGACGACTTGAGGGATTGCCCGAGTGGTGCCAAGAATTTCTCCAAAATCAATTTAAAGAGTGGGTATCATCAAATGAAAACCAGGGAAGTAGATGAATGAAAGGCAACCTTCAAGACAAGACTATATGAGTGGTTAGTGATGTCATTTGGACTAACAAACGCCCCAAGCATGCTCATAAGGTTGATGAACAAAGGGCTAAAATGCTTTTTGGGAAGTATGTTATGATATATTCGGATGATATTCTAGTGTTCAACATGACGAAGGAGGAACACCTGGTACATTTGTGGAATGTGTTGCAGATGTTGCGCAAGGAGAAGCTGTAGATAAATGTGAAGAAATGCAGCATCATGAAGAGAGAGTTGGTATACATGGATTTCATGATATCCCAATAAGGTCTGAAAATGGACCCAAATAAAATGCATGCAATAGTCGAGTGGCCATCACCAATGAGCGCATTCGAGTTGTGATTTTTCATGGTCTAGCAAGATTTTATATGAAGTTCATCAAGAAATTTAGCAACACTTGCGCAACGATTACAGAGGTGTTGACAGGGGATCGCAAGGCATTTACATGGACTCAAGAAGTTGAGTGCAATTTCCAAGAGCTGGAGAAGATGGTGACTGAGTAGCCGATGTTAGCACTACCAGATTTCAACAAGATGTTCCAAGTGGATTGTGATGCAAGTGGCGCAACGATTGAAGCAATGTTAATCCAAAAAGGTAAGCCCATCACATACTTCAATGAAAAGTTGAACGATGCAAAGAGGAAATATTTGGTCTATGACCAGGAGTTTTATGCTATTTTGCAAGCCCTCAAAAAGTGGAGGCACAACTTGTTGCCAAATAAGTGTGTTGTGCACAAACCATCAGGTGCTACAGTTCATCAACAACCAAGCAAAGTTGAATCAGCAACACATGAAGTGGGTCAAATCCCTGCAAAGCTACACATGTTAAAGCACAAAAATGAGAAATCGAATAAGGTTGTTGACGCGTTGTGCAAGGCAATGCTCATACTTAATGAGTTGCAAGTGTTAGTCATGGGATTTGTGTTGGACCCAAATTTTGTAATAATATATTCTAAGTATTTTGGACCCATAAACGTGGAAGAGCAGGGGCGTGAGAGAAGGCATAGAGGACCACGGCGCAAGAGAGAACGGTGCGGAAGAGAGAAACATGAGGGAACAACACAGAAGACCTTGGCACAGAACGATGAGTTGTGAAAGACAAGGATACAGAGAATGAGGAGCATAAGACGCAAGACTAGGCGAAGCACAAGACTAGGACAAGGGTGCAGGAAGCAGAGGCAGTTACAAAGCAGTTCATGGAAGTATTGAAGATTAATGGGAGCACGAATCTAGCACCATCTTGCGAAGCAGGAACACAAAAGCAAATATCTAGCATGGAGAGAGTAAATAGGGAATATTGGGCCCGAGTCAAAAGGAACTGTAACGGCTTGCCACGACTTTCTTTTTCTTAAAACAATTGTTGACTTGTCATCTATAATATATTAATGATGCAAACTACGAAGGGGTTCACTTGTGTATAAATACCCCTTTAGCTTTGTTTAGAAGTGGTTTTTGTTGGATGTAGACATGTTGATGTCAAGGTAGAGATCTAGAGGATTGTGCATTGTATGAAGTACCTTTGTAATATTTGATCATTGCGAATCTTGATGTGTTGAATCTATTTGGTGTTAATTATGCTTTATGATACAGAATAAATACTTGCACTGTGTGAATGCATCAAATGGCTAACTCTAGAATAATGTTTATAGTAACAAAGATTAAAAGGGTTAACTCAAGCGCCTAAGTAACATTGGTCTATATACCATCGCGCGACAGAACCAACAGGAACCGGTCTAGGCTGCGTGCCTTGAGTGAGCGCGTGAGGTCACTCATGTGATATGTCGACACATTAGCCCATTGGCTTCTTCCTTCCTCTAGGCATGCGACTAGTATTTAAGTCATGCAAAGTTAAGGAAAAAGATCCAACATTTTGGTTTCAATGGTTGGGACCCACTGCATTTGTTAGCAAGATGGTAGAAAGATGCTCGAGCAGCTATCTTTGGAAAACATCGAGCGCTGGGTTGGTACTGTAGAGAACTTTGCGCTTCAGCATCTTGAACCAGGAGTTTCTACATGCACATGGGTGAAGTAGCACTTATATGATTCCTTATATGAAACATTCTTTGTAGAATTACGCGTTTATTTGCATGCTTGGATTTCAGCATACGTGCAAGACTGTTCAAGAATTTATGAACAAAAGGCTCCTTGGTCAGTAGAGTGTTAAACAGCATTAGCAAAGCTGAAAGATATTTGGACACGTGTGATGGATGTGGGGTGGAAAGGGGCGCTCAATAGCTACATTTTAAAATGCGTTGGCTCTACATACTCTTGTCCGGAAGAAGCACAATTTAACTTCCTAAGGGAACCACACAGTAGATATTTCAAGCAATTTCCTTTAGACATTAAGAAGCTTATGGTCGATTATGGACTTGAGAACTTCCCCATGGACGGCTAAACTCTCTCGCCCATAAGCAACGCGATTGGTGGGGAAATGGAGGGTTTTGTATCAGTATGGGATTGGTAGTTCAACATGGAAGTCGAACAGCAAGAATTGTGGAAGCATAAGTATGATGAGGCCATGTGAAAGGCTATGAGAGGCAGCAATCCCAGGGGTAAGTGGGAAGATACTAGAAGTGCCACGGGAATCTGCATGAGGACAAAAAGGCATGATGAGTACTCCCTAACCACGGGTATTCGTCCTTCACTGGCGCAAGTACGCGTAGAAGAAGCAAGACAAACATTGATAGCGGAACCCAATCCAAATAGACCCAGTTCTCCCACCAAAGAGTATGCTCATGCATTTGAGTTTGACGGAATTCTTGTTAGAAATTGGGATACTAACAGTGCGGAATCTAAAATTGAATCTGAAACCGAGACCGTAAGGAATCTCTAGAAGTGCAAGATCAAGATAACAATTTACCATTAATTTCTACCTTTCCATTTCAAGAAAGACCCATGGCTCACCTTGGAATGCTCAGTGGACCAAATCTAACTAGTGGCCAAGCTACAGGACCAACAATAACTAATCAGCCTCCCCCAGCGCCCATTATCTCTAGTGCACCTATTGCTACAAGAAGCGTGGGAAGCAATACCAACAATAGTTCTACAAGAGCTAGAGGATCAGGTGACAACGTAGGAGGCATTGGTAGACCACCACAGGGTTCAGGAGGAGGAATTGGAGGAGCGCCACAACAAGGTCCACTGCACCCACCCAGTGCACCTACAGATTATTACGAGATGACAGTTCACTTGCCTGAATATCGAGGTGTCAAAAATGCAACAAAACATGTTCGATGAGTGCGGAGTATCACTTCCAAGCAAAAGGCAACTCGGTTTGCCACACTCTATTGGATCGCACGCACAAATGGTATCGCAAATTTGATCCCCAACAAGCGGTTGTGAATTATGAATTATTAAAAGCTACTTTTCTCCAAGAATTTGATATCTCTGAATTTGAGCAACAAAGTATTATTGCCTTAAAAGATATCAAGCAAGAGCTCACTAAGAGTGTGTGCACGTATGATGTGTGTTTCAAAACGCTTCTTTCGAAGCTATCATTTGAGATTAACCCAATGCAACATGCTCAGTGGTTTGTGGGAGGTTTATTACTTCCGTTCCAATGAGCCTTATCTCACAAAACTTTCATTGCACCACGTGAGGCATTGAAAGCCGCCCTCGGCGACAAAGCCGTGCAAAGTATAGATACGGGAATCAGCCCCTTTATGGAGGCTCAAATCGCTACGATGGCTTCTCAACTGGAGAAGCTTATGGCCAATAATGCTCATGACACCCACAATGACTTGTGGTATGTTGACTGTGAAGTAGAAGGCTTCCACAGAGGAATGTTCGTGTTGTATTGAAATAGTCCTTTGAGATTTGCAACGAAGATCATGATGCACCACCTAAGCTAAAGTGTTGCTATACTGTAAAATATGTGATGCATATATGCATGATATCAATGACTGTCGAGTCATTAATGAGATTCATGAAGCACGCATGCGCGAGGTATGTGTCAAACTTACATAGGTAATAACCAAGAGGCTAGTGGAGGTCGATCTTTCAGAGGTCTAGGGCATGGAAACAGACGCGGAGGTGGTTGTTTTCCACCTAGGACATGTTACAAGTGCAGTTCTCCGGACCACTACCAACGTGACTACACGGTCTATCCAACCTACACCTTTTGTAAAAATGAGCATCGCCTCGAAGAATGTCCCAAATGTTACCATTAATAAAGAACGGGATGAGAAGGGCGTTGGGATGATACATGTTACAAAAACTCCAAACACTCTGTGGTGACCGTGCCCTACCACCCCACCAACAGGACCCAAGGTCAATATTACTACACGGAGTGGCACTCATTCCCAACCAATTTCAGATCAACTTGTTGAAAAGGTTCAACATGAAGAACCTCATGCATAAAACTATCCAGATGCTCAACAACAAAAGGAAGTGTTGCACGACATAATCAGCTTGGTATAGGAACTGCAAGGTGAAATTGAGTTCCTAAAGGACAAGGATGCTACCGTACATGCCGAGATGCAGAGAAATATGATAACCACAGACTCAAGGCATGATGTGTTCCGAGAGCTGTGCAAACTCTTCCTTAATGAAGACATCATCCCTCTCCTAAAAAATTGGTTACGACAGCAAACAACAAAGCCTTTGGAGGATCATCATTTGAACCATGCATGATGACAAGAGACCCATATTCAATCAAACCCAAAATGTGACAAAGAGGTCCTTGTCAATGCATCCATTGATGGCTAGATGATTTGCGACATCCTGGTGGACAATGGCGCGGAGGTTAATGTTCTAACCAATGATGCCTGTAAAAAGACGGGGAGCCCCACTTTACAACCCTCCCCACGTCTTGTTCATGGCCAACAAGACTTGCCTACTGCCCATAGTCATTCTTAAGGATGCCACTATCAACATCTTGGGAGTCACATTCAAAGGTGATTTCGAGGTGATCGACCCTGTTGAAGCTGATGACTTCCCTACTCTTTTGGGTCGAGCTTGGTGCTATGCGAACAATGTTGACTTGCATTTCAAGAAGCAGTATATCAGCGTTGTGAATGACACAGTGCATAGTCATTCCTCTAAATAACGACAAAGGCCACCCCTTTGTGGAACCCATCAATGTTGATGAGGATGTTAATACAATTTATAACATTACTGCCCGAGGAAATGAAAATGTCCATCCTACTGCTGATGGCATCTTGCAATGGGAAGACGCTTTATCTATTTCTAACACTAGTAGTGTTGCTTGTGACCAATGGGCCCAAGACACATATGATCTAACAAGGCGCATTTGTGGTGTCTTATAAAGTTGCCTAAGTTCCCCTCCAACGCTCGCTCAATGCCACAAAATTGTTCGCCTCATTGATGGACGCCTGATGGCTGGACCACCCTTACAGTTGGACCCGGCACCTAGGTTTCATGGTCAGATGGAGGTCCGAGAATACTTATAGCAATTAGAGGCTTACTATGTTAAAGAGGATGAAAGGTTACGCATTATCAACTTTCTATTTCAAGGGATAGTTGCTCGTGGTGGTCTAATCATGGATACCACTTGGATCCATGGGAACAAGTACGCGCAACCATGCATCATCGCTTCCACCATGAGAACCGTGTTTGTGCCACCCTAAGTTACAATGGTATTGCCTCTTTGGAAGAACATATAACTCAATGTGAAAACCTTTGGAGCACTAACGAAACATTTCTATGGGATTTCTTATGGATGCATGCATTCTATGGTACTCTGCGCCCCTGGGTTAGGGCACGGTACATTCACCAAGAAACACACAAAGATATGGATGCCTAACAGCACATCAAACACGGTCTACTTGCCACATTTGCATTTTCTTCACCATATACGGATTTGAATTTGTCTCTACAGACGATCTGTCAGGTAGTTGTGGGTGATCAAGCATAGGTTGAAGACCGAATACGGCACATGCATGGTGAAATTGAGGGCAATTTGGCCATCTTCCAAGAACTTGATAATCCTGCCATGGCTCCATTGGAATTTAACTCTCAACTAGACCATGCCCATAGGGAACAGATATGAAAGGGCAAGCAAAATGTTGTGTACCAAGTTATGAGAGTACCAGTTCTGATCCACCAAAGCCATCATTCAACCACTTAAATCTACATACGAAGTGTCCGGATGTGATGTCAGAGATACGATGCAGTCCGGGCAGCAACCATATTCCGTGCCACTCCAAACGGTTCAATAGAACATTGGAATGTACGATGCGCCTAAACTAGCCACTATGAGGGTCTGATGTTGAGATAACCAAAATCTTTGAACTATTGCATAAATACCAAGACATTTTCCCATGCAACTACATGGAAATGAAAGGAGTGCATCCATAGTTAGGCAAGATGCACATCAAGACATTTTCCCACGCAACTAATTCTTAGAGGGTTTCACTATGGCATACTTTTGCTAGTGGAATTTACTATTACACACATATATGTGCACATTCTTAGTGGGTTTCACTATTGCATATTTTTATTAGTGGAATTCATTATTACACATGTGTGCACATTCTTAGTGGAGTTTACTATTGCAAACTTTTGCTAGTGGACTTCACTATTGCACCACTTTTTGGCCCCTCATGTTGGAAATGTGTTTTTCTTATTGAACCACATTTTTTATTGACCATGTGGACCCCTTGTGTAATGGAGTGTTTTCATGTGGTACACCCCCTCTTGGGGGGCCCTTGGATCTTTTTTTATGTGTGTGCTTCACAACTCTCCTCAACACTCTATTTATTCTCCTCTCTTACACTCATTCCTCATTCAATCCCCTTATTATTGAAATCAAACCCCCATTTTCAAAGCTTGAGCATTTTTTGTTCAACTTCTTCTCTCTCAAGACGAAAAACATTGGAGTGAGAAAATTTGGAGGACAAAAACCCTCTTGATTTCCATTGTTGAATTGGAAGACGCAAACCCTCTTTGTCCATGTGAGGTGATTCCATCTGGGAATAACATTTGTGCAAGATATTGTTGTAAGAAGCCGCTATAGTTGTTGATGTTGTTGCTGCAGATTTGAAGCATTAACAATTGAAGGTGGTGGTTGTTGAAAAATAGACGATTGATGCCTTCAATAAATATTACTGTATGGGTATATGGCTGCTGTAAATTATTATATGGGATTCATCTTCCAAGTAAGAATTTGTTGTTTGCAATTGATATTGTCTTCATGTATTATTATGTGTAATCAGTTGCTTGAATACGATGTAGTTGGGTTTTCAGTATTAACTGTTGTGTGTGTTATATAGTATTTGAATCATGTACAGTATTTACAAGGGAATTTCAATAAATTCCAGAATTCATAAAATTTCCCTAAAAAGGGACATTACACGTAGAGAGAGGTGCAGAAACAAGGAACTCAAGGTAGGAGCCCTTGTGTTGGCGCATTTGCGCAAGGAGAGATTTCCAAGAGGGGCATATAACATGTTGAAGATGTAGAAGATAGGACCATGTACGATCTTAAGCAAAATTTCAATGAACGCATGTGCGATCAAGTTGCCATAAGGAGTGGACATATCACCCATATTCAATGTGGCAGACTTGTATGAGTTCCACGAGGGGCAACAGAATGAAGAGGTAGAGGAAACAAAAGCGCAAGTATTTGACTAGAAGTCACGAATACCAAAGGAGGAGGAGGAGATAGAGGCCATATTGAACTCAAGAGGAATCAAAAGGATGCACGGAAAGGAGTACATGCAGTACTCAACGAAGTGGAAGAATCAAGCAACTGAAGACTCAACATGGTTGGATCTCATAGAGATTGGTCGCTGTGGGTATACTCTCGAAGATTTTGCCTTATGAGCAAGAGCTCACAAATTTTCAATTACCAAGGTGTCTGATGCAGGAGCATCCCAGGCGCAAGGAATCTTGCATCCCAAGGGCGGCTAAATCCAAGTTTTACGAAGTGTGAGTTGTGGCGCAATGCACAAGCGCGCAATTGTTTTGGGCGAAGGGCCAATGCACAGAAGTAAAGGCAAAGCTCGGTCGGCTGCGCAAGTTTAGAAGTTTTGTTTTGCGCAAGGGTTTGCACGGTGCGCAGTTGCACATGACCTGCCAAAGCAAAGGCACGATCAAAGCAAAGCTTAAGCAAGCATATGGCGCAAGCGCAGAAGTGCGACATAGGTGTAGAAGACAGTACCCACAGGGCTAACTTGCATAGTGCCATTGCGCATGAGGAGAGGATGGCACAAAAAGGTCAAGTATGCAAGATTTGGCACAGGGCGGACAATGGAATATTCAGACTTAACGCACTTCTATTGCAGAGCCACATAATCCTATAGTTTTCTGCCATAGACCCTAGACCAATCACGTGAGGAATAAGCAAGTGCAAAGGACAGTAGTTGGTGGAAGTAACTTCTAACAGATCTGTCCTAACAAGTAGTTAATATTCAATGGCACAAATCTTTTTAGGGGCTATATATCCTAGGTAGACCTGCAAGATTTAGTACAACTCTAACACAAATACATTGTACATTCTTAAATAAGCATGTCAGCTAGGCATAGAGGTCTAGAAAGCACCTAGGAGCCTGATGGCTATATAAGGAGGACTGGCTGGCTTAGAAAACATTATCAAGAAAGCTCTTAGGGGAGACTGTCGGATTGTAAAGTAAAAGAAAGAGTAAGAAGCAAGGCCTGTAGCGTTGAGAGTCTTGTACGGAGATCTGAGTGATTCCATTATTGTAATACAAACCTTGCATGTTGCAGCTCAAACCAAGCATACCTTGTAGGGAGAATATTTATGTAATCTTGTTTCTTATTAATATAAATCTGAACTTGTGTTTCAGCAGTGTATTGAGAGTGACTGAGTGTGTGATTATCTATACAGCGTGGTATAAGACATCTCTTCACTAGGACCCCTAAAAGCAACTACATCACCTGTCTGGTATCCTAATCTAATAAATTCCATTACAGGGTTTAAAAAGAGAACTTAAAAGCAAAATAAGATAAAGCCAATAGTGTATTATACCAAAAAAATCTGAAGATGATATAGGGCTAAATAGTAAGGGAGCAAAAACCAGGGGGAACTATAAGTCGCAAAACCTTTTTCCACGCATGGTGCAACTTAAAAACCTACTAAAAGTGCACAAAGGGACAAATCTAAAGACAAGAAGCATCATATTTGCTTGTACTAGGCAAAATAAAACTGCTCATAATTTATCAACAAAAAAAGGAAGGTTTGGTCACTGCATAAGAATTCATTCTTAAACTATAGATTAGGCTAGTTTTTTGTTTGTTTATCTTCTGAAATCAAAGAGAAATCCTAAAATATTACTTGTTATTGACCCTTAGAATAAAAACATGAAATATAAGATTCACATATAATTTCATTCATTGCAAGCCTTCACAGGCTGGAAATAATTATACACAAGAAAATCATCTCATCAGCAGTATTCCCAAAATGACCGTACCTGCAATCATTAATGCAAAAAATATGACTTTACCTGAGTTGGTCCAGAAAGTCTTCCAAATCTTGGTGAGAGAAATTTCCTCTCCCCCCCTCATCTTCCTTACACCTTGCAGAAAAATAGAAGATTAACCAAAGTACTAGAAAGTAAGTCTGCGCTAGGGTTACTGTAAAAGATGTAAAGAATTGGCCACCAACTTCCTTAAGCATCCAACTGAAGCTCCGTCCACAGAAAAATGCTTCAAGAATTTTAATTACAGCGGCTTGAAATGCCATGTTCTTTACCAGATTCCACCCTTTGTTCAAAGCTTCACGGCCAGAATAATCTCTTTCCATGATGGCTACCCAGCAGCCCACAATGTAAGTACTATAAATCAGCCAATCAAACAAATACTGGAAACTTAGGAAAACCCCTATCCTAAAAAACATACCTATGCCAGTGGCCAAATCATCCTTCCATGGAGCCAGGACAGCAAATGGCATGACAGACAACCTATAAACCAATTTTTCAATCTGATCCTTCTCCAAGACATTTCCAAACAAAAACTTAGCCAAGAATTGGTTCTGAAGTTCTTGAAGAAACCCAATCAAAATTGAAAACCACATTAGTTTCCAAATGCCAGACCTGAGGCTTGGTCTGAGTAATTGCTTAATGGAGGCACTCTTGCCCATGTGAGTGCTAGTGACAACAAAGGCTACAACTCTGAGAACAAATGCACCCTCAAACATGACAACTAAGAGAATAGCAAAGGAAACTAGCAGAATGATAGACAACACAAGAACCAAAGTTCTTTCTGCTCCTGGAGGCATTGTTCCTTGATTGAATATGCTTGTAGAAGACGAGGTCCTAGTTCGTTGCTTGTGCAGTTTCTTACCAATAATTTTCTTGGTCTCATTTCCAATCCTATGAACCATTTTCACTGACCCAACCACTGGAGGTTGAATCATCTCATCTCCATCTTCAACCACCTTTCCAGCCACATCAGGGGCACCGTCTGATTCATTCTCTAATTCAGTAAAATGTTCATTGTGGGTACTTCCTGGTTCATTGGGGCTTATGTTGTGGGCCGTCTCTGAATCACTCTCTAATTGATTGAGCTGGGTGACATGTGACTCATCAAGGTCTTTATTCTCTGATGGATTTTCCAATTGAAAGAGCTTTTCAAAGCGGGTATACTCTGATTCATTCGGTAATTTGTCAACTGTTTCTGGCTCATTGGGTTTAACATAACCAATACCCTCTGATTCATTCGGCAATTTGTCAACTGTTTCTGGCTCACTGGGTTTTACATAACCAATACCATCTGATTCACGGGGATTTTCATTTTGAGTCTTCTCTAATTCATGGAATCGATTTATTTTTCCTCCTGTTCCGTCAGGTAATTGATCTCCTCTCTCGCTGGGCCCAGATTGCTGGCTCCCGGACTGTTCTAATCCGCCTTTTTCTGGTCGGCTATCTGCTATCTGAACCAATTCCTCAGAAGTCCCGTTGGTTGTGCGTGTTGGTGCAAAAAGTGCATATAGAAAACGACCCAATAAAGAATTCACATCCCCCTGCT
The DNA here is from genome assembly GCA_037957365.1 of Torreya grandis. Classification (NCBI taxonomy): domain Eukaryota; kingdom Viridiplantae; phylum Streptophyta; class Pinopsida; order Cupressales; family Taxaceae; genus Torreya; species Torreya grandis. Next base: position 4,749,063 of record JARHVA010000225.1, on the reverse strand, counting down.
TTACTTCATTACCCTTATCATTTGAGTGGATTGGAAAAAGGGATTTTCCACGGAAATTAAAATCCACTGAAAGACTAGTGTCGTTAAACTTCAAAGAGAATCCAGACAGATCGGTGGCACGGTCGATAGCAGTTTCATATACAGAAGACAAAAGAGCAATGCTTACAAAGACCCAAATACTTGCCTTGTATGAGACTGCTGCTTGTTTAAACAACTGAGGGGTGCTCTGAAGGTACAGATCTGCTCTTGCCATTCTTTGTTCCTCCTTATATGGACTTTCTGTAATTTTCGCGTGAAATTAGATCAGAACTCCTGCAAATCATGGTTCAAACAGGCCTAAGCCAGACCAAAACTAGTAAATTTCTCGGTTTCCTCTTCCGTTTTTATTGGGAGTGATTATCAAGAAAAGTTGCACCCGACAAAAAGTGTCATTGCTGATTCATCTTCACAGAGACTGCATCCTCTTTGTTACTTAAAAAAGTCTCCGACCCTCCGTTTTAAAATGCATAGAATTTTCAACTGAAATGGGGGTGAAGTCGACTAATGGAGAATGCTTGTTCTAAAAGAGTTTACCATTGATTTTCGTGAACTAATTTTGATGAAATTCATATTTCGAAATACTCTCATTAACTATTGATATTATACAGGGGGATATTATAAATATTTTGAACAATTTTAAAATAATTGAAAGGTTTCACATAAGTTAATTAGTTTATAATTATTATTGTAATGATATTTTTTTATAATTTTTTTTGGTAATAATTATTTAGAATTTTATGAAGATATTTATAAATAGATTTTAGGTATTTATTACTCGTTAAATTGTATGATTTTAAGATGTTTTTATATTTATTGATTATTGATTTAAATTAAGTATTATTCATGTATTTTGTGAATTTTTGATGTCTTCTTTTTTTTTTTTTGGTGTCCTCTATTTGTCATATTTTTTTTCTAATTTTTTGTTCTTTTGAGTTCCTTATCCAGAAGGTCTAAAATATATTAAGGATATTTTAGAGCGTATGAATGGTCATAACAATATTATGTGCCCCCTTACGACTAGAGTACACTCATTTTCTGTGTTTCGTTTTACCTTGTGAGCTTTTGATATTGATTTGTGTGTCAATAAAGGTCTTTATTTGAATTCAAATGTTTATAAATACACATACATCTTAGGTCATTTAAGATAAAGAATTCAATAAGTATATTGAGTATTTTATAAATAAATAATTGAACACTTGCAAGAATTCTAGAGGAAATCAAGCATTCACTAAAGCACACAAGTTTATGTTTAGACACACCGCATGACATTAGTTTGCATGTTATTGGAAATTCTTCATTCATTAGGCTTATTGCTTTTGATATTATTACTATCTAGGGGCTAAAAAATATCAATATAGTTTGATTATTCTCTAGTTTAATACAGGCTTATAACATAAGTTGTTTTCCTTAAGTTGGTATATATTGTTACTCAATTAAGACAAGAAGAAACATTATGTATTGTAAGTGATCCAAGTAAAATATTGGGAAACTAAGAGAGGTTTTTATTAGTCTGAACTAAGTGAGCACAATCATAAAAAAACTTTGGGTATTTTTACACTTTTATCTTGAATGATTAGAATGATTAGACAAGTAGGAATATCTGAGGTGGAAGAGAATCATCCAAACAAACTTCTCTAGTCATTGTAAAATCTATGGGTTATCTTCTTATTACTTATGAACACACATTTTCATTGTCACCTTTTAACAAATTTTGTAAAAGATCCTGAAATAAAAACAAGTAATCTTAAAACCCATGTTTTCTCTATTTGTAAATTTAGAATTAATTAATTAGGTTTGATTATTATTTTATGCATGCTATTTAGCCTAGTTAAAAGTAATTGAGTATTTGTGTTATAATTTAGTGTAAGTCCATTTATCGATATCACACCTCCAAGGATTATTGAAATAAGAGAGTTTCTTTAAAAGTATTTTTTTTTTTTTTTTTTAAATATCACATTAAAAGTACTTATTATAGTATTATAAATTAGCTACTTTTAATTAAGCATCCAAAACACATATAAAATATATTAAACAATGTCTAGTTATTTATAACGATCAAATATGTAAAGAAATGAGGGAAATATAAGACTTTTCTCCTTTACACACTATCATACATTTGTCTTTGCAATTTGGACCTAAAAATGTCTACCAAAGTTGTGACGATTGTCACACTAAAATCTAGAAGTGAATGGAGATAAAGTCCAAGAAATTACAAATGCTTCTAACATAATACCAAGACCATACAAACACTTATTTCAAGTGATTTTCTACCTAAATTCTGATTTTCTAGGTCTATTCATTTGTTCCTACTATATCACTTCCTCACTTTAATTTTGCTCGCCACAACTCTTTTCTTCATGTAATGTACTCAACCAAGAATATAATAAAAAGGGGATACAATAGGATTGGGTGTTTTTTTGCACGTGAAAAACACACGTTGTCATCTACACTCAACCTCTCAAGGCCTAGCTGAGACAGTGGATGTAATGAATGGATGATGGGTGGAACTAGGGATTGGGTTGATTATTTGATGGAATGTGGTTTAGAATGATGGGTGGCATAGGATTTTAGTTTGGTACCAAACGAGTTTTTTAGTGTCACACTTATTGTTGAGAGCATCCAACTAGGTAGAAATAAAACTCAAAGGTCCCTCAGTGTTGATAATGACAAGGAGCCGAAGCTCTTGATCAAAATTTGGAATGTCAAAGTGAGAATGGTTTGGTTGAATGACTCAAGGGATATGGTTGACTCTATCAATTTGATTATTCCATGTAAATGTTATACACAAATGTGAATGATATACGATGAGGCTAGTCCTGAAAAAAAAGAAAAAAAGAAATTAGGGTGACTAGGTGAGAATGACGTTATATTGATGGCCTCAATTTTGAGGAAGGACAATGATATGTGGATCATGGATTTGCTCTTGCTCTTCCAGAGCATTGAGACAGAGTCTACAATGAAGTGTGGGATTGATGTGGAATGTAAAACTTCTCTCTTGATCTTAGTGCTAATGTCATATTGAATGTTGGTGCTAGGACCTATGGCTCTAACTCTAGGGAAAATAACTACTCTATGGAGATAAGGACACTCTGAGAGAATCATCCAAGAGGTAAGGTGATGTAATATGTAAAGACAAGAGCTTGTTTTTAAGGCAATGTATGATAGGACTTGTTTTTTTATGAGAAGCAATGTTTTAGGATGCTCATGCTTGTTTGGACAAGGTTTTCATTATTTTTTTAAGCTTTTACAAGACTTTAACTGAAAGTAAGTAAGCTAAATTACTTGCAAGAAATAAATTACTGAAAGAAAAGAGTAATGAATAACTGTAAATAAAGTGAAAGAGAGAATTGCAATCCTTTCTTTTTCATTATTTCTATTACTTTTCCAATGCATGCAATGTTGAGAAAACTAAATCTAATCTTAATAGTGCAAATATTGATTTTTGCCTTTCATATATGCAATTTAAATGAATTTCTTTTTGTATTTTCATATTATGAATGAATGAATGAAAGTATTTTGAAAATTAGGTTCCTTCTAACATGCAAGTAAATACCAAAATTGGGTTTTGATTCTAAGCAGTGAGACTACCAAGTATCTAGAGATTCATTTGTATATGCAAGCTAAAACTAGTTTCTAGTATTTCCAATGAATGTGCACAAAGTTTAAATGATTTATTACAAATGGAAGTGAATACCCAAGTTCTGATTTTTTGATTTTATGAGTTGAAAAAAATAATTATATCTCATGAAAATAGCTAAAATCAGTGTTGAAATAACACCCTTTGTTTGCCTAGGTTTTTCTAGAGTTTTTTTACATGCATGTGTGCTTATTTATTTGTAAAATATAAGCTTGTTTCAAAATAAAATTGGATAGTTTCAAAGCTGAAAATTATTGTTTTATTTCCTTGAAATTTACCTAATGCTTGAATGAAAGACTGAGTGTTTTCAAGAAAATCTATGATGTGTATGCAAGCAAATAAAGAATTTAAATATTATTTTTGGTGTAAAAGAAGGAGAGAAAAATATTTATTTTCCTATCCAGTGTCTTTTTAAAAATCAAATCTAACCTAATGAATGGAAATAAAGTAAACTACTCTAATCTTCTAATAAAATAAACAAAACAAAAAGTATATATCCCAAACATGGTCAAGGTGAGACTAGTTGGAAGTAAGAGATGTATTTGATGTGATTTTTTCCTCAATGTGCTAGCCCCTCCACTCAAACAAGATTGCAACTACTATCTTGCCAAGTATGGCACAAAAAAAATAATAGAAAAAGGGGGAATGAAGAAGGACACAACTCCAACGAAGAGAGTAATTGATTATGGTTGGCTAGTACACTAATCGTAGTGAACTGGTTGCTAATTCAATAACTTTCCTTCTATATAATTGTGTAGTCTAGCATGAATAATCAAAGATGGAGCTTAAAAGCAATGGCAAGCAGGATGTGGTTGTAATAAGCTTCGAACACCAATCTCCAATACAACTTTTTTGGATATAAAATTCCTTTAAATTTGAGATACTTGTAGGAGAAATATGGAGCTTGCAAGGGTGAGCTTAATTATTGGTTAACTAGAAGTTAAACTTATGAAGGATGGGGAGTGATAAAAATGAGAGTGGGAGTGAACTGGGAAGCAATGAAGTGGTCTCAAGGTGGATAATTTCAAAAAACATGAAGAAAATCATTCAAATGCATGAAAAACTTGAGTTTAAGAAGTTAGAAATAGAGCATAAACAATTGGTATCAAAACCACCCCTATTTACAGGTGATGATTACACAACCACCACCTTTTGTGATAGAACCACCCTAATGGTGAAAGTTCCATTAGGTAAATTTACAAAATCTTCACGGTGGTTTCATCATCTTCGGGGTAGTTATGTAAGGGAGAAGGGTGGTTCCATTGCCAAAGAGGGTGGTTTTGTCCTACTTAGAAAGGGTTCAAAATAACACAATAAAAATACAAAAAGGCCTATAAGAGAGGTTTAAGAGGGACCAAGAGAGAGATAGGGAGAGAGTAGGGACAAAATGTCAGATAGAACCCACTTGAGCGTAGTTTGAAGATCACTACATCATCACTAGACATTGTATCAGAAATATCACACCATGTAATTTTTGGGTGCGTACATATTTCCCCATCAGAAGGATGCCTTGTCATTAATTAATAAGGGTATAATCCCAAGCAGTGGCATGTAAAAGGGAAATGGAGGGTTAGAAATACTTACCTCATGGCATAGTGAATCCCACCGAGACTTCATGCAGCCTATGGACAAAAGATGGGTATCAAGTGAAATATAACAAAGAATCAAAAAATACACTATGTAATCAAATCATGGATGAGGGTAATTAAATTTGTGTAGGGAAGATCATACTACCTGAATCATCTTATCGAGTGATTGAATTTGGTGCCAAGTCATTGCATACTTGTAAAATCATAAAAACTTGTTATGAGAAATAAAAAATCATTAAAACATTAGTTTTGAATTATGAATCATGAAATTTAGCAATGATGTGATTTATAAACATGAAAAATAAGATTATATGAGAGAATCTTCTAAAAATAGAAAGTTTTTAAACCCAAACAACTAGTTGGGGGGGCATATATTCAAAAAATTGTTAAAAATAGAATCATTTGTGTCTTATGCATTTTGAGTAATTTGAGCTCTGAGTTGAAAGTGATGGAATTGAGCCAAGAAGCAATAGTTATGATGAGTATAGAGTGAGGATGGCCAATGCACTAGTGTTAGGTGGAGTAGGAAAGGGACTAGTTGGTTTTATCGAATTTTCCTCTTTTGCCCCAATTTTGAAATTTTGGTTGAGAAAAACTAAAAATTCAATGAAATGTCAAATTCATAGTGTAGGAATTTTTTTTTAATGGGGGGTGTAGGATGGGAATGTGTATTTTTTTTGCATTTTGGGTGATTTTGAGGGAGATTATGGTTTTTTAGGATAGATGTGGCCGGTATTCAAAATCTGTGCATCAAGACAGAACTGTTGTTTATGAAAATTGACAGTCATGTGACCACTATGATGGTTTCACAACTATCACAGTCATGGGGATGGGTAGTAGAATAACTACCACATATGTGTTGGTTTCATCATCAACATAGAACTACCTAGGATGGTTATGTAACCATTGGGATGATTTCATAATTATCATATACAAAAGGGGGTAGTTTCGTAACTGCCACCTACAAAAGAGGTGATTTTGTAAGGAAGGGAGGGAAAACCTCATAAAACCAAAATGGATCCAAGGAGATAGACTAAGGTTTTATTTAGGGTGTTTGTATGTTGTAGGGGACCTATATTTGATGGAACAGATCTAAGGATCAAGAGTGGTTCCCTTGCATTATGGCATTGCTAACAATGAATGAGTTGGTTATATTAGATCATGTTGAAATCCTTTGGATTACATAGTCAAGGATTGTCCCCACTTCCAATAGGCTATTACATGACTTGCTTACTTACTAGGACCTTGACTAGAACACTTTCATGTTCCCTCAGGCCCAAGGGGAGTGGACTATCACTATGGTGGATGTCTACATGATTACTAGCTTACTAACAACATGTCGATTAGTGGCCCTTTGGGAGGCCATGAGTAGAATAGAGGTAAAGGGTTGGGTTGAGAACTTTGGTGTTGATAATGCACTTGATGTGGGTGTGAAGTATGGGATTAGGCTTTCCAAGGTTAAAGGATCTATGATCCCTAATCTGTGTAAGATGATCATTAGTATTATTTCATCCTTGTTAGTGGGGGACAAGGGTACTAAGATACTCTTACATAGCTTGCCCTCAATCATCCACAATATGGAGGAGATAGGATCTTATTTCTCTTGGGCCCAAGAGATCATGGCCCATACGTATAGGGATTTGTACCATGTAGCTTGATTGGAGGCTTTATCTATCAATCACCCCAAGCTCCTCATGAGATGTGTGTATGAGCGGATGATCCCCTACTAAATGGGACTGACCATTAGACATGCAAAGGTCATCAAGGCTTCACAGTGGATAGATGTGGAACTATTATGAGAATTATCTTAGGTAGTCAGGACCCTAAATATAGATTTGATAGATATGCCCTACCAAGGAATGATTGTGCAGTAGGATGCAAAGGGTGTTGTTTAGCCCTAAATTTAGATAATTGGGTGGGGATATATAGGGTTAATGAATATTTATTATCTTTTACATAAGGGTGTGATCTAATCTAATAAGCATGCCAATCAATAGAAAACTCATATAAATAATATTCTAAATTTATACAACTGAGATTGCTAAAAATAATAAATTACAACTATTGATAGACATTGCGATAAATTAGAAATAAATGATACTTAGTTGGTTTAATGTGTGTGTGTATGTCTGAGTAGGAATAGGATGGAAGTGGATTGAAAGATGATCTTGGAATAGTTTTTAGTTTTTAGAAATATCCTTTTTAAATCCTTGGACACTTGTGTTAGATTAGGATAATTGCTTCGACACATATGCCTAACTCTAAGGCGGGTATCCTATACATAATATTGGGTAGATCTAGGTGCGACCAACTGGAGCTTTTTGAGTTTTAAGTCACCTTTCTTCTTATGTATTCAAATCATGCACTTAGATTGTCACTCTTTTTCAAATGATCAAACCCTAGCTTTTCACCCTTGGAATGACTGTGGAAAAAATGGGTTAGTGGGCTCATAGTGTTGAGTTGACTCCAAAGAGCCCTCTATCAATGGGCACTACCTACATAGACAATAATCTGAAGAGGGCCTCAAATTGATGTAGTTATCCCCTATATGTTAGCTTGTGTACACACAAGGTGCAATCTGTGATAAGCAAAGACATGCATTGACCTAGCTTGTAACATGGAAAATATGGATCACAAAATACTCTTTGAATGCTTTATACCTGTAGAAAGACCGATCCTATGACTGATATGGAAATAGGGATAAATAGGGTAAATTTTTTCACTCGAATGCTTGATTGAATTCTTCTTGGTATATTTCCTTGTGAGTTGTACGTGGTTTCCAAGTGAGGTATAAATGAGGGTTGATCTTATATATGTACCAATCGATTTTAGAAATAGCTCAAATTAAAGAACTTAGACCAACCTTTTGGATATGTTTATTTTTAAAATTGGATGAATTTTGGGCACTTAATACTTTTTATAAAAATGGGTTATTGTGTCAACACAAGTGTCTACCTAGGACTCAAGGGTCTAGGGGGCTAGAAAATAGATGTAGATCTAAAACTAACAATGAAGGATAACAATCAAGTTTAAAGCTTTTTGCACAATATAGAAGGCCTAAATCATATGAATAATATTGGTTAAACTAAGAGATAAGAACTTTAGGCAAAAATAAATAGTGAGCGTAAGTCTTTCAATAGTGGGAAGGTCTAAAACTAAAAAGTACAACCATGATAGGTTTTTTCCAAGTGTACAAGACTTGAGGTACTATACAAATCAGATTTTAATATCTACATTTCCCCCCATTTAATATAGTAATGAAATTGTTATTTTAAAAGAAATAAATGAGTACCTAGGTGTGTACAACACACCTTGCCTTTGCATGAGCCTACATTTAGTGTTTTCCTAGTGACTAGCCTATAGCCAAGAGCATGTTACAATATATAATTAGTGTATGAATTCTAAAATTGAAATAATTTGAAATATTTTAAAGTAAAAGAGCAAGGTTAGGAGTACACATTTGTGTCAATGCAACCACCTTTCCTTTTGGCAATTTGATTTGAAAAGATACATCATTATGAATTATTGAAGCTAATATTAAGACAATTTTGAACGTACAAGTACATGTATATATAGATATTGGAGGACACATGCCCCCAATCTTGGTGTAAAGGTGAGTTGTAACACTACCATTGAGCTTGTTTCATCTCAATCATGTAACCCAAATATGTGCATAACATGGTGAGTGTGAGTGATTTAATCAAGTCACACTACATATCTAGTGAAGGTGGATGATTTAATCAAATAAAGCCTATAAATTTGGTGAATTTAGTTGATTTAATCAAATCTAAATTATAAATTTGGTAAGATTGAGTGGTTTAATCACCTCAACCTTCCAAAGATGAACTAACTACTATAGTAGATTGGCTTCATAACATTCCATAATAATCCATCCTGGGTATGATAATAATCCATAATAGTACTTGAAATCTAGAAATTGATTTGATTTTGGAATTTTAGTTGCCCTTTGCATAACATATGTACCTTATATATTTCTCAATATGAAATATAGGTATAATAACAATACCAATGTATATAATGTTACCATAAATGTGTATATGACTCATATAACTATGAAATCTAGTGATTTTGAAATCAGTGCAAGTGTGGAGGACAATTTTCTATGACAATGTCCCCATTGAATCTAGAGAATCTGAGAACTGGTGTAAATGTGGAGATTATGTTTCCATAACATGTCCCCACTATAACCTGGAGATGTTGAGTATTGAGTAAGTATGGAGGTCATGCATTTTTTAATGCCTATAATTTAATAGGGAAGTGTGTAAGTCATGCCTCTATGACATGCCCCCACTTATATGCCCCCTTCTAAGGTGAGGGGAAAGAGAATATGTTAGTTACCTTACCTCAAAAGGATAAGATAATTGTATAAGTTGTGTATGGATCATGTAGCATTAGGAATAACATGTATAAGTAGTTATAACATTGAAGCATGCAATATATGAACTTCAAGTCCTAACATACATGATATATATCATGGCAATGCCTAGAGAGTAATAATACAAGCTTAGTAAGAAATCAAACACACACACACACACACAAGATAACTCAAAATTAAAGCAAAAGGAACTGGTCTAAGGAGACCTTGTACAAGGGGCATGATCAAATGCCACACAATTGAAGGGACATGACTTATTCAAATGTAAACAAAGTATAGAGTGACATATGCAAATTTTCATACAACAAACAATGACATATTCAAATGTCCATATAGTAAACAATGACATATTCAAATGTCCAAATAGGTAAACAAAGGCATATGGGCCATAGTCAATGAAACATATTAAAATTCTCAAACATGCAATACAGTGCAAGACAATAACAAGCAAGGAACACACTCAAGGAAGTGCATAAATGAGATCATTAAATATAGGTAACCAACATGAACATAACATATTGGTTCCTACAAATATGTGTTTGCAAAAATGTTAAGTACATAGCATATCAAGTACACTATGAAAGGTATAAATATGGATATAGGCATGCATGAGTATATAAGCTCAAACATGATAATGGAAAGTAATCATAGAATAATTTAACCTATGTGTTCATGATCAAAGAAGTAGATGCCCCCAATGTAATTATGACATGAGTGGAGGGAACGCCTGACATGTATGTACATATATCATGTATATGGGTATGCATGTACCATACTCAAAAGAGGAGTGAAACACATGTTTATATAAAAAATAATGATGTTCTATCTACTAACATAGAGAAAATAGCATATGTTTAAGAAATAGTATAACTGTATACACCCTAAATTGTTCAATCAACCACACATATCATGTCTTTTCATAGTCCTTTCACAAGACTCTAACTAGAGAATATGAGCCTTGTTCACATTAGCTATGTCTTTTATTTTTACTCATCTTGGTCTTATTTCGTACTTGAGTCACCTTTTTGCTTATTACCAGTCATCCGTAGACTTTTGAAACCTCATTCCACCTCAGCCATGTTAGATTTCCCATGTTTATTCCATCCCCCTAGGTCCCGAGCCTATACGACAGGAACAGTAGGATTGGACTACAGTGTTGGACCCTAGGGTGTCCATTTCCAAAGCTCCTATCCAAGGTTATTTTGAGCTCCAACAGTTAGTTTCCCTTGCTTAATGAGTCCCAACCCCTTTCTTAGCTTCATCCATAAGTTTTCCAATGTCAACCTAATGTGAATAAAGCTCCCAATTCGAAATAAAGAGTCTCTTATATAAAGGACTACACAATGCATTTTATAAGGAACACTTACTACTTTGGCATAGTACATGATTAAAAAGTAGTCAATAGTATAGCTCAGCATTCTGCATCACACATAGACTTGCATGCTTGATCAAGGAAGGGCCTAAGTGAAAGTTCATTATTTCATCTACCATGTGCATTGATTATGCATGTTCCCTAAGGGAGAACTACATTTGATCTGAGACCCTAGCTTGAGGGTTAATATAGGCAGTGATAAGGACAATAGGGGTTCTAGATATTGCAATCATTCTTCTCCTAACCTAGTTTCCCCCTTATGCTTTTGATGTATTTGATGTTTCATGTGTAGATAGATCTAAGGTTTTGATATTGAAATGGACCTATAGCAAGCTCTATCAACATTTAGACTCTAAAATTTCATATATAGGCTCACACAAAGACAGTGGACAAAACCCATAAAGATCATACCTTTAGGACAATAACGACAAAAAAGGACTATAGTGCCAAACCCTAAGGTGTCCATTTTTAGCGCTCCTATCCTTTCATTAAATGAAAATCATATTCAAGTTCCAGACATCTTCCCAGTCTTGTGCAACAGTTTTTAGCACCTAGATCATCTGTCTCAGTCTATTTTTCTAAATAAGTTTATTTCTCTCCCTATATAATTGATGTAATTAATTTTGATCAAAATCTGTATTTTATTATATTTGATTGGATTTTTCCCCTTATTCCAAACCCTTTTTTGTTTAGTAACTAGACCCTAGTTTTCCAAAAATAATAAAATAACAACTAGGAACATGTTGGTTTTTTTGGTATTTTTTAATTCATTTGAATGTTTTTGTCTTTTCTTGAAAATTTGATTTTTTTTTGTATTTTTGGAATATTTGGGAATGTTTACGATCAAAAGTGAGATTAATGGACTTTAGGATGGCCACTATTGATTGTGTATTGGATCCTATACCTTGGAGCCAAATAATGATTTGTATGATGCCCATGCATTCTATGATATCATCAATAATACTTTGTTCTTCTTAGAGGTTGTAAAGGAGGTAATGTGATCAAGTTTTGTTTAAGTAGTAACCTTAGCATCTCACTCGGACCTTTATTAGCCTTTTGCATATTATGTAAATCAATTATTATAAATAAATTTTCTTTGAACTCTTGATTTTGAAATGATCCTTCATTTGGCACAACATTGGTGGAAGATACAAATGTATGTGTATTACTAGCACATTTTGAGTTTTGCATATATAAAAGATAATTTTGCAATGATGCATGCTTAGAGCTCAAATATTGGCTTTGATTTTGGAGCTCTTCTATAGTGATGGTAAGTTGATCTAGAAAGGTTTGACCAACACAAACCTTGGGTATCACAGATTGCATAAGCATACCCCCACCATCAATGGTAGGTGTCAGTGGGTGGGGGGGGAGGGGGAGGTTTGAGGAAGGGAATATTGATTACCTTTATTTGAAATCATATGATGGGCCACCTTACCCCTTAGAAGATTGATAACATGGACCTAGTTAGAGGGATGGTAGTTGTCACCCTCCTTAGGGTTAGGAAGGGGGAAAGGTTTCATTTTATCTATTTGAAATATTCTAAATACTGAAATGAGGATCGAATAGAAAAGGCACATGAAATTTAGAGGAAAATCCATGTATTATTTTGAGGATAATGGGCTTATATGTGGTTTAGAATGATTAGATTAGACTTCACATAAGGGTGGTTAACTAATATAATAAGGAGGCCAATTAATATAAAACACAGACAAATAATATTTTAAATTTATATAACAAAGATTGCTAAAAATAGTAAAGTGCAACACTAGATATTGAAATAAATTAGAAACAAATGATATTTAGTTGGTTTACTATGCATGTGTAGGTATAAGTAAGAACATGTTATAAGGGGATTGAATGATGATCCTATAATAGTCATCAATTTATGGAAATATCCTTTTTGTGGCTTTTGACACATACATTACAACAGGATAGTTATGTGTCGATGTAGGTGTCTAACTCTATTGTAGCTATCTTGTATGGAATATTGATTGGATTTAGATGTGATCAATTGGAGCCTTATAGGTTTTCTTTCCCTTTTCTTCTGATGTCTTTAGATCGTGCATATAGGCTCTCACTCTTTACTAAATGATCAAACCCTAGCTTTTCACCCTTGGAGTGAATATGGGAAAAATGGGTTAGTGGGCTCATAGTGTCAATCTAAACCCAAAAACCCCTCTATCAATGGGCATTGCCTATATAGTGAAAACTATGAAGAGGGCCTCAGACTTATGTAATTATCCCCTATATGTTGGCTTATGTGTGCTCGAGGGTGCAATATGTGACAAGTAAAAACATGTAATTACATAGCTTGTAACTTGGTAAATATGGCTCATGGGTTGTTAATTGAATGCTTCAAACCTGTAGAAAGAATTATCCTATGATTGATATGCAAATAGGGATAAATGGGTTAGATTTGCTCACTTAGATTCTTATTGGTATATTTCCTTGTGAGTTGTATGTGATTTCTAAGTGAGGTATGAATGAGGGTGGATCTTGCATATATATCAATCACTGTTAGAAATATCTTGCATTAAATCACTTAAGCAAACCTTTTGGATACATTTATTTTGGAAATTGGATGACTTTTGGACACTATACACTATGTAGGAAAATGGATAGTTGTGTCGACACATGTGTTCGCATGGGATGCAAGTGTCCAGGGGGCTAGAAAATAGGTACAGGTCCAAAACTAGCAGTGAAGGATAACATTCAGATTTAGAGCTTTTTGCATAGTATAAAAGGCCTAGGTCATTCAAATAATAATGGTCTGACTAAGAGATAATAAATTTAGGCATAAAGAGATAGTGAACATGAGCATTTCGATAATGGGAAGGTCTAGGACTAAAAGGTATAACCATGATATGTATTTACCAAGAGTACACAACTAAGGTACTACATAAATCATATTTTAGTATTTACATGTGTCTATATTATGGTGGTAGTTGGGGTCACACAAGTGATGGATCAACTTCTTCAGATGGAGGTAAATATATTAGATAGGGTGCCCCAACACTTTAGCTTGCCCTATGTGGGCAACCTTCAAGTATCGATAGTTGTATATTAGGCCTAGCATACAAGAGGCATGAATAAGGAGACTGGGTCAGTTAACATAACACCTGCTTGTGTGAGGGGTGCCCATTACGAGGATGGCATAGTAGCTAGTATGTGTATAGTAGTAGGTGACTACCCCAATGTCACCCCCACCCCCACTACCACTATTGTTAGGATATGGGTAGCAGTGGGTGGTTCTTCTACCACCACAATAGGACCCTGCATAGTAAGATCAAGTGCAACAACATGAACATGGAGGAAGTGGGGAGGATCCTGAGTTTATAGAGATAGATGAGGAGGTCAATGAGGAGGAAGAGGAGTATGAAGATGAATTTGAGCCTAACTGGTATGAGGAGGATCCAGGTAGACTATTTAATTATGTGTTCTAGCTTTTTAGATACTTTTTTTTTAGTTTGGTTACTTAGCTAATTTATCACTTTAACTAGATATAATGTTGATCATTTTCCTTTGTGATTACAAATACATAAATGGGTTGGAGGACCATGATCAAGGACATATTGATCAACCTTTTTTATCTTGGGACTTATCGAATTAGAGATCAAACACTATCAGATCCTAGATTACATGTCAAGATAGGTAGGCACACTAATGTCTTTACCCCTCATGACTCATTCTAGTTTGAGGGTGGAAAATGTTATCTTGGATGCAAGAGCTACCAAGGTAGAGGCTTAGGTGTAGGTCTTGACTAATGCCTTTACTGATTCCTTAGCTAGAAGATGGGATCATGCTTCCTCGAGCTAACGGATAGGAAGGGACACAACCTTTCAGAGAGGTACTAGAAAGAGAAGTGTAGGATCTATAGCCCATGACAATCTTTATCATCTGTGTTGGGATATAAATAACTGGAAGCATATGATTGATTACCAAGCAACTTAATATGCGGAAATTAACCAGAATCAACAAGTAACTAGAATCTAGAAATAACACATGATATGAGAGACAATACACAACTTGTATTAAAACTCTTTTAGAAGGAAATACAACAAAGAAGGCTGACATAGTTCTTCTTCCTTACACACCTCTAGGGCTCCCACACCTCTAGGGCATAAACAATAGATCTTCCCTCAAAGCTCTCTCCCTTAGGTCCTAACACCCAACTCAAACACAGAGTTGGTGTTCACCTTACACCTGTGCTCCATGCACTCCACAAGTCCTCCACGCACTCCACAAGTACTCAACGTACTCCAAGTAGATCCCACCTGATTCTGATCCCTATTGTGTTGTTGTCCTCTCTGATCTTACACACCTGCAAATCACTCTGGTTCTGCACACCTGTGAACCTTGACCTTGCACACACATACACCTGCAAATCAATGATCTTACTTACCATGTAGATCTCCTATAGAAGCCATGCTCACCTGATGACCAAGATCATACATACATGAAGAACCCTGCTGATTCTCCAATCCAGCACCCACACTTGGTACTGTGGCACTAGGAGGAACACACCATTTCTCACCTCACACACAGAAGGAGCTTATATTATTGCTCTCTTACTCTCTAGCACAAGTTTACAATACAACCAATGAGTCTCTTAAATAGATCTCATGCAAACAATAATTAGACACCTAATTACAATAATTAGATCCGCAGCTTCTAGTCTAAATTTGGCTCTTGACATGCAAACACTTAGTTCGTTAGCTAACTGCCCGTAACATTCACAGTCTGAACCACACAGGTGACCGACATCGGTCCCTGTCTACCTGGGGGGTGCCGACGTCGGCTGACTTCTGACTGATGTCGGTTGCCTTCCTGTCTCCTCCCTGCCGATGTCGGTTAGCCTGATCGACGCCAGTGTCTGTGACACTCCGCAACTCTTCTGCAACCTCCTCCATGTCTGCATCAGTGAAGCTTTTAGCTCCACAACCTAACAATCTGGACCCTCCCACAAGAGTAGGATAGGATCTTAGGACATCATTTGTATATGAGACTCAAACCATTGTATGTGTGTGTCTCAAAATTGTCAAAAATAATATATATATTATTTTTGACAATTTTGAGACACACTTTCCTTTTATGGAGGTGGATTGTATTAGAGATTTCATTATAAACAATTGACATTTATTATGATATATATAGAGATGTTCTGGTTCATCTTAGTGACTTTGCCATGCATGTGTTATGGATTTAATTTTCATGTATACTTTTTAGTTTATACACTTTAGATGACTAGGCATGTGATGATACACCATGTATTTCTATGCTTTAAAAAAATTACATGGAAAATGCTTATATGTGAGAACAAAATGTATACAAATAATGTAACATTATGAACATATATGAAGTTATGAATGTGCTAACAACTATTTTACATGTGATGACCAGTTACCTTGTTTGCACAACATATGGTTTTCAGTTTTTAGCAAAGGAATGAAAAGGGGGAATAAGATATATATGAGATGTGAAAATTAAAATGTACAAATCAAAACTTTACGTGAAAAATGAATGTGACCTAATCCTTACGAGCAAATGGGAAAATTTACTTCTTGCTAAAACTCACAAAACATTGAATTTATTGGCTTCACCTAGAGATAACTAACCCTAACAAAATTAGTAAATGGGATAAAGTTATCCTTTTTAGCATATACATGTAGACAAGTTCTTTGAATAATTTTTTTATTTAGACACTTTCTATTTTGATACTACATTTTCATTTTTTTTAAAATTTGTGACCCCCTACACTTAGTCTCATGTGACTAGGAAGACACATGGGCTCATCACCAAAGGCTAGATGTAGGTGAGTAACAGAATCTCTCCCCAATTCCAACCCCACACAACTAGTAAGATGCAAGGGCTCAGCACCAAAGATTAGCGAAGGGTGAGAGATGTGAAATTGACTTTTGTTTTGCATAAGCTTTTGATTTTTTGTAAAAGCACCTTCTTTTCCATTTGTCACATATACATTTTTTTTGTAAGTCCCCTAGCCCCAAATCTTAGCCCCATGCAAAAATTGTAATATACAAGGGATCACCATCGAATACCAAGATAGGTGAGTAGGGCTTCTTTTCTTTTAAATATGTTATGGTTTTCTACTTATAGGGAATCGAAAGTGGAGACTCTATCACAAATAAACATTTAAACTAGGTTGTAGGTTAGTGTTTTCTAAGCTTTGTAAGAAGGTATAAGGAAAGAGATAAACACTTTACTCATAATAACTGAGGCAAGAACTAATGTAATTATGATTTTGATAATGTTTTATATAGGATAATAGGGTGATATGAAAAGCGAAATGAGATGATAAGCTTAATTTTGAAAGTTTGTGTTATGTGAACTGACAATTAAGTAATCACCAATTACAACTTTTGATATGCAATCAATGGAAAATGCAATGCAACGAGGTCAAATTGAAATGCAAAGACTAGATGTAGAAATATTTAAGGTGCAAAGAGTTCACATATTCATGAAACTCCTTACCCTCGAAAGTGCATAACCAATAGGCTCAATTTTGAAAATTTTCAATCATTAGGTAAGGGTCTAACTAGTTAAGTCTGAACCTTTGATGTTCTCATCTATTTTTGTTAATCGGGTTGTTGAGCCTAAGGATGAGGTCTCTTACATATATAATGTGTTGATGGACATTTTTATTGTGTTATCTGCCCATGCAGTCATCATAGGCAACATGGTTTTATGCAGCATTGAGCCAATGCTCATCTAAGGTTTCTAGTTCATCTAGCCATGTATTTATATATTCTTCATGATTGATAAGAACCTACATAGAAACATGAAGGCTAGGTATTTATTCTTATAAGGGTATAAAGGCTTCTGACCCAAACATAAGGGAATATGGGGTTTCCCCCATGGGTGTTTTAATGCTCATCATGTAGGCACAAAGCACTAGATAGAGTTATAAGTGCCAATCTTATTTAGAATATTCACTGATTTTGACCAAAATTAACATAAAAGTTTTATTGGTATCCCCAAACTATTCATTACCCTACAATGGTGTACAAAGAGGTAGTGTGATGAGAGATGGAAAATTTATTGCACGCTTCATGAACTATGGGGTTCTTAAAAGGAGACCCATTGTCCATGATAATGACCTATGGGACTCCAAATTGGCAAACGATCTTATTTAAAATGAATTTGAAATGATTGATCCAGTAACCTTCATAAGAGATAGGTTTCACCCACTTGGTGAAATATTTGGTGGTCATGATAATGAAATGGTGATCATCTGAGGAAGTGGGAGAAAGCTTATTGATTAAATCAAGGCCCCAAGGGGAAAAGGGCCATAAAGTGATGATGGGTTTCAAATCTCAGGTAGGAATATGAATTTCCTGATAAAATTATTGGTATTTCTCACATTTGTGTACATAATCAACTACATCATGCTCGAGGGTGGGCCAAAAATATCCCATTCTATAAATTTTACAAACTGTTGCATGGCCACTAAAATATTTATCGTAAATGCCATTATGATAATGGAAAATGACCTTTTAAAATTATTCTCAGTTAACACACCTTAACAACATGCCATCAAAGGCCTTGCAATATAGAAATTATCTAGTATGACATAATTGGATGTGATGATTTGGAGGTGTTGCTTCTATTTTGAGTTGGCACCCGTGGGATAGATTCAATCAATTACGTAGTGGATATTATCAACATACCAGGGAGATGAGACAATGGCAGGATTCTCTATATAATAGATTGACTCTTGAGGAAATTGATATCTACAATATCACCAAACTCAAGAGGTGAATCTACCAACTAATTAATAATGGATTTTCCCTTGATAGAATTTTGGTTAACATAAGTCAATTCGAATTCACTTAGTATCATGATAACGCATATGGTCTTTCAAGATAGGGTTTGTTGGGTCAAGAAAGTTCATAAGACTTGTGACCTTACTATGACCCTTGTTTCTTAATTAAACATATAGTGTCATAGTCATTTAGTCATGAAAACAATAGCACATGTTCCATAATCCATAAGAGTGCAACTACTAAAATAGATGGCATGCTCATTGCCATCATCATCCTCTTAGGCCAACATGTAGGCAAGAGACACTTCCATTTGCCTAATATAAATTATGATGAACTTATTATATTTGGGTGACATGATCATCAAAAGAGATATAAGGAAGCATTTTACTTCTTTGAATGCATCCTAACAATCGCTCTTCTAAGTCAACCCACTCACTTTATTAATTAAATTATTAATTGGATGATATACATATGTGAGGTCTGATATGAATCATTAAATGGACCTCAACTTCCCTAAGAAGGATATAATCCATGACTCATCAATAGGGGAGCATGTCTAGAATTGCATAGATTTTGGTTGGATTAGTATCAATTATATGTTGAGAGATAATGTAGCTCAAGATTTTTCCTCTATGACACCAAACACACACTTCTCAAGATTTAGAGTGATTTCATATTCAATTAAACTCATGAGGATGATGCACAACACTTATATATGGTCAATCATTTGCTTCACCTTCCCTAGAAGATTATCTACATATATCCCCACTACCTTATGAATAAGATCATGGAAAATATGGGTCATGGCTCTTTGATATGTTGCCCCATTACGTATAAGGCCAAAAGGCATGACTACATAACATAAGTTCCCCCATCATGTAGTGAATGAGGTTTTGATTTAAACTTAATTGGAGATGTAGAATTGGTTATACCTAGGGAAGCCATCCATGAGGGATATCAACTCATAACTCACCATAGTGTCAACTATAACATCAATGGATGAAAGAAGAAAATCATCCTTAGGACATGCTTTGTTAATATCATGAAGGTCAATACATATCCTAATTTTATTATTTTTCTTGAGAATAGGGACAATGTTGGACATCCATCTAGAATAATCCATAGGTTTTATGAACCTCACCTTAAGAGCTTAATGACCTCATCTTTCATCATTAATGATAGTTTTAATTTATTGACTTGATATTTTATTTTATAGGCTTTGCATCAAACATCATGCCTATATTTTGGACATCTACTTAAGGATTTATGCCTACCATATCCACTTAGGAGAAGGAAAAAGCCTTATACAACTTAGTGAGTAGTTACTTATGCTCTTCTACTTCATGTGATGAAAGTGAATACCCAAGCTTGAATATTTTGGGACTTTCCTTAGTCCCTATGTTTAAATCAATAATATATTTGATTAGGGAGGCATTGCCCTCTTAAAATTCATTAGGAGTTGGTGGGATGTCAACATCCTCACCTTCTATGTTAAAATAATCAAGATCCTTGTTAGAATATAAATAATATTCAACCTTGTAGTAAGAATCATAATAATTACTCCCAAGGGAAGATGTTGTTAGGATGTGAAGTCACTATTCATGAATCACTATGCATGGTTATTATTCATGATGATGTGGCCTATTGATGATGTGTATGGTTAGTGATGTGGCTTGTGAGTGGTGTGGCTAATTGGTGATGTCGTAGGGGCCCATGTAGGGTATCCCATGATTGATTAGGTTGATGTGATGGGTGTCAGGCATATCACTCCATGAAAACACATGGGTTTGTCCTTGGTAGTCACATGGGTGGTGTCACATGGTTCAAAAGACAAAAGGGTTGGTGTGGGTAAAATTTATAAGGGACCCCATGATTCCCATGTGTGGAGATAGTCAAAAGATTACTACAAGCATCTTTTGGACTCATGTGGTCACATGAAAAATGAGGACACGAAAGCTACTATAGCAGATTATCCTCACATGTGTGTGGGAGATAATATTTTTGGGGCCACATAGAGGTGGCACATGTTCTTGTATAAAGTGAAGATGTCTTGAAGACTTTTTACACATGGAGACAACACCACCACCATTATGGAGATCATATGACACCCTACTCATGTGTGGGTCAAATTTCTTTGGTGCCATTATTCATTCTCTCTCCCTTTTCTCTCTCATATTGTAAAATGCATAAATATGCATTAGCTCTCTCATTATAATTTATCTTGTTAGAGGATCCATGCAAGCCTTAGTCTTGTATGCTTGGAGGTTAGATCTTATAGGCTAGTTTTGCTTTGGTTCGTAACTTGAATGTTTTTGGTGGAAGCATTGAGTGCTTAGTATGTTAACACTAAAGGAATTGCTATGGAGGAGTTGTTGTAGAAGAGAGTTTGATGCTATGAATTAATAAAGTCTGAAAGCTACCATTTTGTCCATGGTTTTTCCTTGCACATTGCAAGGTTTCCATGTAATCTTTATGTAATGTGTCCCCTTGCTTTTCTTTATTTGTGTAGTATGTTTTCTGCATTATTTACTTGTACAATATGATATAGTTCATTGATCTAACATGTATTATCAAGACTTCATTCCTAACATATGGTATCAGGGCCATGGTGAAAAACTCCATGTGTGTGTGTTTTCTATTGTTGGCTAGTTGTGTGCAAGGTAAAGCTACTGTGATAGGAGGAGAGACCAAGTGGAGATTTTTTTTTAAAAAAAGGTGTTTTATTTTGGCAGGTATCTCTCTATGGAGCAAGGTGGAGGATCTCTTGGTGAAGATCTTGATCTCTTCATGTTGATGAGGAGAAGCCTGTAGGAGAGTTGAAGAGAAATATGGAAAAGCTTTGCCAAATAAGTCAGCAACCTACACAGTGTTCTTGTTGGAGAAGTAACTCTAAAGCTCAAGAAACAAGCTATATTCTTTTGGAAGAGGTGGAAGACAAGGTGATGACCTTATTGTAGTTCTTGAAAATAAATAGAAGGGGTGTTGATGCGATACCCTACTGACCATATGTTGTTAGCTGAGATGATGAAGAAGAAAAATCCATGCAAAAAAGGAGGTACATAGAAACATGAAATTTTACCTATTTTTGAATTAGTTGAGGATGAGGAAAATGAAGATGAAGATGCAGATAAAAAAGTGATACCTAGTGTTCCTAGAAGGAGAAGTCCATTTGTTTAGACATATAGTAGAGAGTGATGCATTTTGGATGCATATTTTAGGCTTGAAAACTTGGTAAGTGCATTAGTGCACCAAGTAGTGCAACAAGTTACCTAGAGCTATGATTAGTCCACTTGTGTCATGGTTGGCATGATTGGTAGCTAAAGGCTATATGTGTAATAATAACTGAGACCTGGTGTTCTCAAAAGAAGAAGGTTGATGTTGACCATGTGGATCAGGGTACTAAAGTGTTGTGTATACAATTGTGGCATTGTCTAGGTAAATTGATTCATGGATTAACATTGTAGGCACATGAGTTGGTGTTTTAGAAACACTTGGTAGAGCATTATTCATTTTAGATGTATTCTTGAGGCTTGAAAACTTGGTAGGTGTAGTGATGTAGTGAGTAGCATGATGACTTCCTAGGAGCTATGATTGGTCTAGTGATCTTGTGCCATGTTGATATCTTTAAAATCTATGTGGATAAGTCTATTTTTGACTTATGTTGAGCTCTTATCTCCTCACTACTATTAAGAGTGCTATGTGTGTTATTTATTGTTTAAGGAGTTGGATCAACATTATTCCTAATGGTGATCTCTCTTAGGGAGAGATAAATTCAAAGTTGAGGCAAAAAAAGTTGTTGGTTTGCATGTTTGAAGAAGTCATTGTACAAGTTTCTAATTGATGTGTTGAGGGAGTACAGGATATTCAGTACCTTCATGGAGAGCCAAAGTGATTAGTAGATGTTGTTGCTATGTGTTTTTGACATGTTAGATGTAAGACCCAACATGATCACTAGTGTGATAGATCTGTAGGGACAAATGAGATGAAGGTGGTATGAAGGAGCAAACCAAGGATGGAGATGCACAAAGATGGGACAACAAAGAAGTACCCCACTTATTGCATTTTGAGTTGTCTTCCTAAGAATGTCCTAAAAGAGGAGAAGACATGTTGTGTCCTATGTATTGGATTCTTTAGGAATAGGAATCCTTGTGTTACCATGGTGAATACTAAAAAAGATATTCTCAAGCAGTGGGAGTTGTGAGTAGTTCATGGCAAAATCTTGTTGGAGGATTGGTTTGACATGGAGAAGTCATTTTTTACTTCAATGCTATAATCTGCTATAGAGGAGTAGATGTTGATAAATCTAGTCAGGGCAGATAAGTTTTAGTAGTGTAAGAAAACTTCTATTGGGTTTGTGTCAGGATAAAAGAGGGCATGGATGAGCAGTTGGTTACAAAATACTTAGGTGTGGTAAAATCTTGTGTACATTGACTTCAAGTGGGCTAATGTTAGGATGTGAAGTCACTATTTAAAAATCACTATTCATGGTCATTATTCATAATGATGTGCCTTGTTGGTGATGTGGATGATGTGACTTGTGAGTGATGTGGTTGATTGGTGATGTGACAAGGGCCTATAAAGGGTATCCCATGAGTGATCAAGTTGATGTGATGGGAGTGGGTCATAGCACTCCACCAAGGCACATGGGTTTGTCCTTGGTAGTCATATGGGTGGTATTGCATGGTTCAAAAAACAAAAGGGTTGGTGTGAGTTGAATTTATAAGGGACCCCATGATTCCCATGTGTGGAGATAGTCAAAATATGATTCAAAACATCTTTTGGACTCATGTGGTCACATGGAGAATGAAGACAAGAAAGATACTATAGTGGATTATCCTCACATGTGTGTGAGAACAATGTTTTTGGGGCCACATGGGGGTGAAACATGTTCTTGTCTAAAGTGAAGATGCATTGAAGAATTTTTGCACATGGAGAGAACACAACCACCATTATGGAGATCACATGACACCCCACTCATGTGTGGATCAAATTTCTTTGGTGCCACTATTCATTATCTCTCCCCTCTCTTTCTCATGTTGTAAAATGCATAAATATGCATTAGCTCTCTCATTGTAATTTATCCTATTAGAGGATCCTTACAAGCCTTAGGCTTGCATTATTTGAGGTTGGATCTTGTAGAGTAGTTTTGATTTGGTTCACAACCTAAATGCTTTAGATGGAAGCATTGAGTGCTTATCATGTTAACACTGAAGGAGTTGTTATGGAGGAGCTGTTGTAGAAGAGAGTTTTATGCTATAAATTAATGAATTCTAAAAGTTGCCATTTTGCCCATGGTTTTTCATTACACATTTCAAGGTTTTCATGTAATCTTTGTGTAATGTGTCATCTTCCTTATATTTATTTTTTGTAGCTTGTTTTTCGCATTATTTACTTGTATTATAGGATATAGTTCATTTATTTAACATGTAGTATCAGGACTTTATTCCTAACGGACACATGATAACAAGTGAGAGTAAATCATTTCTTATGGTGAAAATATGGGAGGTCATCATGGGCATAAAATAAATATATTATGGCTTCATCATTTTTAGCGAGGTTGAGGACTAGTGGGATAATATCCTTCCCTATACAAGTGAGGGTTTGGTCATTATGCACTTTATACATCAGGGGTTATATTCTTACAGACATTATGAAATCTAACTTAGGTACTAATGTGTGAGGGCCAAAATGAGAAGAGGAAATAATGATAAAATCAACATGTTTGTTACTTTACCTAACATGACTTCTATAGAAATGAAGTTGAAATCTTTGACAACTTCTTATACAAAGGCCTTATAAAGCTGAAAGTGTTCGGCTTTAGTTTGATATATTTTTGAGACTTCATTGGTTACTAGATATGAATCACATTGGATTTTGAGGTTCTAAAATCCTAATTATTTAGCAAAGAGCATCCCAAGTAATAAATCCTCATGCTTAGCCCCATTATTGGTGCACTCAAAGTCAAATTTGAAATTGAAAGGTAGGACCCTCCCTTATAGGGAGATCAAGATAACTCTTGATCCTATACCAAAATGACATTTTCCCCATCATAATGAAGGGCCCACTAATAATGTGTGAAGGAATAATTATCATTGTAGCTAAGGAGAGCTTCCTAATCCTCTGATATTTCAACCATGCCAAAATCAAGTATATTAGATAACTATTCCTAGGTTTCTTGGTTTTTAAATTCAGAGAGGTGATAAGTTTCTACTCCCCATGGATAAAAGAAAGCACAAGTGGCATGTCCTTTTTTAGGATATCAATAATCTCAGTCATAGACATGGTTGAGATGACTAGCATTGTTGTAAGGTTTTTTCCACTTGTCTTTTGTGTTATCACAACCTCTTTTTCTTTGAGTTTATATTTTAGCATGGCTTTAGGAAGTTCCATGATTTTATTTAAAATAACTATGTTAGGTTAGGATTATCCTTAATTGTAACTAGTTGTGGGGGCTTGCTTATGCCATTAGTGGGAAAATGGTAGTTAACATGTAAACCTGGATGTTTATAAATAGCTACTTGAAAAATGTCAAAGGGTTTAGGATCACATTGGGCTACAAAAACCTTCTTGAGATGAAGGAACCTTATTGGTTGGAAAAGGGTTGAAGGGATGGCCTTCATCTCGTGGATTCAAGGTCTACCCAAGATCATGTTATAATTGGTGTCTTTTTCAATAACATAAAATTTTAGCAACACTGTTTTGGGACCTAGAGTAATGAAAAGCATAATAGTTATTATGGAGGTCAATTTGAGGCTATTGTAGCCTCAAATAGTATATTGTGTTGTTGAATAATTAGTTTTTCTATAGCCAAAATTCCATAGAAATGAAAAGGGGACTATGTTTACCACTTCCCCATGATCAACTATGTCCATCTTAATTTAATTATGATATATCCATACTTGCATAAACAAGGTTGGATCCCCTTTCCTATCCATCTTAGAATCAAGAGGGAAAAATTGCAATATTGAAGAAATAATTAGCATCCCTAGAATTCTTCTTAGGTGGAAATATGTCATGATCAATGTGGCTCATTTGGGCTTGAGGTGGGGGAGTAATACTGGCTAAATGTCCCAACCCTTGGGTATCAATTGTTTTTGAACATTATGTAGGTGAATTCTTGGGTAAATTGAGAAACGAGACGTGGTATAACATCATTGCAAGGTTTACAACCAAATCATACTTTCCCATAGGTTTAGGAGTAACATCACCATCCAAGAGGTTAGAAGGGTTGGGATTTGTGGACTAATATTCCTTGTATAAGTAATATTATTTGATTATCACTCCCCCACACCCACCCCCGTCCCCACCCCTACCACCACTACAACTAGGATATAGGTATTAGTAGGTGGTTCCTCCATGACCACCACCACGGTAGGGCCTGTTGATGTCTCTAAATGCACCACAAAGGTTATTGGTGTTCAAAAAACACTTCTCATTTTATAATTCCAAGAATTTAGAGCATGAGTAGCAGGTTATGGCAACTTGATATCACCTGTGGTGAAATAGCGATAGAGATATGTATGAGTGTTCCACAAAATTTATAATAAGTGATGGTTGGGAGTCATCATGGTCCATTCCTTATGAATTACAAAGGATCTATGTTAACTCAGTGAGTTATGATCCAAACTTAAGCTACAAACTAATCTAGATGGATATTTATAATGGAGTTTAAACTACAGTGATTTGGTGTAAAAAAAGGAGTAAAGAGAAGGGTAAAACAGAAATAAAATGAGTGGTTTCTAGTCTCAAATATTATGAAAAAGCATCAATTGCAACTAAGTATGCATTCAAACCTAAATATAATGCAAAATAACCTAAGCTCAAATTTCATTATATACCAGGCAAACTTCGAAGGATAATGTAAAGAATCATAAGTAAGAACCAGGTTTACTTTTAAAGATTTATTACTACAATCAAATAACATTTTCACATTTGAATACAAAGAAAAATGAAATAAATAAAATCCAAGATCCTTCAACCAATATAGCGTATGCACAAATTAAAAACCCTATGATTAGAAAATGCAACCCAGAATTCAAAGAAACTATTCAATTTTAAGATAAACTAGCAATTGAGAGAAAAGCTATGTTAGCAATTGACATATCAAATATGGAAAATCTTTGTAAAATTCCTTAATTATATTAATTACTCCAAGTATACAATTTTTTCTCAAAATTCTCCCCCTTTACAAGATGGTGATACATGTCTTTTATAGAAAGATAAGGGAGTATACCAGTCAGTTACAACATATAGGTGTATAAAAGATAAGGACAATTGCCCTTCCTTAGAAGGTTCTAAAATACACTTGTCTTTCACAATTAGACTGACCTAGGGGAAATATGCTAATAGACTAGCATATGCCCTACAAAATAATATTTCTGTTTTAAATATTACAATATTTTTACAAAAGGAATATTATCTACTAGGTGTGCCCATTGCTTTTGGAATTCCTTGTTGATCTTACAACAATTTCATAGCCTTATAATGTTGATCTTTGATGATCTCCATGTCTATAGTTGGCTTCATGGGTCAGACTTCTTATTGGCCAACTAGGTCTTCCAGATATCTGTCATCTTTGGCCATAGCTTCCTTGATATTCCTGGGCTCTGTAATCTTTTCTTCAGCATTGAAGATCATGCCTAGAATCTTTCCATTGTCACTACTTGATCTGCCTTGGCTCTTGATTTTTACTACATTCATCACTAAAGTGACTCTATGTTTGTATTCTGCATCATCAATGATCCCCATGGCTGTAGTTTTGGTAGGATTAACCAACATGGTGCCTAGGAGTTGGTCAATCCTAGTGATCAATTCTTTATCATCTGCCAGGAGTCTATTCAAATTCTTCGACCATGCATTTAAACTCTAAATTTTATCCATTATTATTCGAAATATGGAAGTCAGGTGGGAAAGGATGATGATTTTGAACTTAGGGATTCTATCCTTGATCAAAATGCCAATGAGGCCTCTTATATTAGTCTCAACCCCTTGCCATTCTATTACTATTTCCTTGGCCACCTCACCCTATTGGCTAAAGGCACACTACCTCAACTTTATTTTCCTCAAAGAATCATACATATTAAATAAATAAGCCTCAAACATGTCAATGATGGCATTGAGCATTAATAGAATGGCCTGAGTCTCTAGGTTATACTTTTCCCTCTCTTTATTGTGGATTCTCTATTTCATCCCTTGGATCCCAGTCTTTGCTTGAGTTGATTGAGCCTCAATTAAGCTCTTAACATCCTCCTAATGAATAGGATGTTCTCCTGGCTATTGTCCTTCAACTGGGGTTAGGCCCATAAAAGGTTCCACCTTTTGAAACGTGAACTCCTTAGTTCTCACCATGGCCTTCTTGGTGGTGACCCTTTCCAATCTAGTTATCTCTGGATTAAATTGGATAGTGGTGACTGGATCTATAAATTTGGGAGTTCTGAGATCTCAATTCCTATGCTACTTGATGCTTTAGGAGCATCCATTTTCTTACTTTATGGCCCTACAGTGGCTACTATCCTCCTTTCTTTTTCTTCTCTCATCAAATCCTTAATCCATGGCTTGATGTCATCATGCACTCTATGTCACCAACCTTTGTCAATGCCCATGAGTGGGAGAGAGAGGGGATCTTCTACAATTTTCCATAGATGAACCAATCAGGGATGATTGGTTCATGGATGGGGAATTCATCATTGAATAGATTGAGCTCACTAGTGGGGTAAGTGAGGGTCAATCTTGGCTTCTTCCTTGCTCTAATAGGGACCAATGCTAACTCTTCCTTTTTCTTCTCTTGGGGTGCCACTGGGACTATGTCAAGAGCAAGCTCTTTTCCTTTCTCTTCCTAAAGCTCCCTTGCTTGGACCTATGCTTCTTCATTCTACCCCTCTTCTTCATTGGTTCCATACACCTTAGCAAGGTCTCTAAGAGCACCTTCAACTGTCTCATCTAGCCCTAAGGCAATCATATTCATATACTTAATTGGTGAAGGTAGTCTTTTAGGTAGTGTTGAAGATAAGGGCCCCTCTCTAGGTTTCTCATCTTTTTAGGACCCGAGAAGCACAATTGATTACCATGTACAAACAACTAAATGCGGAATTCAACCAGAAGTAAATAGTAACTAGAAATTAGAAATAACACAGAATATGAGAGACAATACCCAATTGTATTAATACTCTTCTAGAAGGAAATACAACAAAGAAGATGCCACAGTCTTCTTCCTTACACTCCTCTAGGGCTCCCATACCTCTAGGTCATAAACAATAAATCTCTTCAAGAGCTCACTCTCTCAATTACGGTCCCAACAATCAACTCAAACACAGAGTTGTTGTTCACCTCCACTAGCCAGTAACAATACTGCCAGTCCACCAGTCAATAATAATACTGCCGATCCACCAAGTACTCCACGTACTCCAAGTCTGAGTATACACACATACTCCAAGTACATAATGTACTCCAAGTAGTTCTCACCTAATCTTGCTACCTGTTGTGTTGTTGACCTCCCTGATCTTGCACACCTGCAAATCAACCTAATTTTGCACACCTACAAACCTAGACCTCGCACACACACACACACCTGCAGATCAACTGACCTTACTTACCACATGTAGATCTCTACTTGATCTTGCACACCTGCAGACCAACCTGATCTTACATACCATGAAGAACACTTGTCCTCCAAACCATCACCCCTATGGATCTTCTACCAGACCTTGCTCTCTCGCAGATCTACCTGATTATACACACTTGGCACTGTGGCACTAGGAGGAACACACACCTTGATCTCTTCACTCTGAAGGAGCTAACCTTGCTCTCTCAACTAGCACCTTGGGAATCCTTGCTTTGATCCCTCACACTTTACAATATAGCCCATGAGTCTATTATATAGATCCCATGCAAACAATAATTAGACATCCAATTACAATAATTAGATATGTAACTCAAGACTAAAATTAGCCTTTAACATGCAAACAACCAGTTCGTTAAACTAACTATTCATCAACACATAGTTCTGGAACTGCACAGGTGACCGATGTCGGTCCCTGTCTACCTGGAGATGACCGATGTCGGTCGATACCTTACTAATGTCAGTTGCTCTTCTCACTGTATATGACTGACGTCGATTGATCAGACCAACGTTAGTTGCTCTGCAACTCAGCAACCTCTCATCAACCTCCTCCATGTTTGCATCAATGAAGCTTTTAGCTCCACAACCTAACAATCTCCCACTTGGAGATAAACAGTTGCACCTGTACCTATACCTGTACATCTTTCTAATCTATTTCCTGGCTTGTATTCCTCTTCAAGCTCAATCTTGAAGACCAACCAGCACACATCCTATAGTGCAACACCTGTCATCCAAGTAACCTGCCATATCCAAAGTGCCTAACCCTGCATAGCATGAATCCCTACTGCTGGTCCCTCTCAGATACATGAGAACCCACTGAACTACTCTCCAGTGCTTCTTTCCCAGATTGGCCACAAACCTGCTGACAACTCCCACTGTTGGGGCAAAATCAGGGAGTACACATGTACTCAACCTCATCATGTGATTGGGGACCCTGTTCTGTGAACTATCCATCCATAGGTGCGCTTGTTGTACTGCATCCTACACTACCTTCACACAATCATCTTGTGACAACATCAACTTGTGATCTTCCCTGTCTCTAAGATTACTCATACCAAAGAATTTTGCTGCTCTCAAATCCTTCATGGCACACCACTGAACTAACCTTACCTTTAGCTCAACAAATCGTTGTATGTACGAACCTACAACAAGCATACTATCCACATACAGTAACAAGATAATGTCGCGAACATTATCCAACTTGGTAAGACAAACACAATGGTTACACTGACATTGACTAAAGCCTTACTTTGTCATACACCTGTCAAACCTGTACCATTATCCTACAGCTTCCTCAAGACCATATACCTTGGCCTTTCGTCTCATGTGTCCATTATCTCTCTTCTTTAACCCGGCTGGGAACTCTACCAAATCTACCATTTGGTTCTCTTCCAAGGAATTCATGCCATGCTCCCACTGTTTCCTGGATCCTACCTGCTCTACTTCTTTAAAACTTCCTAGTTCTTGACCATCAGTGAGCAAAAAGTAGTGTAAAGAAGGGGAATAATGAATTTGAGGCTTACTTACACTTTCAATCCTCCACATGGGCATTTAAGACTCCTTGACAGCTTGTTGTCCACCCAAAATCCGTTTCAGTGACCGATGTTGGTCACCACCCAGTCTGCATCCGACCGACGTCAGTTCCATGTGACTGACCTGACTACCGATGCCGATTCCCTGACTAACATCAGTCACCACCTGCCCGACACCACCGACTTTGCCTGTCTGCACATGACCGATGTCGGTGCCTGCCTATTCGACATCGGTTACCACTGACTGACGTTGGTACTTGTGTTTTCCTGTGAGTGATGACTTTTTACCCGCAAGCTTACTTTGAATCAAAACCCTGTCTAAACTGCCCTGCTCAAAAGTATCCAGCCCCATCCATTGATCTCTATCCATCATCTCCTCCATGAACACCAAGGCTTTTTAGTTCTTAAGTTTGTCAAATACATCAAACTTCCTTTTCCTGCAATAAATCCAATCCTTTCTTGTAGCATTCCACTGCTCATAGAAATCTCGGTCTATGCTCTCCGAAGCTGAACTCTTACCATTTGACTTAAGAACATCCATTCCCTTCTCACTTATGTGACCAAGCCTACAAAGCCACATCTTTGCAATAGAAGTGGAATCAGTAATACAAGCAGGTAGATAAAGAGTACCTACTTTCTTACCACATGCTAATTCAAGTGCATCTGCTGTGAGAGTTCTTGTGCATCTCTCATCACCCAACTTTCCTGAAGAAATTAGCCACATCTCTAGGACTGGGACCTGCATGACCTCCTTCAACACCCATGTGTTGCCCGTCTGCAATTTCAGCCGCACTTCCCCTTTGCCAATAATTTGACAAGGCTCACCAACCCCTAAATAAATATTTCCAAAGTCTCCATGGACCTTAACATGGAAAAATACTCTATTTGGGGCTGCATGGAAAGAGGCAACATAATCTGTAAACCAAGATTCTACTTTATCCAAGGAACATATAAGAGCAACCAGTGCAACAATCCATGCAACAATACCTGCTTCTTTATTTCCTTCATGCTGATCTGCTACCAACCAACAATCTTTCTTTTCCTACTCTTTCTTTTCATAACACCGTAATTGACCATTCGTGCCTTTGAATTCCTCCATTCTTAGTGTACTTTCTTCTACCATTGCTATACTCCCACTCAATTAGAAACTCCTAAGAGTGACCTGTAATCAAACACAAACCTGCTCCCTACAACCTTAGCTCTGATACCAACTGTTAGGACTCGGGAAGCACAATTGATTACCATGAACAAGAAACTAAATGCAGAATTTAACCAGAAGTAAACAGTAACTAAAAATCAGAAATAACACAAAATATGAGAGACAATACCCAATTGTATTAATACTCTTCTAGAAGGAAATACAACAAAGAAGATGCCACAGTCTTCTTCCTTACACTCCTCTAGGGCTCCCACATCTCTAGGGCATAAACAATAAATCTCTTCAAGAGCTCACTCTCTCAATTACGGTCCCAACAATCAACTCAAACACAGAGTTGTTGTTCACCTCCACCAGCCAGTAACAATACTGTCAGTCCACCAGTCAGTAACAATACTGTTGGTCCACCAAGTACTCCACATACTCCAAGTCTGAGTATACACACATACTCCAAGTACACAACGTACTCCAAGTAGATCTCACCTGATCTTGCTATCTATTGTGTTGCTAACCTCCCTGATCTTGCACACCTGCAAATCAACCTGGTTTTGCACACCTGCAAACCTAGACCTCGCACACACACACACACACACCTGCAGATCAACTGACCTTACTTACCACATGTAGATCTCTACTTGATCTTGCACACCTGCAGACCAACCTGATCTTACATACCATGAAGAACACTTGTCCTCCAAACTAGCACCCCTGTGGATCTTCTACCAGACCTTGCTCTCCCGTAGATCTACCTGATCATACACACTTGGCACTATGGCACTAGGAGGAACATACACCTTGCTCTCTTCACTCTGAAGGAGCTAACCTTGCTCTCTCAACTAGCACCCTCGGAATCCCTGCTTTGATCCCTCACACTTTAAAATACAGCCCATGAGTCTATTATATAGATCCCATGCAAATAATAATTAGACATCTAATTACAATAATTAGATATGTAGCTCAAGACTAAAATTAGCCTTTAACATGCAAACAACCGGTTCGTTAAACTAACTATTCGTGAACATGCAGTATTGGAACTGCACAGGCGACCGACGTCGGTCCTTGTCTGCCTGGAGATGACCGACGTCGATCGATACCTGACCGATGTCAGTTGCTCTTCTCAATGTATATGACCAACGTCAGTTGATCAGACTGACGTTGGTTGCTCTGCAACTCAGCAACCTCTCATCAACCTCCTCCATGTTTGCATCAGTGAAGCTTTTAGCTCCACAACCTAACACATCTAACTTTTCCTTTCCATGCCCTTGTTTAATTTACTTTTGAGGTTATGGTTGCTCCACTTGAGGCTACTCTTGAGGTGGTCTAGAAGATTAGGGTAGCAAATGATACCGGAGAGGATGCATTTACCACACCTCTCTTGTTGGTTTGTCTTCAATTGTCAACCTATGCTCCAAGTTAATGTTATGCCCTTTGATCCTAGCCAACACTTCTTCATAGTTCTTTGCCTTGATGTAAATGGTGTCATGAACACTGAGTTGATGCATATATACAGGTTTGGGAAGCTTCTTCTCTTTCAAATGATCACTCACTATTTTCTTTAGATATCACATTTTGGGCTCATCCAATTGGAATCCAAATGAGTCCCTATGTTTAGACATGGTCTCAACCTGCTTCCAATTTTGCAGTATGATCCTTCCAATGATTAGAGGGAAGGGGCGGAGAAGACCTTTATTATTTTCCTTATAGACCTCATCAACACCATTGATGAGCTAGAAGGCAATTTATTGTTCAGCCAACTTGCTAAGAACATACATAGGCAATCTGTAGGGTTGGGACAAGATTCCCTTAATTTAGATCACTGTACAATTTGGATAAAATGAGATATCCCCCATCATTTTTACATATTTCTTGATCAGTGGGTGGACCCTAGGCATAATATAACTTGTGATATCCTCAAACAGAGTAGGATAGACATAATCATAGATAAATTGCATATGGTTCTTGTACTTGAAGATGTTCAATTTAGAATAGTAGTAGGAAATAGTAGTTTTGACCTCAAGAGACCAATTTATAATCCCTTGGAAGTTGATGGAGGTAAGTAGGGCATCTAATAGGTATGACATCATGTAAAACTATTTGGCTATCTTCCTTTTGATAGTGATGAACTTCTTGGCTAGGAAGATACTGATCTAGTCTCCAATCGGAGGGGTGAGCTTCTCTTCAACCATGAAATACACATAGGGGACCCAAAATTTGTTTACATAGGTGGTTGAGGGGGCTCTTAATGATCTAATTAATAGGGTCATGATTACCCTAATCCCTTCCTTGAATTATACTATTGGGATCTTACCCTCAAAGTCCCTGAAGACATGGGTTTCTTGGTACAACTAGGGCCTAAGGATGGGGTCCATGTCATGCTTGTTGGTCCACTCCTTAATTTTAGGCAAGTCTATATGTGGAATTGGAAGCTTGTAGTATTTTTTGAAGGCCATAGGAGAAATGTAAGCTACCCTCTTAGAATTCCCTTCTCGAATGATCCAATAATTATCAACCCTACAGTTTATAAAAGTTGGAGTGAGAAGATATATGTAATGAAGTACATTAGGCTTGGTAGTAGCATAGTGAAGGCTGATCATCTAGACTGCGACTAGGTGATTGTGTTTCTTGCTCACCGTGGCAATTCTCTACTCCTCCTTGGTGATGGGTTTTAGCTCCTCCATTATGAAGAAGAGTTTATACCAATTCTTGATGCATGGAGAGTTTAGGGTTGCAACATCTAATTTAATATCCTTGAATATTCTTCCTTCATTATCTATGAATAGGTAGAGTTTTATCTCCTTTTTCAATTGTTGACTGTGAGTTTCCATGGTTCTTACTTCTACAAATTGTCCACACTATATAGCAATTGATCTTTGTAAAAGCTCTTTTATGCTCAAAACATAATTAAGCTTCTTTCGAATCGAATTGTAACCAAATGAATTCAACTAGGGTCCTTTTATGCAGGGTTTAGGGTTTTTAAGCTTTAATGGCAGGATGTATCTGGACTTTAGCTTATACATGTCTTGGATTTGATTTGGACCTTTACCTTTATACTTTGGCATTTTTGAGCCCACAAGATCTCTTATTTTGTCCTTTTCTGCTTGCATGGCATTGATCTAGACCTTTCATGACATTTTTCATAAATTCCTTTGAGCATTAGCCATTGGCTTTTAAAAATGCCTTCTTTTATTTTGCTCTTTTGGATTGAGATCTTGCAAGTGATTGCAAACTATAAATTGTGATATGGGCTTCATTTGTTATTGGCTTTTTGGTACCTGTGTCTTAGGGTTGTACCACTTGGCACCTTCATGCTATCTCTGAGTTCCTTTGAAAGTATTTGATGCTTTCATGTCATTGGATCATGGAGCGTGATGAAGCATGAACTGTTGGATCATCTGTCAATTCACTTCGAATGTGTTTTCACCATGGTCAAGTCTGTAGGTTTACGAGACTCCATTGAAAAGTCTATGTGGTCTTCATGCCGTTGGATCATCCTCTCATGACAAAGCACAAGTTTTTGATCAGAAAATATGCCTAGGCTTTAAGTTAGCACATTATTAAGGTAGGGATTTAGGCTTAAATCTCTTAGGATAAGGTTTATTTTGTGTTTATTAAACATGAAATAAACTTTAGGCTAAAGTGTTTATGCCTAAGTTTTCTAGATTTATACAAAGGGGACCATGGATAAATGTTTTAGGCCAAAGTTTACGCTGTGTCTAATAAACACAATGTATACTTTGGGCTAAAATATTTATGTCATGTCCATAGAACATGCTCCAAGGGATCAAAATGATATAATGACCTTATGTCAAAATAGAGTTTTATTGCCTTAATAAACACACTAAAACCTTTGGTTAGGAGCACATGGTCTAAGTTCTATATTATAAATACTCTTTAAAATAAGACTTAGTATAAGTCTATAGTTTAAGGTTCATGATATTTAAACAAAATGCAATGGGGACCTTAAAGTATAGACATAGACTACATTCATTTTGCATGTATTTAGACCATAAGATTATTTCAATATTTGTCAATTGAAGGTTTCCAATGTTTGAGAATATTTTAGGGGATTCAAGTCCTCTGTAAATCAATTCATGAGCTTTCTAGAAACATTTTGGAGTGTATTTTAGTCATGAGCAAGATAATTTATTAGCTTAAATTTTATGGTCTTGTGGATGTCAAATACGTCCTTGTAGACGTAGAAATGACAATCATATAAACATCAATTTTAAGTTAGTGAAGATTTTAATTTAATGGAATTAAAGTTGATGGTAACATAAGCATCAAATACATCCTCATGAATGTCAAATGATGGTCACACGAATATCAAATTTAAGCTCATCACATTCTTGTGACCCAATACTAGAGTGCCACTTGGCACCTCTATGGACCTTCCCAAGATCTCAAACTCAATGTGCTCTATTGGATCGAGGTCCTATGAGTAAGCAAGAGCTGTAAGATCATGATTCAAGAGCTTATTTGTGATTGGTTATTTTTGTTAGGTGGGACCCATTTGCTTTTAATCCTTGAATATAAGGGTATCATGTGTCGATCTTGCGGGTCTTCCATAATCCTTTGACCTTTCAACTATGCCTCGCTCTATCTAATCAAGTCTTCATGATGAAGGGAGAACCATTGGATAAAGGTTAAGATCATAGCTTAGTTAGGGCCTTCAAACTATTAGATCCATTTCTTGTGATGAAACATGGATCATTAGATCTTTTAAGATGCACGTTGTTTAAGTTAAAGCTCGGGCCTTTCTCGCTCCACTGGATCAAATATAGCGATAAAGCGAGTGTTTTCAGATCTACAAGAAGTAAGAAAGTTAAGTTAGGACCCATAGTGATATAAAATACTTAGGCTAAGGTCTCGTTCGTATTTATAAATACGATGGGGCCTTAGTATTAAAACTTTAGGCTAAGTTATTAATCAAAGGGACTAGGTTAGGAAATATTAAAAAGGACCTTGCAAAACTTTCATTAGACCTAGTTATAAAGAACTTAAAGGGGAAAAATAATAAGGGGACCAAGCATTTTTAGGCTAAGCTTATTGTGTTAAAAAACATGACTAAGCTTAAAATATGAAATTTATGCTTAAGTCCAAAGTAGGTTTTAAAGGTTCCAGCCAATTTAGTTCCCACCAGCATTCAAATTTGAACTAAGGGTTTTGATAGGGTTTTGGAACATACATTTCTTAGGAACAAACTCCAAGGAACCTACAACTAAAAGACATAAAGACCATTTATTAGTAATGTTAGATAAAATTAAAGCAAAACATAGCTACGTAAGCTTGTTTTTGATAAAGTGGATGATCTTCAAATTCTACAAATTATCTTAACATGCCATGATTTCATGTTTAATCTCAGGGTTTCTCAAGGGTCCCAATTTTCAAAAATGGGGGTATGTTGGCCTCAACAAATGGAAACTCATGGGGGAAACATAGCAATATGTTAGAACCTTGAGACTCTGATTTAGACAAATAATTGGGTCAATCATTCCACTTGATCAATATCATTATCCATATTAGATTATGGTTGAAACAAACCTTGCACTTGAAGAATTAGGGTTAAACATCAAGACATAACTACACTATGTGTGTGCTTTGATTCCACTTAGTGTTTGCCATGGGGTTCAAGAAACAACTTCTAGGTTTCATGTCCTTAATCATTAACACTGACTTGGAGCATGTTTAGATATCCATTAAGAACCATGTTTTTTTCTCAAGGAAGGCTTGGGTATTGCTCTGTTACCAACTAGGCATCTATAGCCCTGATAGAGATGCCTTTGGCTCTACTCAAGGCCTTGCTCCACTATCAGTTAGGTATCCATAGCCCTGGTGGAGATTACCAGAATCACCTATGCTCATAAAGCTTTTAATTTTGCATTGAATCCTTATTTTTTGTATTTTATTTAGATCTTTATGCTTTCAACAAGG
This sequence comes from Torreya grandis, assembly GCA_037957365.1. NCBI lineage: Eukaryota > Viridiplantae > Streptophyta > Pinopsida > Cupressales > Taxaceae > Torreya > Torreya grandis. The sequence continues at coordinate 4,711,009 of JARHVA010000225.1, read as the reverse complement.
TTGAGAACTAGAATAACTAGGTTTTAGGATTTGGTCAAGTGCTTGATTTTTAGAGAATCACCTATGGCTGCAACCCTTACACCAAGCAAGGATGTTGATTAAGTGCTAGTGTGGCTATACCATGATGGTTTGAGCTCTCATCCTACAAGTGCAAATTTTCTTAAAACCAATTTGAGGTCTAGAAAATTTCTAAAGTTCTTATGAAATAGTTAGCTTTTTCTAATGGTCTTTATCAGTTTCTTCAAATTACAAGATCAAGCCTACGTTCTAGAACCATGGTCATTATATGCATGAGGTACATACCTACATTTTTGAATTTCAAGAGTTTTCAAGCAAACTGCCTAACTTTAAGCTCAAGATTGTTCAAAAGGACTTATTACAAAACAAAGAATCAAGCAACAAGGAACAAATAAGAAACAAAAGGCAACAAAAATAGGTAAACAAAAATAAACAAATATACACAAACAAGGGACATGAAAGAAAGGACTTTGAAAGAAACTAACTCGCTTATATACACTAAATCTAACCATATTACAAAGCTTATTCCATGAAGACCTTTGGTGGAGCAGCAACAAAGTAGTGCTTGAGATACTGCCCATTGGTGGGCAATGTGAACTCTGCCCCTTGAAGGTCTTTTAACTTGAAGGTGCTGTTCCCAAGTGTCTCTACTATTTGGTAAGGACCAATCCATAGGGGTGTAAATTTACCATGCTTCCCTTTTGGTTTGATGCTTTGTCCCAAAGGAGAACTAGGTCCCCTAGTCTGAACACCTTAATCTTTGATCTTTTATCAAACCATCTTTTCACTATGGTTTGATGCCTACTAAAATCAGCAAAGGCTTTCTCCCTCACATCTTCCATCTAAATTATGTCTAGCAATGTTGAGTTCACTAATTTATGGCCCTCTTCCATATATTCTTGTATGAATTTGTACGTGGGTAACTTAATAGTGAGAGAGAAGATTGGTTCATGGCCATACAACAATAGAAAAGGTGATGCCTTCAAGGCTTGTTTAATCTTGATCCTATCTGCTCGTAATGCATACTTGAACAACTTGTGCCAAGTCTTGGGTTTGTTTTTAGCAAATTTCTTGATTGCTTTCATCAAATTTTTATTGGTAGACTTAGAAACTCCATTCCCTTGGGGATAATGGTTGGATGAAAACTTCAATCAGATACCATTATCATAAGCCCATTTAGTCATCTCTATGGATGAAAATGCACACCCATTATCACACACAAGAGAGACTGGAGTTCTAAATATAGTACAAATGTTCTCCTCCATGAAGTTGATCACTTCCTCTGTTCTACATTGTTAGTGGCTATAGATTCAACCCACCTTGTATAGTAATACATGGTAGTCAGGATGAATTTATGACCTTCAGATGAATTTGGGTTGATTACTCCTACAAAGTCCAACTTGCATTGTGCAAATGGTTTGTCAACCATGACTGGTTGTAGAGACATTGTTGCCTTATGTTCTTTCGTGCTAAAAATATATCAAGAGTGGCATTCTCTCACATGCTTGTGAGCATCCTTGAAGATAGTTGGCCAATAGTAGCTAGCTCTAAGAATATTATGTACAGTAGTATTCCCTGATGGGTGTCCATTGTCAAACTTCTCATGGAAGGCACTCATGATTTGAGCAACTTACTCTTTTAAAACACACTTGAGGTAGACTCCCTCAAAGTTTTTTCCTGTAAAAGACTCCATTTTTTGATTAGATGGTGAGAAACTTTGAGCCTTAGATCTCTCTTTTACACCCTTGTCAGTCTTACAGGATAGGTAGCATTAATTAGCAAATGAATAATAGAATCATACCATTCACTATCTTGAAATTTTTGTTGATTAGCTTACATAATACTTAACTTAGGGTTGGTATTATCAATTATTTGGATTAGACCTTGGCACCTTACCATTTTGTTTGTTTTCATTTCTATGTCATACTCCTACAAGACTGACATCCACTTACCTCTACATTCCCTAAGCTCACTATGGCTTAACATAATATTTGTGGCAGGGTCAGGTAGAATAGCATGCACCTTATTTCTAAGGATATAATGCCTAAATTTCTTTACTGCCTTCACTAATGCATATGCCTACATATCAATCAATGAATAGTTTAATTAAACATTCTTAAAATTAAGGCTCATAAAAGCTATTGGGTGATCACACCCCTCAACTTTCTAATTCAATACAGTAGCCATGGTATGAACAGAGGAAAATGAATAGAGGTAGAATTCCTTTGAAAAGTTAGGACTTATCAAGAATAAATATTGGCTAATGGCTTCCCTAATGTTATTGAATGCCTTTCTAGATTCTTCATTCCATGATACCTTAGCATCCTTGTTTAGGATATAATTTAATTGCTTGACAATCTCTGCAAATCCAAAAATGAATTTCCTTACAAAGTTTATCTTACCACAAAATGACTTTAACTCTTTTCTAATATTTAGGGGCTTTATTCCAGATATGACCTTTAATCTTTCAGGTTCTATAGATATCCCATTCTTGGTTATGACATGACCCAGTAATTTACCTTCAGTAACACATAAAATACTTTTCTATTTAAGGAGATTTCATACCTTCTACATCTCTCAAAAACTTATTGTAAGTGCATAAAATGATCTTCCCTATTTTTAGAAAAAAATGTTAGGTCATCCATATATATAATAATACACTTACCAATCCGGCCCTGGAAGGCATGGTCCATATCCATTTAAAAAGTAGCTCTTACATTGATTATCCCTAAGGACATTCTCTTGTAAGCAAAGGTTCCCCACTTTATCGTGAAATTTGTCTTCATCCTATCTTCTTTGTCAACCAATACCTGGTTATAACCTGAAAAGCCATCAAGAAAAGACATCATGCTTGAACTTGAAACAACTTGTATAACTTGATCAAGAGAAGGAAGAGGATAGTTATCCTTATTATATGCTTTATTTAAATTCCTAAAATTAATGTAGAGCCTAATCTCACCATTCTAATTCTTGGCTGGCACCAAATTAGCCACCTAGGTAGAATGCCTGATGGGGAAGACTATCGTAGCGTCTAGTAGTCTCTTAACCTCTTTAAAAATCATTAGCTCTAAGACAGGGTTTGCAAGCCTCTATTTCTACCTGAATGGTTTATAGTTTTATTTAAGGGGTAAATTATGGGTAATTACCCTTGGATCAAATATCTTTAAGTCATCATAAGACCAGGCTATGACATCCTTTTATTGGGCAAAGAGCTCTTTAGCCTTCTTGTTCTCGATGTTTGTGTAGGATTTTCCAATGTTTACTAGCTAAAGATGATCTTGGAGACTGAGATCAATAATATTATAGTTTTTCCTACTTACCTTAGGAAACTTTGAAACTTCAGCCTGCTTGTCTTGATCAAATAGTCTCTCTACAGCAATCATCCCCTTGGGGATCTTGTTGTCATTTAACTGAATGACTTTACCATCAAACTTGTCCTCCTTAGATATATATTTCATTAGTTTTATCAATATTATGACCATCAAATGCTCCATAATTGGTCATGAAATCTAATATCTACTGATCATCACCAAAAACTTGAAAATGATTAACATTATCAGGTACTTAAGGACAAGGAATTAGCTCAATGCTAAAATTGGGGGAATCTTGGTTGGGCATGAGGTTAGTTGTAGTAAATGCCAACTCATCAGCAACTTGGTTCTCTTCTCTCAAGATGGAAGTCATGATAAAATCATCAAAGGACTTAATCAAATCCCAAACTCTAAACTTATACCTCTTAAGATATGAGAGCTTGCATTGGTATTTGCTTCTTACTTGGTTGACCACTAGTTCTTAATCTCTAGAAACTAGTAGTTCTTTGACCTTATTTTTTATCGCAAACTATAGTCCTAGGATAAGGGCTTCATACTCATAAATTTTAATAGTGCAAGGGAATTGGAGTTTATAGGAAGCATGGTATTTTTACCAATAGGGTTAGTAAGGATAATGCCTACTCTAGATCCAGCCTTAAACCTAGCACCGCCAAAATGAAATTTCCGTAGTCCTAGAATAATATGAGCTTTCTTGGGATCACATACCTTATCATTTTCTAGGGTGAAGATCCCTAAGTTTGAGTCAATTATGTTAACCCTCTCATTCATAGCATTGTACTTAGTGATCATTTATTTCATCCTTGGCTCTCTTTCAACCCTGATTTGATTAGGGACTCCCTTCCAAGGTAGCCACCAATGTGAGCAATCAGTAGACATATAACCATTCAAAGATTTGGTCTACTCTATGCTTAACAAGATTCCATAGACATTAGGTATGTCAACAACTTGAATATCAGTGAATTTCTGGACTCTAGGCTTATAAGCTAACTACATATGAACGTTTAAAAGTTCCCCAATTACCTTGACTCTGGATTTGTCTAACTAAGTAACAACCTTATCAAAATTAATAAGAGTCAGGCCAAGTTTTTTGCATATGCCTACTGGCATGATGTTGGTAGTTTCACCTGAATCTAGTAAGCAATTATGGAAGTTCTTACCAAATATCCTGACAGTGAGCAAGAAAGGAGGAGATTCAACTTTGGCTTTGTGTATAGTCACAATGGCATGGTCAGCCTTGGGTGGCTTGTTGGACTTCTTTGATAAAGACTCCAACAAAAGGTCTCTTTTCTTTGTGATCTATGTTAGTTCATGCAAAGTGATATTAGCCTTTATCTTCTTCATATCGCCAACTATGCTATATCCAATTTTATTAGAAGAACTAGGAATATCAACATTGGATTTAGAAGTACTCCCTTTAGGTGGATTTGGATTGTTTCTTGAGGAAGTGTCTGGAGGAGTTTCAAAGTTGTTTAAAGGCATTGAGGTAGTCAAGGGCTACCTCTGCTCTTTATTGCTCAAGGGATAGGTCTTCTTTAAGAACTGTTGAAAGGCTTGGATCTCCTCAGGGATCTCATCAGGTTCATTTTCCTCTTAAAAGGGGAAATCAAAAGTCTCCACCATGAAGGCTTGATCAAATGATTTAGATCCAAAAGTACCTGCACCATTATCCTTGTTAGGGACTACTTCAAATGTATCTAATTCTTCCTAGAAAGCCTCGAAAGCTTTGAAAAACTCAATGCAGTCAATTTCACCATGTTTGGCTATGCAATGTACTCTATAATAATCAGGTAATGCAATGTCAGTGAGGTTAATTTCCATGGCCTTATTTTTATAAGATGAATCATTATTCCTATTGTTATGAAATCTATCATTCTAAAATCTATTGTTTGGCCTATTATACCTTTGAAATGAGAAGTTCCTACTTGAGCTTTCACTAGTATTTCCAACTTGTTTTTGTAGCTGAAGAAAATCAGTTCTCAAATTTTGGACCATTTTTAAGATAGACTCATTCTCATTTTTAGGAGTTTTAGAATTATGGAACTAGTTATTATTAGCACCAACAATTAGTACTAGAGCTCTTTGATCATTTTCATTGAAGCCATTAGTGGTAGGATAACTCAATAATCCTAGGTTCTAATTTGAAGCTACACAACTCAATGGAAACTGAGTGAGGTTTGGGATTTTATTGGTGGCTAAGACATTCTAGTTGTTGTTAGGGAATAAATTCAACATGAGAATTTGTGGGTTGATGTTTGAAATATAATACATCATTTATCCCTGGGGTTGCATCTGATCATTGATGGTTATTACCTCAAAATAAGCCCTGACTAATGACGTTATAGCTGACATGGATCTATATAACACAGAGTTCATGGGATCTACTACATCCTTGTAAATTTATAAAGCTAATAAATCATTAGGATTATAGAGTTTTATGGTCCTGCTATACATTTTCTAAAATCTAGCATTGAAAGACCTAATGGGCTCATTTACATCTCTTTTAATGGTGGTGAACTAATGGTAAATAACATAAGGACTGACAATCATACCAAATTGATTTATGAATACATTGATGAAATCATCCCAACTAGTGATATAATTATCAGGCAAGTTCAAAAACCATTCATAAGTAACATATTTAAAGGTGAAGGGGAATAATCTGCATGTTACATCTTCATGCACAACATTTAGCAACCTTAAGGCAACTTTGAAAGCTTTTATGTGTTCTTCAATAATTACAATACCTATTAGACTAAATGTAGGTAAATATTTCTCAAGGTTATGTTGGAGATCATGTATTACACTTAGCACATTGATTGAAGACTCTCCCAACCAAGCCACACATAGAAGAAGGTTGAAGGTGAAGGTACCTTGAAGAGGTGAAGTTGATAAAGATTTGGATCTCTTGCATCTACCTTTGTCACTTCTAGCCTTTCTATGAACCTCAAGTTCAAGCAAAGGCTCCCTTATCTCTGAATGTGATTTGGTTCAAATCTTTGGCAATTCCATCTTGATGGTTGAAGATCTTATTTGAAATATGATGTATCAGGATAACTATATTAAGAACAAGGATTAATCCTGCACATTAAGCTCATTTTGCAAAGATTACGTAAAAAACAGTAAAAGACATCGATTTTTGCTTGAAATAGCTCAAAAATGTATCCAATTATGCTAATATGATCTATCTTCATAAGTCTAATCCCAAATAAACTCATATCTACAAAATATATACCAACCTTTGATCAAAACAATTCGTCCTAACCTCAAATACTGTAGAATTTTCAAATTTTAAGTTAAATTTACCAAAACGAAGCATCAAATCTCAAATAACTTTGATATCTATCTAAGGGATCACAAAGATTCATTTTAGACCATAAAGATCAATGATATTTACACTTATAATCAAGGAATTACTCAAAGGCATAAAGATAACACCAATCTTGGATCAAAATTAGAATAAGACTAACTAAGATTCAAAGAATTTCATAGTGGCCCTCCTTTTAGCACTAATAAAAACTCCTGTTGATGTCTCTAAATGTAGCACATAGGTTCTTAGTGTTCAAAGAACACTTCTCATTTTTTAATTCCAAGAATTCAAGGCATGAGTAATGGGTTATGGCAACTTGATGTCACCTGTGGTGAAATAGCGATAGAGATATGTATGAGTGTTCCACAAAATTTATAATAAGTGATGGTTGGGAGCAATCATGGTTTTTTCCTTGTGAATTATAGAGGATCTATATTAACTCAATGAATTATGATATGAACTTATGCTAAAAACTAATCTAGATGGATATTTATAATGAATTTTAAACTACAGTGATCTGGTGTAAAAAAAAGAGCAAAGAGAAGGGTAAAGTAGAAAGAAAATGAGTAGTTGATTATCTTAGTCTCAAATATTATGACAAAGCATCAATTAAAATTGAGTATGCATTCAAACCAGTATATAATGCAAAATATCATAAGCTCAGATTTCACTATATACCAGGCAAACTTCGAAGGATAATGTAAAGAATCATAAGTAAGAACCATGTTTATTTTTAAAGATTTACTATTATAATCAGATAGCATTTGCACATCTGAATATAAAGTAAAATGAAATGAATCAAATCCAAGATTCTTCAACTAATCTAGTGTATGCATAAATTAGAAACCCTATGATTAGAAAATACAACCCAAAATTCAAAGAAACTATTCAATTTTAAGACATAAAAACTAGCAATTGAGAGAAAAGCTATGTTAGCAATTGACATATCAAATATGGACAATCTTTGTTGAATTCCTTTATTATACTAATTACTCCAAGTATAAAAAAATTTCTCAAAATTCTCCCCCTTTAAAATATGATGATACATGCCTTTTATAAAAAGATAAGGCAATACACTAGTTAGTTACAACATACAGGTGTACAAAATATAAGGATAGCTGTCCTTCTTTATAAGGTTCTAAAATACACTCGTCTTTCACAATTAGACTAACCTAGGGGCAATATGTTAATAGAATAACATATGTCTTACAAAAGAATATTCATATTTTAAATATTACAATGTTTTTACAAAAGGAATATTATCTACTTGGTGGGCCCATTGCTTTGGGGATCCCCTATTGATCCTACAATAGTTCCATAGTCTTTTGATGTTGATCTTTAATGAGCTCCAGGTCTAAAATTGGCTTCATGAGGTAGACTTCTTCTTGGTTAGCTAGGTCATCTAGATCTCTATCATTTTTGGCCATAGCTTCTTTGATACTCTTGACCTTTGTAATCTTTTCCTTAGCATTGAAGATCATGCCTATAATCCTGCCATTATCATTGCCTGATCTACCTTAGCTCTTGCTTTTTAATTCATTCATCATTAAAGTGACTCTATGATTGTATTCTTCATCATCAATGATCCCCAAGGTTTTATTTTTGGTAGGATTAACCAACATGGTGCGTAAGAGCTGCTCAATCCTAGTGATCAATTCTTTATCATCTACCAAGAGTCTATTCAAATTATTTGACCATGCACTTAGACTCTAAATTTTATCCACTATTATTCCCAATATAGCATTTAGGTGAGTCAAGATGATGGTTTTGAACTTAGGGATTCTATCCCTCATCAAAATGTCAATGAGGTCTCTTATTTTAGTCTCAACCCCTTACCATTCTATTACTAATTCCTTGACCACCTCACCCTACTAGCTTAAGGCACCCTGCCTCAACTTTATTATCCTCAAAGGACCATACATATCAAAGAATGAAGCCTCAAACATGTCAATATTGGCACCAGGAATTGATAACATGGCCTGGGTCTCTAGGTTCTACTTTTCCCTCTCCAAATTGTGGATTCTCTATTTCATCCCTTGGATCCCAGCCTTTACTTGAGCTGACTGAGACTTAATTAAGCTCTCAACATCCTCCTCATGAATAGGATGTTCTCTTGGATATTGTCCTTTAGCTATGGTCAAACCCACAAAAGGTTTCACCTTCTAAAAGGTGAACTCCTTAGTTCCCACCATGGCCTTCCTGGTGGTGACCCTTTCCAAACTAGTTGTCTTTGATTAAATTGGATAATGGTGACTCTATCTATGAATTTGGGAGGTTTTGGGACCTCAATTCCTATGCTACTTGATGGTCTAGGAGCATCCATTTTCTTAATTTCTATCCATATAGTGGTCACTATCCTCTTTTCTTCTTTTTCTCTCATTAAAGCCTTGATCCATGGTTTGATGTCATCATGCACTTCTATGTCACTAGCCTTTGTCAGTGCCCATGAGTGGGAGAGAGAGGAGATCTTATATAGTTTGCCATAGATGAACCAATCAAGAATGATTGGTCCATGGATGGGGAATTCATCATTGAATATATTGACCTCATTGGTGGGGTGAGTGAGGGTCAATCTTGGCTTCTTCCTTGGTCTAATAGGGACCAATTCCAATTCTACCTTCCTCTTTTCTTGGGGTACCACTGGGACTATGTCAAGAGCAAACTCTTTTCTTTTCTCTTCCTTAGGATCCCCTGCTTGGACCTATGCTTATTCATTTTTCCCCTCTTCTTCATCAGTGCCATATGCCTCAACAAGGTCTTTGAGATTACCTTCAACTGTCTCATCTAGCCTTAAGGAAATCATGTCCAAATACTCAATTAGTGAAGGCAATCTTTGGGGTAGAGTTGAAGATGAGGAACCCTCTCTAGGTCTCTCTTCTAGCTTTTCCTTTCTATGTCCTTTTTCAATTTTATTTTGAGGTTGTGGGTGCTCCACTTGAGGCTACTCTTGAGGTGGTCTAGAAGATGAGGACAATGAATGATACTAGAGAGGATGCATTTTCCATACCTCTCTTGCTAGTTTGTCTTCAGTTGTCAACTAGTGCTCCAGCTTTATGTTATTCCCTTTGATCTTGGCCAATACTTATTCATAGTTATTTACCTTGATGTAAATGGTGTCATGAACATTGAGCTGATGCATATATATAGGTTTGGGCAACTTCTTCTCTTTCAAATGATCGCTCACTATATTCTTTGGATCCCACATTTTGAGTTCATCCAATTGGAATCCAAATGAGTCTCTATGCTTGGACATGGTCTCAAACTACTTCCATTATTGCATTACGGTCCTTCTAATGATTAGAGGGGAGGGGTGGAGAAGACCTTTCCTCTTTTCCTTATAGACCCCATCGCCACCATTGATGAGCTAGGAGATAATTTCTTATTCAATTAGCTTGCGAGGAACATACACAGGCAATCTATAGGGTTGGGACAAGATTCCCTCAATTTAGATTACCATAGAATTTGGATAAAATGAGATATCCCACATCATTTCTATATAATTCTTGATCAATGGGTAGATCCTAAGCATATGATAACATGTGAGCCTTGAACAGAGCATGCTAGACACAATCATAGATAAATTGCATATGGTTCTTATACTTGAAGATGTGTAATAGTGGTGGGAAATAGTAGTTTTGACCTTAGGAGACCAATTTCTAATCCTTTGGAAGTTGATGGAGGCAAGTAGGGCATCTAGTAGGTATGACATCATGTAAAACTATTTGGCTATCTTCTTTTTGATAGTGGTGAATTGTTTGGCTAGAAAGGCATTAATCAAGTCTCCAATTAGAGGGCTGAGCTTCTCTTCAACCATGAAATACATATAGGGGACCCATATTTTGTTTACATAGGTGTTTGAGGGGGCTCCTAATGCTCTATTTAATAGGGTCATGATTACCTCAATCCCTTCCCTAAACTAGACTATTGGGATCTTACCCTTGAATTCCCTGAAGACATGGGTTCCTTGGTGCAACCAGGGCCTAAGGATGGTGTCTAGGTCATGCTTGATGGTCCAATCCTTGATTTTAGGCAAGTTTATATGGGGAATTGGGAGCTTGTAGTATTTTTCAAAGGCCATAAGAGAAATGTAAGCTACCATCTTAGAATTCCCTTCTCAGACGATCTAATCATTATCAACCCTATAGTCTACAAAAGTTAGAGTGAGAACATATATGTAATGAAGTACCTCAGGCTTGGTGGTAGCATAATGAAGCCCGACCATCTGGACTGTAACTAGGTCATAGTGTTTCCTACTCACTATGGCAATTTTCTACTCCTCCTTAGTGATGGGTTTTAGCTCCATAAGGGTAAAGAAGAGTTCAAACCAATTCTTGATGTGTGGGGAGTTTAGGGCCACAATTTCCAATTTAGTGTCCTTAAAGATTCTTCTTTCATTAGCTGTGGATAGGTAGATTTCTATCTCCTCTTTCAACTACTACCTGTGAGCTGCCATGGTTCCTACTTCTATAAATTGTCCACACCAGATATTAATTAATCTTTATGAAATATCTTTTATGCTCAAAATGCAATTAAGCTTCTCTCTGATGGAATTAAATGAGGGTCCTCTTATGTAGGGTTTAGGGTTTTGGAGCTTTAATAGTAGGATGTATCTTAACTTTGACTTATACGTGCTTTGAATTTGATTTGGACCTTTGCATTTATACTTTCACTTTTTTGAGCCCACAATATCTCTTATTTTGTCCTTTTCTACTTATGTGGCATCAATCTGGACTTTTCATGGCATTTTTCATAAATGCCTTTGAGCACTAGCCATTGGTATTTAAAAATGCCTTCTTTTATCTTGCTCTTGTGGATCGATATCTTGCAAGTGAATACAAACCATATATTATGATCTGGGCTCTCATCTATTATTGGCTCTTTGGTACCATGTCTTAAGGTTATGCCACTTGGAACCTTCATGGGGTCTTCAAGTTATTTTGAAAACTATTTTCTACTTTTATGCCATTAGATCACAGAGTGCGATGAAGTGTGAACTATTAGATCATCTATCAATTCACTTCAAATGTTCTGTCACCATGTGTTGAGCTCATGGGTTCGTGAGACTTCATTGAAAAGTCTACAGGGTCTTTGCACCATTAGATCATCCTCCCATGATGAAATGCAAGCTGTTGATCTGCAAAGATTCCCAAGCTTTAAGTTAGCACATTATTAAGGTATAGACTTAGGCTTAAACCTCTTAAGCTAAGGTTTATTTCATGTTTATTAAACATGAAATAAACTTTAGGCTAAAGTATTTATGCCTAAGTTTTCTAGATTTATACAAAGGGGACCATGGCTAAATGTTTTAGGCCAAAGTTTATGTTGTTTGTAATATGTTGGGTGAATATTTTGTCAACCAACTGTCTGATTGAGCAAAATAGGTCTCTTCAACCACAACATAAGAAGATTGGTCAACCAGGTGTGTAGGTTTACTACATCAACATGGGACAAATCTCTCCTCTCATCAAGGGGAGGTTCCTTATAGATATGCAGGGGCTATATAACATATATATAAGCTAAAAATAACACTCAGGGGTAGGATAAACCATCCATCTCTCTTTTTTTAGAGATGATGCACACAGATCAAAGGAGAAATCCTAGGTGATTGGTGAAGGCACTTCTCTTCTTTCAAAAGTAACATTCAGCCAAGAACCAGATCCCTTCCTAGATAGTAGAAATCCTAGTGAAATGATAGAAGGCACTTCTCTTCTTTCAAAAGTACTTGTTCTTATAAACAAGGATCTTTCTGGTAGTGACAAGTAACTGGTAACATAAAATAAAGTAACCAACAATCTAAGATGTAGCACAAAGTCTCCACCTTGACTGCCCAAGAGTGAGGAACAATGGGGGCACAAAGTCATCCCAGGGTCCTTTACATAGAAACAAAAAATAAACACACACTGAAGACAACTATGACAGCACAAAGTCTGAAAGTAGCTGGTTTCAGGACACCTTCCTTATCACTTCCACTAGCTCTGTTTGTTAAAATTACATAAACAAGAATACATTTAGGAAATAGACATAATAACAATCTCCTGGAATGATACAAGCTAAAATAACACAAAGTCTGAAAATAACTTGCTTTATGATTCACACAAAGAAATATGATAAACAATCTAAGCTCAAAGTCTCAGTGATGCCTTTCAATTTGGGTAGAGTTTTATTTATGGTAAAAATAAGATCCCCTTTAAATGATACAAGAGATTACATTATATAGAGGCCCAAGAGAGGCTTGGCACTTTGTCCCATGGAGCGACCCATGCTGTGCATTAATGCCTTGGATGTATTCTTGGTTCTGTCAGGGAGGGCCATGCTGGAGTAGGATCGCTGCCTTAACTGTGGCATGTTGATTTATCTCCAATGTCTTCTCCTAAGCCTAAATCACTCATTCCATCGTTTACTACTTGCAAGTTGTCCATGTTCCCTTTATGCCAAAGGGGAAAAACAAGCTATGCTTTCAATGCTTACAGGCTCCAAATACCTACTTGGTGGACTGTTCCACCTACTGGAAATAACTCCTACTGAGTTTCCCTCTTTGTCTCTTCTTCCTTTTGCCCTAGCCTTAAGGTCTTTGAATGCATTCAGGTTCACGTTTTAAGCCTACAAAGATCAACAAACACTTTATTGTAGCCAATTTGTCATCCACAGGTCTTTCACCTTTTGAAAGTTAACGACTAGTCAGTTGTCTTAAATTTGACATTTATGGGCATGTCATTCTCCTTAGCAACTCCTTTGTGTCTTTCTCACTTGTTATGGACACTTTCTACTGTGACACAGAGGAGGACACATGGCGGCATTCACAGCTTTGAAATAAGCTTATTGGAATAATCTTTGAAACTTGTTAAAACTGAGACGCAGATGCAGACACTTGTTGCGCTCCACTGAGTTAGAACAGGACACATGGTGAGTTCTACTACTTTGAGACTCATTAAAGACTGTGTCTCAGCATATGACACTTGGTAGCTTTCGTTGCACTCTGAGATTCAATCTTTTCTGAAGGGAACTTGCCCTTCAGGGTCTTGAAAGACTGTTTGCTTTTTGAGTGTCGATTGTCCCCCCCCCCGGGAGGGTACTTACCCTTTAGGATCTTCCAGGGGGCCTTAAGGCTTCAATTTATTTGGATAGGCTTGACCCTTTATTTCCTTTAGACAAAATGTCTGAAGGAATCCCTTGCTCTACATCTTTAACACATGGCACATTTCACCACATCAAACAAGTGACACATGACATCTTCTGCCAGAACAGGCGAGGACATTTGGTAACATCTGCTACTCTTTAGAAACCTTTGAGAGTCATGTAGGAGATGACACATGGAAGCTTCTGTTGAGCTCTAGAAACATTCATAGAAACATTTGGGACTCATTTCCAATTCACATGGAAGATGACACATGGTGGCCTTCATTTACTTTAGCAACAAAACCTAGGGCTCACTAGTGCTTACTCAAAATCTACAGATGTCGACACTTGACAGCTTCCACTGAGTTTACCTGGGACACGTGGCATCTTCCACTGCATCATATTGAAACCTTCCACCATTGACACTTGGTGCTTTCCACTTGAATCTGAGAGAGGCTTAGCGAAAGAAGGTTTGAAACTTATGGGAAGCCTAAGACATGGTCACTGACACTTAATGCATTCTGCTTGTTTTAGCCATTCGCCTGGGTCTTGCCACAGTCTTTACTTGAGAATGAAACCAAAAGAAGATGCAATGACCATTGACACTTGGTAGCCTCCATTGATCAATGCAGATGACACATGGCACGTTCCACTATTTTGAGAAAAAGTCATTGGAACTTTCTGCAGCTACCAATTGGTGCTTTCTGCAGAACTCTATAAGGGACACATGACATGTGTCACTACTTTGAGATGCAAAACATAATGTGTCTCAGTAGATGACACTTGGTGGCTTCTGCTCATCTATTTCCTTTGCATGCACCTTTGAACCATTCGATTGAAACAAACCTTGGAAATGCATAAGTGCCAAAAACTTACCCTTTCGAAGGAACTCACCTGTAGGAGCCATCAGACCCTTTGAAACTATCAATTTCAAGCATGTTGAGTCTGTAGAAACATTTATGTAGAGTCCGTAGATTTATGAAAATATTGAAAAATGAGGAATTTGAAAGCTTAGAACAAATTTTGAAAAGGGAAGAGATAATTTGGTCTGTGCAGGGCCAAAATAGTTCGTATGTTATCTAGAAATGAGTGACATTTTTTTGAGAAAACAGCTAGCTCCAGTTGGGGAACTTCCTTTAGCTGGAAACTTGAAACACAACTGAAGGGAGTAGAAACTAGAATCTCCAGTGCCTTGAAGTATGCCATTGGGCTATAGAGTCATGCTACCCAAAAAGAAAGGCTCTAAAAATGAAATGAAAAGCACAAAATAGAAATGAAAGACTATACAAATATACATATGTATAGGGGAACTCATCTAATACTTCATAAGTTGAAGTGCTTCAGATGCTACCCATTATGAGGTAGAGAAAAGAAAGTGCCATCTTGATACTTCAATAGGAAATTATTTTCACCATTGAGCTGATGAATAGTAAAAGGGCCCCTCCACAGGGAATCAAAATTTCTATGCATCCCCTTTGGTTCTCTTCTCTTGTCCCACAACAGGACTTGATCTCTAATCTGGAAATCATGATTCTTTGCTTTCTGGTCGAAGAGCTTCTTCACCAAACCTTGATGGGTAGCAATTCAGTCTGCCATTGCAGTTCTCTGCTCGTTCAGCTCAGTAAGGCACATGATCCTCTTATCAAGGGAGCCTTCATATGTTTGGTCTTCAATTGCCTTAGCTAATTTCAATGCTGGTAATTCCAAGGTGATTGGTATCTCATCATTGACACCATAAAGAAGTTGGAAAGGAGACATACCAATTACTCTTTTTAGTGTAATTCTGTCTACCCATAGGGCATCAACCAATGCTTTATGCCATGTCCTTTGGTTGCCATCTACCAGTTTCTTGATGATAGTCACCAGGTTCTTATTTCTTGATTCAAACTGTCCATTCCCTTATGGAAAGTAATCAGAAGAGTGGGAGAGTGTAATCCCATAGTAGAAATAGAATTGAGTAATCTCTTGGGAAGTAAAATAAGCTGCATTGTCAATGATAATCTTGATTGACCCCAAACTTGGAAATGATTTTCTCTTTGAGAAAATTGCATACTACTTCTGAAGTCGCATGTTTGGTTGGAATAGCTTCCACCCATTTGGTGAAGTAGTCTGTTGCTATAAGGACATAATCATGTCTAGCACTTGAAGATGGGTTAACAGCTCCAATAAAATCAATTTTCCATTGCTGGAATGGCTCCTTTATGACCATTGGCTTGAGAGGCAGGGCAACTATCTTAGGTCTTTCGAGAAACTGCTGGCATAGTTCACATTCCCTGACCCACTTGTATGCATCCTAGAAGAGAGTTGGCCAGTAATACCTGGCTTGCAAGATCTTATGAGCAGTCACAGGCACAAAAAAATGTCCTCTATAGGCCAAATTATGGAAGGACTTCAGAAGTTGGCTTTGCTGCTCCTTATCCACGCAGTGAAGGAACACTCTATCAAGGCTCCTCTTATACAGGCCATTTTCCCATATGATGAAATTGGTAGCTTTTAGCTTGATGGTTCTCCTTTATTTATAAGATAGGTGAACATGAAACTCATCATAAGTAAGGAAATGAGCAATACCTGAATACCACTCATTCGTGGTAGAGACAAAGAGGACTGTTAGTGTGCCTTCCACTTCTAATTCTTCCTGCTCTGTTCCTTCTAGCTTATTATCAATAATTAATTTGCATAGCCCCTTTCCATGTACCAGCTTTGTTGGCTTGATGACCAGATCAAAATCTTTGATCTTTGCAACCCAATTACCTCTTTTCGTCTCAAACTCTTGCTGAGTTAGTATGGATTTGACCGTGGTGTCAGGAACTAAGGCAGTAGTGTGTGAATTCAAGATGTAGAAGTGAAAATGCTTCACTACCTTCACCACTGCATAAGCATGCTTCTCTACATTTGAGTACTTCATCTCATGAGGTTTGAGAGGATAACTCATGAAGAAAATGGGAGATTCCATACCTTTTTTATTTTGTTGAACCATAATTGCTAAAAGCATGTGTTGTGAAGCATAACTGTAGATGGTGAACTCTTTGTTATAGTCTGGACAAACCAAAATTAGAGCATGAGTAATGGCAGTCTTGATATCCTCAAATGCTGACTTGCCTTCTTCAGTCCAGCAGAAGGTGGCCTTTCCTTTCATCATGTTTACAATGTGCCTAGTCTTCTCAACAAACTCAGGGATGAACCTTCATAAGAAATTCACCTTTTCAAAAAAAGAGTGAACAACAGTCTTACTTGTGGGCAGGGTAAGCTCTTGGATAAACTTGACTCTATTTGAGTCAATCTTTATGCCCTCTTTGGACATAATGTGTTTGAGAAGTTTCCCCTCTATTACTCTAAAGACTAACTTCTTAGGATTTATGGAAATGCCATTCTGGTAGCAGTGATCCAACACTTGTTTCAAATGGCTCATATGATCTGGGTGATGCTTAGAGAAGATGGTCAATTCATCAAGATAAACTGTAATGAACTTACCCATCTCATCCTTGAAGGCAAGGTCCATTGCTCTTTAGAAGGTGGTGCTAGCATTTATCAAGCCAAAAGGCATCCTTTTATATGCAAACATGCCCTACGGTGTGGTGAAAGCAGTCTTATGCTGGTCTACCTCACCAACTTCAACCCGATTATATTCTGAGAAGCCATCTAGCATTGATAACATCTCTGAACCCGTCACTGTTTGAAGCACTTGATCCATGATTGGCAAAGGATAATTATCTTTCAAGGATGTCTGATTCAAATTTCTAAAATCCACACAAAGGTGAATTTTGCCATTTTTATTCTTTATAGGCACTATGTTTGCAATCCATGTGGAATGATGGATTGGGAAAATTATCTTAACATTTAGCATTTTTTGTATCTCAGACAGAATAGTACCTGATAGTTTTTGATTATACTACCTGGACTTTTGCCTGCTATAAGGTGTCAAATCAGCCTTGAGAGGAATGTCATGTCAAATTTCATCAGGCCTAAGTGACTTCAGGTCATCATAGGAGTATGCTAGAATGTCCATGTACTGGTTGAGAAAAGTAGTGAACTTGACCCTCTCCTCAAGGGTACAACATTTCTCAATTTTTACCATTTTGGGATCTCCTTTGGTTCCTAGATTTACTTGATCAAACTCTCGAGAGGAGATTGAATCCATTTGCTACTATTTTATGAATCTGTCATGCTTATCAAATAGCTTTTCAAGGGAAACCAGGCCTTTGAGAATCTTATTCCCTTTAAATTGTAAGAACTCCTCACCTGTGTTTGTATTTGATTCAGGAGATGGTTCACACTTTTGAGATTCATTGCCTTCAAAATGTAGCCATTCAAAGCTATCTTTTTATTCTAATAAGGCAATGATTTGATTATCATTGTTAAACATTTGCCAATGATTGACATTATCAGGTACACTTGGTCTAAAGACCAGCTTAATAGTGTACTTGTCTCCTTTGAAGTCTGGGTGGGGGATCAAGAGAGTGGCTGAAACAGCCAGTGCATCAGCCTAGTTGTTAAATTCTCTAGGAGTGGCAGAGATGCTGAAAGCATCAAATTTTTCAATTTGGTCCCAGACTAGATTACGGTAGTGGCACAATCTCTCATTCTTGGTTTGGTACAAGTTTCTTACTGGCAGACCACTAGTTCAACATCTCCTTTCGCATGAAGGAGCTTGATGCCTTTGTCTCGAGTAGC
The DNA here is from genome assembly GCA_037957365.1 of Torreya grandis. NCBI lineage: Eukaryota > Viridiplantae > Streptophyta > Pinopsida > Cupressales > Taxaceae > Torreya > Torreya grandis. The sequence goes on along the minus strand of JARHVA010000225.1, from coordinate 4,692,565 downwards.
CCTCAATCCAAGCAACAAAGACTCATATTTAGCTGTGTTATTAGTGTTGCTAAATTACAACTTATAAGATGAAGGAAAAATATCTCCTCGAGGAGATATCAACACAACCCCAGCTCCAGAACTAGTGGAGGAACAACTGCCATCAAATTCAGAAATCCATACCTCATTTGATACTGATTTTACTTTGGATTCTTCTTCATTCAAAGGAGGAGATTCTTCCACAGTTGCCTTGCACTCTATGAATTCTTCTACTATTTCAGCTAAATGCATTTATAGGTTGTCACTTGTAGGAGCTTCATCAGATGCCTCATGAACTTCATCCATGGATAGAAAGTAGTTGCCCATGCCTAAACTTTCAAATAAAATTTGAGCTTCAGGTACTGAGGTCTAGGTCACCACATATTTCACTTCCTTCTCAGGGAGCAACTTCTTCATAACACCTTTGACTGGAATTCTCACCTCGAATAAGTCCATGCTCAATTCACCACCAACATCCCTACAAAAATTCCACCCAAGAAGGATGCCATATGAAGCTGGGATGTCAGCCACCAAGACAGTCATCTCGATTCTTTTGTCTGGAAAGGCTGCAAATGCAAATTGGGCATCCTTAATTTGCCCCAATAATGGTACTTGCTTTTTTTCCATGGAGAAGCATCTACCAAAGGTTTTGGTCAGTGTAAATCCAAGGGATTCAGCTACTTTGGCATGCATAACATTATCTAAAGCCCCAGAATCAATGATGTAGTTATTCAACTGATGACCATTTATTAGCAATGAGACATAAAAGGGTTCAATCTTACTAGGAGCAGTGGGAGGAGTGATGACAAGGTTCTTCCTAGTGAATGCATCCTCGGGGGGATCATGAGTCACTTTGGGTATTGCTTGTTTCACAGGGACGTTCTAGTTTTTAACACATTAAACCAGTTTGTCTAATTGCTTAGGATGGGACTGCAAAAATTTAAATTCAGACATTTGAATTTTGGTTTTCTTTATATGGTCAATGATATCAAATGTTGGAAATGAACTAGACACAGAGGATGCGAGTTCATCCTTTTGATTTTTGGGAGGGGGAGAACTGGATTATGAATTTGAAGTTGAAGGTGCAAAAATGTTTGGGGTACTTACCTTTCTAGCAGTCACTGGGTCCTTTGGCTGGAAGGGCAGAGTGGTCCCACGTTTAGCAATTGAAATTGCTGGTTGAGGTTGCCCCTCTATCTTCTCTTTGTCAACTTGTTGAACTGATTGATTCTTAGATCGGGTGAATACCGCATATGATCCCTTAGCTGCATTTCTTTCACTTCTAGGTTCATCCTGATAATTCAAGAAACTGATATTAGAGTCACCAGCTAATTCTTCTTCTTCCTCATTGAAGACATTAGCATCATATTTAGGACTCAACTCAGGTTGGAATGAGAAATCCGATTTAGCTTCAAGATATCCAACTGCTGAGTTAGTGGGAGGTGTTTTAATGGCAAGGTTATTCCTCTGAGGGGGAGGAAGATGATTGGTTTGCACTTGGTTCCTGGTAGCATGGCCTTGGTAGGACTGATTAGGGAATGTCCTCCTTGGTACATCTCTGTATGAAGGAGTAGATGACATCCCTTGTGCCATTTGTTTTCTGAGGGCCAACAATTCATTTGCTAGCTTCTGCACCATTCGATCAGTGGTGGCTGAAGGGGAGTATTCAGAGGAAGAAGAAGATTTACCTCTGTTTGGGTCTCTCCTTATCTTTCCTGCCAAGATAAGGTCATCTTCCACTTTGGTAGCCAAATCTTGAGCAGCCTCAAGGTGTATATGGATAGCACGTCTTAGCAGAAAACTCACTTCAGGTAGCTGTGAGTTGATGAAGAGGCATTTGAGGTTTTCAGGTGTTGGCTGAGCAATAGCAAGAATTCAGTTCCTTATCTTATCAAACTTTGCTATGAAATCCCTCATAGGCTCATGAGGTTCCTTCTTCATTTGTGTGAGCTAGGCCAATAATGCATGTGCATCTTTTGTAGGCTTAAACCTGGCCTCAAATTTGGCTTTAAGTGTGTCCCAATCAGTTACTAATCTAGCTTGCAGATGGTAGAACCAGTCTGCAGTAGCACCTTGCAGTGTCTCCACAAATAGCCTAACTGCCACATCTTTAAATTCCACTCTTATCATGCCATAGGCTATGCTGAAGGCTGTAACATGTTCATTAGGATGAACCTTCCCATCACCAAAGAATTTGAGGAATTTTTTTCTTGAGCTATGTGGAAGTTCATGCAGGGGTGGAGTCAAATTTAGTGGGCCAAAAGAGTTACCCCAGGGGCCTCAAAATGCCATGATTGGGTTATTGAAAATAGGGATAACAAATTTGGGTGGAATTTGGATAGGCAAAGCTCTACTAGTAGCAAAAAAATTAGCTCTGCCTTATGTTGGTGTCCTGGTACAGGTAGGAGGGACACTCCTAGATCATTGAACTTGAAGTTGGGGAGAAAGTAAGTCAAAATTTCCTTGTTGCACCAACTCAAAGACAGGATCAACCACACCTTGAACTCTCTGGCTTCTGGTATAGCATGGAGTTGCCAGATTGTGAGACAAAAATGGAAAAGGATTGGTCTTACTTCAACTTGAAGGTTGAGGCTTCAAACTACTTGTCCTTCCCCAACGGAGTCGCCAAAAACTATTGGGTGAATATTTTATTAACTAGCTATCTGATTGAGCAAAATAGGTCTCTTCAACCACATCATAGGAAGATTGGTCAGCCATGTGTGTAGGTTTACTACATTAATAGGGGACAAATCTCTCCTCTCATCAAGGGGAGGTTCCCTATAGATATGCAGGGGATATATAACATATATATATATATATATATATATATATATATATAAGCTGAAAATAACACTCAGGGGTAGGATAAACCATCCATCTCTCTTTTTTCAGAGATGATGCTCACAGATCAAAGGAGAAATCCTGAGTGATTGGTGAAGGCACTTCTCTTCTTTCAGAAGTAACATTCAGTGAAGAACTAGATCCTTTCCTGGATAGTATAAATCCTGGTGAAATGATAGAAGGCACTTCTCTTCTTTCAAAAGTACTTGTTCTTACAAACAAGGATCTTTCTGGTAGTGATAAGTAACTGGTAACATAAAATAGAGTAACCAGCAATCTAAGATGTAGCACAAAGTCTCCACCTTGACTGCCCAAGAGTGAGATACGAGGAACAATAGGGGCACAAAGTCATCCCAAGGTCCTTTACACAAAAATAGAAAATAAACACACACTGAAGACAACTATGACAGCACAAAGTCTGAAAGTAGCTAGTTTCAAGACACCTTCCTTATCACTTCCAATAGCTCTGCTTGTTAAATTGCATAAACAAGAATACATTTAGGAAACAGACATAAGAACAATCTCCTAGAATGATACAAGCTAAAACAACACAAAGTCTGAAAATAACTTGTTTTTTTATTCACATAAAGAAATATGATAAACAATCTGAGCTCAATGTCTCAGTGATACCTTTCAATTTGGGTAGAGTTTCACTTCTGGTAAAAACAAGATCCCCTTTAAATGATACAAGAGATTACATTATATAGAGGCCCAAGAGAGGCTTGGCATTTTGTCCCATGGAGCAACCCATGCTGCGCATTAATGCCTTAGATGCATTCTTGGTTCTGTCAGGGAGGGCCATGCTAGAGCATGGTGGCTGCCTTAACTATGGCGTATTGATTTATCTCCAGTGTCTTCTCTTGAGCCTAAATCACTCATTCCATCATCTATTACCTGCACATCTGTCAATGTTGCCTTTATGCCAAAGGGGACAAACAAGCTGCGCTTTCAATGCTTGCAGGCTCTAAATACCTACTTGGTGGACTATTCCACCTACTAGAAATAACTCCTACTGAGTTTTCCTCTTTGTCTCTTCTTCCTTTTGGCCTTGGTTTTAGGGTCTTTGAATGTATTCGGGTCTACATTTTAAGCCTGCAAAGATCAACAGGCACTTTATTGTAACCAATTTGTCATCTGCAGGTCTTTGACCTTTTGAAAGTTAATGGCTAGTTAGTTGTCTTAAATTTGACATTTGCGGGCATGTCATTCTCCTTAGTAACTCCTTTATGTCTTTCTCACTTGCTATGGCCACTTTTCACTGTGACATAGGTGAGGACACATGGCAGCATTCACAACTTTGAAATAAGCTTATTGGAATAAGCTTTGAAACTTGTTAAAATTGAGACGTAGATGCAGACACTTATTGTGCTCCACTAAGTTAGAATGAGACACATGGCGAGTTTCACTACTTTGAGACTCATTAGAGACTGTGTCTTGACATATGACACTTGGTAGCTTCTGTTGCACTCTAAGAGTTGATCTTTTCTGGAGGGAACTTGCCCTTCGAGGTCTTGGAAGACTGTTTGCTTTATGAGTGTTGATTGTCCCTCCCACGAGGGTACCTACCCTTCAAGATCTCCTAGGTGGCCTTCAGGCTTCAATTTATTCAGATAGGATTAACCCTTTATTTCCTTTAAACAAAATGTCTGAAGGAATCCCTTTGCTCTATGTCTTTGACACATGGCATATTTTGCCGCATCGAACAAGAGACACGTGGCATCTTTCACCAAAACAGGCGATGACATTTGGCAGCATCCATCGCTCTTTAGAAACCTTTGAGAGTCCTACGGGAGATGACATGTGGCAGCCTCCACTAAGCTCTAGAAACATTCACAAAAATATTCAGGACTCATTTCAAATTCACATGGAAGATGACACGTGGCGGTCTCTATTTACTTTAGCAACAAAACTCAGGGCTCACCAGTCCTTACTCAAAAGCTACGGATGTCGACATTTGGCAGCTTCCACCGAGTTTATCAGGGACATGTGGCATCTTCCACTGCATCATATTGAAACCTTTCACCATTGACACTTGGTGCTTTTCGATTGAATCTGAGAGAGGCTTAGCGAAAGAAGGTTTGAAACTTATGGGAAACTTAAGACGTGGTCATCGACACTTGGCACATTTCACTTGTTTTAGCCATTCACCTGGAGCCCGCCATAGTCTTTACTTGAGAATGAAACTAAAAGAAGATGCAGTGACCATTGACACTTGGTAGCCTCCACAAATAACTGCAAATGACACATGGCATGTTCTGTTGTTTCAAGAAAAAGTCATTGAAATTTTTTGCAGCTGCCACTTGGCACTTTTCGCGGAACTCTACAAGGGATGCATGGCATGTGTCACTGCTTTGAGATGCAAAACATAATGTGTCTTGGTAGATGACACTTGGCAGTGTCTACTCATCCATTTTCTTTGTGTGCGTGTTTGAACTGTTTGACTAAAACAAACCCTAACAATGCATAAGTGCTAGAAACTTACCTTTTCGAAGGAACTCGCCTGCAGGAGCCATCAGACCCTTTGAAATTGTTAATTTCAAGCATGTTGAGTCTGTAGAAACATTTTTTCAGATTTCGTAGATTTATGAAAAGCTTGAAAAATGAGGAATTTGAAAGCTCAGAACAAATTTTGAAAAGGGAAGAGACAATTTGGTCTGTGTAGGGCCAAAATAGTTTGTATGTTGTCTAGAAATGAGTGATATTTTTTGGGGATAACATAATAAACACAATGTATACTTTGGACTAAAATATTTATGTCAAGTCCATAAAACATGCTCAATGGGATCAAAATGATATAATGACCTTATGTCAAAATAGATTTTTATTGCATTAATAAACACACTAAAACCTTTGGTTATGAGCACTTGGTCCAAGTTCTATGTTACAAATACTCTTTAAAATAAGACTTAGTATAAGTCTATAGTTTAAGGTTCATAATATTTGAACAAAATGCAATGGGGACCTTAAAGTATAGACTTAGACTACATTAATTTTGCATATATTTAGATCATAAGATTATTTTAATATTTATAGATTGAAGGTTTCCAGTGTTTGAGCATCTTTCGGGGCTTTCTATCCTCTTCAAATCAATTCATGAGCTTTCTAGCAACATTTGGGAGTGTAATTTAGTCCTGAGGAAGATAATTTATTAGCTTAAATTTTATGGTCTCGTAGATTTCAAAATGTCTTCACAAACGTCAAATGTTGGTCGTACGAATGTCAATTTTAAGTTAGTGAAGATTTTAATTTAATGGACTTAAAGTTGACGGTCATGTGAACACCAAATTTAAGCTCATCAAATTCTTGTGACCCAATGCCAGAGTGCCAATTGGCACCTCTGTAGACCTTCCCAATATCTTAGACTCAATGCGCTTCATTAGATCAAGGTCCTGTGAGTAAGCGAGAGCCATAGGATCATGATCTATGAGCTTGTTCATAATTGGTTATATTTGTCAAGAGGGACCCATTTGATTTTAATCCTTGAATATAAGGGTGTCACATGTCAATCTTATGGGTCTTTTGTAATCCTTTGACCTTTTAACTGTGCCTCACTCCATCCAATCAAGTCTTCATGATGAAGCGAGAACCATTGGATGAAGGTTAAGGGTGCAACTTAGTCAAGACCTTCACACTGTTAGATCCCTTTCCTATGATGAAGCACACATCATTAGATCTTTTAAGATGCACATTATTTAAGTTAAATCTCGGGCCTTTCTCACTCCATTGGATCAAATACGGTGATAAAGCAAGGGTCATTAGATCTATGAGAAGTAAGAAATTTAAGTTAGGACCCATAGTGATATAAAAGACTTAGGCTAAGGTGTTAAGGTTAAGGTCTTGTTTGTATTAATAAATATGACAGGGCCTTACGATTAAAACTTTAGGCTAAGTTATAAATCAAAGGGACTAGGTTAGGAAATATTAAAAGGGACCCTACAAAACCATCATTAGACCTAGTTATAAAGAAATTAAAGGGGGAAAAATAATAATAGGGACCAAGCATTTTTAGGCTAAGCTTAGTCATGTTAAAAAACACAACTAAGCTTAAAATATGAAATTTATGCTTAAGTCCAAAGTGGGTTTTAAAGGTTCCTGCCAATTTTATCCCACCAATATTCAAATTTGAACTGAGGATTTTGCTAGGGTTTTGGAACATGCATTTGTTAGGAACAAACACCATGGAACCTACAACTAAAAGCCATAAAGACCATTTATTAGTAATGTTAGACAAAATTAAAGAAAAACATAACTAAGTAAACTTGATTTTGAAAAAGTGGATGATATTAAAATTCTACAAATGATCTTAACATGTCATGATTTTATGTTTAATCTCAAGGTTTCTCAAGGGTCCCAATTTTCAAAAATTGGAGTATGTTGGTCTCAATAGGACCCTGTACAGTAGGATCAAGTGTAGAAATGTCGACGAGGAGGAGGTGGGGAGGATCTTGAGTCTATAGATCTAGATGAGGAGGCTAATGAGGAGGTTGATGAGGAGGAAGAGGAATATGAAGATGACTCTAACCTTAACTAGCATGAGGAGGATATAAGTATACTATTTACTTGTGTGTTTTAGCTTTTTAATTTTTTTTTATAGTTTGGTTACTTAGATAATTTATGACTTTGATTAGATTTAATCTCAATCCTTTTCCTTTGTGACTACAGATACATTGACAGGTTGAAGGACCATGATCAAGGACACCCTGATCAACTTTTTTTAGCTTGAGACTGATCGAATTAGAGATCAACCACTATTTGATCTTGGATTACATGTTGGGATAGACAGACACACTGATGTATTTTACTCAATGTATCATACTTCCATGACTCTTTATGGTCTAAGGTTAGAAAGCGTTAGCTTGGATGTGAGAGTTACTAGGGTAGAGGCTTAGGTGTAGGGCTTGACTAATGCCTTGACTGGTAGAGGGGATTGTGTTTCCTCAAGTTGATGGACAAGAGAGGACACAACCTCTCAAGGAGGTACTAGTAGGAGACAACCTATGATCCACAACCCACGACACTCTTCAACATATGGGCCCTCCCAAAAGAGGAGGATAGGGTCTTAGGACATCATTCGTATACACAACTTGAAACATCATATATATATTTTATTTTCAATAGTTTTGAGACACATTTTCCCTTTACATACGTGGTACTAGATATTTCATTGTAAAAAAATGACATTTATTATGATATATATAGAGACATTTTGGTTCATCTCAGTGACTTTGCCATTCATGTGTTATAGATTTAATTTTCATGTATAGTTTTTAGTTTACGCACTTTAGATGATTAGGCATGTGATGATATACCATGTATTTCTATGATTTAATAAAATTCTATGAAAAATTCTTATATGTGAGAACAAAATGGATAAAAATAATGTAACATTATGAACATATATGAAGTTATGAATGCATAAACAACTATTTTGCAGGTGATGACCAATTACCTTGTTTACACAACATATGGATTTCAATTTACAACAAAGGAATGAAAAGGGGGAATATGATATATATATGAGATGCGAAAATTAAAAATTACAAATCAAAACTTTGCATGAAAAATTAATGTGACCTAATCCTTACGAGCAAAGGGGAAATTTTAATTCTTGCTAAAACTCATAAAACACTAACTTTATTGGATTCACCTAGAGATAACTAGCCCTAACAGAATTGGTAAATGGGATAAAGTTAACCTTTTCAACATATATATAGACAAGTTCTTTGAATAATTTTTTTTATTTGGACACTTTCTATTTTGATACTACTTTTGCATTTGCTTTCCTTTTTCTTTGTGACCCCTAAACTTAGTCTCATGTGACTAGGAAGACACATGGGCTCATCAACAAAGGATAAATGTAGGTAAGGGAATCTCTTCCCAATGCCAACCTCACACATCTATTAAGATGTTAGGGCTCAACACCTAATATTAGTGAAGGGTAAGTGATGTGATATGTAGCTTTTATTTTGCATAAGCTTTTGATTTTTATAGAAGCATCTTATTTTCCATTTTTCAAATATACATATTTTTTTTGTAAGGCCCCTACCCCCAAATCTTTGCCCTATATAACTAGTATAATGCAAGGGCTCACCACCGAATACCAAGATGGGTGAGCAAGGTTACCTTTATTTTAAGCATGCCAATGTTTTCTACTTAGAGTGAACTATAAGAGGAGACTCTGTTATGGACAAACATCTAGACTAGGCTATAGGTTACTATTTTCTAAGCTTTACAAGAAGATATAAGGAAAGAGAGGTACACTCTGATTGTAATATTTAAGGCAAGAACCAATGCAATTCTTATAATTAGAATGTTTTATATAGGATAATAGGGTGATGTGAAAAATGAAATGAGATGATAAATTGCATTTTAAAAGTTTGTGTTATGTGAACTCACAAATAATTAATCACCAATTATGACATCTAATATCCAAGAAAAAATGAAAACAATGGAAATGAAATGCAATGGGAAAAAAGTGAAATTCAAAGACTAGATGTTGAAATGTTTAAGGCATAAAGAGTTCACATATTCACCAGACTCCTTGCCCTCCAAAGTGCATAACCAATAGGTTCCATTTTGAAAATATCAGTGACTAGGTAAAGGCATAATTAGTTAGGTCTAAACATCTGATGTCCTCCTTTATTTTTGTCAATCAGGTTGTTGAGTCTAAGGATAAAGTCTCCTACATATATAGGGTGCTCATGGACATTTTTATTATATTGTTTACCATGCTATCAACATAGGCAACATGGTTTTGTGTAGCATCAAGCCAATACTCATCTAAGGTTTCTATTTCATCTATCCATGAATTTATATATTCTTCAAGACTAATAAAACCCTACAAAGAAACATTATGGTTAGGTATTTATACTTCTAAGGGTAAAATAGCTTTTGACCCAAACACAAGGGAATACGAGGTTTCCCCCATAAGAATTTTAATGCTTGACTTGTAGGCCCAAAGCATTAGATAGAGTTGTATGTGCCAATCTCATTTACAAGCTTTAATAATTTTGACCAAAATTGACTTCAAACTTTTATTGGTATCTCGACCTAGCCGTTAGCTTATCGATAGTATAAGGAGGTAGTGTGATGAGAGATAGAAAATTTCTTGCACACTTCATGTACTATGGGGTTATTAAAAGGAAACCCATTGTCCATGATATTGATGTGTGGGACTCCAAATGGATAAATGATATTATTTAAAATGAGTTTGGAAAGACTGATCTAGTAACCATCATAAGAGACATAAATTTTTCCCACTTGGTGAAATATTCGGTGGTCATGATAATGAAATGGTGCTTATATGACGAAGTGGGAGAAAGCTTACAAATTAAATAAGGGCCTTAAGTGTAAAAGGAGCACAAAGTGATGATGAGTTGAAAATCTTGGGTATGAATGTGAATTTCATGATAAAGTGTTGGTATTTCTCAAATTTATGTACATGGTCAACAACATCATGTTTGAAGGTTGGCCAGAAGTATCCTATTCTGTGAATTTTATAGGCAATTTCATGGCCACTGTAATGTCCACCATAAATGCCATTATGATAATGGAAAAGGACCTTCTCTAATTCCTCTCGGTTGACACACCTCAATAACATGTCATCAAAGGCCTTATAATAAAGAACTATGTCCAGTATGATGTAATTAAATGTGATGATTTGGAGGTGTTGCTTCTATTATGAGTTGGCACCGTTGAGATAGATTCAATCAATTAGGTAGTTGATAATATAAACATACCAAGGGGATGGGACAATGCTAGTATTATCTATATAACAGATTGACTCTTTAGGGAAATCAATATCTACAATATCACTAAACTCAAGAGGCGAGTCTGCCAACCAATCAACAATATATTTTCCCTTGATGGACTTTTAGTTGACATAATTCAGTTTGAATTCACTCAATCACATGATAAAACATCTAGCCTTTCATGATAGGCTTGGTTGGGTCAATAAAATTTGTAAGGCTTGCGACCTTACTATGACCCTCATTTCTTAATTAAGCATATAGTGTTGTAGTCGTTTGGTCATGAAAATAATAACCAAGCATTCTTTCTCTACTTATGTGTAACATATTTCATAATCCATAAGAGTGTAACTATTGAAATAAATGTCATGTTCAATTCCATCATCATCCTCTTGGGATAACATGCATGTACGAGATACCTTCATTCCTTAATATAAAGTATGAGGGGATTATCATATTTGGGTGTCATGAGTATTGAAAGAGACATAAAGAAGAATTTTACTTCTTTGAATGTCTCCTAATAATCATTCATCTAAGTCAAGCCACTCTCTCTATTAAGTAAATTATTAATTGGATGAACTACATAGGTGAGGTCTGATATGAATCGTTGAATGGACCTCAACTTCCCTAGGAAGGATCTAATCCCTGACTCATCAGTAGGAGAGCATGTCTATAATTACATGGATTTTGTTTGGATTAATATCAATTATGCATTAGGAGATAGTGTAGCTGAGGAGTTTTCCACCTGTGACTCTAAACACACACTTCTTAGGATTGAGAGTGATGCCATATTTGATTAAACATGTGAGGATTATGTGTAACAATTCTAGATGGTCAATCCTTTGCTTTGGCTTTCCTAGAATATTGTCTACATATACCCCCACTATCTTATGAATAAGATCACTAAAAATATGAGTCATGGATCTTTGATATGTTGCCTTAGTGTTTTTAATTCCAAAAGGCATGAATACATAACATAAGGTCCCCCATTGTGTAGTGAAGAAGGTTTTTATTTGATCTTCATCAGAGATATGAATTTGGTTATACCTAAATAAGCCATCCATGAGGGATATCAACTCATAACCCACCATACCATCAAATAAATGTCAATGGACGAGAGAAGAAAATCATCCTTTTGACAATCTTTTTTAATATCATGAAAGTCATACATATCCCAATTTTATTATTTTTATTGAGAATGGGGATGATGTTGGACATCCATTTAGAATAATCCACAAGTTTTATGAACCCCACCTTAGGAGCTTAATGACCTCCTCTTTCACCATTAATTCTACTTTTGTATTGATTGACTTGAGCTTTTGTCTTATAGGCTTTATGTCAAGCATCATGCCTAGATTATGGATAAATACTTCAGGATTGATGCCTCCCTATCCATGTAGGAGAAGGTAAAAGCCTTAGACAACTCAGTGAGTAGTTGTTTATGGTCATCTACCTTCTGTGATGAAAGTGAAGACCCATGCTTGAAGATTTTGGGGCTTTCTTTAGTCCTTATGTTTATATCAATAATATCTTTAACAAGGGAGACATTACCCTCTTCAAATTCATTAGGATTTAGAGGGAGGTCAACATCCTCACCTTCTATGTTAAAAGATTCAAGATCCTCATTAGAAGATAATAATATTCAACCTGACAGTAAGAATCATAATAATCACTCCCAAAGGTGGACATAGGATAACAAGTGAGAGTGAATCCTTTCTTATGGTGAAAATACGAGAGGTTATCATGAGTATGAAATAAATCTAAGATGGCTTCATCATTTTTAACAAGGTTGAGGACTAGTGGGCTAGTATCTTTCCCTATACAAGTGAGGGTTTGATAATTAGGTACTTTTTGCATGAGGGGTTCTATCTAATAGAAATAATGAAATCTGAATTAGGTATTACTAGATGAGGGCTAAAATTAGAAGAGGAAATAACCATAAAATCAACAAGTTTGTTTCTTTCCCTAGGCATGACTTCTATATAAATGAAGTTGAAATCTTTGGCAACTTATCGTATAATGGTCTTATAAAGCTGAAGGTGTTCAACTTTAGTTTGATATATTTTTGAGACTTGATTGGTTACTAGCTTTGAATCACCTTGGATTCTTAGGTTTTGAATTCCTAATTATTTAGTGAAGAGCATCCAAAGCAATACACCTCATACTTGGTGCCATTGTTGGAGCACTCAAAGTCAAGTTTGAAACTGAAATGCATGACCCTCCCTTCTAAGGAGATCAAGATAACTCCTACTCCTATACCAAAATGACTTTTTACCCCAACATAATGAAGGGCCCATTGATCATTGTGAAGGAATAATTATCATCACAACTAAAGAGAGATTTCTAATCCTCTAATATTTCAACAATGCTAATATAAAATATATTAACTAACCCTTCTTGGGTTTTTTGGTTTTTAAATTCAAAGAGGTGATAAGTTCCTACTCCTCATGGATCAAAAGGAAACACATGTGGCATATCCTTTTATCAAATATCAATAATCTCAAGCAGAGACATAGTTGAGATGACTAACATTATTTTAAGGTTTTTGACACTTGTCCTTTATATTATCAAAACTTCCTTTTCTTTGGGTTTATCTTTTAGTAGGGCTTTACAAAATTCTCTATTTTTATTGAAATGACTATGTTGGCTTGAGGAGTATCCATAACCACAAATAGATATGGGGGATTTTTTAATGCCATTAGTGGGAAAATGGTAGTTGATGTGTAACCCTAGATGTTTATGCATGGATGCTTATAGAATGTCAAAGGGTTTAGGATATTCTTGGGCTACAAAAACCTTCCTAAGATGAAGGAACCCTATTTTCTGGAAAAGGGTTGAAAGGATGGCCTTCATATTATGGATCCAAGGTCTACCCAAGATCATGTTGTAATTGGTGTATTTATCAATAACATAAAATTATATCAACACCGTCTTAGGACCTAGAGTAATGAAAGTCATAATATCTCCTATGGAGGTTGATTTGATGCTATCTTAGTCTTGTAGAGTATTATGTGTTGTTAAATAATTGGTTTCTTTATAACCATGCTTCTGGAGAAATGAAAAGGGGACTATGTTCACCATTTCCCCATCATCAACCATGGATATCTTAATGTAATTATGATAAATCCATACTTTCAAAAATGGGGTTTGATTCCCTATCTTGGCCATCTCAAAATCAAGAAGGAGACTTATAAGATTTAAGAAATAGCTAGCATCCCTTGAATTTTACCTAGGTGGAAACATGTCATGATCAATATGGTTGATATGGGCTTGAGGTGGGGTAGTAATATTGGTTAAATGTCCCAACCTTAGGTCATCAATTAATGTCAGTTGGGTAGGTGAATTCTTGTGTAAATCAAAAAATGGGATGTGGGGGAACATATTTGTAAGTTTTGCAACCAAATTTTACTTTCCCATAAGTTTGGGAGTAACATCACCCTCCAAGAGGTTGAAAAGATGGGGAGTTGTGGGCTGATATTCCCTTATACAAGTGATAATGTTTGATTATTCTTATGTGTCTAAATTTACCACTCTGATCATCATGGCATTCCCTTCATCCCTTAATTGGGGTGCGATATCAAGGTTGGTTATCCCAAAAGTTGAAGCATTATGAGTGCATGATATTATAGGTTGGTTGTGTTGGATGGGTTGATTTTGAAAGTTACCTTATGGTTTTTTTTGGGTAACTCACCCTTGATGGTTTGGTAAGGGTTTTTTTAGATTTTGAAAATTTGATTTTGGGAGGTCACAAGGCTGTCAAATTAGGCTTGAGGGTTTGCATTTGCATTCCATATGAACATGTCAACAAAATTTTATCTTTTGTTCCTTTAGGAATTTTTGGATGAACTTGTTATACTCATGGCATGAGAAAGTATCATTCCCAAACACACAATGAAAGAGGTAGTAGACATTGGGGTCATAGTCCTTAGGCCTCTAATTTTATCCTTGTTAACCAAACCCTTATGGGTTATTCCATTTATTTGGTTTTGAAATTGTGGGAAATGATCAATGCCCTGTAACTCGTTTTGGTTTTTCTATTGCATGTTTCAAGGTGATGGGATAAGTCAAAAGAGACTAGGTTGGATATGGGTTATTTGCATACACACTAGGGGAAAAATGGGTATTTGTTGATACAGTGTAGAATAGGCCAAAAAATGGTTGTCTAAATGAGTGGATTTGGAAAACATGTGGAAGTAGTGAGGTAATTGGTTAGAATAAATGGGATGCATTGGTTGAACTAGATGGGTATACATGGGTGGTTGGTTAATGGATACATAACTAGAAAATTTATATTGTGATGTTTGGTTGGTTACCACATAGATAGGAGGTATATAAGGTGGTAAATATTCTATCACTATGTTAGTTGAGGGGATGTAAGGTGGCATCTAATTTTTTCCACATTGTTAGGAGGGAGGTAGGAAGAAGAACCTCCTAGTGGTGCTTGGATAGGAGCTTGGTATACGAGAGGAGGGGTGAGTGCCATATGGTTAGGCACCCTATGCATAAGAATGTATCTTAGATTATAGCTTTGGATGTGGTTGATTGGGAGATGACTAACATGATGTTGAGGTACTTGGTAAGTTGACATTGGTATGGAACTAGGAAGAGGATATACTTGATTGGGAGAAGCCTGGTGGATCTCTAAATCTTGAATACAACTCACCAAAGTTGATATGAATTCATTCAAGGATGATTGAGTGTTTTTATAAATGACCTCTTTGGTTGGATTATTAGGCAATATTGGTTGGTATCTCATGAATATTTGATTAGGTGTAGTCATATAAAATGTCACTTGAGTGCAATGAGTGTCACTTGAGACAACCCATCCCTAGTTTAGTCCTACACCTATTCATGACCTATTTAGACATTTATATAACTTTTGTGTGAGCCTTTACACATCCCTAGACATCTCAAAATAAACCCCAAACCCTTTCCTAGGGATCCAGGCCCCTAGTGCCGTAGGTTCTACCACCTTGACAGTAGTGTTATAATTTGGACACTAGTACCCCGAACTAGGTCCTACTTTCAATGTTAATGTCCCTTGCCTAATTTTGAACCTTGCATAAGAAAAAAATTAGTATAAATACATGACATTTATCCCTTTATTCATTGGATGGAAATCATATGCAAAATACATAAACAAGATTAGAACAAGTTGTGTATAATCAAGGTTATTAATCCCTATTATGCCTTATTTTTGTATACAATCATATATAACCATCCCAAGCCTAGAATACATAGATATTTAGTGTCAAGCCTCATTCAAATCACTCAAGTCAACACTCTTATTAGCATTCACTTGTACTTGCCCCAAATACTTAGGTATGATAACTACATTAGGATTGATCCCTCCTTGAAGTATTGCTATGTAGGAAACTCTCAACATAATGGGGTGTTGAGAATGTCCAGCCTACCCATCTAACATCACAATTTTTCTACTAATGCCAATTAAGTACCCTAACATTATGGAGGTGTAGGGTTTTACTCATAAATAATCTTAAAATAGTACACAAATAATGAATTAGAACTCATCCACATCAATAAAGGTAGGTCAAATTCAATTAGAGGTGCACCCAAAAGATCATATAGCTTTCTGAACAAAGGACATTAATGCTAAAAGTAGGACACTCACACCCCAATGCTACTATCGAAGGTACAATGTTATTGTACAAGAGGGTTTATGACACCTAGCCCCTATTTGCAACACTTAGATCTACTTCCACACTAGTTTTTAGCCTCCAAGTCATCCCTCTCAAGTAGTTTCTAGCTACGTACTTATTTATGCCATTCATTTATATTTTAAAAAATATTAGATTAGGTCAATTCTTGCACAAATTAGTGGTTGAATGTATTACCTATTTCTACCCTAATTTATTGTATTCAAACCCTTTAACAACCTCAAGCTTAAACTCCATAAACTCTTAAAAGTTAAATCATTTGGTGAACCCAACATACTTCAAATATTGCCCAAACCCTAAACCTAAATGTTCTTGGGGTTTGTTTCCTTTTGGCTCAAAATTTAATTCTAAAATCTCAGATTTGATTTATTATATTATTTTAGAAATATTTAATTGACTAGATTTCTTAAAAGGTTCAAAATATACAACATTTTGTTTTCTTACATTCAAACCTAAGATGGCATAATTCAATAACTAATTCGATGAGACCATTAAGAGACAATTACAAGATTTCATCTCTAAACATTCAAATATGCAAGATGACCTTCTCAATATTGTCCATGAAGAGCTTTAGAAATCTAATAATGGTCAATATTTCAACCCAAAATTACTAATATTGTTATACCTAAGTTAACGAAAACTCATAATGAACAACAACTTATTTTAAATCGATAACCTTCAACAATGACAACACCTCATATGGCTAGTTCCTCCTCTCCATATGTACAATACCTTATGCATGAGATCCATGATATATAAGCCAAGGTGTTACATCTTCAGTAGGGTATCACTAAGCCATCTCATGCCTTAGATTCTCATGTTATTTTACATACACCTTTGACATAACATATAATGACAACTCCTTTTCCATCTGGATTTGTGGTACCCAAGCTTACTTTTTATGATGGTAAAACACTAGCTACAAGCCTTCCATGCAACATGTTTGTCTATGTATCCGATGATTGGCTCCTTACTAAGTTGTTCCCTTGCAGTTTAAAAGACTATGCAGAATAATGGTTTTATGATCTTCCTAATTAGTCTATCATAGCATTCAATCAGTTGGTAGATATGTTTTTAACACACTTTTAAATTAGCATCAGTAATAAGGTTTACTTTGCTCTAGTGGCACAATTCAAACAAAGTCTAGTGAGCCAATAATTGAATATGTCTTGTGATATAAAATTATATTAATAAAGATTACTAGCCCCATGACAGATATAGAACTCCAAGACAGATTCAAGCAGAGTTTGTTACTAACATTGCATGAGGCTATCCTATTCAAGAAGTTTCCATCATTCATAGATCTTTGTCATACAATGAAATAATGGGAAGTAAAGCTTCTCTCTATGGGAAAACTAAAGTACATAACTATATTAGATTCAATTACTAAGAGTTTTAATAAGCCTCCATATAAGGTAAAAACTAGTGAGAACAACAATTATTTAAAAATAATAGTTAATGTAGCTTTAGAGCCACCTCCTCATTTGGTTTTATTAGCTCCTCTAAGGAGACATTTCATGACTCTTCCTCAGTCTCCAACATGGGTTCTATAATAGCTCTTAGAATGTAATGTCATATCTCTCCCTCCCATCAAAGAGGTTGATATGACAAGGGCTCTTATAAAGAACTATGATTCTAATGCATTTTATGACTATCACAGGGCACCAGGCCATACTACAAATAGATGCATTAAATTATAACACAAGATACAAGATTTGATAGAAGATAATATCATTGATCTCGACACTCCTATAGAGGCACCTAGACCACAACAAACAAAAGCAAAAGTAGAAGCATTGAAAATATTTTTAGATTCATTTTTAATGCATACAACTAATGAGATAATAGGCAGTTCAAGTGTTCACTATACTTATCAAACACATCCACCACCAACATCCTATCATACTCAAATGATGAACACACACCCTCTAAATAATATCATTGGGTTCTATCGTATTGTAGTGTCAACTATACCTTTTATCATGTTTTCAGAGTAGGAGATAGTTGACGATGACACAAATTTATACACACTCTAGCCTACATTGATCATGATCCTATTTAGTGTCATGGTTGATAATATGTCAAGTTTAAACATGTGTACTATCACACTTATACAACACTTGGGTAATTCAGAGTAGGATATTTCTCATACAGATATAATTATTTTTGGTTTTATTGGCCATGTTTAGAGCTCTATCGAGGAGATAATACAACCATTATAGATTAGGGCTGCACATGTGGCCACTAGATTCATAGTGGTACCTAGTGATGACACATTTGGAATGTTATTAGGTAGGCCTTAGATATAGTAGCTTCAATCCATTTCATCCACCATACACATATGTATCAAATATATACATGCTAATCAAGTGGTTATAGTTGAGGGCCTCCTAATGAGTATCCTTTACCTATTCCACAACTAGTTATACAGTAGACACCAATTCCTATTCAGTATATAAAGTATATTAACACATATCTAATATCAATTGATCCTATAGTGTAGGTGAGGTCTACTCCAACAATAGTACCATGTATGTATACTCTCCCATAGAGGCCTTTATTAGAGAGGCCCTATTATTAGAGACATGTTATGGATTCTAGAGGGCCTCTCTCTCCACCACCACACAAATCAGTGTTACATCATAGAGAACCCACTCTAGTTACAACTTCTTCTACCAAATCTATCCCTAAGAAACTTACAATTCATAGACTAGTTCAGTCAGCTTCACAAATTCAAAGCACCATAGTTCACAAGCCAGTGTAGTCAACTTCTCAGATTCATAGCCCTACTCCACAAGTAGTTTTAGCTACATATCACTTAGTGCATACAATTCTCATATCCCAGACACCTCATTGCACAACATACATGATCACTATCCCTCTATTTTATAGAAGACACACTGATTGTGAGTCTTTTGTGAGACTCGTAGTATCTCTTCTCTTACATTTCTCCTTGTATATAGTTTCATTTTAATGATTGCTTGTACATAGTTTATACACTTTGAAAACACAAAAATAATATAATATGATCAAAATATAAAAACATTCAAATATTTCTAAAAAACACAAAAAATTAGATTGTTTGCATATCCATGTTTACATTCTTTATACTTTCTAGGTATTACATATGATAGTTATCTTAGTACAATAAGTTTTACCATCCTACATGTTTCACTTGTTCTTGTCAAGTGTTCAAAAATTCTTACAAGACTCAGGTCCATCACATATATCTATATTTACTATTATCTACCCATTGAGGGTACATACATAGACTCATCATTGATACATTCACCCATTAGGGGCATCATATTACATATATTATGGTTTTCCAAGTTAAATCTTTCTATACTATATATCACAGACTTAGCATTGTTTATATCTTGATATTGATCATCACATACTACCTAGATTTTTTTCTGACTACTACTAATATAAACTTAGTTTATGCACACCTTTGATATTATACATATTGGTACCACATGTTCATGCATACTTTCTTTTCTATATTTCCTAGTTTAGACTTGATCATGTCTCTTTACTTCTATATCTATTCAAAGGCACTTTAATATGCCATTGACCTACATCTCTATGCCAATTCCTTTCATTGTGTGTATGCTTTGGACATGTGCTCATGTCCTTCTGTGTGCCTTCTTAATTGTGTATGTAGGCATTTGAACATGTATTTGTATGGATTTCTTTTTTAGATTTAGTAACATGTGCCCATGTCCATTGTATTGTGGCCCTTTATCCTACTTTGCATGCCTCATGTGTGTTGTATGAATGATTTCATGTATGCATCATGGACATGACACTTATCTCTTGCTTATTACACTTACACCCAATTTTAGATGCCATGAGTGCCCTCATGAATCTCCCCTTTTCTATTTTGGTGCCTTGATGGACATCATTCCCCATCCCCCTAAGTAGTTTACATAGATTATTCTTAGATTATGTATTTATACACATGATTACATTGTTATATCTATCTTGACAACCTTGTGAATGCTAAATCAAACATACATCATACATTACCAACTTATGCTTAGATTATCTTACATTATGATGTCATGTATAAACATTATATTAGCTGACTACACATATATAATATGTCTAGTCTAACATATATCATGTAGAGATTTTATTTTGAGGATAGTTATTACACATGTATAAAAACTCCCCTCAAAAGAGGGGGTAACCACAGGGGTTTTTCACAAATATAAAACCATTTAGGTGCACTAAGATTATAATTTTAGCATGCAAACACAAGATTAAAGAGCTTAGAATTAGGCAATCACACATAAAAATAATCAGACACAAATCAGTTTTAGTTTACATGGAAAAACATAGAATGACATTAGCATTAAAAGTAGAACACTAGTATCCCTATGGGTTAGCTCAAGTGGATGGGATTCATGACTTTGGTCACTTAGGTCATGGGTTTAAATCTATATTTACACATGACATGTTGTGATGGGTAGTGGTAGCAATGATCAAGGATTAGGGGGACAAGTATGCTCAATTACTTTTAAAGGAGGGGGGATGTCATTAGTGCATCTACCAGACAACTGAAGGTCTCACTCGATACCTTGGTAACAAAAAAAAATGTAGAACACTAGTGCCCTAGTGCTACTAAGGTAAAAATCTACTATTTAGTAGCCCAAAAATAGGTAAATCTAGATTTGACATAATGACACAATAATTACAATCCAAATTTTCATAATTTTAGTCATAGGTTATCAAATTTGATTAGTTTATGCTTAATTTTGCATAGAATCATACCAAGTTTGCTCAAATTGGGGACATTATGTGTGACATGATCACTCCCATTTCAATTTTAGATACATAGACATAGATTACTACAACTCAGTCTAAAATCCATATGCATAGATATTATAATTAGGGGAATGTGTGTGATACTTTATTTCCACACAATCAATTTTTCACTAGCTCATCTTAGATGGAATGGTAAAATCCATGTCATTCTTTACATTGTATACTTCAGACACCATTTTCACCAGGTACCACACTATATTAATGCCTTATTTCATTTGTAGTGGTTGGTATTTTTGCATAGTCCCTGAGCTACATTCCTAAGTGCTTAAGAGGCCCCTTGATCATTTTTCATTTTAGAGTTTCTAAATGGCCACAGGGCCATCCTACATAGTTACAATTACATTATGTAGTGTTAATTATAGATGTATCTATTACACATGGGTAGTCAAATATGGAGTCATAACCTATTTTGAGTTATTGACCCATCTACATAGGAGGGTTAGATAATCCATTAGTCCAATCCAAGTTATTCAAAGTGTATGATCCACTGAGTAGGGCTGGATAATGATGGAGTCAAAATTGATTGAGTTATTGAGCTATCCACACATGGGGATAAAACAAGCCATCAACTTAGTCCAAGTTATTCATTGATTTGATTACTATCTACATACACACACATGATGTCACTAGGTTTTTGTATTAGTTCACATATCTAGTGAGGTGTATTCATTCATTTCCTCTCTCTCTCTCTCTCTCTTATCTCTTTACTTAGTTTTATCTTTGTCAGATTTCTCCAAGACTTCTCAACAAGATCGAATGCACACATGAACACTATGGAATAGGTGAGAGAGAAAGTGTAAAATGCAACAATGCATAAACATTTCTCATTAACTCTGGATGATTAATACAAAGGGAGAGAAGTAAATATATAGGTGGGAGATAGAGTGAAACCTCACATTCTAGTGAATGTGGGACTAATCTTCACAAATGACCTAATGGCTTCTAAGACCCTAAGCAAGCATAATGAACCATGTAGACAAAACCCATAGAATAAAAGTCTACACCAACACCCCCTTTAAGTGTAGCTTAGGTGGGCTAGAGAATTGGGTCCTGACAATGAGGGTTGATGAGGTACCCAAGTATATAGTAATCTCTTATAAAGTAGAGAAAAGGAGAAAACCCAGTGGAAAAAAACTCCCCCTAAAAGAGAGAAAAGAATACAAGGAGACTAAAAGACCCCCCAAAAGATGATGTTGAAACAATCAACACTCCAAGTACATAGCAATGACCCCCAATATCCTATAAAAAATTAAGGATGTGTGATTCCATAAATAAAAGAGAGAAGGTATGCATAGAATGTCACATGATGAATGCTATAATAGGTCCCTCTATAATAAATGTTGTATCTTCCTTTCAAAATAAAGAAGCCCCAAGCAATCAAACTACTAAATTCCCACTCAAGTGGAATGCAGGTAGGAATCATGATGTAGATATCTACAAAACACTCAAATGTCTCCCTACTAATGCTCAAATATGCTAAAGTCTGATTAGGTATCACAAGCCTAAATTTAGAAGATGGTAATGAAGAAGCATATAATGAAGGGGAGAGAACATCCAGAGAAGAAGAAAGACATGAAACATTTGTTGAAAGAATGTCCATAGGAAGAGGAGAGTAAGGCTCAATAACCATCAAAACTAAAGACTGGTATGCAAATGAAGCACTCAAATCTATAAGATGAACATCTATAGGAACATATGAGTTATTAATACTCTTTATGTGTATGCTCTCACTGGAAAATTCCTCTAAAATGCAAGTTTGTGAAGGTTATGAAAGAGAAATAATCTACACATAAATATATGTAGAATCTATAATGAGACAACAAAGGTCTGGTAGAATCTTGTCTTATAGTGGGGGCTCGATATAAGGAAGAGAACTATCCACCATGGATGTATCATCTAAAGAAATAAAAGCATGGGGAGAGAGTACAATAGTCTTAGAAGAGACAATAGGAAGTGAAGGAGGTGGTGTAACATAAATATCAGTAGGATCACCAAAAAGACTTTATCGTATGCTCCAAATAGTGAATAGACACTGTATATTCCACATGTAATGAATACCCATGGAAACATGCAGTAACAAAGTGGTAAAAACCTTGTCACAAGTATTATCCCACTTATCAAATCAAATAAAATCAATGGAAGCATGATTCTATCTATATAGGAATGGAATACAATTCTTATTTGTAAGTGTTCTATGTAAGCATGCCACAAAGCATAATTGACCTTAAAAAAAAGGATCATTGGAGATAAAACAACTCTACTCATCTGGATTCTCTCAAATGGGGTTGATATGATCGAGAGAAGACACTAAGTAAGTGTACAACTACACAAAATACTCTGTAATGAAGCCCTAAAGCATGCTCATGAAAGGGATGTCAGACACAACTGAGATTGCATCTAAGTGAGCAATCAATGTTGGAGTAAGGGAAAGTAATGGTGCATGCTATAGAGATGGACTTTAGACTGGGCCTAAAATGAGTCCATATGGATGAGAGAAATTAGTGTACAAAGTATGCTACAAAAAGTAGTAGGGCTCATAACCCCCTTCTGAATATGGCACTTTATAAATTGAGTGCATTTTACAAAACAAAGTAGACTAATGGAAAGAGGATGAACAAATATGCACTTTTGAAAAAGTAGAACTGAATTCTAAGTTACCTGTCAAAAGTTATAACAAAATACATTTTCCATCATTAATGGCCTAATTAATTAAATTACCCTTAAAAGTTTAAATGCTGACTTGTTTAACACAAAGCATGCCATGTAACCACTTATTGGAATTGAAAGAAAACCTTAGACCTCCTCATGTCAACAAAAGTAAAAAATACTTGGCCTAGTCACCTCTATATGTAGTTATTTGAAAAATCCTCTTTAGAAGGTGTTTTAACTAAAAAAATAAAATGATATTTAAATAAAAATTTATAAAAACATGATTTTATTTTTAATTCTTTTAGCGAAATTTAGGTTTTGACTTTATGCCTTAGATATACAGTGTCACCATAGAGGAAGAACCACCTGGAGAAGTTGCACAACACTACCAATGTGCATTCACATATTAAATTTAGGTCGCCACAGAGGAGACTCAACAAATAGTTGATCATGGATTTGAGTAGTACAGTGTTAGATTAAATAATATGCTCTTTTAATAGTTTAAAACCCTAACAACAAGTGAATCTTCCATACATGGAAGGCCAAGGTCTGATCTTGGTCTATGATGCAATGATCCAAGTGGTTAATACATTGAACCAGGTCTAAAATCACTTCAACAATAACCACATGTCCAAGAAGATGATATGTAGGTCATGTAGGGTCTGAGAAGGGTCGTCAATGGTAAAGAGCAAAGATATAAGAGAGGGATCCAAAGCTCTAATATATGATTCCCAAGTTGAGCCAAAACTACCTCTCCTTCACACCACTATTTCATATCTTCCAAATCCATGGTCAATCCATTATCCTCCATGATGTGGAGGTCATCAAGCTCAATTTTATTCACCAAATCATTCAAAATCCATGCTAGAATATCTATGTAGTCCATGCTCAAAACATAAAAAAATGACTTATCCCTTTGTGAGTTCTTCTAAAGTCCATTAGGTTGCCTCTGACAGTGATCGGTTACAAACTAAAGAAGCATCCTATTGAATAGTTGAATGGTAGTGCTCAAGGCATTAGGAGAGGAATTCATAAATCCAAGGGTAGATGACATCAAAGCAACATGTAGGACCAAGCTATGAAAACCTTGGATCTGAAAATAACTTCCTTAAAACTAATAGAAAACACCATTAAAAAACCAATAATAGCTGCAAGAAAAAAGATTCACAGATCTAATGCAAATTACAAATCTATGTTAATACAAAATCATAGTTGAGCAATAGAAGGAAGGTGGGATGGCATGAAGGATGAGCTAGGTTGGGTATCTTGCTGAGTAGGGTTTGGATTCATAATACAAAAATAATAGACCCTTTGTACTTGATTTGTAAGCTTTGGTTTGTAAAACAAGATTAATGCTTTCAACTTATTATGAAACTGTTGACCAATTTTTGGTCCTGCAAGCTAAAATTGGGTACCCCCTCCTTTTTATTATAAAATTCATCCAATCCATGTTTTGGCTAGATCATCCCTCTACTACCTTGTGTAAAATTTTCTTTGCCAGACCTTTCCTGAGAAAAAGCCAAGTGTTTTACTCATTTTCTTAGCCAAGTGCATTTTGGGTTTGTCAAGAACAGTTACTTCTTCACCTACAGTAGGCCAAATCAAGTTTTCCAAATGACTTTACTTATGAAATTTTCATAAGTCAAGTTATTTGATAAATCCAATTTAGTCCTTATGGCATAATTCAAACTTTACAAATGTCTTTATTTATTAAGGTTTATAAGTAAAGACACTTACAAAACCCGATTTGGTCTTGGCAGACCAAATTGGGTTTTCCTGCTCTCTTTACTTATTTATTTTAATGAGTTGAAGTTGATGCAAAACCCAAAGTAAGAGCTCATGAGAAGTCCAAAATGGTCTATCTAGTGCAATTCAGGTTTGTGCAGGTGTATTACTTGTCAGTTTTTATAAGTAAAATCAAGTGAGGAACCCGATTTGGTCTATGTAGCTCGCCAAAGGCATGGATTTTATTCAGAGGGCACATAAGCAAAGAAAGTGGACTTTTCACTTTTCTAAAGGATAATTGAAGAAAGGTTAAAGGATAAGTCTAGAAGCAAGTGCCCTTGTAGAGAGATTTTCATTGGTAAGGGGACCTCTTCACTTATTTTGAAGGGTCATTTGCAGGAGTTCTAAAGGGTAGGTGCCCTTACGAGGGCACTCAGGCAGGAAAAAATACCCTTACATTTTTCCTGAAGGGAAATTTTGGGAGGCAATGGCCCTTGTAGAAGGCACTCAAGTAATGAAGTGGACCTTCTTTAAAAGCCCAAAGGGTATCTTCAGAGCTCAAATGGCCCTTGCAGAGGGCGCCAAGAGGAAGAAATGATGAAGACAAAAAGCTAAAGGGCACTTGCCCTTCAAGAAAAGCCAATGCCAAGAGAGAATTTCCTTCAGACAAAATGTTTGAAGGAATTCCTTCAGACATTTTGTCCCAAGGAAAGAGACACTGAAGCTCGAAGGTGGAAGAAAGACACATAGAGAATTTCCTTCAGACAAAAGTCTAAAGGAATTCCTTCAGACTTTTTATCTAAAGGAAATTGCCTGAACAAAAGGCTGAAGGAAAATGAAGCATAGTGAAAAAGGTGAGAAAATGAAAGGAAATCCTTTAGACAAAAGGAAAAGCCCGTGGGAGTGCAAAAGGAGAAGGTAAGGAAGAGACAAAACATATGCAAAGTAAAGAGTGGAAAAGAAAAAAATGTAGAACAATTCCAATAGTTGATGAAGTCAAAGGGCAGAATCAGAGACCACTCAGACCAAGACAAGTGGTAGAGAAAACTCAACCAAGGGATTTAATATGTTTAGTTAGAATATATCTATCGAAAACCAATAAAATAGATTGGTTTTCAAACTATAGAGAGCCATAACCCTTGCTTTCATGCCAAGCCATTAATGCACAACTAGTTCTATCCAAACATTAAAGATGGCTTAGTCAATCAAAATAAATTGGATTGACTTTGTCAGTTGATGGGAATGGGTATGCCATGCTTTTGCAGGCCCATGACAATAAGGGTGGTGGCTTGGACATCTACATCATGGCTCTCCCATACTTAGTTTGAAGAATATGACAGTAACATGGTCTCTTATCTCAAAAGTGTTTGAATCCAACATTGGTCTCCATTCTTAGTGATGTCAACCATCTTGTTTATATCATTCTATATATTTGTAACTTCTCATTTGAGAAAAAAAATCTCTCAGTTTGTATGGCAAAGCCCTACATGAATTTACCTTGAATCAAGACATAACATTTTTACCTCCATTTGAGTTTGTACTTTGGCATATGTCTATGGTTTTGTCTTGTGTTAAGTCATTTTATTTCATGATTTCATATAACGATTCCAACATGTCTAGTGTATTGTGAATTCTTCTTTTGCAGGTCAGCAAGAAGTGTCCATAGTAGAGTATAGGTGCATGTGAACAGGTTGCCATAGTGTGTCTTAGAACACATCTAGTAGTTCTTCCTCCATGTATCTCCATAGGACCCCTATTGAAACACTAATGCAGAAGAGTTTCTTGTGTCAAATGAAGTGTATATCAACATTTTCTTGGTGTAAAGTGTATGTCAAAGCTGAGTAGACCAACTATTTTAGTGCATCACCACTTTAGTTTAGGTTCTAATTTCAATATTTCTCTCCCTTTTCATCACCCCCATTATTAGTAGTAGGAAATCTAGGGCCTCAAGGTGCATCAAGGGGAGATAACCCCTAATCTAGAGATTTATCCCTCACGTTTGCCACCCATAGCAAGAGGTATGTCTCCATTATGTTGCGTGGATAATGAGAGTTGAGCCTCCATTTATAGGGTGAAATCCATTGAATCAATAGAAACTAGTATACAAATTGACCAAATATACACCAAAAAATTATAATGGAGAATATAATAACATAATATTCAAACTAAACCAAATGCCTTCTCTAAAACCCCACAACTAAGTAAAAAATCACTCAGATCTCAAAGAAAATAAGCAATCTCACCAAGGATTCGATAAAAGGTGAATGATCATTAAGTGAGGTTTTGATACCATATCAGAGTTTCATCCCAGTTTGGATAAGGTGAATGCAAAGGTTGAATGGTTACATGAGATAAGAAGCAAGTGCACACCACCAAAAGATTTGCATTAAACTGAAGTGATAAAAGAGAATTGCATGAGACAAATCAAAATAGAGAAAACCAAAATATTCATTAACTTTGGATTAAGAATACAAAGGGAGAGAGGTACATATATAGGTGGGAGAGAGTGAAACACCACATTCTAGTAAATGTGGGACTAATATTCCTAATTGACCCAAATTCTTCTAAGACCCTAAGCAAGCATAATGAATTGTGTAGATAAAATTGGTAGAATAAAAGTCTATAACAATAGTCTTTACTTTTGATATCTCTTTAATAATAACTGATTCATTAATGTTTCATTTACAAGATATGTAATGAAGCACATTTCACACACTTAGACCCATATTCATAGGCTTTGCCTCATAAGTAAGTCCAAGTATGCTTCTTTTTCCTTTATCCTAGTCATTTCACTTTGCTACATTTCTAGAAAAAATGGGGGGGGGCAAATGTAGTCATATAAAATGTCACTTGAGTGTCACTTGAGACAACCCATCCCTATATTAGCCCTAAACCTATCTTAGGGCCTCTTTATATACTTATCCAACTTTTGTGTGGGCCTTTACACATCCCTAGACATCTCAAAATTAGTCCTAGAGCCTCCCATAGGGATCCAGGCCTCTAGTGATTTAGGTTCTACCACCTGGACACTAGCGCTATACTTTGGACACTAACGCTTTACACTAGTCTCCCACTTTTAGCGCTAATGTCCCTTACCTAATTTAAAACCCCACACAAGGACCAAATTAGTATAAATACATGACTTTTAGCCCTTTATCCACTTGATTGAAATCAGATGCAAAATACACAAACAAGCTTAGATCAAGTTATGCATAATCAAGGTTATTGATCCCTATTCTACCCTACTTTTGCATACAATCATCTAAAACCATCCCAAACCCAGAATCCACATATTTTTAGTCTCATGCCTCATTCAAAGAACTCAAGTTGACACTCATATTAACATTCACTTGTACTTGCACCAAGTACTTAGGTGAGAGAACTCCATCAGGCTTGATCCCTCCTCAGAGTATTGGTATGTAGGCTATGAACTAAGAATTTGACTCAAGAGAGGGGGTTAGATCAAGTGTTAGTTCAAAATGGAATCAAAATGAAAAGAACACACTAACAAACATGACATCTCTAGGCTTAGATACTAGGGGGAGCTTAGTAACAAGCATTCATATGAAAGCAACAACTAAAACACGAAAGAAACCTTCCTTCACCTTCCTTGTAGCTTCCAAATGGTTCGTAGAGTGGCTTGATTAGCTTGTGCATCAAAGAGTCTTCATCAATGGATTTGTTTGTCTCCTTCTCTTCTTGTCACCTTTGGCTTGTTATGGCTTTTGCTTGGTTCAACAATTTGGCATAATAAAACTAATTGTATGAGGCTTTGGGATTATTTTTGCATTGTAACTTTATACTATCCAAGCTTAAAATCATGGTTGTGAGGCCTTATATTTATAGATTTTTGCAAATGATCAGAATGAACCTAGACCATCCATCTCAAGATGAAGATGTGTGGTTAAGAATCCATTCAATTTTGGAGACTAAAATAAATAAATGTCCTCATAAATATTTGGGATAGAGAGGCATTAAACAGGCATGGGAGGGCTAAATCAGATATTTGTGGCATTTATGGCCTAAGGATGCCTTCTCAAAAAATGATGTCACTTGATGATGTAGAAACTCATAATCAATTTCCAAAAAGAAATATTCAAAAATTTCCATGGAATTCTTAATTAGGCTCATGATTTGAATTAATTAGCTTTAAACATGATTTGCCAATTTTGGTGCAAATCTTGGTAATTGGTGCTCAAATTAATCAAATTGGTCAAAATGTCATATTATTAGATCAAAATTTGACTGGATTAGAATTGGAAGGTGATGTTAGATGTATTGGATATGTTATCTCATTTAAGATGTTACCAACACAAACTAACAAGGGCATGTGTCTTGTGTAAGAAATTTGGTAGAAAAGAGCAATCTAGAACACCGAGGTGTGGAAATGCCATTTTGATTCAAAATGATCTGATCAAAGTTAGCTATCTCATAAATTACATTGCCCCATTTAGGGATACTTTGGCCAAAATTGGCACTTGAATATGACAGGTTCACATCATTTAGCGTGTTTTAGTGTTTTTAGCCCAAATTGTGTATTTTGGTAAAAATTAGTCTGAAGCTTCGTTGGAGGTTATTGGCAGCCAGTATTAGGTGTCTATAGTTTACCCCTATTTGGGAAGGCATTGAAAGCTATAGGAATAGTAACCTCTTCTCAAATAATGAGTAAAGGCATGTATAACAAAAAGAAGATGATGATTGAAGAACAAAGCTCCAAATGGTGCTTAAAAAGTCTTTGATGATGCCCCCTTGAGGGAGTGGCCATCACATACGTGGATGGATGGCCCCTCAAAAATAATCAAGAAGAAAGGTGAAATTAACCCATGGTTGAGATTAATCTAAATGAGAAAATGCTTGAATGCATTGATTTAAAAATGATACTAATTTGCCCAAAGGTGGTTATAATCAAGAATAAAAATAAAAATAATGATTTTCCCATAGGTGGTTATAAT
The DNA here is from genome assembly GCA_037957365.1 of Torreya grandis. NCBI lineage: Eukaryota > Viridiplantae > Streptophyta > Pinopsida > Cupressales > Taxaceae > Torreya > Torreya grandis. Next base: position 4,662,121 of record JARHVA010000225.1, on the reverse strand, counting down.
CATTAAGATGACCTAGATTGGATAAAGATGATGTTTGATATGGTTGTACCCTAGTTAGGGATGATTATCAAGCATAACTCAAGGAGATAACCTGGAATATAGATTAAAGATGAGCGGGTGCAAACATAGATGTGATGGTTTAATGACTAAAGATGCCACAAACAACTAGGCATACGAGGATGTAAAGTGATGAAAGAGACAAATAGAAGAATAATATTTATCAATAAAAATGATTTAGTTGTACCTGCTAATGTAAAGATGTACATCCTTCTTAGCATTGATACAACTATAATGGTCAATGGGCTGATTTGATCAAGATGGGATGGGAGGATTTCCGAAGGTGCCAAGGAAAAAATTCTACGTCTCCATTGATTATAGACCTTTTTGAAATTGAATTTTATTATAGCATGAGACAATAGGCATCATGATAGAGCACTATGAAGACTTGGTTGAAATATGCATAAAGACTGACTCTCGAGATCCAATACTCAATTGAAAATAGCACACCAATGATAAAAACCATGATGACAATGTTAAGGTATGAATATGGATAGACTCAAAGATAATGTGCTTGAGGAATCGCCCAATGAATGCATATAGATTGAGTCAAGGCAACAATGCTGAAAATAAACAAACAAACAAGCAAATAAACAAACAAACAAATAAAAAATAAATAAATAAAAAAACAAACAAAAAATAAATAAACAAAAAGAAATACTGAGAAGAAAGCAATAAAAAACAAATTGAAAACAACACACCAATGATAAAAACCATGATGATAATGTTAACGTATGAATATGGATAGACTCAAGGATAATGTGCTCGAGGAATCACCCAATGAATGCATATAGATTGAGTCAAGGCAACAATGCTGAAAAGAAATAAACAAGCAAGCAAATAAACAAACAAACAAATAGAAAATAAATAAATTAAAAAAAAAAAACAAAAAAAACAAACAAACAAAAAGAAATACTGAGAAGAAAGCAATAGAAAACATCTTAACAATGGATTTTCCCCAGTAGGGTGGTTTGAAGATGACTAACTAGGCTTAGACGGGACAAATGTTTTTTGGATTTTTGAAATGTTATGAATGTTTTTAGGATATTGAGGTATCTTAACTCATTATAAAATTGACAAGATACATATTCATAAAATGATGAGAATGTTTGGCTTAGGTTTCTCACAAAATGATGAGAGTGCATGGAAAGGGGTACTGAAGTCACCTAAACATGAATTGAGCATGGCCCACATAGTTCCAAAATGACCTCAAGTCACAATAATTATATCCACATAAGAGGTGAGGAGAAACATGACCAGGTCCCAACAAGATCTCAAATCTAGCAAATGGCTAGTCAATGGAAACAATAATGGTAAAGTGATGCAACAATTCATGATAAACAAATGTTGCCCCTAGTTTTCCCATAGGTGGTTATAATTAGGATACAATGGATTAGATCGATGATAATAATTTGTCCATAGGTATTTATAGTTAGTAGCAAGATCGATGAAACATTGATTTTCCCCAGCAGGTGATATAACTAGTTGCACATAAACAAACTTGGTATAGGATTAAAAATGAAAGATATCTTGTAAGATCAACTATCACACTACTTTCATAGACTACCATTGTAAACATGGATTTGATTGATTATTGAAACTTGATCGGAATCCCCTCATAAAATGTGTGGGAAGAACCAAAGTAACCAAGATCAAAACATGATTCGATAGGATGGCTAAAAACAAGCTTTGGTCTAGATAAGAATGATATGGTAAAACAAAATGGTCTTACTCTAGGATAATGATGGTTTGATAGATTGGATTTTATGATAAGATGGTTTCCCCAAAGTGATGGGGTGATTTAATGTGTATAAAATAATGGAAAAAGGAATGGTAAATGAAAATGGCATGGTACATGTTTATGTTTCGTTGATGATTGGTTGTTTGCGTTGGATGCATTTGGCTTGGGTAAGGTAAATGACATATGTTTTTGTTGATGTGGAGATGCATGTAATGATCAATAAATGATACAAATAGAATAATCAATCATGTTAATTGCTAACCCACACCTCATCTAAATAGCTGATCTATCATAAACTTGCTATAGATTTGGATGCAAATGATGTTTTTATTGTGATCTTCATTGGTCATTGATTTAGTTTCCTTAAAACTCCAAGATAAAATATCTTTGTCGCCTCTGTAAAGGAAAGTGTGGCCATGTATTGTAAATAGGGATAAATGTTGGTTGATAGGTTTGATTGGGAAATGAAATAGTGGATGATAATATAATGTATAATGGTAGGGCAACAAATGAAAATTAGGGTTTTTAGGCACACACAATGTTGCTGATTTTGGATTTGACATAACTTTGGATGTGGCATGGTCAAAGACTTATAAATATTCTCTCGATAGGACCACCAAATTTTGTTGTTGTTTGGGCTTCAGAGTAGCTGCCATTTAATCAGGTTATAGATAGGAAGCTATTTTGATTTTATCTCTGAGTTTATCTTCATCAAGTAGTGAAGGACTTTTGTGCTAAGCTATTGGCACCTCGAAGAGGTTTCTACCAATAAAGTTGTCTTGGTTGTTTCATAGTGCCTTTGAGAAGGTTTCACTAAAGAATGTTAAATTTTGACTTTGATTATCTTCTAGCACCTCCAAAAAGGTTTCACTATAAGATATTGAATTAGAACTTTGATTTTCCCCTAGCACCTCTGAAAAGGTTTTACTAAGAGATTATTATTTTTTGTATGAATGTGGTATTGGCCTCCTTGGTCTTATGTCACTATGGATGCAGTTTAACAAGGTGTGATTCTGTCAGTCCTAATTGACTTTTATGGGAGGTGGAATCTCAATGATATGGTTATGTTTGTTGGTGGTAATGGAATGTGAAATGGTAATGGAATGGGGGTTGGTAGAACAATCCTCATAGAATATACTAGGAGAAATTGTGTCAATGCTAAAGTAATCATCCTCAAAAACTATAGGAGGATTGTAAAGATATTCATATTGATTTGTTAAGCATGCATAACTAGTATTATAATAGTCATGAATGTATTCTATTTCTGAATCTGATTCTAACTCAAAGGACTCTGAATTTGATGTTGAGACCGATGTTGATTCTTCTTCTGATGTTAAATATGATTTCAATTCAAGAATAGAACCTAAATCTTAACTTTGATTATTCATCTGATGGGTATTTTATTATAATGATGTCTTGTTGAATGTTTGGTATTGGACAAGTAATAGCCTGTGATGGCATAATGGGTTCCACAGAGACTAGTTTGTCAAAGTGAGACTCTTCAATGATAGGAAAAAGGTCAAAAAATCACTCTATAGAGACTGGCTTATCAAGGGGAGAATATTGAAAAATAGGCATATGATCGAGGTAATTATTGGCCGAAAGGTAGTTATAATCATTAAGAAGCGACTCAATAAAGACCTGCTCATCAGAGTAAGAGTCCTTGATAATTGGTATAGGATCAAGAGGTGATTCATCATAGGTTGAATTATCAAAAATGGTTGGTTTAATAAAAACATCATGGATTGGTTGGTTATTTTAGCCTTGGTTTACAATCAATTGTAAAATACTAGTTTTGAATATATCTTGATCTTTGAATGATTGGATCGATTGGAGAGGTACTGATTAGCTTGGTTTTGTCTTGACAATCAGCAGGGGATTTATAAAGTGGGGAAAGATTGGTAATGGATGAAGGATGATCAGTGGTTGGATAATGGGTGGGCACTATGGAGATTGATTTCTTTCACAAGCTAAAGGATGAGGTCTTGGAATAGAAATGATAGGGCATCGTGGAGCTTGATTGCCCATACAAGCCAAAATATTTGGTCTTAGAATAGAAATGGTAGGGTGTCTTGGTGCCTGATTATTTGCATAAGGTAAAGCATCCAAGTCCTCCTCAAAAACCATATCATCCCAGTCAGGGTCTTGAATTGAATTGTAATCCAGTCCTTGCCTTTGTTCCTTGTATTGATTATTATAAGGAGGGTATGGGCCCATCTCCCAAATGACATTATCATTGTAGAGGTATGTACCCAATTCCTCCTCACCAACCATATCATCCCAGTTGAGGTATTTATTTTGGTCCCTGATTTGATTTTTGCAAGGCGGATAAAATTCCATCTCACAGACCATGTTATCATCAAAAGGGTCTTGAATAAAGCCATAAAAATCAAAGCCATTTTATGTGGCCATTCTATCATAACTTGGATTGTACATGAATCCACCATAAGTGTATCTAGATATATCTGCATCAATTATGAAAGCTCAAAAATAAAAATAAAAATTAGAGCTCTGTAAACTCTGAGAAACTACGTCCAAAGGATAAAGGGTTCAAATGTGATCTAGCTTGGTCAAAAAGGGTGGAGCTATATCTCCAAAATGGTTTGAAAGTGGAGTTGTATCTTTAAAATGGTTTGTGCTAAGACTTGGCATAAAATAGTGTAATGTCAAAATGTTTAATTTCAAATGTCATACACATAAAAGGTCAAGTGTCTGAATAAAAATTGACATGTCAAAATCTAGGCCAAAGTATTCCAAACAAGGTCTAAACTAAGAAAAGGAAAAGAGTTGCTAGGTCTTTTTTCTAAACATGGAGTCAAAAGCTAGGCGCAAAAAAGATATGATAGGATTTTTGGCCAATCGACATCAAAAGTTAGATTTGAAAAAAAAGCATGATGTGATTTGATTTAATCTAACAAATTTGGAACAGCTTTGACATAGAACTGACACACATAATTAAACATAAACATGATTAATTGACATAATCCCTAAGGCAAAAGGCTCTTGGAGAAATACTATGTTCTCCCAAAAAAAGGCACAAACAATGATGAAGATAAGATTTGTGAACAAACAAATAATAGTTTAAAATTTGGGTAAATAATTAACTTAAATTGCTCAACCCAAAAGATAAAGATCTGTATGTCATCCCCTACAAAGCAAGGCCTAAATAGAAATCAATCAATGTTTGGATATAAACTTTGTAAAAGGTTAATTGAAAATTCAATGTTTGAAGACCAAGATTTTGATGACTAACAAGCTAGACAAGATTGGATGGCATAATGACATAAAATAAAGATCTAAATGACATACACGACATGGTTGAAATAATGGTTTTTGATACAAGGTAAATAAGTCTTGAAATAAACTGAGTAGCATAATGACATTAGAATGCTCTTATGATGTGATAAATGTTTTGTTTCAAAGACTCAAAAGGAGAAAACTTGATAATGATTTATGCATCATAATGGTGCCCATATCAGTGAATTGACACACACACAAACAAGTTTAGCAAAAATTGCAAGGCACAAGTGTGGTGTAAAATGGTTAGCATAAAGCCTCTTTAGATAAAAGAGTGACATATAAACAAATTGGTTTTTGATATGGTTTAAATAAACATAAAAGTTTTATTTACAAAACACTAAGTAAGAAAAAGACAAGTGACCAAATGCAACTAAGCATAACGTCCTAAAATCCTATCAAGGGTGTGGCAAAGTGGGGTTGACTAAAACTAATTAGTTTTCGATCATCTAGATTGATCCTATGTGTACACACTTTCACGTATGCACACAAGAGAAATAAAACATCATTTAGGTTTATGCCATATGGCTTATTGTAAAAAGGTTTTACCATTTTTATAATGACTACATCTATTGCTCATTTAGTATAGTGTGATGTCCAACATGCTCAAATATCCTGAGCTTAGCCTGTACTAACATAGATGGTTTAACCACTCAAACTATCATCCTAATGAGGGGATCCCAATTTATATACCCCCCATGGAGAGTGGTTGAAGATGATGCTAGGAGATGAAACCCTGAGTCAAAGCTTCCCTATATAACTTATGCGAGGTAATGAAGTCCCCCTCACAAGCCAAAATGCATAAAATAAAAACCAAGTAAAAGAGCTTTATGGTTGTTTCTAGATCACCCAAGCCATGTGGGTATTGAGGAGAGCCTTCACAACATCTATTTTATGCCTTTGGAATAAGACAAAAGTTTGAAATGAATATGACACTTTTGATCCCACAAGTTCCCTATAGAGGATAGGGGGAGAGCATACACACACAACTTCCTTTTTGCTCAAACAAAACTAACTAAGCAAATAATGATTAACTTTCATAAAACAAAAACTTATAAGTGAGTGAAATTTTAGATCACTAAAATGAAATATTTGGTGGTGTTCTTTGGCCCCTTGGCCTTAAGTTGCAAAACTTTAAAATAACAACAACAAAACTATTCAAGTAAACACCCTAAAAATTTCTTTAAGCACCAAATGAAAAATTCCTAATTCTTTTTAAGCATCCCAAAAGAGGTTTACAAAGATATAATTAAGCATGATTTGGCACTTTTTAAGTAGGCCTTGAAAGGAAATGGTCAGAGTGTTGTTTAGCTTTGAATCACTTTTTCAAATGAAATAAGTAACTTTGAAAATTGAACTCTCAGATTCATATAGTGCAATCCTACAATTCCACAGTTCAATACCGTAACTTTGTAAAACTATGAATGGTTAACAAAATATCACAACTCATGGGTTAGTCAACATAAATTAACAATATCTCTACTCTAATAGATAATATCACAATTGACAAAGTAAACCTATAACTTAGAGAGTTGTGGTATTATCACTTAACCCTAATGGCACAGGCTAACCATTAGCGATTTAACTACAATATTATGACTTGAATCGACAATATCTTAACTGAGAAAGAAAACTCATAACTTAAAAGTTGTAGTATTGTTGCTTAGCCCTAAAATCATAGGCTAATCTCTAGTGCTTTAACTACAATAGCGTGACTCTAATCGATAATAACACTACTTATGAAATCATAGTATTGCAATATTGTGACTATCGAGTTATGGTATTGTAATAACATAACTTGACCTATAGATATAGAACATGTCAGTCCAAAAACATAGTTAAAATGCAATATCATAACTGAATGACAAAACCGTGATTGTGTCATTTGTGGGATTTTGGTCTAGAGGACAACATCGTAACTCCACAGTGATAAAACCGTTACTTCTAGAAAACATGTTTTTACTAAATTTTTTCTCTCTCTTTGCTCCCACACTCCAAGATTCTACATGAAAATGGTTAGTAGGTTACTTGTAAGATCTATTTGATCAAATTCATGGGGTACAGTTCCATTGGACATGCCATTATGTGAACTAGGAATTTGTCTCAAGAGAGGGGGTTAGATCAAGTATTAATTCAAAATGAAAATAACACACTAACAAGCATAACATCTCTAGGCCTAAATAGTAGGGGGAAATTAGTAACAAACATACATATGAAAGTAAAAACTAAAATATGAATAAACCTTCCTTTACCTTCCTTAGAGCTTTCAAATGGTTCATAGAGTGGCTTGTTCGGCTTGTGCATCAAAGAGTCTTCATCAATGGAGTTGTTTGGCTCCTTCTCTCCTTGGCACCTTTGGCTTGTGATGTATTTTGCTTAGTTAAAATATTTGGCATAATAACACTAATTTTATGAGGCTTTTTCATTATTTGTGCATTATAACTTTACACTATCCAAGCTTAAAATTATGGTTGTGAGGCCTTATATTTATAGATTTTTGTAAATGATCAGAATGAACCTAGATCGTCCATCTCAAGATGAAGATGTGTGGCTAAGAATACATTCAATTTTGGAGGCTAAAATCAATAAATTCCCTCATAAATATTTGGGATAAAGAGGCATTAAAGAGGCATGGGAGGGTTTAATCAGATATTTGTGGCATTTATGGCCTAGGGATGCCTTTCCAAGAATGATGTCACTTGATGATGCATAAACTCATAATCAATTTCCAAAAAGAAATATTTAAAAAGTTCCATGGAATTATTAATTAGGCTCATGATTTGAATTAATTATATTTAAGCATGATTTGCCAATTTTGGTGCAAATCTTGGCAATTGGTGCTCAAATTAATCAAATTGGTCAAAATGTCATATTATTGGCTCAAAATTTGACTAGATTGAAATTGGAAGGAAATGTTAGATGCATTGAATCTATTATCTCATTTAGGATGTTTCCAACACAAAATAACAAGGGCACATGTCTCATGAAAGAAATTTGGTATAAAAGAGCTATCTAGAGCACCCAGGGGTAGAAATGTCATTTTGACTCAAAATGATCTGATCAAAGTTAGCTATCTCATAAATTACATTACCCTATATATGGATACTTTGGCCAAAATCAACACTTGTATATGATAGGTTCACATGATTTAGTGTTTTTATTCCCAATTGTGTATTTTGGTAGAAATTGGTTTGAAGCTTGGTTGGAGGTTATTGGTGGCCAGTTTTAGGTGTCTACATAGGCAACTCTTAACACAATGAGGTGTTGAGGATGTCTATCCTACCCAACTAACATCACGCTTTTTCTACTTATGACACTTAAATACCCTAACAACATGGAGGTCTAAGGTTTTTCTCCTAAATCAGCTCAAATTAATACATAAATAGTGAATAAGAGGTCATCCACATAGGTACAAGCAAGTCAGACTCAACTAGAGGTGCACCCAAAATATTAGACAAATTTATACATAAAGGACATTAGTGATAAAAGTAGTACACTAGTGCCCCAACACTACTATCTGAGACACATCACTATTATCTAGGAGGGTTTATGACACTTGAACCCTATTTGTGACACTTAGATTTGCTTCCACACCAATTTTTAGCCTATAGATCATCTCTCTCAATTAATTTATAACTAATTAATTATTTGTATCATTCATTGCTATTTTTAGAAATATCAGATTAGGTCAATCCTTGCACAAATCAGTGGTTGTATTTATTGCATATTTCTACCCTAATTTACTGTACTTAGACCCTTTAACACCATATGGATTAAACTCCATAAACTCGTAAAAGTTACATCATTAGGGTTTAACGTCTCAGGGGGGCCATTATGTTTTCTCAAGATTCATAGGAATATTTTGGATGATAGCAGGAGGATTCTAAGGTGCTTGAAGCCTATTTAACCCATATTCCAAATAACAAATTCTTTCAATGTAGTGATTGAATTTTGTGATGCTTTCTGCATTAAGGTTTTGCAAGCTAATAGAAGGCGTAACTACCATGTGGGGACTAGTACTACTCTCACTAGTGAGGGTCATATTGTTAGATTCAAGATGGTTTCTAGTTGTTTTTAATGGATTCCACACTTTATTGATAGCCATTCCTGATCTAGTGTGTGAGTTTAAATACTGGATTTGATAAGTCATATCCACATAGTGAATGGGGCTATTAGTGTTGCATCTCAAACAACAAGCTTCATCTTGGGATTGAAATATTATTTTATAAGTGTCAAGATCCATACTTCTCTCAAAGATATCTTGAATAGACATATTCAGGGGATATATGGATATCCATATAATATGGAAAAGGTAGAAGCATGGAGAAAAAGAGAAAGAAGGGAAGAAAAAGAGGAAAACACAAAAAGACAATCCTTTTCACTTTGGGTTCACCAATTTTTTATGCATGCATAAATCAAATTTTATCCTATGCACTTGACCTCTAGAGGTCTAATTGAGATAACTGACATAATGAATGGATGATGGGTGGAACTAAGGATTGGGTTGATTATTTGGTGAAATAGGGTTTGAAATGATAAGGGACAAAGGATGTTCAAGTTGGCACTAAAAGATTTCTATGGTGTCATGATGATCATTGAGAGCATCCAAATAGGTAGAAACATAACTTTAAGGTCCCTCGATGTCGATAATGATAAAGAGGTGAAACTATTGATCAATAATGGGAATTTCAAAGTGAGAATGGTTTGGCTAAATGACTCATGGGATATGGTTGATTCTATTAGTTTGACTATGCCCTATCAATTTCATAAGCAAATGTGAATGATATATGATGAGGCTACTCTTAAGGATAAAATAAAATGGGGAATAAGGGTGACAGATGAGAATGACGTTGTATTGATGACCTTGGTTTTGAATAAGGACAATGATAAGTGGATCAAGGATCTAATCTTGCTCTTCTAAAGCATTTAGAGAGTGTACAATGAGGGGTGTGATTGGTGTGAAACATAAAACTTCTATCTTTAGATCAGTTCTAATGTCAGATTGAATGTTGGTGCTAGGACTCAGGGCTCTAACTCTAGAAAAAATCCTTGTTCTATGGAGATAAGGATGCTCTAGAAGAGTCATCAAAGAGACAAGGCGATGCAATGTGTAAGCGTAAGATATTTTTTGAAGGTGATATGTGATAGGATTTATTGTTTTATAAGAAATATGGTTTTAGGATGTTCATGCTCATTTGGATAAAGTTTTTTGTTTAAAAAGTTTTTGCAAGGTTTTAACTAAAAGAAAGTAAGCTAAACTACTTACTGGAAATAAATCACTAAAAGCAAAGAGTAATGAATAACTGAAAATAAAGTGAAAGAGATAAATGTAATCCTTTCTTTTTGGTTATTTTCTATTAATTTTCCAATGCATGCAATTTAAAAAAAACTAATTCTAATCGTTATAGTGTAAATGTTGATTTTTGCCTTTCCTATATGCAAGCTAATTGAAATTATTATTTTTTTATTTTTATATTATGAATGAACAAATCTATTGTGAAAACCAAGGGCCTTCTAACATGCAAGTAAATACCAAAATCAAATCTGGATTCTATGTGGTGAGATTACCAAGTATCTAAAGATTCCTTTATATATGCAAGCTAAAACTAGTTTATGGGGTTTCTAATAAATGCACACTAAGTTTAAATGATATGTTTTAAATATAAGGAAATACTCAAGTTATGATTTTCTAATTTTATGAGTTAAAAACAATGTTTCTATCTCATGTAAATAAAGAAAATCATTGATGAAATAACATCCTATATTTGCCTAGTTTTTTCTACTATTTTTTTACGTGCCTATGTGTTTGTTTGTTTGTGAAATACAAGCTTGTTTAAAACTGAAAATGAATTATTTCAAAGCTGAAAATTATTTTTTTATTTCCCTAATATTTACCTAATGCTTGAATTCAAGACTAAGCACTTTCAATAAAATCTATGATGTGTATGCAAGTAAATAAATAATCTAACTATTATTTTTGGAACAAGAAAAGGAGAGAAAGAAATATTTATTTTCCTATCTATTAATTTTTTTAATAAATTAAATCTAACCTAATGAATGGAAATAAAGTAAATTACTCTAATCTATTGAGCAAATAAACAAAACTAAAACTAGAAACCCCTAGGCTAATCAAGGTGAGACCAGTTGAAAGCAAGAGATGCATTTGATGTGGTTTTTAACTCAACGCTAAAAAATATTGTTGGAAATATTTGACAAAGGATGGCATAAAAATAAGAGTAAAAAAAAGTGAATGAAGGACAAATCTAAACAAGAGAGTAGTAGACTGTGGTTGGCTAGTATATTGATCGTAATGAATTGGTTGCTAATTCAATGACTTCCCTTATATGTAATTGCGTAGTTTGACATGAAAATAATTAAAGATGGAACTCAAAAGTAATGGAAAGTAGGCCATGTCTTTAAAAATATTCAAACACCAATCTCCAATATAATTCTTTGGATCTTAAATTCCTCTAAAGCTAAGATACTTGTAGAAGAAGCATGGAGCTTACAAGGGTGAGTTTAATTGTTGATTTACTAAAAGTTAAACTTAGGAAGGATGGGGAGTGATAAAAATAAGAGTGGGAGTGAAATGGTCAGTCATGAGGTTGATTAAAGGCATAAAAATATAATAAACATGAAGAGAAACATGCAAATGTGTGAAAAACTCAAGTTTCAAAAGTTAGAAATAGAGCACATACAACTAGTGATGGAACTGTCCCTATTTACAAGTCACAATTATATAACCACTACATTTTATGATAGAGGCACCTTATCCAATTACAAAACTACCACATAATATTACAAAATTTCCCTATCAGTGACAGTTCTGTGAGGGAAATTTGTGAAACTACCATGGCACTTTGTCATCTTCGGGGCAATTCTGTAATGGAGAAGAGCAATGCCATCACCAAATAGGGTAGTTATATCCTGCTTAGAAAGGGTTCAAAATAAAGTAAGAAAAGGGGAAAAATACCAACAAGAGAGGTTTAGGATGGATCAAGAGAGAGTTAGGGAGAGAGTATGGACTAAAATGTCAAAGTGAACCCACTTAAGTGAAGTTTGGAGATCACTACATCATAATTGGACATTGTATCAGAAATATCACATTGTGTAATTTTTGGGTGCATACAATGTTTAGTGTGAAATATTTATCCCTCTAATAGTTATACCCCATAATGTAGGAAAAAATATGTTGATAAATAAAAATTACATAACAAAAATAACTTTAAATTTTACATCAAAAGTGTCCCATAATAAAAATATAGTTCTAATAATGATAAGTGCTCTAATGATTGCTTTATTGTCTCATTTTTAGGGTAAAATCATAACAATATATTCTAATTTGGGTCCAAAACATATTTTAAGAAATAATTAAAAATTGAATTCCAAAAAAATACTTAATAAAGTTCCAATTTTTTTGGAAAAAAAATGGATGCACTACATCTTCATATGTATAATATAAAACACATGTTTTTCTAAGTCTTCGACAACTATACTCAATTTTTTCTTTGGAGAACCATATTGTTTATGGCCCCACGATGTAAAAAATTATGATACACTATTATGCTCTCACCTTGTACTTATTATCAAACAACATAATCACTTTTCTATTTATAAGGGATTTTGAAAATATTGGCACACATGCCAACTTATAACAACAAAAAATAGGAGATATGGTAAGTGGAGAATGGGACCATCTACCTAAAATAGGGTTAAAAATTAAAGTGTCAAGATCATATAAATGCATCTAAGAGGGTGTTATGCTTACTCTCTTATTTTATTATTGCATAATTAAGACAAAATGCAATGAATAAAGACCATCATGCATCAGTATATCAAATCTAAAAGAGTTGCTCACCTGAGGTGCACAATGGCTTACTTGGACCCTCTAGGTTTTAGACAAATGCAATTTCAAGAGGAAAGATGAAATTAACATCACATGATTTATCAGCATAATATCTTCAACATAAGTGTATATTAAGAAATGAAGATGTTAATAACAAAAAATTATACATAAAATTGGATTTACATTATATTGTCAATCAATACTGATACAACATAAATCACATGGATGTTCTCTTTGGAGTCCATTTTGAGGCCTTTTATATAGGTGTAGGATTAATAAAATATGAGGTAGTTGTGTATATACACCCAATGCCTAATCCAAGTGGGATATTATTTAACCTTATTTTGATTTTAGGTGATCTAAATAATCTAATACTATTGAAATTCATATTGTATAAGATAATACATTTAACCATACATATATGAATGTAATAGATAGATATATTGCACTTGTTATTTATATAATTTACTAAGAGAAAGGGTACTTAGTTGTTATCTTGTTTCGTGTTTCTCACTACCTCTGTTAAATCATATGATATGTTCTATACTGGCTTTGTGATTGATAGCTCAAGAAACAGAATGTCAAAATATTCTAAGATGCTACTGGCAAAGCTAAGACACTTGCGATGATTGGTCTCATCCACTATCTATTAGAATTTTCCCTATAGTTTTTTCCAGTTTATTTTGCCATAAATTATTGTGCCTAAGTGTCAAGATGATTTTTGAATGATTAACCAGCTTTGGTCCTATGCACAAATCTTGATTTTGTCTACATTTTCATTGATACCTTAGATCCAATTTTGATACTCACTTGACTTATAAAAATGGGTTGGAAAAATATAACCACTTGGTTTTGAGTGTTTATTAAGCTCCAATAATCCAAAGAGGGTTAAAAGTACATGTAGTTATCACACCTATGTGTATGTGTGCTCAATAGTGTTCCAACATAATGTAATGAAACCTTTGGCTTTCAACACTTGTCAATATGCAAATTTGAACCTATTCTTGGTGTTTATACTTGGATTAGGGACTATTCATTTGAGGTTTATTTAGATTTGGATGATTTATGATAATGCCTCAATGATCTGAACACAAATGTCTTAATGTCCAAGTAGTGACCAATAACTGATAGCATCTAATTGTTATTGACATTATCTAAGAGGATGAAATGAGAATATGGAATGTGATGAAATTTTACATAGGATAATAAATCATCATGACATAAATTAGGGAGATATTGAGTATGAATGATGGTAAATTGGGATGTCCAAGTCCAAATATAGATAAATAGATATGAGAGAATGTGAGCAAGAGTCAAATGTGTACATATAAGCCATGCATGTCAAAGATAAAAATTGATGTTGCCAAGTGTCTAATACAAATTTTTTGTGTTTAAGGATACTACATCTTAAGTTATATCTAAACATGGTATGACATTCTAGGAACATGGCCCATATCACAAAATGGGTCCAATGTCATATTATAATATTAGATTATATAATGGCTATGTATATACAAAAACATATAGTTTGCCCATGATGATAACATCCTCCCACCCCTATAATGAGATCCATCTCAAATATCAAGATGTAGATGGTAACATGACATCAACCAATTTAAGTGTGACAAAGAGAATATAATCATGGATAAACTTTGCATAAATAAATAGAATATGGTAAAGGCATGCATGATTTTTTCATAAAAAATCCAAGTAATTCATGGATGTGACCTTGCCAATATCACAGAGTTGAATTTGAAAATCCATTGCATCTAAAATCATGTCAAGAGATCTATACTAACTACCTCCAAAACCTTTCACTATTAATGGATATTAATAGGAAGCTTGTGTAAATCTTTAGTTGATGCACTTTTTTCTCATCAAGTGTTGGTGTAAAATTTGACCCTCTACCTCTAGTCTTATAGCCTTGGTGTCATCCAAACAATTGTTTGTTTCATGTGAAATCTACTTAAAAATATGTGCCTCCAACTCTTTCATCCTATCCCTCACCTATTTGTGCCATTCATTATCCTTTCTAGACATTACTTGTGCAATCTCTCATGCTATGTTTAACAACTTCATGCTAATAAGACAAATATAACTCAATTTATAAACAACCAATAAAATAATCTTCACCTCTAAACTCATGTTTTTAATATCTGAAAAAACATCAGGATGCTTTGGTATTGATTCCTTTATCTTGAGTTGTAGGGTAGTGTCATCATATTTTGTATGGTCACTATGATGTTTTGGGGTTGTAAAAATACTCTAAATGGTTGATGTTATCTATATTGAAACATGCATACATGTTCTATGGGATCCTCTATAAAGGTGCCACTAGACAAAGTTATTGCCAACTCAAGTTATGTGGTTAACAAGCTATCATGCATGGAGTGACCCCTCCCTATATTATTTGATGTTTTACCTCTAATGCACCCCTATATACATTACACTCTAAATTTTCATCTTATATCTAACCAACTATCTCATTGTCTTCTGCAATTACATCTTGCATGATATTCTTGGATTATGTGGCACATTACAATTGTTCTTACAACTTGGAAATTAATCGGTATGCATGAGTCTGCCAAAAACATGTTTTGATCAACCCTACTAATAAAATATCACTATCAAATAAACCATCAAGAACTAAAATGATATTGGTATTACCTTTATTACCTTTACCAACTTGAGTACTAAGATCCCCAAGAATAAATACAGTATTGGTATCCTCTCTTGGTCATTGCTCCAACTATCTTAAGAACATATTAAAAAATCTTACTTTGGAAGTTGACTATCTTATCCATGAAATAATAGTGGTGGATATTGAACCACATGTATATACCTAGCTGATTGCATTGCACAAGAATCTAGGCTACTCGATTATAGAATCTTTAGAATTTTCATCCTTGAAAATCTCCAACATTGGTATCATATTTTATTGCTTTAGGCATAGATAGTACCTCTTTGATTGGCCATACCACCTTTAAATTAACATATGCCACTTTAACTAAGGTTTAAATGGATAATATTCAAATAAAATGGTTTACTCTACATTTTATTTTTTGATGGGTTTAAGTCTTGACAAGCTTGGTAGACGAGGAAGGGTCAGAAGCCTATATGAAGATCCCACACAAAGGAGTAATAAGAGCTATCTAAAACACTAAAGGCATATTTAACTATGTACATGGCTTAGTGATCTTCTTATGTTATCTTTTTATTTTCCACCATATCAAATTCTTCATTATCCAATGATTCTATGTATGAACTATCAAAGATGGCCAAAAAATCTAATAGCATATTTAAAGGGATTTATTTACAATGTGTTTTCCATGTCAACATGTATGGGAGTTGGTGTGGAACATATTTAGGATTCATATAGGTTGGGCATATATTTTTATGGTGTATAAATGAAAAAAACTCAAATACATCTCTAAACACAACCCATATTGAAGTCTTTTGGTGGGGTACATCAACAAGTTGTGCCTTGAGTGCAAAATACCACTTTCCATATATACACAATGATCACTCTGGGTGTTTTTATGAGATCTTATGTATTAAAATGTGTAAACCTTTATATTAGTAGCAACTTGAGGTCACTAGAGTATTAAACCAATGGAAACCCTTAACATGTGAACACATACAAAATAAGTAGTACACCCCAACATATTTGATCGTTATCATAAAATTAATCATAAGAATTGGAAACCATTTCATTTGATATGAATTCACAAAAATTAAATCATGTCCTTTACACCCACTTTATACAAGTATATTCCCACTCTTTATTTTAGCATCATGTCACTCGTTGAAAATGAGCTTAGTAGCAATTACATAGATGGAAACATGGATCTTCATATCATGCATGCCATCAATATATACACTACAACCACTCCTCCAAATTTGTACCAAATTCTAAACCTACACCCAATTCTAACTAGTATGCAAGATAGTACCAAATAAACATAAGATAGTTATGCATCTTTTCATAAATTATTACAGTCTAGTCTAGTTGAATCATGTAGGGTCTTAGGATTCACTCAGATCATGACCTTCAAATTCAAACACTACATCCCATGGTGGAAGTGGGTACTATCAGGATCTAGGAAGCACAATTGATTACTTTTCTATAAGCAATTAAACACGAAATTGAACCAGAATGATTAAGTAACTAGAAACTTGAAACAATAGAGAATATGAGAAACAATACTATCTGTATTAACACTCTTCCAGAAAAGAATTACAATGAAGAGACGCCACACTCTTCCACCTTACAGGCTTCCCACACCAAGTGTTCAGTAATTCACACTCAAGAGTTATCTCTCTCTTTCTCAACCACAACTAACTCAATAACCTGAGTTGTTATCCCCTCCTTGATAGCTTCAGCTGATCTCTTTGACCTTACACCTTGCAGATCTCCTTGACCTTGCTTTCTTGCTTCAATGCTTTACTTGCCTTAATTACAATACATAACTCATGGGTCTTTAAATAGGATCCCATGCATACAATAATTAGACTTCTAATTACAATAATTAGAAACACAGACTCAAGACTTAAATTAGTCTTCAACATGCAAACACTCTCAGACCTCTTAAAATTAGACGAGTCTAATTATAGAAACATGTTCTGGAAACACATGCAAGTGCATGCACATGCACAGGTGACCGACATCGGTTGCTGTCAGTCTGCTCCTGACCGACGTTGGTCGATCCCTGGTCCCTGCCTGGCCGACATCGGCAATACTACCGATGCTGATTACTAGTTAAACTCAACAACCTCCTTGATTAGCATCCTGGTGAAGCTTTTAGCTCCACAACTTAACAATCTCCCACTTGGAGATAAACAACTGCACCTGTATAGCAACCTCCACTAACCATCTCAGGCACCTCCATCTTCAAGCTCAATTTTGAAGACCAACCACCACATATCCTATGATGCTACACCTATCATCCAAGTAACCTGCCACATCTGAACCTACATACCATGTAGAGAAGTGCTTAACCCTGCATAAATACCTGCTACTGATCCCTCTCAAATACCTGAGAATCCACTGAATTGCTCTCCAGTACTCCTTTCCCAAATTGGCTCTGAACTTTCTAACAACTCCCACTACTTGGGAAAACTCAAGTCTACACCAGACCTTATGTGATTTCTAACACTGTTCTAAGCTTAGCTTGAACTGTTCAGCCCTTGGTGTGCATACTGGTTTTGCATCCTGCGTATTGAACCCTACCAACACCTTCTTCACATCAGCTCCCACTAGAGACAAAATCAACCTGTGATCTTCCATGTCTCTGAACATACTCATGCCAAAGAATCTTGCTGCTCCCAGATTCCTCATGACACACCTCTGAACTAACTTTACCTTTAGTTTAGCAACTCCCTATATGTGTAACCTTGCAACAAGCACACAATACAGTAACAGGATAATGTAGCTAATATTATCCAACTTGGTAAAAGTAAACACAATGGTTAAACCTCCATTGTCCTGTAGCCTGCTCAAGACCATATACCCTAGCCTTCTGTCTTACATGTCCATCCACTCTCTTCTCTAACCTGGGAATCCGTTCGTCTATCAGTACTTTTATCTTGGTTGGCAACTCTACCAAAACTCCCGCTTGGTTCTCTTCCAAAGAATTCATGCCATGCTCCCATTGTTTCTTGGATTCTACTTGCATTGCCTCTTCACATCTTCTTGGTTCTTGACCATCAATAAGCAACAAGTAATATAAAAAAGGTGAACAATGAATATGAGGTCCACTTACCCCTTTCAGTCCTCTATATGGGTGTTTGAGACTCTTTGACAGCTTGTTGTCCACCCAACATCCGTTCCAGTGACCGATCTCGGCCATCTCTCAGTCTGCACCTGACCGACATCAGTTCCATGCGACTGACCTGCTGCCGATGTCAGTTCCTACCTAACCAATGTAGGTTTTACCTGCCTGACACTACCAACTCTACCGGTCTACACATGACCGATGTCGGTACCTACTTGATCGACGTTGGTTCCATGTGACTGACATCGGTAACTGTATTTTCCTATAAGTGATGACTAGTTTACCAAACCATGGAAATCACTAAGATGACTATATACCGATCCACCTTCCTGTATTTGCAAATTAAATAACTGCTTCATAAGAAATACCTTATTTGAAGCTGAGGGCTTTTCATATAAATTTGCCAAAGATTCTATCAACTCTTCTGTTGTCTTACACTGTGATAAGTTGGAAATCACAGATGATGCAAGGCTCAACCTTATGGATCCCAGAGCCTTTCGATCAAGAAAACTCCATTCTTCATCCTTCATATCTGTGGGCTTGCATGTAACCCCACCCAATGACAAGTACAAATCTTTTTGATACAAATAATCTTCTATTTGTATCCTCCAATGTTGATAATTCTTGCCGTTAAACTTCTCCATTCATAGCTTACTTTCTTCTACCATTGCTGTACTCCCACTCAATCAAAAACCCCTGAGAATGACCTGTAATCAAACAATAACCTGCTCCCTGCAACCTTAGCTCTGATACCACTTTGTCAGGATTTAGGGAGCACAATTAATTACTTTTCTATAAGCAATTAAACACGGAATTGAACCAGAATGATTAAGTAACTAGAAACTTGAAACATCAAAGAATATGAGAAATAATACTATCTATATTAACACTCTTCCAGAAAAGAATTACAATGAAGAGATGCCACACTCTTCCACCTTACAGGGTTCCCACACCAAGTGTTTAGTAATTCACACTCAAGAGTTATCTCTCTCTTTCTCAACCACAACTAACTCAACAACCTGAGTTGTTATCCCCTCCATGATAGCTTCAGCTGATCTCCTTGACCTTGCACCTCGCAGATCTCCTTGACCTTGCTTTCTTGCTTCAATGCTTTACTTGCCTTAATTACAATACATGCCTCATGGGTCTTTAAATAGGATCCCATGCATACAATAATTAGACTTCTAATTACAATAATTAGAAACATAGACTCAAGACTTAAATTAGTCTTCAACATGCAAACAATCTTAGACCTCTTAAAATTAGACGAGTCTAATTCTAGAAACACATTCTAGAAACACATGCAAGCGCATGCACACGCACAGGTGACCAACGTCAGTTGCTATCAGTCTGCTCCTAACCGATGTCGGCTGATCCCCGGTCCCTGCCTGACTGACATCGGCAATACTGCTGATGTCGGCTACTGATTGAACTCAACAACCTCCTTGATTAACATCTTGGTGAAGCTTTTAGCTCCACAACTTAACATGTACTATAAATTTGACCAAATTATAGTTTTACCCTAAGTTGGATTGATGGGTTATATTAATATAATTATTATATAACTTATAAATAGGATTCACATTACAATATATGGCATCCAAGCATACATTTGAATGTAAATGATTGATAATTGATTCTTTCAATTTAATAAGGGTATATGATAAATATGGAAAGTAATAAAGAGACCACAATACTTATATTTTTCTGGTTGACTATCTAATTATGATTGTCTTAGAAGTGGAAATCAGGGATAAGTATGCACATGATTCACTCGATTTAGGAACTAATATGTTGCCTGCATTTGATGAGTTTCATAATATTAGCTCTTTTTGGAGCAACCCATACAAAACTTCTCCGTTTCACTCTAAGTTCATCATTCGAGACACATTTCTCTTGATCTCGAGTATAGTCGACTAACTCTTTGAAAAGTTCACAACCTTCCCTCATCGTGATTTCTCTAAAAGGAATGTGAAAACCATTGCGACCTCGATACGATTAGAATGTTGAAATTCTGATAAATTTCAAGGAGTTAGTGTTTTTGGTTATCATGCAAGGTCGACATTTTTTGCTGCCTTTGCATGTTGTTTTTTGTTTCTGTGCAAAGATGGCAATTTTTTTCGCCCTTGCATCTTTTCATGTAGGAGCGATAAAAATCACCACCCTTGCATTTTTTGCCTTTCATGCAAGGGTGGAAAAAATTGCCACCCATGCACGATCTCGATTTTCATGAGTGACATTTATGACCACGCACACTGAGTGGTTGGCATCAGCTTTAACCTTTTTAATGCCGATTTGAGCCTCATTTGGATCATTCCAAGTTGTCTGCTCCTCTTCCCTGCAACCAATCGACCGTGTGAATGAGTGGGATTATGATTTGTTTGGCTTCAAGCATTGGATTTTAATTTATCAGGTAGGTCTTGTGTTCTTCCCTCTTTTGTTTCTAAGTTTTCATTTTGTTCTCTCTCTTTTCTTTGAAGTTAAGTTTTTCCTTTTTTCCCTTTTTAAGTTTTAGTTTTTCTTCTTTTTCCTCCTCCCTCTCCTCCTCGAATGGGCAAAAGCCTAAAAACCCTAAAAATCCAAAAAACCCATTACTATTAGTGTAAGGGCAGTGATTTTCACCACCCTTACATAAAAAACTGAGTTAACATGTGTAATAGCAGCAAAAATTGCTGCCATTACACAAATCCATTGCCACATGTGTAAGGGCGGTGATTTTTGCTACCCTTACACATGTTCTCCATGCCATGTGCACATGTAGTGATTTTTGCTACCCCTGCACAATGTCCACATGCAATGGCGGCAAAAATTGCTACCTATGCACAAACAAATAAACCTTCCCCCACATGCAAGGGTGGAAATTTTTACCGCCCCTGCATACATTTTCTCAGAAATCCTAACTCTAGAAAATTTTGAAATTTCATTTTTTTGAGCCTGCTTCCCTTTGAATTTTTAGCCTGCTCATGCCTTAGCCCTTTCAAGTGCATTCCCATGGTCATGATCACCAACATGAAATTTTCTTAGATTGCCAATTTTTCCTTTAATTGCATGATCATGATTCTTATTGCAATTTCTCTCAAGGATCCTTCTTCATTGACATCCTTTTGATGAAAGCTCTTCCAGATGACTGAGGTTTCTCTTAATAAGTCAAAGATAATGAAGTACAAGTATCAAGGTGTTTTTTCAATCACCTCAATTACTTCTAATGTCAATGATATTAGGGATATAGAGATTGGTCACGTGGATATGGTTGAGTTCATGGAAAGAACTAGATCAAGCAATCTCAGCCATGAAATAGAGAAGATAATCAAGAGTAATATTCATTTGGTATCTTCTTTTCCTGTAGTGGCTCACAACACAAAGTTTGTTCTCCAGTGCGCTCAGTTCTACAATAAAGATACCGGGGCTATGTTAGACGCTAGTGGTAATGTGGTGATTAGACTAGACTCTGAATTCATCAACAAATTGTTCATGTGTCCTCTTGCTACTAAAGTATTAAAGCTTGATTTCATTGAAGCATAAAGAGAGTATGACAAAGATCGTAAAAGAGCAAAGAAAGTAATCAATAATAGATGGCTCAAGACTCTAAGGGTGAACTTGTCAAGATGGCCACAGAGCTTTCAAAGGAGTGATTTTATAGAAGAAGTTAGTGACCTAATCACCCTTCTCAGCAGGGTAAGAGGTTTAGCTTCTTCCTCGTTGTTTCAAAAATGGATGTACCCCTTCATTAAGATAATTCTCCAAGGCAAACAAGTCATTTTCTAGGGAGAACAAATCAACAATGCTCTACATGAACAATTGATGAAGGTATCCACTACCTCCAAATTATACATGACTTTATACCTGGTATATATTGCAGCATCAATGAGAACCTTCCCAGGTTTAACATCAAAAGGAGATAGGAGAGTAACCTCTATATATCAATATTACTCTCAATTGAAATTGAAAGGTTCTATCCATTATTTTAGGAGGGTAAATTATGCTTTCTTCATAGTATTTTTATGTCTCTTTGATCCCCAATTAAACTTAAAAAAAGTGTCAGATGAAGCCTAGATAGTTGTGCACGAATTCAAATGTATGTTCTTACAATTCCCTTCTTTTTCTTATTTGTGGGTTGGATTTTTTCAAGATCATCCTTATATGCTTCCAAGGTTCCCTTCAGAAAAATTGGTCTTGATGGAGCTATGTAGGCAAATTATTTTCATACACAATAAGCAGATGGAACTTAAGAAACCCAGTTTTAGGTTCTCAATTGAAATTGGCAGGTTCTCAGTATTGATGACTGGAAAAGCTAGAGTTATGGAGATTGAAATATAACTTGTAACCATGAAGCATTTCAAAAGGAGACCAAACTTTGATTACCGAGGCGTAAAGGATATAATCAGGAGGAAGACCCAATTTCATGAGCCTATGATCGAAGATGTTTGGGTCAATTTGAGGACAACAAAAGATGTCAAAAAAATAGACTATAGTAGATTGTCTCTTAAGCAGATAGAATATTTGGGACTCATTGATATCCCTAAGAATCTAGTGGATGATAGAGATTTGATCAACAATAGATACCATGCTGAACAAATCACCAATACCCCTCTTCCCCCAACCCAATGGTCTCAGAAGGAGTTGACTTTCCTGAGGAAAAGATTCAAACCAATATTGGCAAACACCAATGATTAGTTATCGAATAAGGGAATCACCTTGAAAGAGTTCATCACAGGATCATAAGCTAAATTTCAAGAGAAAACAAGGAGAAGAGAAAAAAATAGGACAAAGAATAAAAGTGATGTCCCTGCTTCTTCTAGGCCACATAATCCTAGGATCATCTTCGTGACAAAGAAGTCACAAGTTGTATAAAAAGAGCCAAGAACAACAAATATGGAGGTTGAAAAGCAAAGCGCTGAAGAACCAAAAATGGAGCAAATAGAGAATGATGATAGGCCCATAGATCAACAAGAAAAGGAAACTCTATCTTCATAAGAAGGTATACAACCAAAAATAAGAATTTCTTCTTCTCTGCCTAACACACCTGTTGTAACTCCTTCACCTATTTCTCCAATCAGTGTTCCCTCTTCTAGAGCAGCCTCTCCTTCTAAAATTATTTTTGATGACCCTCAAGGCATTTCTAGAGATATTATTCATTCCTCAGGGTCAATCCCCAATTTATCATTTCCATCGTTTGATATCAGAGATAGTTTTGCTTTCGATCATTCAGTAGAAGGTGCAGTTCTTACTGATACTCCATGCATTATTTCCACCACCGATGCAGGTGTAACTCTAGTAACACCAACTATGGAGATTGATAATAATTTAAGTACTTCTTCCCTCCCACCTTGGTTGTCAACTTATACACCTAAAAGGGAAAAATAGGTCATCTCCCCAGATGACTTCGATTTCAATAAGATGGTGCTAGTGAAAGTCAAGACTCCTAAGAAGCCAAAAATTCTTTCAAAGATGATTGAGGATAAAGGGCACGAATTTTTGAAAATAGCAAAACCTCCACATGATGCAACTCTTGAAAATTTTGATGTAAATGACTACTCTATCTCTCGAATTGAGTTAGGAAAGATAACTCATAAAAGCGCTAAGAGCAATATGCAGTCAGCTATGGACATCTTGGTTCAAAAGTTTGATAGAGAGAGAGAAATGAAGGACCACTATAAAGCAATGGTAGAACAATTGATTGCGGTAATAAGGAGAATAAATTTCACTCCAAAAATAGTAACTCCAGAGGCTATCTCCATAGATGACCCCGTGATTCAGAAAGCAGAAAGGATCTATCTCAAGGGAAAAGTACTTGAAGAGTACTTGGACAAGATGCATACACAAGGAATTCCCTTGCTCATATAATTATTTTAAAAAATGGGTAAGATGAGGAAAGTGAGAGCAAAAATGGATGATCTTATCAATATCATTTCTCAAGATATTGAAAGCATACAAAAGTATCTTGACAAGTGGATGGATATGAAGAAGCTAAAAATATGCACCCTAATATCAATTGGCATCATTACTGATAGAGACTCTTATACTGAAACTAAAGAAGCATTGATATATAGGAGTCAGGTGCTTAAGGAATTGATCAGTGACCTTGAATCATCAAAGGACCTTAGTGAACAAAGCAACATCAGTCTTTTACATAAATTGGAGGAGCTGCCTTGCAAGCTTACATCAGAAGACAACCAATTCCTTTTAGCAGAAGAAATGGTTCAAGAATTTAAAGGTATGTTTCGAAAGGAATTTGAAGATAAGCCATTCTCAGTAGCCTCTATGGATAATATAATAGATAATCAGTTAACTCTAGATAATCTGAAAACCAGGTTAACTAGTCATACAAAATTGGTCATAGCAGTGAGAGATGCCATAGTCAGGGCGAAGATGATTTTCAAGAATATTGTTACTCTAGACAATATCAGGATACAAGCAGCTATCACCATGTACGATGCTCACGTAGAGAAAGATGGGGCTACAAATTTAATCAATTTTCTTTTGATTTAATTTTCTTTTTTTAAAATGCACTTTTGTAACCACTTTGGACATTTTCACATGTAATTTTGTCATGTGTAATTACATGTAAAAATGTGGAAAGTCCAAAGTCAACAAAGACTCCTATCTTTGAATAGGTCAAATTATTTATTTTTTAAAAAATCTTCAAGGCTTCTCCCTATAAATAAGGAGAGCCTCTTTTTTAATATATATATATATATATCTTTTGGTGATTAAAAGCAAAAAAACTCTACCCAAATTGAGATGCCTTTTGAGACTTTGAGCTCAGATTGTAAATCATATTTTCTTGGATGAATGAGAAAGCGGGTGACTTTTCAAACTTTGCGTTGGAATAACTTGTGTTATTTAAGAAATTGTTCTTATGTCCTTTTTCCTAATAATATCTCATCTATTTGATTAAGCAGAGTGTGTGGAAATTATCTAGAAGATGTTTTGAAGTTAATTATGAAGACTTTGTGCTGCTATAATTACCTTTAATTTGTGTTTTTATGTTTTAGTGAAAAAAGTATTAGAAAGGCTTTGTACTAATTTTATCCTTTGTGATCTTATACTCCATTATAATTTTCAGTGGAGACTTTGAGCTGCACGTCATTCTACTATTATATACGTTATAAATCAGTAAGGGAAGCAATGAAAGACTTTGTGCTTTCGTGGTTTTTTCGTGGATCTAGTTACTACCTAAGAAGTTTTCCTACTATTTACTAGACACCATTTCTGAAATAAGAGGATTGATTTCAATTATTACACAAGAATTCTCCTTTACCTTGTGAACATCATCTCTAAAAAAAGAGAGATGTATGGTATGATCTCACCTCTGAGTCTATTTTCAGTTTATATTAGTATATTATAGTTCATAGGGAGCCTCCTCTTGCTGAGAGGAGAGATTTATCTCATTATGCTATGGTTGATATACCCATTTTGCCTTCAATTAGTTGATGATAAAATATTCACCCAATAGTTTTTGGTGACTCCGCTGGGGACATGAACGTGCACTTTGAAGCCTCAAGCTTCAAATTGAAGCATTTCTAGTCTTTTTTTATTTTACACTCTGGTAGATCCACCATACACGTGAAGCCAGAGAGCTCAAGGTATTGTTTATCCTATATTTGAGTTGGTGCAATGAAATAATTTTGAGATTTTTCCTCCACCATCTCATCTTCAATGTACCCAGAGTTTTCCTCCTACCAACATCAGATCTCTAATACCAGACAAAGCTTCTAGTCTTAGTGATAGTAGAGTTTTATCCATACTTACCCCACCAAGGTTTATTATCCCTCTTTTTAATCATCATATCATGATAGCCCAAGGTCCTTGGGGTAACACTTTTGGTCCTCTCAATCTAACCCCACCTTTACATGATCTGGCTCATAGTTCGAGAAAGAATTTTCTCAAATTCTATGGTGATGAGAAAGTCCATCTTGATGAGTATATTGCTGCATTTTGCATAGCATGTGGTGTGATAGACGTTGAATATGAAGATATAGTGGTGAGACTATTTGTAGAAACTTTGCAAGGTGCTACCATGGATTGGTTTTATCACCTTCAAGCTTAGACTATAAATAATTAGGACACTCTCAAGGCTAGGTTTGAGGCTATATTTAAACATGCAGAAGATGTACATGCCTTGTTGGCTCAGCTTACGCAAATGAAGAAGGAACCCCATGAGCCTATGCAAGACTTCATTGCTAAATTCAATAAGCTGAGCAACATAATTTCTATGATTGCTTAGCCAACACTAGAGAATCTTAAGTACTTTTTCATCAACTCTCAACTTCTTGAAGTAAATTTTCTATTGAGGCGGGCTGGCCCTATAGATCTTTTTGTAGCCTAAAATTTGGCTACCGAGGTTGAATATGATCTTATCCTGGCAGGTAAAATTAGAAAAGATTCTAATAAAAATAAATTCTCCTCATCTACTAAAAGTTCTTCCATGAGCACCACAGATCCTATGGTGCAAAAGTTGACAAATGAACTACTAGCTCTAAAAAGGCAAATGTCACAAGGTATGTTTGATCCTCTTTATCAAGAGATTCCAAGGAGAATATTTCCCAATCATTCATATCAAGGCAACCCTGCTAAAAATCAAAGATAATCCAACCATCTTCCTTCCACATAGGGGAAGCTCACCATTGAAGCAACACCGGTCAAATCAACAGTTGGTTATCATGAAGCTGAACATGATCTCTCTTTCCAACCTAAGTTGGACTAAGAAGATGATGCTAATCTCTTTGCGAAAGGAGAAGAAGAATTATTTGGTGACTCCAATATTAGTTTTCTAGATTACCAAGAGGAAGCTAAAAAAAAAGGAGAAGTGTTTGATGGATCATATGCTATCTTTACTAGGTCCCAAAATCAGTTGACTCAACAAGTTAATAAGGGAAAGGTGGGAGAAGAACCTCAGCCAGTAGTCTCAATTGCTAAACAAGGAACTTCATTTTCTTTCCAATCAAAGGACCGGGTGACCAATAAGAAATAAGTACCTCAAACCATCCTATACCTTTTGCTTCTATTTCTCAGACCAGTGCCACACCCAATAAAGATTAGGATGATGTACTTCCTTCCTCTATTTCTAGTTCATTCCAATTATTTGACATAATTGATCATGTTAGAAATACCAAGATTTAAATGACCGAGGTTGAGTACTTGCAAGCCAATCCTGAATAGTTTGATAGGTTGGCTGAATACATAAAAAATAAAACCATCCCTACAGGAAAAGATTTTCCAAAGATGAATCATGATTATTTAAAGAACAAATCCACTCAAAATAATCTTATCACTACTCCTCTTATTGCCCCTGGAAAAATATAACCTTTCTATGTTTCCCTTTTGATAAATAGTCATAAATTGAGCAACTGTATAATAGAATATGGAGCCTCTAACAATGTTATGCCCGCTAAGGTAGTAGATTTTCTTGGTCTCACCTTAACTAAGACTTTTGGTAGATGCTTCTCTATGGAAAATGTCAGGATCCTACTCCATCAATAAGAGTATATATGATTACCTCTTGTATTAGCAACTAAACATGAAATTTAATCAGAATGAATAAGTAACTAGAAATATAAAATAACATAGGATATGAGAGACAATACACAATTGTATTAATAATCACTTAGAAGAAAATACAATAAAGAAGATGCCACTTCTTCTTCCACCTCAAAGGCTTGCCACACCTCAAGGACTTCTTCCCTCTCTCTCTTATGGTCTCAAAAATCAACTCCAATACAGAGTTGGTGTTCACCTCCACCAGTCAGTAACAACGCTGCCAGTACACCAAACACATAACCGTAATCCAAGTAGATCTCCCTGCTCTTTGCTGCCACCTTCAAATCACTAGACTTTACTCACCATTGTAGATCTCCAAACGTGGTCCTGCACACCTGCTGACCAAGATCATACATACACGAAGAACCCTTCTGATTCTCCAAACCAGCACCGACACTTGGTACTGTGGCACTAAGAGGAACACACCATTGCTCTCTTCTCTTTGAAAGAGCTTATTTTGCTGTCTTACTCTCTAGCACTAATTTACAATACAGCCCATGAGTCTATTATATAGATCTCATGCATACAATAATTAGACATTCTTAATTACAATAATTAGACACATAACTCCAAGACTATAATTAGCCTTTAACATGCAAATTGATAGTCCAAAAATAGACTCTCCAGAATCTGCATGCAAACTGCATGCTCACACACAGGTTGCCGACATCGGCTCCTCCTGACCGATGTCAGCCGACTTGTAACTAACGTCAGTTGTTTCTGCACTGCTATCTAACCGATGTCAGTTGATCATACCGATGCCTTGTAACTCGTTCTACAACTCTCTACAACCTCTACAACCTCTGTAACTCCTCTTGTTTGCATCCTGGTGAAGCTTTTAGCTCCACAACCTAACAATCTCTCACTTAGAGATAAACAGTTGCACCTGTACCTATACATGTACCTTTGTCTAATTCATTCCCTGGCTTGTATCCCTCTTCAAGATCAATCCTGAAGACCAACCACCACACAACCTGTGATGCTACACCTGTCATCCAAGTAACCTGCCACATCCAAACCTACAAACCCATGTAGTGAAGACCTTGACCCTGCATAACATGAATCCCTACTGCTGGTCCCTCTCAAATACCTAAGAATCCACCTTCCCCGAATTGGCTCCAAACTCTCTGACAACTCCCACTGCTTCGAAAAACTCAAGTCTACACCAGACCTCATGTGATTTTGAACACTGTTCTAAGCTCTACTTGAACTGTCTAGCCCTTGGTGTGCTTACCGATTCTGCATCCTGCATCTTGAACCTCGCCAACACCTTCTTCACATCAGCTCCCACTGGAGACAAAATCTCCATGTCTCTTATGCCAAAGAATTTCACTGATCCAAATTCTCCATGACATACCTCTGAACTAACTTTACCTTTAGCTCAAAAAACTCCCTGCATGTGTAACCCTACAACAAGCATACCATCCACATACAATAACTGGATAATGTCGTGACTCATCATCCACCTAGTAAGACAAACACAATGGTTACACTGACATTGACTGAAGCCCTGCTTTGTCATCCACCTATCAAAACCTGTACCACTGTCCTGCAGCTTCCTCAAGACCATATACCTTGGCCTTCCGTCTCACGTATCCATCCACTCTCTTTTTTAACTTGGGAATCCATCCATCTTTCAGTGCTTTCATCCAGATGACAACTCCACCAACAAACTCCTGTTTGGTTCTTCTCCAAGGACTCACACTCCTCATCCATGCCAAGCTCCCACTATTTCTAGATTCTACCTACATTGCCTCTTCACATCTTCCTAGTTCTTGACCATCAGTAAGCAACTAGTAAGAAGGTGAACAATGAATATGAGGTTTACTTACCCTTTTTGACCTCCATATGGGTGTTTGAGACTCCTTGACAGCTTGCTGTCTGCCCAACATCCATTCCAGTGACCGATCTCAGCCATCTCCCAATTTGCATCCAACCGACGTCGATTCCCTGTGACTGAGCCTGTTTGTCGACATCAGTTTCCTGACCGATGCCGGTGTACCTCTTATCGACGTCAGTTTTTATATGACCGACATCGGTTCCTGCTACCTGACACCACTGACTTTGCTGATCTGCACATGATCGATGTTGGTGCCTGTCTGTTCGACGTTGGTTCCTCCTAACCGATGCCGGTACCTGTGTTCGCCTGTGAGTGATGAATTTTTACCTATGAGCTCCTTTTGGATCAAAACCCTATTCAAATTAACACAACCCTGCTTAGAATAATCTAATCCCCTTAGATGATCTATGTCTGTCATCTCCTCCATGAACACTAAGGCTTTCTAGTTCTTAAGTTTTTCAAAGATATCTATCTTTTACTTAAGAACATCCATTCCCCTCCTCATATGTGACCAAACCTACAAAGCCACATCTCTATAATAGAAGGTGAATCAGTAATATAAGTAGATAGATAAAGGATACCTACTTTCTTACCACCGTCGAATTCAAGTACATCCACTGTGAGAGTTACTGTGCATCTCCCATCACCTAACTTTTCTGAAGAAAATAGACTCATCTCCAAGATTGGAACCTGCATGACCTTCTTCAACACCTGTGTGTTACCCGTCTGCAATTTTAGCTTCACTTCCCCTTCGTCAATAATCTGACAAGGCTCACCAACCCCTAAATAAATCTCTTCAAAGTCTCCAAAGACATACCCATGAAAAGATGCTCTATTTTGGGCTACATAGAAAGAGGAAAAAGAATCTGTAAACCAAGATTCTACTTTATCCAGAGCAACCTGTGCAACAACACCTACAACATCTGCTTCTACACGCTGATCTTCTACTGACCAACAATTTTCTTTTACCTGCTCTTTCTTTCCATCAATCAGACCATTCGTGCTATTCAGTTTCTCCATTCATAGCTTACTTTCTTCTGCCATTGCTATACTCCCACTCAATCTGAAACCCTTGTGAGTGACCTATAATCAACAAACACTAACCAAATCTGAAACCACCTGTTAGTCAACCCAACCAAAAGCTTTGATACCAACTGTCAGGATCCTACTCCACCAATAAGAGTATATATGATTACCTCTTGTATTAGCAACTAAACACGGAATTTAACTAGAATGAATAAGTAACTAGAAATATGAAACAACACATAATATGAGAGACAATACACAATTGTATTAATAATCACTCAAAATAAAATACAATAAAAAAGATGCCACTTCTTCTTCCACCTCAAAGGCTTGCCACACCTCAAGGACTTCTTCCCTCTCTCTTACGATCCCAACAATCAACTCCAATACAGAGTTGGTGTTCACCTCCACCAATCAGTAATAATGCTGCCAGTACACCAAGCACACAACCGTACTCCAAGTAGATCTCCCTGCTCTTTGCTACTACCTACAAATCACTAGACCTTACTCACCATTGTAGATCTCCAAACGTGGTCTTGCACGCCTACTGACCAAGATCATACATACACGAAGAACCCTTCTGATTCTCCAAACCAGCACCCACACTTGGTATTATGGCACTAGGAGGAACACACCATTGCTCTTTTCTCTCTGAAAGAGCTTATTTTGCTCTCTTACTCTCTAGCACTAATTTACAATACAACTCATGAGTCTATTATATAGATCTCATGCATACAATAATTAGACATTCTTAATTACAATAATTAGACACGCAACTCCAAGACTATAATTAGCCTTTAACATGCAAACTGACAGTCCAAAAATAGACTCTCTAAAATCTGCATGTAAACTGCATGCTCACACACAGGTTGCCGACGTCGACTCCTCTTGACTGATGTCGGCTGACTTGTAACCGACGTCGGTTGCTTCTGCACTGCTATTTAACTGACGTCGATTGATCAGACTGACATCAGTTGCCTTGCAACTCGTTCTGCAACTCTCTGCAACCTTCGCAACCTCTGTAACTCCTCTTGTTTGCATCTTGGTGAAACTTTTAGCTCCACAACCTAACAAAAAACAAGTAAGCACCACTCTTGGGTCAAATCAAAGATGCCTGATTTGCATTCATAGATTTTTTTGATAAAAGAATTAAAATGACAATCTTGGTGGCTGATGTTTTAGCTTCTTATGGCATTCTACTTAGATGAAATTTTTGTAAGAGATGTAGGTGGAGAGTTGAATATGGATCTATTTAAAGCAAGGATACCTGTTAAAGGTGTCATGAAAAAATTGCTTTCTGAGAAAGAGTCAAAATATATTATCACCCAAACATCAGATCCTGAAGCTCAAATTTTATTTGAATCATCGGGAGTGGGTAACTATTTTTTGACCACTAAAGATGTTTTTAGCTCATTAGATGAAAGTTCTTTAAGTGATAATTCAGATAGAAAATTAGAAGAATTTTAGGGCAAAATTTAGATAACAAAGAATCTTCCCTTACTAACAAAGAGAAATCTTTAAAAAAATTAAATTTTAATGATGTTTGGATTTTAGAATTTGATGGCAATTGCTCTTCTACTGGTTCTGGAGCTGAAATTATCTTGATATCCCCTCAAGGAGAAATTTTTCCTTATTCATATAAGTTACAGTTCAATAATACCAGCAACACCGCTGAGTATGAGTCTTTGCTACTTAGATTGAAAGCTGCTCATGCTAAAAGTATTAAGATTCTTCATGCTCGGGGAGATGCTGAACTAGTGGTTTGTCAGGTAAGGAATCTGTACCAAACCAAAAATGAAAGATTGCAATATTATCGCAATCTAGTATAGGATTGTATTGAAAGTTTTGATGCTTTCAATATTTTTGATGTGCTGAGATAATTCAATGATCGTGCAGATTCATTGGCTGTCTCCATAACCCTCATGGTTCCCTATAAAGATTTCACAAGGGACAATTACACTATTGAGCTAGTCTTTTGACCAAGTGTACCTGATAATGCCAATCATTGGCAGGTGTTTAATGATAACAATCAAATCATTGATTTTTTAGAAAAGATGGACAGCTTTGAGGAGCTTTATTTTGAAGGTAGCGAATCTCCACCATGGGAATCAGTTCTTGAAATAGATTCAAAAATTGGTGAAAAGTTTCTTCAACTCAAGAGGAATAAACTTACAAAAGGTTTGGTTTCTCTTGAAAAGTTATTTGATAAGCATGAGAGGTATGTCAAGCAACAACAAATGGATTTAAGTTCCTCCAAAGAGTTTGATCAAGTAAATTTGAGTACAATAGAAATTCTCAAAATAGTCAACATTGGAAATTCTTGCACTTTTGATGAAAAGCTCAAATTCATTATTCTTCTTCGCCATTACATTAATGTTTTAGCGTATTCTTATGATGATCTAAAATACCTCAACCCTGAAGAAATTCACACAAAATTCCTCTTAAAGTTGGGTCATTGCCTCACAAGCAGAAGCAAAGGCAATACAACCCCAAATTATCAGCTGAGATCTAGAAGATGCTGAATGCAAGAATTATTTTTCCAATCCATCATTCTACATGGATTGCTAACATAATCTCAGTGAGAAAAAAGAATAGATAAATTTGTATCTGTGTTGATTTTAGAAACTTAAATCAATCTTCTCTAAAGGATAACTATCCCTTACCCATCATGGATCAAGTGTTACAAACAGTGACTGGTTCAAAAATGTTATCAATGTTAGATAGTTTTTTTGGGTATAATCAAGCTGAAGTCAATGAAGTAGACCAACATAAAACTACTTTCACTACACTGTGGGGCACTTTTGCATATCACAGAATGCCTTTTAGTCTAATCAATGCTAGTGCCACCTTCTAAAGTGCAATGAATCTTACCTTCAAAGATGTAATAGGAAAGTTTATTGTAATATATCTTGATGACTTGACCATTTTTTCTAAATATCATTCTGATCATGTGCATCATTTACAACAAGTGTTGGAACGCTGTTGGCAAAATAGTATTTTTTTTAATCGCAAGAAGTCAATTTTTGGGGTTACAGAAGGTAAACTTCTCAGTCACACTGTATCTTGAGAAGGCATAAAAATTGACTCAGATAGAGTCAAATCTATCCAAAATCTTACTCTTCCTGCTAGTAAGACTACAGTTCATTCTTTCTTTGGAAAGGTGAATTTTCTACAAAGATTCATTCTAAAATTTGCAGAGAAGACTTGCCACATTGTCAACATGATGAAAGATAAAGCCACTTTTTGTTGGACTACAGAAGGTAAGTCAACATTTAAAGATATCAAGAGAGTGATCACCCATGCCCCAATCCTAGTTTTCTTGGATTATACCAAAGACATCGTAGTATATAGCTATGCTTTTGAACATACACTTTCAGTGATTTTGGTCCAACCAAACCAAGAAGGTGTGGAATATCCCATATCATTTATGCGCTGTCCTCTCAAAGCTTATGAATTGAAATATTCAAACATAGAGAAGAATTTATGCCATGGTTAAGGTAGTAAAGTATTTTAGATTCTATATTCTGAATTCACATACTATTGTTCTGGTGCCTGATACAATAGTGAAGTCCATTCTAACTCAATAGGAGTTTGGCACTAAAAGGGGCAATTGAATTACTAAAATTTAGGAGTTTGATCTTGATATCAAACCTACCAAGCTTGTGCAAGGAAAATTTCTCTGCTAACTGATTGCTAATAACATACCAAAGGAAACAAGACATGAAGGAATCAAGGTCGAAGACATGCCTACAGTTCTCTTCGTCACTACTACTGATGAGTGATATTCCAATATCACTCATTTTATTACCTATGGTGAGTGTCCCACCCATCTGTCCTACAAAGAAAAATAGAATGTTAAGTTGAAGGTTGCTAACTATGTCTTATGGGACAATGGTTTGTATAAAAGAAGCCTTGATGGGGTGTTTCTTTGTTACGTCGATAAGGTACAACAAAGTAAAATTTTGGAGTCCTTCCATAATTTGGCTTGTGGAGGAATTTTTTTTGCACCAGTAACGACTCACAAGATTCTATGAGCTAGATAATATTGGCCTACACTGTTTCAAGATGCGTACACTTGGGTACGTAGGTGTGAGTTATGTCAACAGGTCGTTGGGAAACCTAAATTGGCCGCATTACCCCTCAAGCTAGTAGTGATTGAAGAACCATTTCAATAATGGGGTATTGATTTCATTAGCACTGTGAACCTATCCTAGAGTGCTAGACATGACTATGTTCTCACTATGATAGATTATTTTACCAAGTGAGTGGAAGCCATTCCAACCAAGCATGCTACTTTAGAAGTGGTATGTAATTTCCTTAAAGAAAATATCATCTCTCGATTTGAGGTCCCAACTAAGATTGTAACAAATAATGCTAATTGTTTCTCTTCTCATGAGGTTAATAAGTTTTGCTACAATTATGGGATTATTTTTTCCCACTCCTCTGACTATTATCCACAAGGAAATGGTCAAGCAAAATCAAGTAACAAAAATCTGGTAACTATTATCAGAAAATTGGTAGATGATAATCAGAGAACTTGGCATAAAGCATTATTTAATGCTTTATGGGTAGACAAGATTACACCCAAGAGGGCAATAGGTATGCCACCATTGCAAATTCTGTATGGTTTGAATGCAGAGATACCAATCACCTTGAAACTACTAGCATTGAAGTTGGCAACGGCAATTGAAGATCAAACTTTCAAAAATTCTATTGATAAAAGGATCATGTGCCTAACTGAACTAGATGAGAAACAAATCATGGTAGTAGATCAGATTACTACACATCAAAATCAGATAAAGAAACTCTTCGATAAAAGAGCATGGATTCATAATTTTCAGATTGGAGATCAAGTCTTGTTATAGGACAAGAGGAGAGAACCAAAAGGAATGCACGACAAATTTGATTCTTTATGGAGAGGTTCATTTACCATTCATCAGGTCTATGGTGAAAATAGCTTCTTGTTAGGATATCAAGATGAAATACCATTCTCACTGCCTTACAATGGGCAACATCAGAAACATTTTAATCCTTGAAGTATTAGATGAGTTCATTTGTGCATTTGTATAGTCTTATATTTATTTATTTTTGTTTAGTTTTTCATGTATTTTTATTTCTTAGCTTGACTCTGTGGCCCAATGGCATGGATGAAGGCACTTAGAGACTGGATTCTACTCTCATCGATCTTTTCAAAGTTTGATCGATAAGAAGTTCCCTAACAGGAATACGCTGTTGTTCCCAAAATTAGCTACGCTCATTTTTGGAACAACCCCTACAAAAATTATCCATTTCACTCTAAGTTCATCATTCAAGACAAGTTTTTCTTGATCTTGAGTATAGTTGACTAACTCCTTGAAAAGTTCACAACCTTCCCTCATCACGATTTCTTCAAAAAAAAGTGAAAATTGTTGCGGCCTCGATGCAATCAGAACGTCAAAATTATGATAAATTTTAAGGAGTTAGTGTTTTTGGTTATCATGCAAGGTCGACATTTTTTTCCGCCTTTGCATGTTATTTTTTATTTTCATGCAAAGGTAGTGATTTTTACTGCCCTTGCATCTTTCCATGCAGGAGTGACAGAAATCACCGCCCTTGCATTTTTTAAGCATCTTCATGCAAGAGCAGAAAATTTTGCCACCTTTGCATTTTCTACCATTTGTACAAGGGTGGCAAAAATTGCCACCCTTGCACGATCTCAATTTTCACACATGGCATTTATGACCACACATGCCGAGTGGTTGCCATTGGCTTTAACCTTTTTAATGCCGATTTGAGCCTCATTTGGATCATTCCAAGTTGTCTGCTCCTCCTCCCTATAACCAGTCGACCGCACGAATGAGTGGGATTACAATTTTTCTAACTTCAAGCATTGAATTTTGATTTATCAGGTAGGTCTTACGTTCTTCCCTCTTTTTTTTCTAGATTTTCATTTTGTTCTTTCTCTTTTCTTTGAAGTTAAGTTTTTTCCTTTTTTTTTTTTTTATGTTTTAGTTTTTCTTCTTTTTCTTCCTCCCTCTCCTCCTTGAATAGGTGAAAGCCTAAAAACCCTAAAAATCTAAAAAACCCATTATTATTAGTGCATGGGCAATGATTTTCACCACCCTTACATAAAAAATTGAGCTAACATGTGTAATAGTGGCAATTTTTTTTGCCATTACACAAATCCATTGCCACATGTGCAAGGGTGGCGATTTTTGCCACCCTTACACATGTTCTCCACGCTATGTGCACAGGCAGTGATTTTTCCCACCCCTACACAATGTCCACATGCAATGGTAGAAAAAATTTCCACCTATGCACAAATAAACAAACCTTCTCTCACATGCAAGGGCAACAATTTTTGTCGCCCCTGCATACATTTTCTCAAAAATTCTAACTCTAGAAAATTTTGAAATTTCATTTTTATGAGCCTGTTTCCCTTTGAATTTTTAGCATGCTCCCACCTTAGCTCTTTCAAGTGCATTCCCATGGTCGTGATCACCAACATGCAGTTTTCCTAGATTGCTAATTTTTCCCTTGATTGCATGATCATGATTCTTGTTGCAGTTTCTCTCAAGGATCCTTCTTCATCGGCATCCTTTTGATGAAAACTCTTCTAGATGACTGAGGTGTCTCTGAAGAAGTTGAAGACAATGAAGTACAAGTATTAAGGTGTTTTTCCAATCACCTCAGTTACTTATAATATCGATGACATTAGGGATACAGAGATCGGTCACGTGGATATGGCTTAGTTCATGGAAAGAACTATATCAAGCAATCCTAGCCATGAAATGAAGAAGATAATCGAGAGCAATATTCATCTGGTATCTTCTTTTCCTATATCAGCTCACAACACATATTTCATTCTCCAGTGTGCTCAATTCTATAATAAAGATACTAGGGCTGTGTTAGATGCTGGTGGTAATGTGGTGATTAGATTGGAATTTGAATTCATCGACAAAGTGTTCATGTGTCCTCCCACTATTGAAGTATTAAAGCTTAATTTTGTTGAATCATAAAGGGAGTATGACAAAGATCTCAAAAGAGTGAAGAAAGTAATCAATAATAGATGGCTCAAGACTCCAAGGGTGAACTTGTCAAGATGGCCATGGAGCTTTCCAAAGAGTGATTTTATAGAAAAAGTTGGTGACCTGATCACCCTTCTCAGCAGGGTAAAAGGTTTACCTTCTTCCTCACTGTTTCACGAATGGATGTACCCCTTCATTAAGATAATTCTCTAAGGCAAACAAGTCATTTTCTAGAGAGAACAAATCAACAATGCTCTACATGAGCAATTGATGAAGGTATCCACTACCTCCAAATTATACATGACTTCATACCTGGTATATATTATAGCATCAATGAGAACCTTCTCAGGTTTAACATTAGAAGGAGATAGGAGAGTAACCCCAGTAAATTAATATTACTCTCAATTGACATTGAAGGGTTCTATCCATTATTTTAAGAGGGTAAATGATGCTTTCTTCATAGTAGTTTTGTGTCTCTTTAATCTCTAATTTAAACAAGAGTGTCAGATGAAGCCTGGACAGTTGTGAATGACTTCAGATGTATGTTCTTACAATTTCTTTCTTTTTCTTATCTATGAGTTGACTTTTTCCAAGGTCATCCTTATATGCTTTCAGGATTATCTTCAGACAAATTGGTCTTGATGGAGCTGTGTAGGCAAATTATTGTCGTACACAATAAGTAGATGGAACTAAAGAAACCCAATTTTAGGTTCTTGATTGAAATTGGTAGGTTCTCAGTATTGACCACTGGAAAAGCTAGAGTTATGGAGACTGAAATACAACTCGTAACCATGAATAATTTCAAAAGGAAACCAAAATTTGACTATAGAGGTGTAAAGGATATAATCAGTAGGAAGACCCAGTTTCATGAGCCTATGATCGAAGATATTTGGGTCAATTTGAGGACATCAGAAGACGTAAACAAAATGGACTACAGTAGATTATCTCTTGAGCAAATAAAATATTTGGGACTCACTAATATCCCTGAGAATGTAGTGGATGATAGAGATTTAATCAACAATAGATACCATGTTGAACAGATCACCAATACCCCTCTTCCCCTAACCCAATGGTCTTAGAAAGAGTTGACTTCCTTGAGGAAAATATTCAAATTAATATTGGCAAACACCAATGATTGGTTATCGAATAAGGGAATCACCTTGAAAGAGTTCACAAAAGGATCATAATCTAAATTTCAAGAGGAAACAAAGAGAAGAGCAAAAAATAAGATGAAGAATAAAAGTGATGTCCCTGCTTCTTCTAGGCCACATAAGCCTAAGATCATCTTCGTGACAAAGAAGTCACAAGTTGTAGAAAAAGAGCCAAGAACAACATTTATGGAGGTTGAAAAGCAAAGTGCTGAAGATCCAACAATGGAGCAAATAGAGATTGATGATAGGCCCACAAATCAATAATAAAAGGAAACTTTGTCTCTGTAAGAAGGTATACAGCTAGAAACATGAATTTCTTCTTCCCCACCTAGCACACATGTTGTAACTCCTTCACCTATTTCTCCAATCAGTGTTCCCTCTTCTAGAGCAACCTCTCCTTCCAAAATTATTTTTGATGACCCTCAAGTCACTTCTGGAGATATTATTCATTCCTCAGGGTCAATCCCTAGTTTTTCATCTCCATCTTTTGATATTGACGATAGTTCTACTTTCGATCATTCAATAGAAGTTACAGTTCTTACTGATACTCTGCCCATTGTTTCCACCACCAGTGCAGGTGTAACTCTAGTAACACCAACTATGGAGATTGATACTAATGTAATTACTTCTTCCCTACCACCTTGGTTTTTGACTTATACACCCAAAAGGAAAAAATAGGCCATCTCCTTAGATGACTTCAATTTCATTAAAATGGTGCCAGTGAAAGTCAAGATTCCCAAGAAACCAAAATTTTTTTCAAAGATGATTGAGGATAAAGAGCAAAAATTTATGGAAATAGCAAAACCTCCATATGATGCAACTCTTGAAATTTTTTATGTAAATGACTACTCTATCTCTCAAATTGAGTTAGTAAAGATAACTCATGAAAGCGCTAAGAATGATATGCAGTTAGCTATGGACATCTTGGTTCAAAAATTTGACAGAAAGAGAGAAATGAAGGACCATTATAAAGCAATGGTGGAACAACTAACTATGATAATAAGGAGAATAAATTTCACTCTAGAAATAGTAACTCCAGAGGCTATCTCCATAGATGACCCCATGATTCAGAAATTAGAAAGGACCTATCTCAAGGGAAAAGTACTTTGAAGAGTACTTGGACAAGATACATACATAAGGAATTTTCTTGCTCACAGAATTATCTGAGAAAATGGATAAGATGAGGAAAGTGAGAGCAAAAATGGATGATCTTATCAATATCATTTCTCAGGATATTGAAAGCATAAAAAAGTATCTTGACAAGTGGATGGATATGAAGAAGCTGAAAATAAGCACCCTAATATCAATTAGTGTCATTGCTGATAGAGACTTATACTGAAACTAAAGAAGCATTAATATATAGGAGTCAGGTGCTTAAGGAATTGATTAGTGACCTCGAATCATCAAAGGACCTCAATGAACAAAGTGACATCAGTCTTTTGCATAAATTGGAGGAGCTACCTTACAAGCTTACATTACAAGACAACCAATTCCTTTCAATAGAAGAAATGGTTCAAGAATTTAAAGGTATGTTCTGAAAGGAATTTGAAGATAAGCCATTCTCGATAGCCTCCATGGATAATATACTGGATAATTAATTAACTCTGGATAATCTAAAAACTAGGTTAACTAGTCATGGAAAATCAATCATAGCACTGAGAGATGCCATAGTCAGGGCGAAGATGATTTTCAAGAATACTGTTACTCCAGACAGTATCAGGATACAAATAACTATCACCATGTATGATGCTCACGTAGAGAAAGATGGGGCTACAAATTGAATCAATTTTATTTTGATTTAATTT
The DNA here is from genome assembly GCA_037957365.1 of Torreya grandis. NCBI lineage: Eukaryota > Viridiplantae > Streptophyta > Pinopsida > Cupressales > Taxaceae > Torreya > Torreya grandis. The sequence continues at coordinate 4,621,037 of JARHVA010000225.1, read as the reverse complement.
TTTTTGTCAAATGCACTTTAGTAACCACTTTGGACATTTGCACATGTACTTTTATCTTGTGTAATTACATGGAAAAATATGGAAAGTCCAAAGTCAACAAAGACTCCTATCTTTGACTAGGTCAAATTATTTAAATCTTTTTTAAATCCTCAAGGCTTTTCCCTATAAATAAGGAGAGCCTCTTTTGTAATATATATATATCTTTTGGTGATTAGAAGAAAAAAAAAACTCTGCCCAAATTGAGATGCCTTTTGAGACTTTGACCTCAGATTATAAATCATATTTTCTTGGATGAATGAGAAAGCGGGTGACTTTTCAAACTTTGTGTTAGAATAACTTGTGTTATTTAGGAAATTGTTCTTATGTCCTTTTTCCTAATAATATCTCATCTATTTGATTAAATGAGCAGAGTGTGTGGAAATTATCTGGAAGATATTCTAAAGTTAATTATGAAGATTTTGTGCTGCTATAATTACCTTTCGTTTGTGTTTTTTATGTTTTAGTGAAAAGCGTATTAGAAAGGCTTTGTACTACTTTTATCTTTTGTGATCTTATACTCTGTTGTAGTTTTTGATGGAGACTTTGAGCTGCATTTCATTTTACTATTATATACGTTATAAATTAGTAAGAGAAGCAATGAAAGACTTTGTGCTTTCATGGGTTTCTCGTGGATCCAGTTACTACCCGAGAAGTTTTCCTACTGTTTATTGGACATCATTTCTGAAAGAAGAGGATTGCTTTCAGTTATTACACAGGAATTCTCCTTTACCTTGTGAACATCATCTCTAAAAAAAGAGAGATAGATGGTATGATCTCACCCCTAAGTCTATTTTCAGTTTATATTAGTATATTATAGTTCATGGGGAGCCTGCCCTTGCTGAGAGGAGATATTTATCTCATTATGTTGTGGTTGATATACCCATTTTGCCTTTAGTTAGTTGATGACAAAATATTCAACCAAAAAGCTCAATATCATCGATCAATACTGACATGTGCAGAAGTGTATCATAGTGACTATATGGTCACCTACGACTATCTTTGATTTCTCTATGTTTGTGATCCAAAAACTTGATGATGCACATAGATAAAAATCTCATTGATGCTATTAAAAGTTTTGATATATAAATGCAAAGATATTAGCATACACTAATTAAGTATGAATTATGGGCAAGTAAGACTAGATATAAATAAGCACTAAATTTTTCTCCATTTTTGTTGTTTTATTATTTTATAGATAAGAGCTAGTTTTTTCTCATTACGTTGAATTTTCCCACTCATCAGTTTATGCAAGAGTATATGGGAGAAAATGATGGGGTGTGATAAAGATTTATCAACATTATACAAATGGATTATGTATGAGATGAAGCCCCAAATAATTTTTACCAACATTAGGATATAGTTAAATGGTTGTTTGAAAAGAAAGTGAAGGTCAAAGCTTTCAAAATTTTAGACTTGGTTTTATTATGGAATAGAGCCAATGAGAAAAAAGGATAACGTTCAAAATTGGATCCACTATGGATTGGCCTATACCAGATCTCTAAAATATTAGGAAATAAAGATTCTGGATAGAAATACTTGCAAGGAAATGACTTGGCACTTCTTGTGAATGGGAAATACTTGAAGCATTACTTTTCGATTGTACCATTACTACCACCCTCGGTCTCATTGTGAGTTTTATAATAGATTTAGGTTAGGACTATATTTATTTTATTTTAGTTATATCTTTGATTTCATAGTTTAGTATTGCATTCTTATTTTCAAGATTAGTTTCCTTTCTTTTGTTTTCTTAGTCTAGTTATTTCTTTCTTGTTGTCTTAGAGTAGTTTGCTTGGAGTAGGAAGTAATGCAATAAGTCTTACCAAAGATTGAAGAGAAACTAAGGACATATTTCCACACATCATGTATATGTATATATATATATATATATTTATTTACACATTGTTTAACCCAATCCATAGAGGTTTTAATCACGTTTAATTAGTTAAAAAATCTCAATTCACTATGAAATGTTATATATTCAAGAGAAATTGTTGAACATTTAGATGATTATAAACATCATGTGTGATTGCTTTATATCTTCACTAGAGAACTAAGTTTTTGTTATGAAATTATCACATGGATTAAGAATGGTATTTGCTTTGAAAAAGAGTTAGGACTGCACTTAATCACATTAAATATTACCTACAAAAGGGGGATCATTTGTGACTAAACTTTGCTAACCATCCTCACACCTTGGCCACATTGATTTGAAAATAAAATTAAAAAAATAAGATAAATAAAAATGATAATTTTAAGTCTTCAAATAAAATCAAAAGTTTATTCCTAAAGAGTGATTCAAGAAATCTCCATCGAGGCAATAGATGCCTCATTGGAATTGGAGCAAGGCCTTGAGTGGAGCCAAATATATCTCTACCAGGGCTATATATTTCTAGTTTGAAATAAAGCAATGCCAAAACCTTCCCCTTCCAAGCCATTCCCCATTAAAAATTAAAAATAAATACCCTTTAGAAGTTTTGATCATGTGATAAATCTTGTGCCATACCTAAAACCTCATAAGAAAGGTAAATCAATCACTTTACACACTTCTAACTCTTCGTAGATGTCAAGGCTTAGCATGTTATGTGATAAGACTAAAATTAATGATCAATTTTATTTTGAAATTATTGAGCTTTCTTACATGATTTATTAGTTTTCTCTCAAAATAAACAATAGATTTTTAGTCCTAAATAGTTAATAATGTTTTCCCCACAATAGTAATCACTTGTGACCAAAATTCCCCATTTTTTTCACATGAAACATGGACCCTCTTACATATTGAATGGATACTATAATTATATTTTCACAATTCATATGAGGTTTAGTTCACATTTTGAAATCTTCTCAAGGTATAGGTTATAATTAAATTGGTCACAAAATATCTTTGCATCATGGTCACATTTGAAACCTATTTTTTCAAGTTTCACACCCATACCTTTATAAAATGATTAAATTTTGGATACCTTGATCATTGTGCATATTCATACACTTTAAGGCTAAAGGTTCACACTTAAAAATTCACAACCTTATAATGAATATCCTAGTACTAAGGTTCACATTATATATTAAATTGATTGGTGGCCTTGCAGTAAAATAATATTATTATCTTTTAAATATCTACATTCACCTTACTAAGACCTAAATCCTAGGTTTAAAATGTCCTCATTCACTTATACAAATCCTAAGCCTAAAATTTCACACTTATTACATTGAACCTTGTGACCCCTCCTCGGATCTGATCATATAGTGAACCAAAATACATACATGGATCTATGGGGTTAGACTTCCATTTAAAAATGTGATTTGATCTATGTGATTCCTTGACACTTCATGAAAATTCTGCATGCCCCATAGTCATGCACACATCTATTTTAAAATAAAAATAAACTTGAGCCTAAAGTTTAATTGTCAAATCTGACCTTTTATCAAACACAACATATAGAATATTAGTTTCATGCTTGAAACAAAGGAAATTATATAAACCCTCTATAGTCCACGACCTCATGGATAATGAAATATGACCACATGTCTTATCATGATCACAATTTCATTTAAAACATTAGCGTTATATATTTTGATATTTATTTTTATGATGGTCCCCTTTTGTTTGCAAGTGCAGATGTGTTAGAAGTTGATGTCACTATTAACTTAGGTGAGGAGGCATGGGGCACATTTCTCTTCTAAGGCACATGGATGCCTTTTATTTTGTACATGGATGGATGTGGGGTATATTTATTATGGGGATCCTTGATGTGAGCTTTGTCTAAAGTCAAAAGGTGATTAATTACTTTTTGAATCTTGGGCACATGTGGGTGGAATCTCAATACCATTATTCATTACTGTTCACTCATGTGGAGTGGGGTGCCATTTTGTATGGCACATAGTGGTTTCCTTAGTCAAAATTAGATTCCCTAATTTTGACCTTTTGGCACATGTGGGAGACGAATTGACACTATTAAATTTTTATTAATCCATGTGGGAGTATGGCACATTTTTTAGGAGTCTCTTTGGTTTCTCTCTCTCTTATTCCTCTCATGTAATTCTATAAAAATGATGTTAATCCTTTGCATTTGGAAGAAGGTAAGCTAAGCCAAGTTGAGCTAAGGAAAGCTAAAAATTTAAGTGTAAGCTAAGTTCTTTGTACGCATTATTGGAAGCATAGCTAAGAGATTTGAATTATAGATTTGTATGTAAGCTATGATTAAGAAGGACAAGATAAGTAATAAACTTTGTAAAGTATAAGGTTTTTTTGAAGGAATATAAGTCTAAAAATACCATTCCCACAAGGTTTTTCCTCTCACATTGCAAGGTTTCCATGTAAGTCTCTTTATTATTAGGTTATCTCATTATCATTATATTTTTGCTTATTTTTTCACATAATTTTCTTACACATATTCTATATTTTCCATAACATCTATTATCATAGCTAGGATCTTTTAAAACACTCTTTACTTGAGTGTTTTCTGCAAGTAGGGAGCTTTGTGTAAGTGGGAGCTATGACAATGACATGAGGAGTAACCAAGTTCGAGATTGAGAAGTTTGATGGAAATAATTTATCCATATAGAAGATGAAGGTGGAGGATTTTTTTGTTCAAAACGACCAATCTCTTACCTTGAAAGGTATTACAAATAAACCCAACCTCATGACATATGAGGAGTTGAATAAGATGGACATGGAGGTGGTTTATACAATCCATCTTTATGATGTAGATTATTTTCTATTCAAAGTTGTTGGGGAGAAGAATGTAGTATAACTATGGGAGACATTCAACAAGCTATATCCAAAAAAAATAGCAACAAATAAAGTTTTCTTAAAGAATCAAATTTATAACTTGAGGATGAAGGAGGGGTCATCCGTAGTAGATCACCTAAACAAGTATAATACTCTTATCAGTAAGTTAGTATCCATTAGTGTAAAGATAGAGGATGAGGACAAAATAATCACCTTACTTTGTTCCCTCTTAGATACGTAGGATCATTTGGTGATGACTATTAGCAATTCATCATCAGGAACTCTAAAATTTGATGATGTGGTAATCACTTTATTGGGAGAGCAGTTAAGGAAAAAACATTTTTTGAACCCTATAATAGTGAAACACTATATGTGGGAGGTTGATACAATGAAATGAGTCAAGAAGGGGGATCCCAATCCAGATCTAAGTCAAGAAGATACAAGATTAAAGGGAAGCGATGGCATTGTGGGAAGCCAAGGCACTCTAAGAAGGACTACTAGCATTTAAAGAAGGAAAAGAAGGATGGAAATTAGAATCAACCATCAGTTGAGGCCAATACAAAAAATATAGAAGGGATAAAATTACATGAAGCTTTCTATCTTAGTAACAATAAAACTCTTTCAAATATTTGAGTTTGAGACTCAAGGGCATCTTTCCACATGTCTCCACATAGAGACTAGTTTGTCAAATATCAGTCTTATAGTTTTGGGATGGTATATTTGGGTGATGATCATCCTTTATAAATTGTGGGAAGAGGGGACATTATGATCAGGGTGGATGATAGTAGAGACAAAAAACTATGTGATGTATGACATGTACCTAATTTATGAAAGAATTTGATCTCAATCAAGATGATGGATAAGTTGAGGTATTCTACTACTTTTGGTAACAATAATTGTAAAATTACAAAAGATACCTATTGGTATAAAAAGGATAATCTTATGGGTCTCTATATCATTTGTGTTGTGATAGAGTGAAAATCATGCAACAAAAACAACTATAGGGAATGCTAGGGATGGAGTCATGTTATGGCATCAACACATTGGACATATGACTGAAAAATGTTTGAAAATTTTGCATAATTGAGGTATGTTGTCTAGAATTAAGTCTTAAAATTTAGACTTCTATGAGCACTATATCTTTGGCAAATAAAAGAGAGTTTGGTTTACTACAAACTCTTGTAAAAGTTATGATTTCTTACAACTTATTCATTCTGATATATTTAGACTAGTTCGCACTCAATATATAAATGGTAGAAAGTATTTTATAACCTTTAGAGATGATTATTATATAAGAGTGTGGGTTTTTTTATGAAAAAGAAGTCAAAATATTTTGATAAATTTAAAGAATTTAAGGCAAGAGTATAGAAAAGTTTGGGCAAATCCATTTTATGTCTTAGGTCAGTTAACAAAGGAGAATATTGCTCTAAGGAGTTTTGATAAATTTTATACAAAGGAAATAATTAAGCATCAAAATAATATTCCATATACTCCATAACAAAATGGTGTGGCTGAATAGATGAATCACATAATCATAAAGCATGCTCAATGCATCCAAGCTAGATAATGGATTTTGGGAAAATGTCATTAATACAATTATTTATATTATTAACAAGTCACCTACAACTACATTGGATGGAAAAACACCTGAAGAGGTTTGGTGTGGTAAGCCAATTGATTATTATGATTGGCATATATTTAAATGTCAAACATTTTCCCATGTGCCTAAATAAAAGAGGTCCAAGCTTGACTTAAAGTCAAGGAAATGTGTTTTTCTTGGCTATGAAAATATAATAAAGGGGTATATATTATGAGATCCTACTAAACATAATATAATTGTCAGTTGAGATGTTGCATTTAATAAAAATTCCATACAAATGAAGGAGGTATAAAAAACATCTGAGACTATACTTGTTGAAGTAGAGATAAACGAATATAAAGATCATCATATTGAATATTTTGATCAACATGAAGAGAAACAAGTTCAACAACAACTTAGGTGATCTACACATCCCAAACGACATCTAAAAAGTTATTCTTCTAATTTCCAGTCCTCTTTTACTTTGTTAACTGATGAGGGTGAACCTAGTTTATTTTAGGAAGCTAGATAACTTGAAAATGCAAAAAATGGAGGAAATCCATGGATGAGGAAATGAAAGCACTACATAAGAATGAAATATGGGAAATTGTGGATCTCCCACCTGGAAGAATGGTTTTTTGTAATAAGTGGTTGTATAAATTGAATAAAAATAATGATTAATGCTATAAATCTCACTTGGCTATAAAAGGTTATGTGCATAAGTCAGGTATAGACTTTGATGAAATCTTATCTCTAGTTGTGAAGTTGACTACTGTAAGAGTTTTACTTGCACTGTTAGTAACACAAGATTTAGAACTAGAGCAACTTGATGCAAAAACTACTTTCTTGCATGGTGATCTGGAGGAATAGATTTATATGGATCAACCTAAGGGCTATGAAGAAAGAGGCAAATGATATTTGGTATGTAGATCAAGACATCTTTGTAGGGATTGAACAAGCACCAAGGATGTGGTGTAAAGTTTTTTACACATTCATGAAGAGCCAAAGTTTTAGCAAGAGTGAACCTAACCATTGTGCATACTAGAAAAGGTTTGATGAGGAAGGTTTATTATCTTAATAATATATATTGATGGTTTGTTAGTTGCATGTCCCAACATGAATAAAATAATTGATATTAAGGCTCAATTAGCTAGGACATTTGAAATGAAGGACTTAGGAGTAGCAAACCAAATTATAGGAATGAAGATACACATGGATAAAAAGGAAGGAAGATCTGGTTATCTTAGAAGACATATATATAAAATATTCTACAACACTTCAATATATAGAATGCAAAACTAGTTAGTACCCCACTTCCTACACACTTAAAATTATCTTCCAAATAGTGTCTTAAAACAAAAGAGGAGAATACAAGCATGTATCATGTACCATATTCATCAGTAGTAAGAAGCCTCATAAATGCCATGGTGAGTACTAGACTAAATATTTCCAAAGTAGTGGGAGTAGTTAGCTAGTTCATGGTGAATCTTGGTAAGGAACAATAGACTTCAATGAAGTGGATATTTAAATTTTTGAGGGGCACTTTAGAAGCTATTATATGTTATTTATCAGCATATATACAAATTAAAGATTTTATAGATTCTAATTTTAATGGAGACATAGATGGATGAAAGTCCACTATAGGATACAATTTCACTCTTATTGGTGGAGTTGTGAGTTGGGCATCTAAGTTATATCCAGTGGTGGCTTTATTAACAACTAAAGTAAAATATGTGGATACAAATGAAGCTTGTAAAGAGGCAATATGGTTAGAGATACTATTGGGCGACTTCATGAAAATGTAGGGAAATATTAATTGGCATTGTGACAGTCAGAGTGTAATTTAATTAGTGAAAAATTTAACATTTCATGATCTTATGAAACATATTCACATCAAGTACCACTTCATTATGAACATGGTGGAGGATGGTAGGATCCTATTGTAAAAAATTTCCACAAAACAAAATAATACAAATATGCCAACAAATGTAGTTAGGGTAGAGAAATTTGAATGGTGCAAAACTTCTCTGGGCTTGTTAAAAATTTGATGAAGGCAACATTGGGTAATTGGCAAGTAGATGGTAGAATACACGTGTATAAATTCTTGTATATTGACTTTAAGTGGGATAATTTTAGGAGTTGAAGTCATTATTCACTCAGGTGAGGAGGCATGGGACACATTTCTCTTTTAAGGCACATGGAGGCTTTTGCTTTTACACATGTATGGATATGGAGTGCATTTATTGTGGGTCTCCTTGATGTGAGCTTTGCTCAAGTCAAAAGGTGATTGATTACTTTTTGACTCTTGGGCACATGTGGGTGGATTATAAATACCAATATGCATTACTATTTAGTCATGTGTAGTGGGGCACCATTTTGGATGACACATGGTGGTGTCCTTAGTCAAAAGTATATTCACTACTTTACACATTTTAGCACGTGGGAGACAAACTAACACTATTCACTTTATAATCATCTGTGTGGGAGTATGGCACATTTTGGGGAGTCTTCTTAGTTTATCTCTCTCTCTCTCTTCCTCATCTCATGTAATTCTATAAAAAGTATGTTAATCCTTTGCATTTGGAATAAGGTAGACTAAACTAAGCTAAGGAAAGCTAAAAGGTCAAGTTTAAAATAAGTTATTTGTAAGCCATTCATGGAAGAAAAGTTAAGAGATTTGAATTAGAGATTTGTATGTATTCTAGGAGAAAGAAGGCCAAGCTAAGTAGGAATCTTTGTAAATCAGAAGGATTTATTTAAGGAATACAAGTCTGAAACTACCATTACCCATGGTTTTTCCTTGCACATTGTAAGGTTTCCACATAAATCTCTTTGTTATTATGCTATCTCCTTATCATTATATTGTTTCTTATTTTTCTACATAATTTTCTTACACATATTCTATATTTTACCTAAAAATACACATTATAATCATAAATTAAAATAGAATGAGTAATAGGTCTATGAATTTTAAAGTAGCCACTTTGAAAATCAAGACAACCTTGTGAATATTTTATACCCCATGACTTACATGGACACTCAGTGATCACCACATGTCCATTTGTGATAATAACCTCTTTTAATATTGGGAATAATATTTTTTATGTGACCACTTTTATTATTTTAGTTAAATTAAATTTTATGTGATCAAATGTTTTTTTCTTATAGGGACCAAAATCCAAACGTGTGAAGATTATGAAACAAAGTGGATAAAAATCATGGGTCCACAATGATAATGTCAAATCTATGAATTATGTATGAACTCTATGATCTTATGGTGAATAGAAGCATACCACATGTCCCAATACAATTGGTCATGGAACTACATAGGGTACAATGGAATTTTATTGACTTTATGAAATTACGTTACTTTGTTGATATGAAGTTATATTTGATGGCCATCACTGCTTATCAACACTTATCTCATAAACCAAACACCCTATGACCCTACCACATAGACGACCATGAGAATTCATGAACCTGAAGTTAATTTTAATGAGGTCTCAACTATCACCAATTTGTAAAAGAGCTTGAGGCCATGTGATCATGCAAAATGTCTGATCAATATGCTTTGTTCACTCTAAGCCAGATTTGATGCCTATTACTGCTTATCAAACCTTCACAAGTTCACACATTTTCACAAAAAAGATTATAATGGTAAAATGGTGATATTCTCACAAGTTGTAAATAGATAATTAGTGAGTGTATAGCCCATGTAAATTCAAGTGGGAATAAATTGATCATTGATCATTGATATAAAGTTCACAGGCTACCTCAGTTATGAAATGGAGGGTTGAAGTTAATACAAATGACAAAATAGAAATACAACACATAATAGGGTCTTGATTAAATTTATAGTTGCATGTACAATAATAATTCACAAGTAATTAACTATGGGATAAGTTTATAATGACTTCATAATTGCATGTAGGGGAGACAATGAACTGTTAATACCAATTAAACTCATTGTGATCATTAGAGTTTGAAGTTCGCCATGGAACTTAAAGTTATTAAATTAGAAGCTTTTCATGAATAAGTCATAAGGGGTGAACTTAACAAACTTTTCATTATTGGCTAAGAACTTATAGAATGACTAAATTTAGCAAAGGGACATATCCAAGTAGTCTCAAAATGGAGATAATTTCCATGTGATCAATTTTAGTTAATAAATTTATATTTAAAGCTATAGTTTTATTTATAGATGCTTTAGATAGATTTATAATAGATTTAATATGCATGTTCACATGTGTTTAAATATAACATTTATAGAGGACGTATATAAAGTTAAAAAGTATAGAAGTAATTCTAAAACAAGGCTGATAAACTAATCTATATGAGACCAATTAATTATAAAACAAAGATAAATAATATTCTAAATTTATACATTAATATTTCTAAAAATAGTAGAGTAAAACTATTGAAAGGTATTGCAATAAATAAGAAAAAATGATACTTAATTGGTTTAGTATGTCAAAATAGATATGGATAGGAAATAGGTGTAAAGTATGTAGGATTAGTGTTCTAGATCAATTATCAGATGCTATAAATTGTACTTCTATGGCCATAAACACTACTATTAGATCTAGACACTACCATCGATGCTAGTGTCTGACTGTGATGGAGGTGTTCAGTATAAAATAATGATTAGATCCAGATGTGAACAACTTTATCATTCTAGGTTTTCAATCACCTTTATATTAATGTATTTAGATATGGAATACAGTTTATCACTCTTTACTAATTGATCAAACCCTAACTCTTCACCCTTATTCACCCTTATAATGAGTTTGATGAAAAATAGGTTAATATGCTCATAATGTCAAATTGCCCCAAAGATCCTTTTATCAATGGGCACTGTCTACATAGCCAATACTACAAATAAGGCCTCAAACTTATGTACTATTCCCCTATATGTGGGAAATGTGTGCACAAGGGGTAAATATACTATATGAATATGCATGCAGTGATCTAGCTTGTAATTTGACAAATATTACTCATGGGTTACTCTTTGAATGCTTTAGACCTATAATATGGTTGTTTATTTGCTTGATATGAAAATAGGTATGAATATATAATAATAGAATGTTTATGCAATTGATTGATTTAGCTTTAGTAGATGCTTGCTTGGTATTTTATAGTTGAGGAATGAGAAGGCTTAGAATTATATTTATACCACACATTTTGAAAATATCTCATGGTAGGGTTCAATAAAATAATTAGGCTAACCCATGGGTTTCGATCATTTTTTAATTTGGATTAATTTTGGCTATTATACCTAAATAAGGATAAAAAAACTACCATCGATGATAGTGTCCCTTTGTGTCCAGAGGGCTAGAAAAAAGGTATGGATCTAAAATTGATAGTGAATGATGTTTATTAGGTTTTAAGATTTTGTGTAGTATAGGGACCTAGGTCATCAGAATGATATGAATAAAACTAAGAGATAATCTTTTAGGCACAATGACATGGTGAATGCGAGCCTTTTGGTAGTAGGGAGGTCTAGAACTAAAAGCAAGATCCTTGATTGATATTTGTCAAATATCCAAGATTAAGCTATTATAAATATTTAGTTTTATTATCTACATCCCCCCACTTAATATAGTAATGCATAATGATGAAATTAATAGGTTAAAAGAAATAAATACATACATGGATGTGTATAACATACCTTGCCTTTGCTTGAACCCACTTTGAGTGATTTGATGGTGTATAACCTATAACCAAGAGCATGCTACAATATAAAGTAGTACATATAATTTAAAATTTTAAATAATTGAAATGATTGAAAGGAAAGAGAGCAAGGAAGGAGTACATGTGTGTCGATGCAACCATGTTTCCTCTTGATGATTTGAATTAGTAAAGATGATTCATTATGAATCATTGGAGTTAGATAAGGTTTAGAAAAAAAACTTGGATATTTTGGAGAGGGATATTGGAAGGTATTATTCCCCAAATCTAGTGCAAGGATGAGTTGTGACATGACCATTGAGATCATTATATCTCAATCATAAACTCAAGTGTGAATATTATAATTTGGTGAGGGTGAGTGATTTAATCAACTCATATTATAAATTTGGTGATATTAGATGATTTAATCACTCTAATATAAAAATATGGTGAGGTTGAATGATTTAATCACTTCAACCTTAAAAGGAACCCATTGTTGCAACAGAAAAGGTTTGATAAAAATACATCCTGGTATAATTAGTGCATCTTGGTGAGTAGTATAATTGGTAATTTTTTCAATATTTAGTACAATAACATGGGATATACACTTGAAATATGTCTAAGATAGAGTATATATGTCATAAAAATTTACAAATATGTTTCAAATCTATGCAAAATCTATACAATGTATAATATTATGATCAAAGAGTATATCTAAATCATGAAATTGAACTAGAGATTGTGCAAGTGTGGAGATCATGTATTTATGACATGCCCCCACTAAAATTTGGAGATATTGAGTAAGTGTATAAATGTGGAGGTCATATCTTTATGACATTCCCCCACTTCAATCTAGAAACTATGAAAACTGTGGAAGTCATGCTTCTACGATATGACCCCCCTTTTGAGGTGAGGGAAATAGAATATGGTAGGTACCTTACCTCAAAAGGATAAGGCATATGTATAATCTATGTATGAATCATGTAACATATAGGGATATCATGTCAAAGTAGATATATCAATTAGGCTCGTAGTATGTGATCATATCAAGTCCTAAAATGCATGATATAGCTCATGGTAATGTCTAGAGGGTAACAATATAAGTTCAAAAAATAATCAAGCACACACATAATATAACTTAATGTAATGCAAAGGAATGGTTGAAGGATACCTCATACAAGGGGAATGTTCAAATGCCACATAATAAAAAATAATGACATTTAGATGTCCAATCAACATAGAATGACATATTCAAATGTCTAATCAACATACAATGAAACAAGGGCCAACAGGCAAGGAACATATTCATATGTTACAAAATCAAGACAATATCAAGAAATGTAATATACTCAAGGAAGTGAAAAATAAAAGAAGCATAAGAAACCAACATAATCATATTATATTAGTCCCTGCATATATGTGTTAGCAAAACTATTATGTAGTATGGCATATCAAGTACACTGTGAAAGATATGAGCATGGATATAGACATGTGTAATCAATATAAGCTCAAACATGATAATTTATAAATGATCATAAAGGATATGTAACTTGTATCAATCATGATCAAAGAATAAAATACACCCAACATATTATATGACATGAATAGAGGAAAGATCCAACATTTAAAAATGCATAGATCATGTGTCTGGGTATGCCTATATCACTCTCAAAGATGTATGAAAAATGTGTGTGTATAGGAAAAAAAATGATATCCTATCTAACAACATAAAACAAACAACATAAATGCCAAGGAGTAAGTAAAATCTAAGAATGTTGAATATTTTTATATTTTTGGGGTTTATTTGAATGATTTTATATTTTTAGAATATTTCAAAGGTAAATTTTATTCTATAATCCCATACAAGGGATGATCATAGGTAGCCTTAAGCTTGGCACATGGCATGTTAAATTGGTGGTATTGCCAAGGAGCATGCATAAGTGTCATTTATGGATTTGTAGAATCTATGTTATTCTACATATATATAATATGAATATGTGGTCCTAAAAAAAATATTATAGGAATATGGGTATGTGGAACCCATTGTTTAGTGCTCTATGTTTTATTTGGAGTAGCTATAATTGGAGCATGTTTAGTTGCTCTAGGTGACTAAGTATGCTATGTAGGAGTAGATGAATATTCCATGGAATCCACTATGTATCTCTGGTGCAAAGGCATCTCAAACATGTGCCACCTAGGAAAGGGGATTGCTTATTGCTTACCTTTTCATGAAGGATTAACCTTAGTAGGTTTTATAATTAATTGAATTATAATAAAATTCTCTTTTTCAAGTAAATATTCATATGGAATTCTAGGAACTGTGACTACTCTATTTGTATGAATGTATTTAATATATCCATGCACTATGGAAAGTACTTCACAGAGTCTATGTATCCAAAGTTGTCCCAATACCATATCAAATACTCATGTATATGGTATAATCAAGAAAGTGGTAACCACATGTGTTGGTCCCACTTATAAAAGTAAATCAATCTTACCAATAATGTGCTATGATGTCCCATCAAATGCTTTGACGGGTTTTTTTAAATGGTATAAATCATCATGTATATATCTCAAATGTGTAAGTAGTGTCATGTTACATACATTCTCACTAGAACCATTTTCAATCATGATACTATATATAAGTTGATTTTCAAGGTATGATTTAATAAATAATGAATGAATATCCAAGTCATCATCCACTATTTCACTGTCATCAAATGTAATAGAGGGTATCTAAACCATAGGAGGTAATGTGTGTGTATGATTACCAATATTACCATCTAATGGGTTCCCATAATGTGATAGAAGAGGATGTGCATTGTATGCCATTTGTACTTTTGAATATTTTGTAGAATGATCTTGCAAAATATTATTAAACATTTTATGATTTTGGTGATCGTCAGGTTCTGAACCTGAATTATTTGGAGGATCATCATAGGTAATCATTTGGTCATTGATAAGGTATTGAATTTTATCCTTCAAGGTATAACATCTATTTATAGAATGCCTAGGGCCTTGGTGATAGTCACAATATGCATTAGCATCATATCCTTTGGGTAGAGGTCAACTTATATCAAATTCCATGGGAGGATGGAGAGATATGAGATGACACTCCACAAGATTATGAAGTAAATAAGCTAAAGACTCAAGTAAGCATGTAAATTATCTCTGAGGTGCATTGGATAAGATGATTTGATTAGGTTAATGTGATACTGCATTAACCATTGTGGTTATTTATTTTTTAGGTTCTATAGGTTTCACCTTGTAGCTTGGTTTTATATGAATTTTAGTATTATATGTATTTAGTGTGTTTGCTACATACTTGAGTGTGTTCAAATAAATCAATTTCATTTCACAGTCTGGAACAATATGGCATAAGTCATCAAAAGATTTAAACTTTTTACAAATAATGGACTCATGTAATGAGGTAAGAAAGCTTTTCTTGAATATGTCTTGAAGTTCTTTATCTACCATTGGATTTGTCATTTTATCCAGCATTATTTTATATCTCAAAACATATTCATTGATAGGTTCATTGGTTCCTTGTTTGATCTTTGAAATTTGAGTATATGCCATCTTTTTGATGATGTTGATAAATAAAAGTATGAGGAATTAATCAACTATAGTTTTGAATGCTCTCAATTATTGGAGTGGTAAATAATAGAACCATCATAAAGTATAGTCCTTGAGGCTCCTTGGAAATAATTTGATCAAAATTTTATCAGTGGAGCATAATCAAGTCATGATGCATATAAAGATCAAAGATGTTTGGAATCACCAGTGCCATCATATAATGTGAAATTGGGTGAAAAAAATAATTAGAAAAGGGTGAAAATATATTTAATGAGCAATAAGATTGCGTAACACCTCTTGTGAATCAATAACATAAGGTGGCTTCTTAGCATTTTGTCCAATATTAGTAACTTTAGCTTGAAAAAGTTTGATAGTTTGTACAATATATTGTATATTTTGATCACTAAGTATTGAATTTTGAGAAGTCACCAAAGGAGGTGTACCCATAATTTAATTTAATATAGGCATTAAAACTAGTAATTAGGTTGAATTGCTAATGGTTCCCATGGAAGCTGTAGCAATAATATGATTTATTTCAGGGAACAATGGTGTAAATACATCACCCATAGCCCCATTAGATTTAAGAAATGATGATGTGCTTAAGGGGAGGGTTATTGGATTGAAATTAGTTGTAGTACCTCCTAAGGATTTACCAACACTAGATGCTTATGCCTTAGGCTTGGCATGTTTACGGATGCCATCTTTTGTAACATACACAAATTCATCCATTAAGATCTTGTTGTTAATGAGATAATTGACTAGTGCTTCCTTATCTTCCATTTGAAAATGATTTTTGTGATTAAAATTTTCCATTACTTATAAATTAAAAAAATTAGGATTTGAAATAAGAATTTTACAACAATAAAAATTTAGAAAATAGAAAACACTAGGTCAATCTAGGGTTTTGAGACCAATGGTCAAGTTCACCAAATGTTTAACCCTAAAATTTATATAAGAGATATCCAGGGTTAATGAATATATAAATAGTTATAAGACAAGCGTAATAAATTAATCTATAGTAGGCTAATTAATTAGAAAATTAAGATACATAATATTTTGAATTTATACACTGAGATTGCTAAAAATAGTAAAGTACAACTATTGAAAGATATTGTAATAAATAAGAAACAAAGGTACTTGGTTTACTATGCATAAACAAGCCTATACTAGAAATAAGTGTAAAGTATATAAGATTATTATTCTAGATCAGTCAATAGATGCTATAAATTTCACTTTTGTGGCCGTGGACACTACCATCATATCTAGACACTATAGTTGATGCTAATATTTGATTGTGATGTAGTTGTCTAGTACCAAATAATCACTGGATCTAAATGCAACAAACTTTGTTGTTTTAGGTTTTCTATCTCCTTTCTACTAATGTATTCAAATCTGGGATACTTTCTATCACTCTTTTTTGATTATCACACCCTAGATCTTCACCCTTATTCACCCTTAGATTGAGTTTGCTAAAAATGGGTTAGTGGGCTCACAGTGTCGAGTTACCCCAAAGACCCCTATATTAATGGGTGCTTCCTACATATCTAATACTTTAATGAGGGACTCATACTTATGTAATTATATCCTATATGTGGGAAAGTGTGTGTACAAGGGTGAAATATATTATATTAATATACATGAAATGATTTAATTTATAATTTGACAAATATTATTCATGGGTCGATCTTTGAATGCTTTAGACCTGTAATATGATTGCTCCTATGCTTAATGTGGAAATAGGGATGATTAGGGTAGAATAGAGTGTTCATGCAATTGGTTGATTTAACTTTAGTATTTTTTTGCTTGGTATTTTATAGATGAGGAATGAGAAGGCTTAGACATATATTTATACCACATATTTTGAAAATATCTCACGGTAGGGTTTAATAGAATAATTAGACAAACCCATGGTTTTTGATAATTTGTAATTTGGATGAATTTTAGCTACTGGAAACTAGAAAAGGATTTGGACACTAATGTTAATGGGACACTCAGTATTACCCCTCTATGTTTGGTAGTGTCTAGAGGGATAGAAAATAGGTACAGATCTAAAAATGATAGTTAATGATGCTTATTAGTTTTTAAGATTTATGTGTTATACAAGGGACCTAGGCATCATAATGATATGGATTAGACTAAGAGATAATTTAGGCATAATGAGATGGTGAATTCAAGAATTTTGTTAACATATAGGTCTAGAATTGAAGGGTAGAGCCTTAATTGATATTTGTCAAATGTACAATACTGAGATACTATAAATATTCAGTTTTAGTATCTACAAAATGCAACTAAATTTTCAAGATGTGGTGGTTACCTATCTTTGGTTATAAATATATTAAATTGTATCTCTATATTTTTTGGAGGAATATTTTGGATAAATTACCAAGCTAGAAATATTTTTGGATGTTATGTAAGTTTTATGAATTTTATGCTTTCTCACTCAGATAAATATGTTTTTTTGTGTATTTATAGTTTAGAGTTGAATAATGGATATCTATTTTTTTTTTGTGAACTGGTTAGATTGAGTTTTTTTAGTTTAACCACTTCATTAATTGACTTTGATCCCTCATAATATCATTGCGGTAAGTGGGCCTTATTATTTTCTAAAGATGATAATCTAGTCAAGCTCTATTATGATTTTTTTCACAAAAGAATAATACCTTAGAATCTTGCACTTTATCTATACAAATTTGAGTTAACACTAGATTTGATAGGTAATGGTTATTTTAGAGCATATTTTATCTAATTTTTACTCTAGTACATAACAAACAATCAACACTCTAAACCTTATTTTTTAACATATCCTACCTTCTGATTTGAATTTTTTGTGATGATCAAATTCACCTAGAGTTGTGCATTATGAATATCCACCTTTAGTTAGTATTAGTTGTTAGTCTTAGAGGATATCAATTAAGTAGGTAGTCATTAGATTTGTAAATGAGTCTTTAACCATAATGCTTGCCAAGTTATTTTTCCAAATTCAACTCATGCCCTGGGTCTTATTCCTAAGATCCTAAATGAGTGGGTTTATCCCATTGCATATTGGAACTTGGAAACAAACTTGCATCAAAACTATATTATCTCTAGTTCATCATCACTTGAACATAAATCCAAATGTCACATCTATAATCCACTCACACATTACTTTTAATATTATTAATTAACCTTTTTTATGCATTACCATAATGATGATTATTAAAAAAAACCTTTTCTCACACACTTTATAAATAAATTTGAGAAATAAAATCCTAATCAAATCCCCCTAGCATTTATGCCTCCCTAGTTTTCCAATGTTACATCATCTTGAAATTTATATCAAAGGGACACTTTAACCAAAAAAAATATATTTTCTTTACCTTCTTCCCCAGTTCTAAAACCACCTTTTCTTCTGATTTCATCCTATGCAGCCATTCTACCATTTTATTTTAAAATCAAACATATAAAAAAGAAAACACATTCTCCACCATCATTCAATATTCCTCTATCAACTTTGATTCTGAAACCTCTATGAAATTCAACACCACCATCAATTGCATAATCAACATAACATTCTCATCCTTATAGAAATCCACATCAACCTTTGTTACACAAACTCTAATATACCATCAATCACATTCTCTAATAATAATTTCTCATGCATTATACCAATTCTTAATTGATCTAAAATAAAAAATCACCCAACCATTGTCTTTTATTGGGGGGTTTCAAAGCCCTAGTTTTCTAATTAATCCTAATAGTAATAATGAAGGGAATTTAATCCTCCTTCAAATGAACATATCAACAAGTGTCCTTTGAGATGTTGATCTGACAACTTCTAGTGAAACTTATTTAAGTGTATCCAACTTAGTCTTCCTACCTCTTCTTATCCTCTTTATATATAGAGATTTAGAATCATAAAATATGATTGCAATGTCTTGTAAATTATGTTTTCTTCTTTTAGTGAGCCACTCATTTCTTCCCTTTGCTTGGCCTCCTCTAACTCCTCATTTAACCCTTCCTCTTCCTCAACTCCATCCTTCAATTTTAGTAATTTATCATTATAATCTTGTTCCTTTCCTAATACATCCTTCATAATCTTCTACTCCATGTCTTCCCATACTTCTATCCCCATCTTACCCCCCCCTTTTGTAACCCTTTCCATTATTCCATAGCCAATTCCTTCCTTGCCATAATATCCTTTTTTTAATACTTATTTTTATCCCTTTTAATTCTTTTTTGCTTATCTCCCCCTTCCCACATAATCCTTTTTCATATCAATTTTATGCATCCCTTTGAAATCTTTCATATCCAACTCCCTCTTACCATTTAATATTTTTTCCTTATCCATATTTAGCAGTCCTTTCACTTATTCTACAATCATCTCTCCTCTTTCCTCAAAATCTTTTTCCATATCCATATTTCATAACCCTTTGGCATATTATACAAACAACTCCTCCTTTATTTCCAATTCCATTGTTTCTCCATTTACTACTTCAATATCCCACATTCCTAACTCTTTCAAGATATTATTTATAAATTCATCCCCTTCAAAATATTTACCCTTATTTTTCGTACACTATGTCAGATCCATTTTTTCCTCTCCCTTATTTTTATTAATCACCAAGTTCATCTTCCTCTTTCATCATCTAATTTTTATTCCAATCCATGCCTGTTAATTATATGTATATCCTAATTCCTTTCCATCTTATCCTTCTTCTTCTATATCCACTTATTATAAAAACCTCTTTTGAATTTTTTGTAAAAAGTACTATAATGCTTTGTTAAGTGACCCATGAATAAACATGAAAAAACTTTCTCAAAGGCTCTTCATAATATTTTTTCAAAATATGCTCTTTTCCTTCAATAATGAAATAAATATCCTTTAATAATGGATTAACCATATTAATAGCTACCACTATCCTTTCATAAATAACACTAATTTTATTTTTGGTTCTAAGCTCCACTTCAAAAAACTCCCCAAAGAATTTTTTTTTTTTGAAATATCTCATAATTCTTGTATTCAATAAGTAAATCATACAATCTTACCCATAATTTTATGATCTTGTTATCATATGCCTATTTTTGAGAGTTTTCCTTCTAAAAATGAACAATAATCCTCCAATATGATTTATTCTATTTTTATTTTCTCATAATTTCATCCTTCTTAATGTTTTACTATAATCTAACCATAAAGAAACCCTTTGGAAAATAATATAAATTATCCAAGTGTGTCCCTTCCCAATCATTATACATAAATTCCTCCAAGGACTTTCCCTTCCATTTTTTTTCTTTTTTCCAATAACTACCTCTGATGGTAAACAATCTCAAACTTGTAATATTAGTTCATCTTTGATATAGATACTCTTTACATATTATAAAGAAGCATGGAATAAATTACTCTTGTTTTTTAGAATGACTTATTTTAAGGGTAATATAAACCTTTCATTATCCTATAATCCCACCTCTCCCATTAGTCCCTATTATAATTGTCAATACTTTGGCCAAGTCTAGATTCAAAATCTAACTTAAACTCTAAATTAATTATCATTCACAGAACCCTTATTTTTTCCCTTAGATGATCCATCCTTAATAGACTTACCCATAGGCCTCAAAATAGTTATTGAAGAAGAGATGGAATACTTTAGATCTAAATCCTTATCACCATCCTTACCTCCTTTTTTATATATGGGTAACTCTTCTGTATCACCTTTATAATTTTTGAGGTTCAAATCTAAATCAACATAAAGTAATGTAAAATTCCATTTCCTATACCTTTATCTTTATTTAACATATTTATATGCAAAGTAAACCTAGATCTAAGATCTTGGAACTTTATGCACTAATCCTTTGTTGATATATTTAGATTTTGAACCATCTAAATCTCATACCTAACTAAACATCCCCCTTTGATAACCCAATTATCATGTTTGGTCTTACCTTAATCCCATATTCCTCATACAATTTTAAAAATAGATAAAATAAATCTCCATAACTTTCATATCTACATTCTTTAACTCTTCCTAATACTTTTTTGTCTCATTTTCCATTGATTATACCCTCTCCATAGATATTTATAATATCTAAAGCTCAACATTCTTGTGGATGTCCTTCTTTCACAACCTTTCCATCTATACAAATTTATCAAATCAATTATATCATTGATTGATTTAATAATAGCTTGTCTAATTTACTTCATTTTTTGTTTAAAAGTTAGATCTCTTATTTGTTTTT
The DNA here is from genome assembly GCA_037957365.1 of Torreya grandis. Classification (NCBI taxonomy): domain Eukaryota; kingdom Viridiplantae; phylum Streptophyta; class Pinopsida; order Cupressales; family Taxaceae; genus Torreya; species Torreya grandis. The sequence goes on along the minus strand of JARHVA010000225.1, from coordinate 4,599,237 downwards.
TTCCTTTCATTCCTTATATGCTTAATTTTTTGGATGGTGAATTGTTCTCGATGGATATTTTTCTATGTCAATCAGATTAGACTTTACTTTTCAATAATTTTAGCTTAGATTTTGGAGGCATGCATTAATTTAAGAATGAGCTAATATTCCCATTATTAGTCATGTTCATGGTCCCTTGATAGAGTCATTGATCAACTTGGGGTTGATCCTCAAAGCCTTACTAACATACTTATAAAATCATAAATTTAACTAAGATTTAAAACTAAATAGTTAAAGATGAAGACTGAATTTAAGAAACTCGTCTATGAATTTTATTCATTGATTAACCCATGCATAAGTAAGTTGAGTAATAGAATATATTATTTTCACCTTTAAAACATTCCATAATAGTAAAATAAGTAACTATTTCATAACATCCTAGTACCATTTTTTCATGTCTAAATAGTCTAATTATTACATAATTAAAGGAAAAACAATGAATAAATGCTACAACCATAAATTATGCCAAGAATGATGCAAAATATAGTTCACATTAATACATGAATCAATGATACAACCATGAAATATGCCAATATTAATTAAAAATATAGTAAATGGATCACATGTTGATTAAATATGTATGCCATCAAAGATTGATATAAATAACAATAAAATAAGTATAATAGTATATATAATGGAAACAAATGTTTAATACAACATTGTTTTACCCTAGTTTTTGATAAAACACTAAATGAGTTAAGAAATGTTAATTATATATAAGTACACAATCAAAAATATTAGAATGTTAAAGATTGTTTAACCCTAAATTAGATAAGAGGCTATCCTAATTTATCAGTATAATAGGGTTAATAATATAGAAATGATAATGCATAAGGGTGATAATCAGATCTATAACATGCCAATTAGACATTAAACTTAGATATAAATATATACATAATTAATTATGTTGAGTATAGGCTAAAAATAGAAATTATAGCTAAGCTATGCATAGAAATGACAAAGAAGTAATATACGTAGTTGGTTTTGATGCTAACATAATGATGGATATGGAACATGCAGAAAGTAGTATGAAAGGAGATTCTAGAACAATCATCAAATTTTGGATCTAATGCTTTTGGATATCTTGACACTAATGCTAGCCTGGGACAGTTGTGTTGAAACTAATATCTAGGTTTGATGCAAGTGTCCTTAAATAATACCTACTATAAAAGGATGTAATGATCTAGATGCTTCTATATTTCACTTCACATTTACTCTAGTGCATTCAAATCTAGGTCATAAACTATCACTCCTCATGAATTTGGAAAATCCTAGTTCTTCATAATCATTGTGACCTTGGGAGAAAATGGGTTAATGGGCACATAGTGTCGAGTTGATCCTAAAGACCCCTATGTCAATAAGCACTGCCTACATAACTAATACTTTGAAGAGGGCCTCAAACTGATGTAGTTCTTCCCTATGTGTTAGTTTGTGTGTGAATCATGCAATATTATGCAAAGCAAGTACAATAGTGACCTAGCTTATAACTTGAAAATTTGGGATCTTGGGATATATTTTAGTAATTTAGACATGTATATGTGTTGTACCTATGATTGGTATGGAAATAGGGAAGCTTTGTTTAATAAAATAGTTTTTGAATGATCTTTTGTAAAAGTACTATGTATTATTCCCATGTTACTAGGTGAGGAATGATTGAGGGTTGATCTTATATTTATATCAATCCTTTTGGATAAGTAACTCACATTAAAGCACTTAGGCCAATTAAGATATGTTTCATTTGAAAAATATATTACTATATGAAACTTGACGCTTGTGTAGGGTTAGGACACTAATGTCAATGCTAGTGTCTATCCTAGACATTAGTGTCCAGGGAGCAGGAAAGTAGGTACATGTTCAAAACTTATAGAGATGAAAGATAAGTATATTTTAAGCATTATAGACAAGATATAAGGCCTAGGTCATCAAAATAATACTAGATGGACTAAGATATATAGGCCAAGGTGCACAAGATAGAGTAGATGTGAGACTTACAGAAGTGGTAAAGTTCTAACTAAGAAGAACAACCAAGGTTTGAGTTTACCAAGTGTGCAAGACTAAGGTGCTATATAATCCATGAATATCATCTACATTTCCCCCCTTTAATCTAGTAATTAAATTTCTAGTTTAAAGGAAAGAAATGCATACCTATGTGTGTATGACACACCTTATATTTACATGTGCCAAACTTGAGTTATTTGTTAGTGATTGTCCTATAATTAAGATCATGTTATAGTATATAATCAATACATATAATCTAGGATTGAAATTACTTGAGATATATTGAAATTGAAAGAGTAAGGTTCAGGAGTACACCTGTGTGTCGATGTAATTATCTTACCTATTATAAAGTTGATTTAAAAAATATGTATCATTATAAAGATTTGAAACTGAGATTAGGACAAATATAGATAAATATTGAAAGTGCATATATATATATATATATATATATATATATATATAGAGAGAGAGAGAGAGAGAGAGAGAGAGAGGCACATGCCCCCCAACTTTGGAGCAAATGTGAGTTACCACCTAGAAATTAAGATTAGCTCAACCATGCAACCCAATGATACTTATAACTTGGTAAGGTTGGATGATACAATGAAGTCCAACCTAAAAACTTAGCAATATTGAATGATTTAATCACCTCAACGATACCAAAAAGTGAACCAACTACTGAAATAGACTAGCTTAATAAAGTCTGTAAAAGTCTGATCAAGGTATAAATACATAAAATTTCATGATGTGGTAACAATTCATAAAATGTTTTTGGAATCTGAAACTAATTTGGATTTTTGAAATATTAGGCACACATTTCATAGTATATGTACCTTAGATATGTTTCATACTAAAACTATGTATAATAATGGTACCAATGTATATAATTATGTCACAACTATGAATTTGAATCATATAACTATGTGCTTTGGGCAATTTGGAAAAATATGTGTGGAGAAAATTCTTCCAAAGCATGCTCCCACTATATATGGAGAAATATAAAAACTAATATAAGTACCAATGTGGAGAACATGTTTCCAAAACATTCCCCCACTGTAATCTGGAGATGATGAATACTGAATAGGTGTGGAGAACATGCTTCCAAATCATGCCCCCACTTAATTTAAAAACTATGAATATGTGGATCCATGCCCATATGACATGCCCCCACTAAATCTAAAAATTGATATAAGTACCATATATTGAATGAATGTGTATAACATGATTCTAAAGCATGCCCTCACTAAGTCTAAAAATTGTGCCAAGTGTGGAGAAAATGCCTCTATGACATCTTTCCACTAATATTCCCCCCATTTGAGGTGAGGGAAAGATAGGAATTGGTAGTTACATTACCTCAAGAGGATAAGACAACTTTTTGATCTGTGAATGTAACCATGTAGTATATAAGAGGAACATGTCTAGGTAGATATAACATTGAAGTGCATAAGAACCAATGTGATCACATGAAGGCCTAAGGTGCATGATAAGGATCATGAAAATATATAGATAATAACAATACAAGCTCAATACAAAAACAAGCACACACACAAGAGCACTCAAAATCAAGTCAAAAGGTAATGGTCCAAAGAGACCACAAATAAGGGGCATGTTCAAATGTCACACAATCAAAGGGACATGACTTAGACAAATGTACATAAAAGTAAGGATGACATATTGAAATGTCCATATAATAAATGATGACATATGCAAATGGCAATGAAAGCATACATAGGAATAGGGGCTAAAATCAAAGGAGCATATTCATATTCTCAAACAAGGCATACAATAACAAGGAAAGACACTTAAGGAAATGTATAAAGTAAAACATAAGCAATCAACACAAACATGTCATATTAGATCATAGATGCAATATGTTGGAAAAAAGTGCCAAGTGTATAACATATCACGTACCCTCTAGAAGATATAATCCTAGATAGAGGCATGTGTAAGTACATATGTAAGCTCAAACATGATAATGTAGAGTGACCATTGAACCATATAACCTATGTGTATCAAGATCAAATAAGTGAATGCCTAGAATGTTTGCATGACATGAGTAGAGGGAAGTCCCAACATCTAAAATAAGAATAGATCATGTATCTATGTATGCCTATTTCATACTCAAGTAAAAGCATGAAACACGTGTATGTATGAGTAATTGATATGCCATCCATTAACATGAAACTAACACATAGATGCCAAGGAGATGATAAAACATGTAGGTGCTAAAACTATTTTTTGGATTTTTGAATGTTTTTGATTTTTTGATTTATTTTAGAATGTTTGAAAATTCTAATCAAGGAAGTCCTCATCATCAAAAGGTGTAGGCTCAAGCTTTGTTTATACCATTACATTCCCACCACTTTAATTTTATTTCTTAATGGTTTACCTAAAGTAATGGTGTAGGCAAATAATCATGGCCATCATGTCATATGCAAACTTGTGTATCCATATTAAGAAAGTTTACACATGCTTGTAGTATCTAGCTTAGCTTTCTACTCAGCTAGCCAATTTTGTCCAAACTTTAGTTTAAAATGTAAATCATGGTCTAATATCGATATGGTTGAAGTTTCCACATGTGGTCCATAGGCAATAGGTAATTAGATGTATCCTCAATATTTTGACATTAATAGAGAGTATGTTAGTTTATCTATAGAATGTCCTAATTATGCAAAAAAAAGGTGGTACCATAAGTTTTATCCCACTTGTCATCAAACTAGATATGGTGGTAATATACCCCATCAATATTAGAAGTAATGGTTAAATCCTCATGTTTTGGTCACTTTGAGAGGTAATTATTGTCTGAATGATAGGAGAATTTTTCCTTTTCCTCATGTTAGACACAATATGTATGCATCCTTCATTCTTATATTTTTGAATTTGGTTATTCAATATCTTAAATTTATTGGTATGATGACCATTAATCTGACGATATTTACAGTATGGTACCGTGTCTTATGTGGGTAGAAGTTTACTACATGATATGTGTCTAGTAGAAGGTAAAGAAATAATTATATGCTCAAGTAATATAGATGACATGGTATCTAGAGTATCTTAATGTGTTTTTATTTGTAAAATTTGTTGTTAATCCTTTTGATAAGAATCCACATTATTCACATGATGATTTTGCATTTAACCCTTATAAGGTTGACTCAGTATTTTCAGCCAACATGGATGTATGGAGGAACAAACATTTACATGTTCATCAAATATTTTTGTTTTTCCTTTATCTAGATTCAATTCTATATTTTTTGTAAGTGGGTTTAGCTTATATGTGCTATGACCCATAGGTTCAAATAGGTTATGTGGTAGGTGATCAAGTGGATCAAATTTTAAGTTTCACATTTTCTCATCTGTTATATCATAGGCTATATCATAATCACTATCATAGTAATCTGAAACATGGCCATATTTTTTATTAATATTGACTAATAAAGGAAGCTCAAATGTTGGGGGCTCTTATAGTTTTATTGTCTCTTTTGGTAATGATTCTTTCTCCTTATTCATATCTATGTGCACTTCAGAGTTTAGTTCCTTATTTGCATCTAGAGATAAAGGAGCCATTGTACTTGAATCAATTATTTCATACATATGAAAATGCTTAAGAGGGATAGATTGTTTAGGTGGTACCACTTTAGGGATGCCTTTATTTTCAAAATATATCATTTTGTAAAATTTGAAAGGTTCATAATCAACAAGCATGGATAATAAGGTCCCCTCATGTATGAATATTGCATATCAATGAAGTCTAGATGGGACAAATTCCATTAAATGTATCCAAGGTCTACCCAAAATTAAATTATAATGTAAAGATTGTGACCTGAAAATTAGTTGAAATCATATTTGGTTCTGAGGTCACATCTAATGTAATTTGACCAACCAGAGGGCTATGTGAATTATCAAGACCTTTTATGTGCAAAATTATGTTTTGAATAAGGTTTGTTTTAATTCCCATGGTGGTTAGGAATTGTATGCAATAAATGTTCAATCCTGATCTAGTATCAATGAACACTCTTTTGATACCTTTACTTTGCATTGTCACTTATATGAATAAAGGCAAATTCTAGTCAAGAATATCTTTGGATGGTAAATATATTGGATCAAAGATGATGATTTTGTTATTTTTATTGAGATCTTTCATAATATCTATAAAATAATCAGGCTCAATATCACTTGGAACTTTTGTCTCATGTAATACCTCACATAAGATATCCTTATAGACACTAGATTGATTTATGAGCTCAATGATTGATTTTTTTGCATTCGTATTGCTAAATTGGTAAATAATGTCATATCAAATAGATTTTATTACAATCTTAGATTTATGAGGCACATGTTGTATATTAACAGGTGAAAGAATAGGTTGAGCAATCCTACCTTTTTGAGTAGTAACAACATGGACTGCTAAATCCAATATAAGCCATTGGTAAATAATGGGTGCAGGATGATAACTATCATTCAAATAAGACTTAGGTAGAATAAATTATTGTGAGCATGCATGTTTGCATCTAGATATTAGTTCTATGACATAGCAAATGGAGTTTTGAAGAGAGATCAAGTGTTGTTTATGCTTCAAAACCCTTTTATTATAAACATTAGAATAAGAAGGAGCATGTAAGAATGTAGGTTTTGAATCCCTTATGGGTCATATACCTTGAACAAGGAAACTGATGTAGAAAATCATAATAAATATAAGGTATTATACCATGATATAATTTATAGATATGTCCATGGCAAACAAAAGTGTGAAATTATAGCAATATAAAAATTAAAAAAAACCCTAATTTGACCTAGGGTTTGATGCTCAAAGATCAGGGTCACTAAATGTTTCACCCTAACTTGGATAAGAGGCTATCCTAACTTGGTAATATAATAGGTATAATAATATATAAATTATAATACACAAGGGTGATGATCATATATACAACAAGCTAATTGGGTGCTAAACTCAGATATAAACATACATTAAATTTTTTTATGCTAAGTATAAGCTAAAAATAGAAAGTGAAAATAAGATATGCATGGAAATGATAAAGAATTAATACACTTGGTTCTGATGCTAACACAATGATGGATCTATAATAATCAAAAATTAGTTTGGAAGGAGATTTTAGAATAATCATTAGATTCTAGATGTGACACTTCTGGAACTCTAGACACTAATGTCAACCTTGGATGGTTAAGTTGACACTATTGTTTGGGTTTGACATAAGTGTCTTATATGAAATACATATTGGAAAAGGATGTGACCACTTGGATAATTCTAGATTTGAATTCACCTCTACTCTGGTGAATTTAGATTTGGGTCATGGACTGTCATTCCTCATGAATTTGGAAAACCCTAGTTCTTCATCTTCATTATGACCTTGGGGGAAATGGGTTAGTGGGAACATGGTGTCAATCAAAACCCTAATATCCATCTATTAGTGAGCACTATCTACATATCCAATACTTTGAAGAGGGCCTCAAACTGATGTAGTTCTCTCTTACGTGTTGGCTTGTGTGTAAATCATGTAATATTATGCAAAATAAGTACAATAGTGACCTAGCTTATAACTTGGAAAATTAGACTCTTGGTTTGCTCCTTTAGTACTTAATACATGTTAGATATGATGTACCTATGACTGGTATGGAAATAGGGAAGATTTATTTGATTGAATTCTCTTTTGTAAGAATATTTGGTATTGTAACCATATTGCTAGGTGAGGAATGAATGAGGGTTAATCTTGTATTTATATCAATCCTCTTGAATAAGTAATTAAATCACTTAGGTTGACCATTAGGATATGTTTCATTTTAAAAATAGATGACTTTATGGCATGACACTTGCATTGGGTCAGGACACTAATGTTAATGCTAATGTCTATCCTAGACATTAGTCTCTAGGGAACAAGAAAGCATGTCCAAGTTCATAAATTGTATATATGGAAGATAAGTACATTTTAAGAATTATAGGAAAGATTTAAGGCCTAGGTCATCAACATAAGACTATTCAAACTAAGAGATATAATCTAAGGGACATAAGATAGAGGAAATGCAAGACTTTTAGAGGTGAGAAAAATGTAGAGCCGAGAAGAACAATCAAGGTCTGAGTTTGCCAAGTGTATAGGACTGAGGTGCTATATAATCCATAAATATCATGTAAAAATATATACAATGATTAAGTATTATAATTTTTATCAATTCATAAATATAAAAAATGCTATTTTTAAAATGTAATAATAATAAATATACTTAGCTTGCACAATGATATCTATTGACTGTTATGACTGTTTGACTATAAAAATTTGAAGAAGAGGTGATTTTACAATCTCAATGTTATAATTAAGAATAGAAACAAAATTTGTAGAGATATATTATAGATGGATAATGATGTAGCGCATTTGAGTTTGTTAACTATAGAATTGTCTATGTTGACTATGGTAGCTGGTAGATAGGAAAAGATAGAGAAATTAGGAATCTAAAAAATAAAAATCAACAATAAATCTAGGAAATAATTAAGGATAAGAGTGAAATAGGTAGGCATTGGTGTAGTGTGCTTGAGTCCATTGAATATATACTTTTTTAGGTTGATTGTGAATCTAAAATGAATATTACAATCATTAGGCCCATATGTGATAATAAATCTAAGATATCAAATTTAGGGTTTAGCCATGTATAAATCATTGTGTATCTTCTCTTGTCTTTGTAACCCTTAGGGTAATTTAAAATATTAAAAACTTGAAAGAAAAAGAGGGGAGTGTAATGGGATGAGCTGATCTCAATCTCCCCCTTGATGATTGATCAACACCTACGTATCTAATACTCTAGGAAAACAAGCCCACTTATTTCTCCCACCTAGAGTGATTGTGTAATTGTGCTCCTTTGACTATATGTATGAAACTAGAAGATTACTTAGATACTTGAAAATGATAGCTCTTAGTTGGATTTAGAGTGATTTTGACTTGGATTATGGATACTACTTGTGAATAATGTATAATTTGGGTAGAAAAAGGCATATTTTCTCAATATGCAAAAGTGTATATGATTGTACCAAGTGAATACTTCAAGTGGGGGGTAATGAATGAATCTTGACATGTATTCATAGGTGAATATTTCAAAAATTTCCTTTAGCTAACCATGTGAAATGTGCAAGTAGACCCAAAATATTGATTTAATTTTTGAAAAATAGTCATTATTTGGCATGGGATGTAGTTGACCTAAGTGGAAAATAGTGCATTGTGCTCCCATTCATGTGAGGTAGATTTACCTACAAGGTCAAGGACATGTGTTTAGAGTTGGGGACAATCTAATGGTGCTTTTAGATGATTTGAAAATTTAAAATTGAAAGGTTTTTTGTAAATATAATGAAAAACAAAGGGTTGAGCCTACATATAGATGAATAACTTAAAGAAATAATGAATAAGAGTCATGTAATTGTGCACAATCCATGTGCTTTGGAATGTGTTAAGAATTAATTGTCAAGTACTTGTGACCAAATTTATGTGTCTACATTTCTCCCTTTATTATAGTAATGAAATTTCTAGAGTAAAGGAGAAATAATTTTAAACCTGAGTGTATAAAACACGCTTTATCTTTGAGAAGATACTTCATTTATGTAGGGAACTTTAATTTAGCAAACCTAGTGATAACTCATGAAGTAGTAATTTGTACATTTTGAAATTTGAAAAATCTTAACTTTGAAAAATTGAAAAATTAAAAAGAGGGCAAGAAATAAATACACCTATATGTAGGTGAAACCCATTTTATCTATAACCTATAATTGATGATGGAGAATCATTCCCCCTTACTAAAGCAGAGTGATCAAGTCTAAATTTGAATAACTAATAAATCTCTTGAGTTGGAAAGATGCATTATACAAATTCTCATGAGTAGGGAATAGTACTAAGTGTACTTATCCAAAAAGGTGGAACCATGCTAGGTTCACTAGAAGTGATATCAAGGTCATTGAGTGTTACTAGACTCAAGTGCATTCACTTGCACAAATTTGAATCACATTGCTGTAGATAGATCTAGATTGTAATTTACATGATTGAAAATTAATTAAGAGTAATCATGCCCCCATCATGACCACATTTATCATATAATTGTATTGAAATGAGAATTTACCTTTGAAATTTCGAAACTTTGAATTTTGTAACTTTGAAACTATGAAATTCTGCCACTTTGAAATTTTGAATTTTTCAAATTTAAATGAGCTTGAACATGAATGAATATCATGTACCTTAGTGTTTCCATATGATATAGAGTTTTATACACCTATATTCTCTTTTATAATTGTATTTACAACCTATAATTTGAATTTTTGAAAACCTGTTCTATATTATACAATTTAATCTTTGAAAAACTTGTACTTTGTATTTTTTAAACCTATATTATGTATTTTGAACTTGTATTCTATATTTTAAACCTGTATTTTGTATGAAATATAAGTTTTGTCTATTCATGGAGGCTTGTATCTCTAAGACAATACCACTGTGATGCCCCCTTTTGAGATGAGGGATGTAGCCTACAAGTCACTCATCTCAAAATAAAAGTTAACTACATCATGTGATAAAGATATGTTCATATAGTATAATGTCAACATGTTAGCGAGTATGTCATCATAAAAAATGTAATTTTCATTTGAAGTATGTATGTAACATATTGAATTTGAGGCATATAAATGTTTGTATGTATAGATATATTATTAAAGCATGTAGTAATGTAAGCTTATCTATATTAAAAGTGCATGATATGTAGATTGAGACTACTAATCAAGCTCAATAAACACACAAGCACAAAAAACAATGTTATAAAATAAGACCAAGGGTTATATAAAATAGACATATTCAAATGTTAGATGAGTAACAATTGCAAAAATAAGGCCAAGGGCCACAAGTAATGGACATATTCAAATGGCACACATACCAAGAAATGATCCCATACAAATGTTCAAGCAATTTGTACATAAAGCACAAGGGCCCCATATAATAAGAAAATAATGTTAAGCCTATTAAGCAAGAAAATAAACAACATCAAAGGAACATAGGACAAGTGTAAACTAATCTATTCTATTCATATGTATCAATGTCATTTTTGTTAGAAAAATAACACATGTTTATAACACATTGTAAAATTTGAGTGATTTGCAACACACATGTAAGATATGTACTTTAATATTACATTTGAGGTTATATAAATATATAACCTATTATTTTCCCCAGCATAGGCATAGCCATTGGGTAAAATAAAAGTCCAACATCTAAGAATATATATGTAATGTATATCTTGCATCACATTTAAATACCTCATGAAATACATGTGTATATAGAAAATAATACACTATATACCAACATAAATGATAAATAACATATGAACATAAGTAATTAACATCTCATGTCATGCTCGGGTCTTGATTTTTTATTTTTTGAATTTTTTTTAAACATTTTTTTTTGTAATATTGGATTTTTTTTATAATTTTAAAATATTCTAAAATAGGAACTAGCCTATGATTCCATAGATAAAAGGATCATAGTGTGTTCTATTATCATAAAATTGAAGTTTAAATTTATATGGATCAGGGATTCTACATGTAGATATATTTGAATTCAAAAAATCATCAAGTGTTGTATATAACAATCATGATCATGATTTATAGAATCTGTTGTCATAGGTGTAACTAGAGAGGGTATAGGAATTTGTGAAGTTTAATGTGTAACTAACTTTATTCACTATGAAACATATTGAATAGTTTTAGGAATTACCTTAGGATGCACTATAGGAGATTTATATTTATTTTATCCTTGTTAAAATTATGGATATGAATCTTGATGCTCAGAAAGGTAGATCTTTTTCCCTTGATTTGATTGTATGGGAATATTTTATACATGTTCCATAAACAAATATGAATTATTCACTTGAGTGGGTGCATTTATTATATTTATACTACACTTTGGGGTAGGATCCTTGATAACCTTGGTATGGCACTCTTGAAAAGGTGCCACAACCAATTATGGTGGTGGGGGAGGAGTTATCACTGCTTGTAGAGGGTACTTATATGGGATGCCTTAAAATTTGACCACTTAATTTCAATGTATGTATTTAAAGAATTTATGCACTATAAATGGTACTCTTCAAATATTTTATATCCAAGGGGATCCTAATAGAATATTAAAGAATCTTGTGCTTAGTGAGACTATAAATGGGTAGTCATTGTTGCTATACCAACTTGGAAATGTAGCACTATGTGTTCCAAAGTATCATGTGTATGCCCATGAAATGTTTTTACTACACTTAATGTTGATTTTAGATTTTTTTGTGTATATCTAAGACTATGAAAGAGTGTCATTGTATTTTTACTTGATCCATTGTCAATAATGACACTATGAATAGGTTGCTTATTTATGTATGCTCTAATAAATAGTGCGTGCCTATCTAAATCATCACCATTTATTTTGATAGCATATAATGTAATTAATATGAATTATGGGAATATACCTATAAATGTACCAATGATTACATCTATTGGATGCCCATATGTCTTACAAGTAGGATGTGTATTATACGCATGATGTACTTATGAATTAATGACATTTTAAACCGCACCATGATTTATGAAAGGAATATTGAAGATTTTCATATTTTAATTATCATTTTTTTTGTCTTATATCCTTTATTGGTGTGATTACCTCAATGGAATTGTCATTAATGAGATCCTAAATTTTATGCTTTAACTTGTAACACTTGTTTGTGGAATTCCTGATGCATCTATGATAATGATAATATGCATGATTATCAAAGCCATTAGGTTGAGTCTTGATCAAATCAAGATCATATGGAGGAGGTATGTATAATATTGAAATTTATTAAATTATATAACAAGATATGAAGAGGTTCTAGAAACCATGTAAATTGCCTCCTTGGTAGAACTACCAATTGAAGCTTGCTTGTAGGTTGGGCTATTGAATTAACTATTATTTTCTCTTTTGTTAGTTTTGAATTTGTAGTTTGTCTTGATTTAGAACTTGGAATTTTATTTATATAGAGCACTTGGTGCATAATTCAGCTTGTTCAATTCTATGAGCTTGATTTCTCTTTCTTTTATTAAATGACATATCCCATCAAAAGATCTAAATTTATCAAACATGGTTGATTCATGGAGGGATCCCAAAAATATTCACATGAAATGTCTTGTAATTCATTATCTACCATAATTTTTTTCATATTTACAATCATAATCTCATACCAAAGGATATATTCACTAATGGGTTCATTTGACACTCAATTTTTTCAATTCGTGCATAGGATAACTTTCTCACCAATGTTGATTAAGAAATGTGCTAGGAATTGATCTACCAATGGGTTGAATGATATTAATGATTGAAGTGGGAGATAATAAAACTATAAAATAACATATTATTGAGACTTTTTGAAAATATCTTGGTGAGTAATTTATCATTGTAAGCATAATCCAAACATTCTACATGGAAGGAATGAATATGCTATTCAAGATCACCTTTACCATCATAAAGTGGTATCTTAGGTGCCATAAATATAGTTGGTAGTGGGTAAGAGGATATTTATAGTGTAAAATGGTTGTGAAGTAGAGCATGAGAAACCATTTCATGGGTAGCTTTAGAAACTCATTGTTATAATTGTAAAATTTTAGCATGTAAGGCTATAACAATTTGATCGAGAAATGATGCATTAGGTGAAGTTGGAATATGACCTTATGTAGTGATAAATGGAGATGTATATGATGCTCTTGTATAATAAGAATGTTAATTTTATAAAAATTAATTTATTCCCCCACACCTAAAGATGTTAACACATATGAAACTGCATGGGTTGATATGGGGATAGATACAATTATAATAATTGGAGTATATGAAGTACAAGGTGAGGTAAATCTATTTTTCTCATCTCTTACAATTTATAGAAGTGCATCAAACTTATGTGGGTTGGCATCAACATATTTAGTGATTTTTTCATTATTAACTTCATCCTCATTATCTATATCAGCCTCAATTTTCATTATAAGTCCGTCAATTGGGTACATGGTAGGATGGGAAAAAACTCAGATCAGATATTTATAATTTTGTTATCTTGATTATCCTTTTTTATCATCGATATTATATTTTGTGTGTACATAGTTGTCAAGGGTGGCATGAACATATTAATCATTAGTGTCTATATTATCCATTTCATAAGAGATTAAAGGAATTTGAATATGCTCAGTAGGAGTTCCACTTACTCTAGCACTATGCCTTAGAGGCAAAGAGGATGTAACTTTTTGAAGTGGCATGTAAAGGTGCAAAAGAGAAAGATAAAATGGGTATAAATAGTCAAGGGTGTATTTGTAGGCTATTTGATATACTAGTCATAGTCATAAATAGTGAACACACTATGGAAGATTACACTATTCCCATATCCACACTATCCCATCTCGTGGGGTATGCTAAGATTAACTTCATGGGGCTAACTGTTTACTAGTGAACTACAAGAACAAATGGACAAAAGCTTCTTATGGTTTAAAATGAGATCCTAAGCAATTTTTATATACCATAAGGTATATGGAACCTAAAATTTCTAAATAGTGTTGTCTAATGTCTTGAGTATTGGGGTACTACTCCTCACTCATGGTAAAGGGAAAAATACTAACCAATTTTCCCATAATGATAACTCTTATGAGTTTTAAAATTGTTGAAACATAATTTATAGGAAAAAAAATAAAAAAAATTAGAAACTATGAAATGAAATAAAAAATCAAAGGCTCAAGTTCACCAACATGTTTTACCCTATTTCTAATAAAAACACTAAATGGACATATATATATATATATATATATATATATATATATATATATATATATATATATATATATAGGTGTAAAATTGAAAATATCAAAATGCTAAAAATATACAATATTCAACTATTCTAATTTTGAAAAATTACTAAATATGGGAATTTCATATTTTAGGAAAGTGCTAAGAAGAGATATACTTAGCTTGAATAATGATTTTTGTTGACTATTATGTGTTTTTGAATGTAAAAATAAAAATATGAGGTGAATATGTAGGATTAATATCAAAATTAGGAACATAACCAAAATATTGACAAATCTATTGTAGGTGGATAGTGGTGCAATACACCCAAATTCATTGATTACAGACTTGTTTATGCTGACTATGACACCTATTAGACATAAAATATAGATAAAGTAGGAATCCATTAAATATAAATCAACAAAAAAACCAATGAATAACACAAACATGAGTGTAGTAGGTAGATAGTGGTGTAGTGTGCCTGAATTGACTAACTATAGACCTGTCTAGGTTGAATGTGCATCCAAACTAATCACTATAAATTTTGTGCCTAGGGGTGATAATAAATATAAGATATCACTCTTAGGGTTTGGATACACATAAATCATTGTGTGTATTCTCTTGTCCTTAAAACCCTTAGGGAACTTTGATATCTTGAAAACCTATAAGAAAAAGAGGGTAGTGTAATGGGTTGAGTTGACCTCAATCACACCCTTCATGATTGACCACTACCTACATATCTAATAATCCAAGGAGGGAAATCAAGCCCACATATTTCTCCCATCCAAAGTGAATGTGCATTTGTGATCCTTTGAATATATGTATGAAGTTAGAAGATGGATTACATACTTGATAATGATAGCTCTTGACATGCTTTAGAGGGATCTTGCTTGGCTTGTGGATGCTCCTTATGAATGATGAAGAATTTGGGTAGAATAGGATAAATTTACTTAATGTGCAAAAGTGTATATGCTTATACCAATTGAATAACAAGTGTGGGTAACAAATGAATCTTGACATGTACTTATGGGTAGATATTTTTAAAATTTCCATTAGCCGACCATGTGAAACATGTGAGAAGACCGAAAAGATTGATTTCAAATTTAAAAATAGTCATTATTTAGTGTCGAATAAGACTGACATAAGTAGACAAAAACACATTGTACCCATGTGCACCTAAGGTGGACTTGTATATAAGGTCAAACCATTACTCTAAGAAGCATGCCATTGATTGCATGATTTAGTCATAAATAATAAGTTACACATTAATAGTTTAAAAAAATAAATATAAATATAACCATTTCATTTAATTCATGTTTCAAGTTACTTTAAATCATATCATTCTCATAATGTTATACCTAGGATCATATAAGGTATTCAAACCCCATTAAAAAATCACACCTCACATAATATGATTAGGAGTGATTCAATAAAAATATGCTAATCACTATATTGGGTGTGATTAAATTAAAAAATCAGTCCCTATAAGAGTAACAATAAAGAGAGAGAGAGATGAGAGACTTGCCTATACAATGTGGAATGTAAAATCCCCTCTCATTTATCTCTTTGTATCCAATGTTGTAGAGAGAGACCCACTAGTCTCACTCACTCTCTAATAATTCCTTAATCAATATAACTTTATATTAAAGTTTCATGCCTATTAAAAAAAATCTGGTAAAAAATAATTCCTTGTCTAAAATACTAAGGGATTTATCGCTAAAAGTATAGTTGTATTATGACCATGCAATTTATTGAGTCAAAAACTTAAAAATATGATCAAATAGAGATAATAATAAAAATGATTCCATATGCATAACCTTATATAAGGTTTAAAAATGATGCCTCATGCAACATCCTAATGGCTCTTCACCATATTTACCATATACTTTCCATAATATAAAATAATGAAAGCAATTCCATGATAAAAAAATACAACAAAATATAACTAATGACCAAATCATTACTTTGTGATAACCTAAAAATTTCACATGCCCTTTACCCACACAAAAAAAAATCAACTGATAATACAATTTCAATAATAAATATAAATGTACATGACTTATAAATCGATATAATAGGTTGGTAAAATCAATAAGGCATATACATAGTTTTTTATTTCATAAAAATAAGAAGATGAACTAAATAATATATTGGATTTTTTCATGCATACACTCTAAGAAATAACTATATATATTAATTTCATCATTGAAAATATATCTTCATATTCCTCAATAGAAAATAATCCAATTCATTCACATGTTAACTCTTTCAACTATTAAATATCCAAGACTGAGCTAGTTATACCATCCAAAGAGAGCCACACTTCATAATACTAAGTGTATATTAATATAAACCTATTGTTTAAAGGTCTATTCATGAATTATTCATTACAAGGCAATTATCAACATATCCCATTGAAGACCAAAAAGAATACCTATTACACATAGGTCATCCAAGACCTAAGTAATAATAGAAGAGGAGTTTGTACCAACAATTTTTTTAAGAGTCTACACCCTATTCATAATATCAAAGGAAAGGTGCAGGAATCATATCTACTAAAATTATTATCAATCACAGTGGTATTCCATTGAATACATTCCCCAAAAACTATCAAGTCTTAAATCATGCCCCAGATTTATTAATTAAAAAAAATGAGTATTGTAAATATACATTGTATTGGTATTATGGCTCAAACCACAGTCTAACTAAACTTCAATAATACAAACATATTTAGGTTCAAGCCAAACCACATTAAATTATATCCACATGAGTGATTTCATTTTCTATTGCGGTACAAACCCTTATTTACTCATAATCAAGTATCTCAAGCTCACATATAGATTATGGACATATAAAGCATTTTCGAGTGGTTAATCCCTCATTATTAGATTTAAACATATTCAAAATCTCAACAAAATACACTATAGTTTATTAAAATACTGACTAATATTTTAATAAAAATACATTATAGTTAAATGAGAGCATTTTCCATTGTTTTTCATTAAAAAAATAAAATTCAAAACAAGAACAAGAAATAGACATGCATAATTTTGAAGATGAAAAATAAACCCATGATTCCCTACCCTAACTATTTCTTATCTTCCAATCTTGAACACTTTATTAAAATTGCTCTCACAACCTGACAAAAATTATTTTATTTTCCCTTTGCACTTTTTCTCAACAACTCTCATATTAATACTTACCACACACTTAGCCATAATGTCATTAATAGTGGCAGTGAGATTTATTTTCCTACCTTCATTAAGGAACCTAACCATATAAGGTAAAAAAACATTCACATAACTAATAAAGATATATTATTATCACCAAAATCCTTCATTCATTCACTAAAATTAGGGGAAAATTCAAGAGATAAAAAATGAAATTATATATATATATATATCTAAATATTCCCTCTTCAGTTCATGTAAAGCAATAAAAATGAAAAACTTCCTTTGAATTCGTTATGATAGACTACCCACATAGCCCTTCCCAAAAATATGGATTGAAAGATAATGATAAAAAACACAATAAGTTGACCTGCTCACATGTTAAAAAATACTAAATATATTTTTAAAATTTAATTTTTATTTATTTTTCTAAACTACCAAAACATGTATCTTATGTTTTTAAATATTTCTAATATGTTAAAATTTAAGTAAAATTAGTAATCCATGACCCAAGTCATAAGCCAAAAATATATAATTTATGCAAAGTAAAACTAACCAAATAACATATTTTATCACCTTCCAATAACACTAAGTTAGGACTTTTATACATATCCATATTTGAAATTCCATAATTCTTGCACTGAAAAAGTAACACTATCAATACAAGATTCCAAGAAAAGCCTTTGCCATAAGTAAACTATATATTTTAAATAACTAAATTATTCTAGGTTATTTTACTTATTGACACTACAAGTTTGTAAGGTGTTTTAACTCTTAATGATAACTCATATGGTCCACAAAAGTCCCACCCAAGTTATTTCCAATGGTAAGAACATTAATCCTCACAAGGCCTAGATGGCCATAGGATATACTTAAATTCATTTCTTATAAGTTATATTGAAGCTCATGACTAAATTCCAAAAGTCATTGCTAACAACATACAAAAAACAAAAATCTTGTTTTACAAGAGATTGCAAACTCATTCATGATAAAATGGTTTAAAAAAAGTTACAATTATATTACGTCTATACACCTACATGAAATGTAACCAAATTCAACACTTACATTCAAATATATTGTGTTAAAATATAATATTAAATATTCAAGTAAGACTATTATGATATAAAATTCAATAATGTAGTTTGGAGTATAGAGGGGTGAGATCCAATGGCTCTCTTACTCATTTCAACAATTCTCCAAGTAAGCTCTGTTTCCTCCCTCCTCTCTCTACCTATTTTGTTCCCAATTATATTGAATGTTTCTATATAGGGTCCTCCATTCCCCCTTATCTATTTTTGATATGGTTTTTGCAGTTACAGTGGTTTCTTCTTTGCCTATGAATTTGCATTTCCCTCTTCTTTTGTTTTCCTACCCTACATAGACTTATACAAACTTTCTCTTCAAAGCTCTCCTTTTTAATTCAATTATGATTTTGTGATCCTATTTCTATCCACTTGATCTCTTATTTTTGGTAGTGTTTGTGAAATTTTTTATATTCTTTCCCATATCTTTGAGCTTGGGGATGAAGTCATTAGACACGAAGAATATTTCAAAAACAATAAAATTTTATACAATTACATTGGTATTTGGAATCTCTGATCTCCAAAAGTGGTTTTATTTCTATTTGTTACCCCTTTGTAGATACTAAAGTTAAATATTTGTAGCATCTTAGTCTTGTACATTTAAAAAATATCAATTAGGGATCTACCCTTCAATTTTATATCTCCATGCTACCAAAAGGCTAACATTTTCCCTCACCATGTTTAATTATTTATCTCTTAGTCCAGTCCATATAATTTTGATGACTCAAGTCTCCTGCATTACAAAAAAATATTAAACTATGATATATATCCTTCATTGTCAATTTTAGATCCATACATGTTTTCTAGCCCTATAAACACTACCGGCCACAAAAGAACACTACAATTGATGGTAGTATCCAAATCCTTATCTAGTGTCTATTTTCCAAAATTCATCCAAATTTCAAATGATTTGAAACCTTTGGGTTGGTCTATTTGTCTTATTGAACCCTACTATGAGATATTTTAAAAAGGTATGGTATAAATTCAAGTTTAAGCCTTCTCATTCCTAATCTATAAAATACTAATCAAACACCTACAAGACTCATTCAATCAATTTCAAAACTAAGTTATTATACCCTATTCACACCTATTTATTTATCAGTCATATATAAGGTCTGAAGTATTCAAAGAGTAATGCATGAGTGATATTTGTCAAGTTATAAGCTAGATCATTGCATGCATCTTCATATAGTATATTGCACACTTGTGCACACACCTCCCACACAAAGGGGATAACTATATACGTATAAGACCATCCTTGGAGTATTGTATATGTAGCCAACACTTAGTAATAAAGGGGTCATTGAGCTTAGCTTAACACCCTGAGCCCACTAACCCATTTTTGAAAAAATCATTCTAAGGGTGAAGAGAGGTGAAGAGATAAGGTTTGATTAATTAACAAATAGTGATAAACTATATCCCATATCTAAATATATCAATAGAAAGGTGATATAAAACCATAACATTGAAGTTGGTTGCATTGAGATCCGATCATTATTCTATACTTGACACCTGCATCACATTTAGATACTAGCATTGATGGCAGTGTCCAGATCTGATGGTAGTGTCTGTAGATACATAATTAAAATTTATAGAATTTAATGACTGATCCAAAATACTGATCCTACACAATTCCTACCTATTTCTAGCCCAAATTTGTGATGCAGAGCATCACCATATAATAAAGGAGTTAATACATTTACTAGTATTTTAATGACCATATTTGGCATTGTGAGGTTGATAGAGGTCTTATAGGGTCCTATTATAGGTTTTAGAGTCATTATAAAATATTTG
This sequence comes from Torreya grandis, assembly GCA_037957365.1. Classification (NCBI taxonomy): domain Eukaryota; kingdom Viridiplantae; phylum Streptophyta; class Pinopsida; order Cupressales; family Taxaceae; genus Torreya; species Torreya grandis. Next base: position 4,578,351 of record JARHVA010000225.1, on the reverse strand, counting down.
AGTTGTGTGTTTGAACCCTTTTTGAGTTTCCCACCAAAATGTCTATTTTAAAAAATTCAATTTCTAAGACTAGCTTGTGGGGAGTTTTGGAGTCTTGTGTGTGATATAGTGTTAGTAAATATTTGAAAATGGTCCTATATGGTACTAAGTTTGTTATAATAGGTGTATTAATTTACATAAAATTAAATAAGAATGTAAATCAAGGAAACATTAGCTTGTAATTGCCACCCTACATGGGTTGGCCAAGAATATGAAGTTTGTTTGCATGTTTAGAATAAAGAAAATAATATAATGCATGAAGAAGTTAGTGTGTGAGTATTATTAGGGTATTATAGAGTCATTATTATTAGGAAGCTTCAAAGAGGAGAGGAAAATATGGAGGAAAATGAATAAGAATAGTCTAGTCCATGAAGGATAATGGAGGGATAAGAGACTGTATGTATGTTTGTGATGTAAAAATAAATAGAGATAATCCTATTTTGGTGTGTAATGATTGGTTTTCATCATATTATCTATAATTTTAATGTATTAAATTAATATTGAGAGTATTTATATACCAATAATGGGTTTGATTATTGTTTTAGGGTTGTATCACTAGACTGTGTGGTGATAGTCAAGGAAATTAAGTATTTTATTAGTGTTAAAGGTTGTTTATGAAAAAGTGGTCATTGGAAGACTAAGTGAGAGGTATTTATAATCCAATTAAATATATATATATATATATATATATTTCCATTTTAATATTTAATAAATTAAATAAAATGAATATTCCAAAAGAAAGAACCTTATTGTCTTGTAACTCTTGTGTAAGACTATGTCTGAAAGTGTTAACAAAGAATGAAGAATGTTTGAGAAGTTTTCCTTAACTTTCAAAAGTATATTGGTAAGATTTAAAAATCAATTTTTTTTTTCATAACATTTTTTATTCTCATGATCATGGTTAGAGTGTAATTTTCAATCAAAGCCCTCATTCTTGTGCACATAATCCTCTAGAAGGAACACAACTTTGTAAACTTGCATTCATAAGACTGTTGGTGATGTTTCATGTTTAAATGATCATTGAATAAGGTTTAATGATATATTAAAAACCTAAAACTAGTATAATTTTTATCTAATTGTGTGGAATTCACATTACTTCCTTTAGTAAGCTCTCAAGGCTGTAAGTCTTGTGCAAGAACTTATAAATTCTATATTTTTTCTTGTTAAAGCTATTGGAGGGTTGATATTGAACTTTAAGCTATTGTAAAAGGTGTATCAAGGTGGAGAAGAATTTATTAATGTATTTTAATGATTTAAAATATCTTAAAATTGAAATTATCTCATTTTTATAGCCCTTGACCTTGTCTCAGGCCTGTCAAAACCTAAGCTAGGATGTTAGACTTGCATCTTGTATATATGGATTTTCCACCCTTTAAAATTTTTGAAACTTTTTGGTACTATGTGATTTAGAATTGTATAAAATAATTTAGTTTTTTTGGGCTGATCCTAGGTCGTACTGTATGATATCCTTAACTATGTCTTGAAATAGGTTTAAGAGACCTAATTAGGATAAGGAAGTGTTGAGTTAAGGGTTATAAATTGGGAGTTGAGCCTTGAAAATTTATGTAGAGTTGAATAAGGATAAAGGGTATCCAAATATGGTTTTATTTTTTCAATAAAATCCATATATCATTCAAACCATCTATATTTGCATGAAAATAAGGCTACAAAGAAAGAAACCTTAAAGAAGAAAAGGTGAGTTGGTAGAGAGTTCTTGTTTGGAGTTTGAGTCATTTATTTGATTGTGTAAGTGGGTTAAGAATGAAAAATATGGTAATATAATCCTTAGTGTTCAGAGATAACATTTTAACCATGCATGAAGCTTATAGGCCTATGAATCTAAGGACCACGAACAAGCTTAGTCCAATAACATAAAGTGAAGTTGTGGAAATGGTTTATTAGGTGTTTATGATGATGTCAATGAGAGAGAATTAAAAGTATGATCAAGGGTGATGGTTATTCAAGATTTAAAAGAATCCTATGGAATCAAAGAGCTTATGTCTAGAGAAAAGGGAAAGAGTAATCAAGAGGGTGTTAAGACAAGTAAGTACCTACATGAAACAAGCTAAATCAAAGTACAAAAAAGGGATTGCAATCAATAATTAGGGTCAGGTAATGAATATAGAGGATGTAGGTAGTAGGACACTACATCAATCTACTTGAAAATAATAAACCCAACTAAGTATCATTTCTCTTTGGTATTGTAATTAATTGAACATCTTTCAAATTTGGTACTTTCTATATTTAACATATCTTAGTATAATAATTCAAAATACTCATTTAACTAAGTTAATAATAAATTTGCCTACTATAAATTAGTTATCACCCTTGTACTTGAGATATTTATATATTCTTAAGCATATCCCCACTCATTGCAATTTAGGGTTAAACATTTGGTGAACTTGACCTCTGTGTCTCTTTATGAAAGACCTAGCTTACCTTGGGGTTTTTAACATTCTAAGGTTTTAGATTGTACAAATTATTAAGTTATAATTTTTCCTATCATGTTGGAATATTTTCTATCATTTGTATATATCTTATTTTTTATTCTCATATTAGTCTTTCAAACATTTCAAATGGATAAAAAGTAACCTCTTCCTCTTTCTAACCCTAAGGAGGGTGATAGCTACATCCCTCTAATCAGGTTCATTCTATTACTACTTCAAGGGGTAAGGTGTCCCATCCTATGATTTCAAATGAAGGTAATTAATATATCCTACCTAAAACCCCACCACCTCCCAAATTTCCCTTATATAGTGTGTATTCAATCTGAAATATGTTAATCATGTGTTTACATCTTCATCTAGCAATGTTGTGCCCAACAAGGTTTCATATCCAAATAAGAAGATAAAAGAGAATTCATCTACAACCAATGATTTAAAAAGTGAACAAAATACCAATAGGATTCCAAGTGAAATCCTAAGATAAATGTTTTGAAACAAACAAATTCAACTACATCCTCTACATCTTATAAGGAGATCAAAATACTATTGTGTATTTCATAGAATGCATGGGTATCATCATATTATTGTAATGCGTTGAAGAACAAAATACAAAATCTCAAAGATAGTGGTGATCCTATAATAGATACATTAATCAAGCAACCCACTCACATTTTGAGTACATATCCTAAAACACAAGTACAAAAAGAAAAAGTATGGGTACTAAAGGATAATTTAGAATAAACATAGTTCATGCAAATGTAAAAATTAAAGCAAGAAAAAATTAAAAAGGTAATGTTATAAAAAGAACAAGAATAAAATTTGCAAAACCAAACTCAATATAAGCAAATGAGCATTCTAAAGAGAGTGTTTCTAACAGAGGAGTTTTCAAAGTAAAACATGCCTAAAAATTAGAGGGTTTATGACAAAGGAGTTTTAAAAACAAGACATTTCTACAAAATTAAATGATACAAATATGGTTTCTAAAGATCAAAAAATCATATCTATTTCATGCATAAAAGAACAAAAGTATAAGGGTAATACTACAAAGTTTATGCTTTCATCCTCAAATAAATAAGTCAAGGCACAAATTACATATTTTCCTAGTGTTTAAGAAAAGATACATGACTTTTATCTAGTCCATAATAAGATGAAACATTTTGAAAATGATGAACATACTCAAGAAAAACAAACTCTCAAGAAGGAAACTTCTGTTAGGAAATGATTAATCCTTATATTAATTTATGAATATTGTAAATTTCATTATTACGTGAGTAATAATTCACTGGGAGTTATATTTGGTTAGTTGTTAAAATAGGTTGTTTGTTAGATATATTATTGTATGTTACAACAATATTATGAATATAGGAGATTGCATATTCATAGGGATATGGTGAGTTATTGTGGTGATACGGTTCACCCTGTTTATAAGAAAGACATTCATATATGTTTGTAAATGCTCGAATTAATATGATATAGAAAATAATTATGATGTGATAATATAATATGGTTTTAAATTAGACTTTATGTTCAACTTCATTATTTTTGTGTTTAGTTTATGAAGATCTGAACTAGACTCATTATCTAGTATCAGAGTAGGATATCTCTATGATAGATCATTGAATTTGTTTGTAGTGGTAGCCAAACTATTTATCTTAGCCCCATTTGAAGTATTTTTAGTTTGGGTTATGTGTAACAATTTTAGTTTTTATTATTTAGAAAGATAGAGCTAAACTTTCCTATGAGAGAAGCATGAGGCTTCACAAAGAGGTAGAATTCTATAAAGGTCAAAAGGTGTATTTTTTATTACACTTATTTTGAATTGGGTTTTACATCAAATTTGGATATGAATTCATTAAACTCTTCATTGAGATTGGCACTTGTCATCACTACACTCTTGAGTGTAGCCAACCAGTAATGATGGTGAGAGAATAGAAATAGTGCTTATTCAACACTATATTGCATTGGTGTTTGAAGATATGATAATCATACCTTTAATACAAAGTTGTAAATTTCGTGTGTATACATCATACTACAAAGTGTAGATATGGACTATTTCATTGAATTTATGTTAGGATTTATCACTTTTCAATGCATCCATAATACCTCTAAAAATGAGTACATATTCCTATCAATTTTGATTGTGATCCTATTCGAGTGTTTGAACTTTGTACATTGGACAAGATTTTTAGATTTGCATCCAACTTGAAATCCCACCTCAAAATCATCATTAGCACTCACGTTGATCCAACCAATTATGTTTGGCTCACTTCAATCTTCTCTTTAGAACTCCTTATCTATACTTATTATATTTGACAACAATCTCTATGAATGACACTGTGGTGGAGTAGGTGGTCTTAGTAGAGGAAGTGGTCTTAGTGGTAGTATTTTATAGGATTAATGTCTCATATCTTTCAAATTGATGATCCTTATTAATTTTTGTGTGTGCCATGCCAAAATATTTATCACGTACACTTACTAGATTGTGCTTGATTTCTTATATGACATCCCCCTGACTCGTTCATGGCTATCATTGCATGATCATATTCCCTACTCAACTCAAGAGATCATACCTATTTGGTGAAGTAGTATTCAAATTGGTGATCTTATTGGTTGTATCAAGCTCTATGTTGAGATTTTCGTGATTCTTCAGGATTGAATATTCTACTAGATTGTATATCCTTTGTGATCAACATTATGATGATGTTCAAGAAAGTTTTTTGAAGACATTCAGATCGGTTAGCTCACAATCTTTATCAAATATATGGGAATCAATGAGTTATCACATAACTTCAATTATGAGAGCTCTTATCTCACCTTCTGAGTCAATGCCAAGTTGCTTCACTCTGTAAGTTTACTTTTATTTGGGTTAGTGGTAATTTTTAAAGTATTGTTAAGGTTATGTCTATTCAATATGTCAATAGTAATTGACTATGGTACAAGTGTTTTCTAGGTGCATCAATTATATTTTTTAGTGTTATGTTATTAAAAGTTTTATATTAAGTCAGTGTCAATTGAAGTATTTTGATAAAATTAGATAATGAGTCACTTGGTGGCTATAGTGAGTCATTATAGAAATTTTATATTTAAGAGTATCAAAAGTTTAGCCATTAGGTTTTGAATTGTCAAATAATTTTGTAAATTAATATTTCAAATATTTATGGTCTTGTATTGTCATAACAAAATGAGTTGAGTGTTAAAATTAATAGTCATTTTTATGTCAATAAAATGTGTCAAAGTCAAAGATCTAATTTTGTGTATGGACATATTATCACTTGTATGTGACATCTAAATTATGGGGGGGTCTTGTCATAAAAATAACATGCAAAGAATGAGCTTCAATACTTTATCAGTTGAATGAGCAACTTCACCAGTTGGAACTTGAAGGACATTGGAGGATGGAGGCTTTCTATGCCTCTCATTAGCCACTAATGAAAGGGCACTTTTGATATAGTGGCACGCGCGCACACGCACACACACACACACACACACACACACACACACACACACACACACACACACACACACACACACACACACACACACACACACACACACACACACACGTGCACGTGTGTGTGTGTGTGTGTGTGTGTGTGTGTGTGTGTGTGTGTGTGTGTGTGTGTGTGTGTGTGTGTGTGTGTGTGTGTGTGTGTGTGTGTGTGTGTGTGTGTGTGTGTGTGTGTGTGTGTGTGTGTGTGTGTGTGTGTGTGTGCATGCCACTATAGCAAAAGTGCCCCTTCATTAGTGGCTAATGAGAGGCATAGAAAGCCTCCATCCTCCAATGTCCTCCAAGCCTCTCATTAGCCACTAATGAAGGGGCACTTTTGCTATAGTGGCATGCACACACACGCGCGCGCACACACACACACACACACACACACACACACACACACACACACACACATTTTCAGCATTTATTTGTATGTATGATAAATAAGAGGTGTATTTCCTATTTGCCCCAACTAGATTGGAGAAAAGTGTCATGGGGTGTGGCAATAGTTACGTAGGAGGGCAACTAACTAAAGAAATCCTCTGATTGTAGAGATCCTCTAACTATCGTACTTCTTTATGAAGATGATCAACTAGTGAAACATCTGTTACATTCACATGGAGTAAATTTGAGATGCATTCTTCACATAGTAGTTTTCATGTGAAGCAAGATCCAGACAACAAGATTCAAATAGTAGTATGCAGACTTAAAATTATGCATTAGCATATGATTTTGTTTGAGCCAGTTCTTGGAGATACATGAGTGAAAGTTGAATAGATGGTTCCTACTTGTAAGTTCCCACACTGTATAAGTTGATGTTGTACCCTCAATGAATGGTTGATGGTAGATGTACCTATTCAAAGTTCCCACACTAATTTTATTGATGTGTTATTGATAGTGAATAATTGATAAGAAGTTGATATGTTACTTCTCTACTTTCCTTAAGCCTTGTGAAAGACAAATCACCATGTAATACCTAAGGGGGGGAATGTTAGGAAATGATTAGTCCTCAAAATAATTTGTGAATATTGCAAAGTGCATTATTATATGAGTAATAATTCACTGGGAGTTATATTTGGTTAGTTTTTAAAATAGGTTGTTTGTTAGATATATTGTTTTATGTTACAACAATATTATGCATATAAGAGATTGCATATTCATAGGGATATGGTGAGTTATATGTGGTGATACAGTTCACCCTATTTATAGGAAAGACATTCCTATCTATTTGTAAATTATTTAATGAATATGATAAAGAAAATAATTATGGTGTGAAAATATAATATGGTTTTAAATTAGGATCTATGTTTAGCTTCATTATTTTTATGTTTAGTTTATGAAGATTTGAACTAGATTCATTAACTCCACTCTATGGTGCAATGATTTTTTCAAGCCCAGATGCTCAAAATGAAAGTCTAAGGTCACTCATAACACAAGTGTTGAGCATAAAAAAGATATTTAAATTAGAACCAAGTTATTGAGACAAACCTTCTATGTTGTGACTTATTTGATAAGGTTATAGATAGACCCCACTATTAATCTCCACCAAGGTTGGGTATAACACCATACTAACCCACCTAAGAGAAAGAAGCATACTATGAGTTTCACAAAGTATCTAGTCATTCAACTAAAGAGTGTAGATCTTATTATATATTTTCATCACAATAGAATCCATAAGGTCCAACTCCTACCATGAATCATCAAACACCTCAATTTGTTAATCTTATACACTCTTATTGATTTGATAGGACTAATACACACTCTTTAACCCCACTATTGATCTATTTTGAAATATATTGATGCACTTCATCATGAAGAAACTAAGCTTCCCAGTTTATCGAACATGCCATCACCAAATACTACACTATATTATATCACAAAACATGAGTAAATGTATTTTATTTTACACCAATGTTCTACACATTGTACAAATCGATGTAGAGCTCTCTAGCAACATTTTAAAGACTTTTTAAGGCTCCCATATCAAATTTCCCAAAAACACTCACATGGTCCATCTAGGATGGGTAAACATCCTTGCCTATGACCAGAGCCATATTTTATATTAAAATATGTTCCCCACCTTGATTATTCTCATTAGGAGGTCCCATGACCTCCTCATTCCATTCCACCTACTTCCTCCTTAGAGATTGTATGCCAAACAATCCTAGCATGACTCTCAAAAATAGTAGAAGAGACCATGATCCAAGTAATATACCAGCTAACACAAAATTTAATAGATGTTATTGATGATGTATGTTGATATCTTTCATGTCAATTATGAATAGATAATTATTTATTATCTTTTATTGTACATTGTTACATGATTAAAATTAAAATTATTTATTTTTAGCATATGTGATGTGTGTTGTACATATCTTACTTATATCATACATTTTTAAATTCAAGCACTTTAATTTTCAACATGTACGTCTTATCTATATCATTTTACAACCATTTTATAGTTGGCCTTTGTTTCCCTAATGGATCTTACGTATCACCTTTGATTTTATTTTTTAACAATTATATTACTTTACAACCTACTTTTTTTTCCTTGAGGATCTTAGGTATTATCTTTGGATTTTGTTTTATCACATTTTTAGCATTTTTAGTTTTCCTTAGTCTCCTTCTAATTCTTTCATGTCTTCTTACATTCCCCATCTTTTGGGATGATTCATATTATTAGTGTTTGTACTAGACTTAATGTAGGTTAGTACAACTTATCTCATGACATGACTATCATCTTTCATAACATCGTCTAATCACTTTCTTTATGATCAGCTACTAAAATTTATCTTATTATATCACCCTTCACACATGGGGGGATCTTCTATGATCCCCATCTTTCCATTTTCCTTTCACTTTAGGCACACTTAGGTCAGTTTTGACATTTCACAATTCCACATGGTGCAAGTTTAGGAGTCTTTTAGTCACCATGGTCTTTAAGTTCTCCTCCCTAGTAGCTAGGTGTAATATCTCTTGTGTTAGATATATATATCATCCATGTTTGGTTTTTCCAAGTCTGCATAGAGGAATAAAATTAAAAAATATAAATTATAAGAATAGGTATAGCATATTCTAAAAGTCAAGCCACGTTAAAAGACATGATATTTCTAGCACATCTCCTATTCTAGTCAAAGCTCAAACACCACAGTTGGCCTCATGATAAATTTGATGTCCATTGGGGTGTAGTGGGCTATCAGAATGGGATAGGAGGTCTCATTTCACCATGATATATTATTACATTTTTAGTGCCACCTAATTTCTCACACAGGTACCAAATTTTCACAATAGATCGACGAATCTATAAGGGGTCCTGAGGAACATGGAGCATATTGTAGTAAGGTAGGATCATTTTATTTTTTCATGATATAGCCTTCATGGGATGATCTATATACTTCACATGTTATCCTAAGCCTACACTTTCTCGGTGGGGTTATTTAGGTCCTTGATGTCGAAAAATATTAGCCTTTCCCACTTGTTCAAAGTGTCTCATCTCTGCTAAGGCATTATACATCACCTTTATGGCACCTTATATCCTCCAATTTTAATCATCTTCTTAAATATCCCATTGATGTATATTGCTTTTAATTGATCACATTCCTTCCAACTTTTAATCACCATTTATTTGCCACTTGGATTTCTAGTTTGTGAGTTGTATAATAAGACCTTGGGGAATACAACTAGGCTTTCCTCACAAATTCCATCTTAGTCATCACAGTCATGTCTTTATATGGTTTTTATTTCCTACATCACACTTTAGAACAAGCACTAATTTCAATTTTTCACCCATTGGCTTATTTTTCTATTTTTGCATGTTTTTTTTTTAATTTCAACTGACTTTAATTATCATACATTAGATGTATTTTACAATCTCATTTATGTATGATTTAAGTTGACTTTTCATATATTTCATTTTGGATGAAAATTTTCAATAAGTTATTACACATCCTTGTTGGATTTAAGTTGACTATACTTATCTTACATTGGATGTAATTTACCATCATTTATGTTTTTAATTTTTATTCAAGATGAATTTACTTGTGTTACATTAAAGGACATATTTTTTGTAAATATATTTATTTGATTTTTTTACATTTTCTTACATTGATATTTTATTTTCACACTTATTTTTAATTTTGATATGATCTTTAACTTTTTATTTATAATGTTCACATGCTTTGTCACAAGATTTGGTGTGTTTTACATTTTTCATTTTTCCATTTCATTTTTATCATTTTTTATTTATTTTTATTTTTGACCATGCATTTTATCACATTTGCATGAAAGTAATAAATAATATATCACATTAACATTTTTTTTTGAAGAAACTGTGTCAAGTTTCCATAAGCATAAGTTAAGGGAAGCTATAAATTTTTTGAAACATCCTAAAAATTTAAACATAGATGAAGGACTAGGGATTAGTCATGCATGGATACTTGTAGTTTATATAAATTAATGTTTTTGCTCACATTCGGCATGAGAGGGTAGTTTTATTTTAGGATTGGTTTTTATAACTTTTTATGTTTTTTTAAATCTTTATTAGATTTCTGATTTAAGTTGTTTGATCTCTTTTTTTGGTAAATAATTTAATTTTTTCTCTTAATATTTTTTTCAAAAATCATTAATATAACAATTAAATACAATAAAGATAATTAATAGGTTTCCATTTTTATAGTGTCCTTTCAAAAATGCTTTAAAGTAATGTTAATAAATTTAAACCAATTAAAATTTTAATAATAAATTTATTGAAATTTATAATAGGATAAAATTTGAAAATCTAAATCTTTCTAACTTTATTCATTTTTATTTTTTATTTTTATAAAATAAATATAATGACTACTTTGTTCTTTTTAAACAACTTTTGTATGACAACTATTTTTCTTCATTTTTTAAGGATTGAGGTTTTGTGGTTCCCACATATGTTTCTTTATTAATGGAGGATCACAATAGTGGATCTGAAACACGTTGATCATCAAAACTTGACACAATTTATTGCAAAAAAAATAGATTTTTATCATTGTATGGACTGTGGAAGCATAAAATATTTAATATATCAAATTACATCACTTTCCCATAGCATGATATTTAAACACAAATGTGTGATAGAAATAAAATAAACCATACATCATTTCCATACATGTAGATAACACAAATGAGTCAAAACAATATATCTGTATATAAATGTCTTAGATTTCTACATATGTACATCTTGATACATCATACATCAAAAATATAATTAAGTAAAATGTATGCCAAGGCTTGTGGATCACCTTTGTCTCTATCCAGGTGAGGTTCCATGTTCACCATAGAGGTTCCACATTGAATAGTCTACAATCTCACTCTCAAAAGCTGAGCTCACGACTGTAAGCCCTAGACCCACCCATCTAGTCAAGATACTAGTGTATGTAAACCAATTACCCATCTAGTTATCACCATGTGTGTGACCCTCTCTATGGATAATGCTTTCCATACCACTATCACATCTCCTAAAACCACTTCTAGTTCCATTGCCTATGTCACCACCTACTCACGATGTTCTATCTAAATAGAAACCTCTCTAACCAATTAAAACTAGATAACATGTGCTCCAACTGCTAGTGCCATAGGATTAAGAATCTCCATGGTATTATGCTAAGAAAAAATGGGATCCAAAATATTGTGGCATATGGTCTCCACTAGAGTCCTCCATTATGTCTCCTCCATCATCACATCTATAAAATGTAAATCTAAATCATCATCAAATCTCTCATATATATCAAAATCTATAATATATATCACTAATACCTAGAGTTTATATATTTTACTCTAGGAAAATAAAAGTGATAACATAAAGTCAAATATTTACATACCTACACTCATACCATCACTATGAATTTCCAAGACATCTATGTTGGTGTGGATACATGTTGGTGAAAATCTTCAAGATGTCCCTCATGGAACCACTATGACATATCGAGATAATATACTCACCCACCTCTGTATGGTCTAGTTTTCTACTAGGCAACATGAGGACATCCATATATTTGGCATGGATAATACCTACCTTCATACACCCTCTCCCTTCACTATTGATTGTTTCCTCCATCATCTTCTAACCATAATTGGCTAATGAGGTATCGAAACTGGGACTACAACTAACACCCCTCCTCTCCCACTCATTGAATCTTACTATCATGTCATGCTCAATAGGGTGGGACAATCAACAGTGCCATGTGTACCAGGTAGAACTACCCTAGGATGCAATTATAAGGATTTGGCTTTAACCACCATGTGTAGTGATTGGTGATCTGACCTTAACCCCTTACTTGTACTATGGTTGGTCATGATTTCCACACATCCATGATACCATTTTAAGGCATCCATACTATATTATCCCACTTAATGGTATTAATTATAAGAACATGTGGGATCACTTAGGCAGTATGGCCCTGAGCCTATCTCCTCACCCACAAGTGATGATCATCAATCACAAGAAGTAACTATGTCGGTCTATACATATGAAACCTCTCATAAATACAACTAGAAAAAATAATCATGGGGCCCATATCCTTCTAGACTTAGATCAAAATGTCATAAAAATTATGCACGAAATCCACCCATAACACATCTAATGTGCCCTTCTCTAACATAGATAATCACATGGCTATAATGTGCATCTAAAAAGCCCCATCAGATTCATGACATAAAATGCATGTGATAAGTTTGATAAGGGCCTTTAGAATATCTGAAATGCCCAACACATACACCTATAAAAAATGTATGATGAAATTATGTTCATCATAGTGATTTGACCTAGTATCACATGTGGCTATCTCTCTCCACTCATCAATAGTCTCTAGCATGTCACATTATAGGAGTAACAAAAAAATCCCAAATGGCATGAACATCCTCTAAGGTGATCACTCCTCAATAATGTCCCCCTCCACCTCTCATATAAATTTGTTTGTAGTACACTACCATTACCCCAATAACATTATGATGATATCTGCACTAAGGGACATGTGTCAAATCTGCATAATCCTACTAAGACCTAACATCACCAACTACACTGGATCTATTATTGTCAGTCTATCCAATAGATCTAGTAGTGAAATAACATCCATGCTTCATCATAACCTCTATCATCTCTAAAAAACATTAAACAAAAAATCACAATTATGTTTTTATCCAAAAATTTGAAAAGTTGAAAAATTAAAGCAAAAAAGCTAAATCTAAGAAAACCATTTTTCTACTCCACCATACATAATTAATTTTATAACTACACTATCCATAACATACAATACCTACTAAATCAAAAAAAAATACTACACTATCCATACCTTATAGTATCATCCAACACATCACTCATTTGTATTATCTATACCATACAATATTAACCACCTATTCACCCTACTACATTGGACATACCATACAATATCAGTCATGCTAAGCTTTTTAACTACATCGACCAGGTGGTAAACTACACTAACCATCCTTATCTATTTAATGCCACCATCTATACCTCACAATATCAACCAATTTACTACTTTTATACTATATCAACCATACCATATATTATCAATCAACACTTTGCCTTACTATATCTACCATACCCTATGGTATCAACCAAGATTTTATTGTTCCCTTTACAAACTATATCAACCTAGATTATATAATTATTTGAGGGTGGATATTTCTTTCCCTATCCCTAATAAATTCCCTTGGCCTTATTTTTTATTTATTTTTATCAATTACCTATTTCTTTTCCTATTTTTTTCTTTGTTTTAACGCTTGTTGGGGAAAATTTTGCTACATGAATTTTCCTAGGCACCTATATTTCCTAATCTAGTTCATTTTTACACAAAATGATAAAATGGAAAATAAATACACCACCCACATTTAGGGCTCCAAAATCAACTGTGATATGTCCTTTAGTACGTCTACCTTCTCATCATGAACCATTATATCCCAAATCACTTAATTTGGACACATAAAACTTTGGGTTTTTCAAAAGTATCAAATGCTTAAATGAATAATTTTTTCCTATTTATAGTAAAAAAATTCAAATTTCAAAACTTTTAGTTCTTTAGCACAAGATTCCATCTTTCACCCATATCTTTGTCTCTGTAGGTCCTTTTCACGAATTGAAATAAGCCTTAAAATCCTAGTGAGATAGATCATTTATATGTCCTAACATAAAAAAATTCAAAAAACTATTTTTCTAGTTTATTTTTTAGGTATACTTCTTGTTCTTCTCATCAGGGGCCTTTCATCACTTGTGAAACATGCAAAATTATCTAAAATTAGTAAGGTATGTATTTTCATTTTATTTACTTTCATTTATTTCAACAATTCTTTTCAGTTCTTTCAATAATTATTTTTAGTTATGTTCTTTTGTGTTGTTGTGTTTATATCCCAAAGCACCATCCCACATTACACTATTGTGACAAGTGATGAGCTTCAAGTGGGTAATATGTGTACACATTTTTTTAAAAATTATTATTTTATTGATGTTTGCCCTTATAGTAACTTGTCAACTCATCAATCTCCTTGAGTGCACATCTTAAAGGAAGCATAGAGAATGGGGTGGGATCGGGTCATGGTACTTTACAGGGGATGTTTCTATTATATCATATTACACCATTATTAATATAATAATGCCCTCCTCTAATTATCTATTTGTAAATACTTTTCATATACTTCTTATCTAGATATATTATTGGCTTGGTTGATACCATCTATTTTGTGCCTTTATCTTTCTTATATTATATTGACTAGCTTGATGTAATTCTAAGTGTATTTTATGACATTTTTACTATAACTTCATGGTTGATACATACTATTCTAGTTGACATCTTCCAACATTATCGACTTGACCGATACCTTTGGCTTAGAGTTAGGGTTGGTTTTGGGTATTGAAACACTATCTATAGGGGTCATATTTCATAACATAAAATATCACATTTATACACTCTAATTTTACTTGTATTTTTTCACTAAGGAGTATTTGGGAGAATTAGTGGATTATAACCTTATCTTGAAAGTCTTGTCTTGTGGTGTCATTGAAACTCAACATGAAGAATCAATGAAAGTTCCTAACTAAAGATATATAGGTATTCATTCAACCATTTGAGTTATTCAAACTATAACATCTCTTTCAAAGGTAAACTTGAGATAAAGGGGAGATTGAAGCATCTAAGGTTCCACCCCAAGCTAAGTATTTATATCCCTATACTCTTTCATTTATTTACTTAATATATTATATGTTACTTATTACTTTATGGATGTGTCTGTGTATCCTTTTTTAGGTTATTCCTTATACCAAATAAGCTAGTATAGATATAAGATTTATTAAACATTTCATTAATCACTTTAGGTTACATAGACATCCATTTGGTTGACCATTGTACTCTACATTGTTTATAATCATCTAACCCATCATTTAATTTATTTATACCCATTTACAACCATTTAATTTACTTGCATCTTTACAGTCATTTACATTTGATGAATTCTACTGAAAGTTATATCTTTGTGTCATAGGCTTAGGATTTGGAAACCTTTCTTCTTGAAATTTGAGTTATAGGTTACCTTATACTAGATCTCTGGATATCATTGGTCCTTACCCAATCGACCAATCATACACAAGCGCTATTTGATTGACCTTATTCAACTCCTAGTTTATATAGAGAAAGAGCATAATTGTAAGTCATCATATCTCATACATATAGAGAACACAAAAAATGGTTCATTTACCTACATCCTTGATCAAGAAGTGGATTGGGTTTCAATAACTCTCAGAGAAGTGATAACTATGTGTAGAAGTGTCTAAACATTCTCATCACAATATATTTTTGCTTTATTAGGAGAAGTGGAAACATTTGTACCATTAGGTGTAGTCATTCCTATTATTCCATTTTAATTTATGTTTTCACATTACTAAATTTTCAACTTGATTTGACATTCAAAACTTATTACGATTAGGAATTGTTTTAGATATTATATATTTTAAAATATACAATAAATCAATGTGGATGGAGCCTACCTTGAGCATCATTTAATTCATTCTTCCTTCCCTAGGGAAGCCAATGCATGTACTTAAATTATTTATTTTTACACTTTGACACGTGTATTCATTCACTTACATACACACACAAACTTAAGGGCATTAAGTAGACACCCATATTTATTATAAGTTCCTCTTCCATAACATTTTTTACATATTTTTTTCACATTTAGTCCACTTGTCTATATTTGGTTATTTTAGGATGCTTCCTACCCCACATAGATCTCTCTTTGATTTATTCCCTTCCATATGTATTTAATATTCATTCATTTTAGATTTTGATCCTTAACCACATATCTTTTGAAATGCTTGCACCTTCTTGAGAATTCGTCTCACCTAGGATGGATTTTTCAACTATAGGTCTACCACTAAATCTACTTAGTGCATATTATACAAACCATTGAATCCATCCCATTTATTTTTGTGGGTCTTTATGTCATGGCCAAATTTCCTACATCTTTTATTTCACATATCACTCTTGTTTATGTTCACCCATAACATGTGTCATGTCCTGAGTAGTCTTGTATATATAAATAATTTCCTACTTATTTATTGATTAAAAATCAAATGGAAAGCCTTCCTAAATTTAGATTCTTATATTGATAAAAATATTTTGATACATTTTGGAAGGATCTTAAACATTTAAATATCCTTGGTCATTCTTTAATTTAAGCTATTATGATGGCATATGTTACAACCCCTTTGTCCTAACTCTTCTAGTTTGTATTAGGTATAATTAATAAAAGCTTAGATGAATATGATTTGTGAGTCATCCCATTTTATATTTGTAATTATCCCACATATATGGGAGATAGTAGTTGTCTAGATTAGAATGCCTTAAATACATGGATTGTGTAAGAGTAAAGATTATCTATTGAATATTTTGTTTTGAGATATGCTCAAAGGAGGTTTCGCCCTAAAAAATTCTTGTAATAATTTGTCATGAATTTCTATAATTTTCAATACAATATTTTTATTATGTTTCCATTAAGTTCCTATTGGATATATTTATGTTGTTATAGTAAATTGCTTACAAGCATGTTCTTAACATCTGGTATCAAAGCTATTTCTGAACCCATTTTCTCATTAAAGTTTTCAATGGTTTAGGTTTCTTTACTTATATCAATTGTATGCTCTCACCTCACCCAATATAGATCATGATGATCATGAAGTGGTAACAAGGTAGCTACATTAATATTATTTCCTAATTTTTTATTTTGTCTCTTCTTTCCATAGGTTATAAACCATGTTTCAATAGTTTTAAAATTAACAAAAAGTTATCATTTTGGGCTACACAGTTATCAATTTTATCTGATTCTATGGAGTGAAGGGTTATGCCCCAATATATAATCCATTACAAAAAAAATTATATGAACTTGTGCTTCTATGTGAATTCAAGTACTAGGAATACCCCTTAGTTATTTTCATATCCTAACCATAGGAAATCTTTAACCATTTATTTTTTTGATGCACCAATAAGTATTTAGCCCTAGGAAGTTATTTACATCATACCTTTGAGACAATATTGTGGGATAAGAAATAATTATTCACCATAATTAACAATCTTAAATATTGATCCAACACTATTTTATGAATGAGATTATCATATTTTAAAGTTTACAGACCAAACACACCTTATAGTATCCTTCCTTGAAACCTTAGAATTCCCATAGTCTCATTTTGATTCTAATTTTTTGAAAACCATAGTAACAATGACCAATTAGAAAAATAATATCATATTATATTAGTTGATAGAAACATAATAATTGTAGTGGCCAAAAGTGTTATATATTTTTAGAATGGTTACTTGAACTCATTATAGTAGCTAGAAGGGTCATAATGTTTTAAAAAAATTACCTAAACTCATTACAATAACTATCCATTAGAAAATACAAAAGTATTTTTTCCCATGTAGTGAAAACACCATTGGGATATTATCATCAAAAAGATCATTTCAATGGGTATCTTAATTTTTCATAAAAAAAGACATACAAAATCATTTTCCCCTGTAGCTTTGAAAACAATTTTTTCAACCTTTTGAAAGTTATCCCATTTTGATTCTCTTCAAGTGAGTCATTTAAAAATATAACTTAAATCAACATTTTTTAGCACCCTTGAATCCCTCTAGTCAATGTTTGTTAGATGTGTCAGAAACCAATCCATGGTATAAAACATTGAGAAACTTTGAGCTGAATTCCAATTCAGCTTGACTTCCCACTCATTGAGTTGAATGAACTACTACATAATATCAATTGAAAAAATACTGTGCTTTCAAAAAGACTTAATGGTGGCTGACATTATGAAGGTGGATTTCTATCACAAACCACACTATATGGCTCAAAATTTTATCTTCCTTAATGTGATGGTATAGAATCAAATAGCTATATTTATTGTGTAGAATAATATTTTAGCTTGCACAATACATTTGGGGTAGATACGGTACACATCATATCATTTCACTTAGAGATGGATGTTTTCTAGTGGTACCAATGGTATCAAAAATATTTTTAAGCTTGGGATGATCTTGTTAAAATTTGGTTATTATAAAAAAATATAACCTAATTGGGATGATTTTGTCAAGATTTTATTGGTTTTCTTTGGTTTCTGTGCTTATGATGATTTCACTAGAGTCGTGACCAAAACGACAAAAAATAGGAATGTTCCATGACTATCAAGTTAAATTTTAAAAGTTTTCCATTCAAAACAAAGGGTTAAATGATGACTTTTTCAAGAGTTTTTTTCTTAAATGAGATCAAATATATAATTCTCATAGAGGTCAAGATGTTAAAACTAGAGAACACAATGAAATTATTAGGATTAGCCAAGCTTGTGGAAGATAATATCACCTCATAGCATTGACCTTCCAATTTTGGTTTTTTAAAGAGATGTATAGCACCAAGGATATCATAAACCCTCCTCTAAACTTCACCCTTGTTAAATGCTTCAAGGAGGAAAAATTTAATGCTCATCATGAAAATGTCTATGTTACAACTATGATGAAAAATTCTCTAGAGGACATAAGTACATTGAACAAAAGTTGTATTTGTTGGATGTCAAGTTACCATTAGATGCTAAAGAATGGTAATATACTCAATATTATTATGAGGAAGAACCTGAAGTCAAATAACCTTACACCACAAAGTCTCACTCATAAATTTTTTTGCATGCATTAGATGGGGTAACCACTCCTCAAACTATACGAGTAAAGGGGTATTTTAAGAAACACCCCCTCAATATTCTCACTGACTTTGGTAGTATACAAAAAATAATTGATACTAGGCTATAAAAATAGATTGATTGCTATGTTTATCCTTGTTTAAGTTTCAAATTGATGATCGCCAATGGAGGAATCTTACCTTGAAAGGGAAAATGTTTCAATGTTCATATTTCAATGGGGGATTATAATTTCAAATCAGACTTGGTGGGTCTGCCTATAGGATGTTGCAACATAGTTTTAAGAGTATAATAAATTCAGATGTTAGAATCTATCTTATGGAAATTATGGATATAAATGAAATTCATGAATAAGGACTAGAAACACACATTAAGAGGCTTCAAACTAGGATATACAAGTGTCATTAACTCTAATTGCATGGATATGTTTCTAAAAAAGGGAACTCATGGCATCGCTACCAAACTTTGTACCATCCAATTCAATTAATCCTTTGATTCCAACCACTCACCATATTTATAGGAAATATTGTTGAAGCATGCAATTATTTTTGGGGAAACTAAAGGGTTATCCCCACATTGGCTCGAAGATCATGTGATTCAGATGATTCAAGGTAGTATACATCCAAAAACATTACCCATGTTGGTACCCATTTATACAAAATAATGAAATAAAAAAATAGTACAAGAATTATTTTAGGATGAAGTAATTAGGCCCAACAATAGTCCTTACTCTTATCATGTATTATTGGTACAAAAAAATATGGGTCTTGGAACTTCTATATTGACTTTCATGTACTAAACAAACTCACTATCAAGGATAATTTTCCCATTCTAGTTATTGATGAGTTGTTGGATGAATTGAATGAAGCTTTCTTTTTCTCTAAGATCGACATAAAATTAGGATTTAAATATATCCACATCAAGGAAGATGATATTCATAAGGCATCCTTTTGAACTCATGATGGACATTGTGAGTTTTTCATCATTCCTTTTAACCTCACTAATGCTTCATCAACATTTAATGGCTTAATGAATAAGATATTACAACTTTTTCTTTGATAATTCATCTTGGTGATCTTTGATGACATCCTTGTCTATATCCATTCCCAGGAGGAGCATCTGCTACATTTGTACCACACCTTACAACTCCTTGTTGATAACCATTTATGTGCCAAACATTCTAAATGTTTTTTTGGCCAAAAGGAAATTGAGTATCTTGAACACATCATCTATAAGAAAGGTGTAAAATTATATCCTAAAAAATTGGGGATATGAAATTTTTTCCTAAACCTAGAACACTCAAGAGCATTTTCCATTTTTTAGGCATGATTGGGTATTATATAAAGTTTTTTGAGGACTGTGGGAATTTTTTTGATCCTTTAATGGCCATGTTAAAAACTATGATTTTTAGTGGTCTGAGGTGACATAAAAATCCTTTGAATTTCTCAAGCATGTAATGTGCACTAAACTATTTTGGTTATGTTTAACTTCACCAAACCATTTGTCATCAAAACTGATTCCTTATGAAGTGGAATTGGAGTTGTTCTAATGTATGAGGGTCAAACCATTGAACTAAATAATAAGGCACATACAGGGAAAAACTTTTCTCATTCTACATATGAGAAATATATGATAGTTAAACTTCATATGATCAACAAGTGGTGCCCATACCTAGTCACAAGGCACTTCCACATCAAAATGAGTCATCATAACCTTAAGTATTTCTTAAAAGAAAGAGTCTTTTTGCCATAGAAATAAAATTGGGTAACTAAATTAATGGGTTATAAATATGATATTACCTACAAGAAGGATAAATATAATATTTTTGCATATGCATTATCTCACAATTATGAATAACATACAACCTTGTGTGCACTATCCTTCCCCATGTTAGATTGGGTGCATCAACATGACACCCAAATTCACTAACTCACTCCAAGAGTGACCAATAACCTTGCCTCTTGACTAAATTACTCTTATTATGGTAACTATTTAAGGCACAAATGAGCTTTAGTACTATCACCAAAATCAACATTGAGATAAACAATTCTATTAGAGTTGCATGCCTCTCTTTCAACCAACCATTCAAGTTTTTTCAAAGCCTATGAAAGGATCTGCTGATATTTTTTTGGGGAATGTATTAAATAGAACATAAATTATTTTATGGAAGAATGCGAAACATGTTATCACAAAAAAATGGAAACTTTCACCACCCCATTCATGCTTCAACCCTTTCATGTCCCTATTGAGGTATGGTTAGATATTTCCATGGACTTTGTTGAGGAACTACCCAAGTTAGGTGGTAAATTATTTATTCTCATGGTGATGGATTGGCTCTCCAAGTATTCCCATTTTTATGACTTTAGCTATTCTTTAAATACCTCTATTATTGCTCAAAACTTTCTCGACCAAATCTACCACCTCTGTAGGACACCTACCTCAATTTTATGTGACTATGATTCCACTTTTACAAGTCACTTTTAGAAAGAAAATTTCCACCACTATGGCACCTAACTTAAAATGAGTTCTTCCTACCAACCACAAACTAATGGTAGGACAAAAATTGTAAACAAATGCTTAGATACCAATCAACATTATTTTCCCTCTAATCAACAAACTCATTGAGTCAAATATTTACAACTTACTGAATGGTGGTACAACTTTAAATACCTCATTATGACTAATATGGCCCCGTATGAGGTCATATATAGTTATCCACCACCTTATATTTAGACATACCTTACATGTAGCTCTAAGGTATAGGTAGTTGATGCCACACTCTATACACATGCAATTATCCTCCAAAATCTCAAATATAATCTCCATCTATCATAAAACTACATGAATCAAGATGATAATAAACACTACTTAAAATGGACTTTCAATGTTAGTGACATGATATTTCTCAAGTTCCAACTTTATAATAAATCCTCTTTGAAGCTAAATGGTCATCACAAACTTGCACCAAACTATTATGGTCCTTACAAAGTGGTATCCTATACTAGTCCCATAACATATAAGTTGGAGCTTCCCCCCTCCAAATTCCATCTAATTTTCCATGTGTCTCGTTTGAATATGGTCATTGGTCAACATGTTCAGGCCTATATGACAATCTAAAAACTTGATATTGAAGGATCTATACTCCTAAAACTTGATTCCATCCTTGAAAGGTGCTTTTGCTAGTTCCATAGTCATATTATCACCAAGATTTTGATACAGTGTCATGGCATACAAATGTAATATGTGACATAATAACCCCTACTTCAATTACAACAACATTTTCCTCATCTCAATCTTTGAGTATAAATAAGTTTTTAGTGGGAGGGAATATTAGGATCCCTTCATCCTAACTCTTATAGTTTATATTAAGTATTATTACTAAAATTTCTTGTGCATGTGCTTTGTAAGTCATCCCATTGGCTATTTGTAATTATCCCACATGTATGAGAGGTAGTAGTTTTCTTGAGTATAATAGATTAAATAGAGGTGTTGTGTAAGAGGAAATATCATTTATTGATTATTTTATATTGAGTTTTTTTTAAAATAAGGTTTCCCCCTTGAAGAGGCATGTGACAATTTTTATTGAGATTCTATCATTTTCAAAACAATATTGTTCTTCTCTTTCCATTTAGTGCTTATTGGTTACATTTTTGTTGTTATATTAATATTTTTATATAAGCATGTTCCTATCATCATCCATATGTAACAAAATAGGGTTAGTTAAATGTTCATGTCCTTGCATAATCACTTCTATAGAAGAGGAGGTTAAAACCCTTGCTCAATATTCCATTTACATTTTACAAGAACTGCATGGGGCATGATTCTAGCATGTAGTATATGTAGTTGAAACTCCATCAAGGTTTCTAGACCCAAATAATTTTATCCCTTTTACTTTGCATGTATGTTGTGGTGAATTAGGTCAAGAAAGGAAGAATATTTCATTTCATACATTCTACCTACCAATTAAGATAAGTGAACATATAAGATGGTATGGCATTAGAAGGTGAACTTGCAAAAATAATATAGAATCTAGAAAGATGTAAAATACATATTTAATGCTCAATAATAATTTTTTAGTCATATAAGCATAGTGTGGGATCTACCCTTGGCATATTTGTTGTTTATATAGTAAGTAACAAATATGTTCCTGCATAGTGAGCAGTCTATATTTGACATAGAGCTTATTCATTCCTTCCAGATCATTGTTTCACTTTCATAATTCTTGAATTATGTCAAGGTGTGACTGATCCATATTTTTTTATTGTGAGATTATTATTTACTTTTAAAATCAATTTTAATTACACATCTTTACTATTTGGATCCACTATTATATTCTAAATCTACATTATGCACTAGTTTTGTTTTTTGTGCATAACTAAACAAAAAATAAGTAAAACACTCGAAATCAAGATTTGTTACATTAATTGTAAGTGATAAATGTCGTATTTAGTTTATTCACTCTAAAAAGAACCAAAAACACACAATTAAACACCCATAGTGGTATTAATGTGTCTTCATAGCCCTAAATTAGTATTTGTTACCTCGATTACATATGTTGTGGGCCTCATTTAGTCAAAATTTATCTAGAAAGAATTGAAAACACTTAAAAAGGACACATAATTGTTTAATGTGTCTGTAGGCCTAAATCAACATTTTTTGTTCCTATGACATGTGATAGGGTCAAATTCACTCTACAAAAGAAATAAAAATAAATAAAATTGGCACATTATGGTCTAGCATGTGTTTGTATCCCTAAATTCACTTTGGTTTCATGTGATAAGGAACCTATTCATTCAAATTTTCTCTAAAAAGGAAACATAAACACATAAAATTGACACATTATGTTCTAATGTGTACTTGTATCCATAAAACAAAGGAAACACAAACCCACAAAAAACATTTATGGTGGTCTAATATGTCCATGTATCCCTAAATTGACCTACATTTCCCAAATTTCACATCATAAGGGACTTATTTAGTGTAAATCAATATACAAAGGAAAACAGTACACAAAAACAACACATGGTGATATAATGTGTACCCATAGCCAACAATTAACATCTGCTAACTCAATTGCATATGATAAAGACATTGTTTAGTCAAATTTACTCTATAAATGAAATAAGAACACATAAAAAGGACATATTATTGTCTAATATATGTTTGTAGCACTAAATCAACATTGATTGGCTTGATTTCATGTGATGAGGACCCTGTTTAGTCAAATTTACACTAAAAATTAAACACAAACACACACACATGAGAATTTTTGTCTAATGTGTGCTCATAACGTTGAATCAACCTACATTGCCTTGATTTCATGTGATAACAGATCCATTTAGTCTAATTCACTCTAAAAAGGAAACATGAACACACAAAAATGACGCATTCGGTATAATTTATGCCCTTAGCCCTAACTTTGCCTCTATTGCCTAGATTGCAAGTGATAAGGGCCATGTTTAGTTGAATTCACTAGAAAAAGGAAACATAACACATAAAAAAAACACATGGTGGTATAATATGTGTTTGTATGCCTAAATTGATCTTTGTTGCCTTGATTGTATATGATAAGGTTCATGTTTAGTTGAATTCACTCTACAAAATGTTGGAATTTTTTTATGTCTCTATAATTTCTTATTTATTTTATTGACTTGTCTAATGGGAATTGGCATGATTTTATAAAAATGGATAAACCACCATTGGAGAGGTGATTTTCCTTTGCATTTTAGAGGGGAAACTCCTTCATAAGATATGGGTTTTATTGTGGTTTTTTATAACTTTTGATTGGAAAGCACAAAAAAAAAATAGAATGGAAATGGAAGAAGAGTGGAAGAAGATAGAAGTGAGGGTGAGAAACCCACGATGGAATAAACATAAAAGACCACCTAGATAACTTGGATTTGGATTAAATGAAGGGGAAAATTATTATTTTTTGCATGAAATGAAATTGGAAGCATCAGATGGATTGGGAACAAAATGCTTCCTAGAAGAAAAAATTCTCCTATCAAATCAGATTGCATGCGTATGGCACAAAGACCATTCACAAAGATTCACAACATAAATTTCTAGAAATCAAAATTTTACATATGATAAAGGAAAAATACATATTTTAATGGCTTCTCTATCCATGAACAATGTTTCCTATCTTAATATTTTGGGATCTTCCCAAGCTCTCTAACTTGGTTAATTTTTTTTGGGAATTGATGTTCTGGAGTACTAAAAAAATTCCACCTTTTGTTGACATTCACTTTCATAGTACAAAAGCTTTTAATATTGGTTGGTTTACATGCTTGGAAAAGATCTACCTGATCTCTTTCATGCACTCAATAGTAGCCATTAGTGTATTTATTATGAGATTTTTCATTTTTAATTTTAGGATCATTACTCCTAAAAAAAATTGGTAGGAGGCGTGTTCATTTGCTTCCCTGTGTGGGAGGAATCTAAGTTTTGATCTTATTAGGAATAATTCTAGGACCGTTGGAATTGGAAACTATGGGAGAAATAGTGACAACTCTTTCCCTTTCATTAGAAGGATGGATAATGCTAAGATAAAATTTTTAATTCTTAAGATATTATAAAAGAGCACTTGTATAAACACAAACAAAGAACAAAATAATAGGATCCTGACTCTATACATCCCTCAAAAAATTCTTGATGATACAGAGGCTAAATATAACAATTATCTTGTTAAGAAACTAAGTGACATAAGGCATGACATTGAAGCTCTTAGAAGTTGGGCCACGAGGAAGTGGGCAAAAGTTAGAATTGTCAATATTATGGATTTTTCCAATAGTTTCATGTTATTCTATTTTGACAGTTGAGAGAATTATCTAAAAATTTTAAATGAAGGCACCTAGGTCATGGGAAAAGTGTTTCTAATGCTTCAACAATGGAAGCTTAAGTGGTCCTCCTCAAACTTTAAAATAGATATAATTCCTATGTGGATGGAACTTCCCACACTCCCTCTTTCCTTTTAGGATGGAAAAATCCTTCAAAGAATTGCATAAATCATTGGTATGTTGGCAGCGATTGACCCAGTGACAGCTTCCGTAAAAGAATGACCTTGAAATGAATGTGCGTACTAATTAAAAGGGACAAGATAATTTCCACTTCAATCTGACTTAGGTCTTCTATTTTATCTTGAAATTAATTTATTCAATTTGACAAGGAAAAAGATATATGTAGATATTGTAGGTTGTTGGGACACTCTAGAGACTCATGTGCAAAGGCACAAGAAATTATAAGAGGTGTTAATAATTCAAAAAACCTGGGTGGTGACCTAGCTCTTAGAAGGAATGAAGGGGAAGCTTCAAATCCCCCTAATAAAGACCCTTTCGTTCAAATTCAAGATCTGGATGATCATATAATTTATTTGGATAATATATGGTTCATCTCATAATACATTTTCTTTCTATGTTTTGGAACTTTTGGCTTTGTTGGGACATTTTTTAGCTCTAGGTCCCCTAGAAGTTTCTCCTTAATTGGGGTTTTCAAGGCCTTGTGTAGGTCCTTCTACTTTTTTATTATTATTTTGTCTTCCTTTAGCTACTTCTACTTTTTAGGCAACTTGGGCCCCTAACATGTATGGGCATGATCTTTTTTTCCTTCCTGGTGTTTGGTTCCTTTTATTTTTTTTGGTCTCAGGGACTCAAAACTCCTTATTTATTTGGGCTAGATTCCACACTAGTCAAAAGTGGGGTTATCTTAATCTAAAAAATGTGAATTTGAAAAAAAAACACTAGAGCCCACAAATCCTAAAATTAATCATACCCAGTTACTAGTATTTCATTAAAAAATCCACAAAAGTATAGTGTAGGTTTTTATTCTATTTAATCATTTTTCCCTATACATGTTATTTAAATTGCTTAGGTGTTATTAGGTTAATGGGGAATATGATCCCATGTGCATGAGGATGTTGGGTCATGCCTATATTCCATCTATATATGTACCTTAACTAAAGCTATTTTAATCAATCTGATCAAGGCAATTTTGAATATAAAATTATCTAGTTTTGTTTTGGCTTGATTTCATTCTCAAGAACATAGTTCTTCTTTTCTTTGATTCCACATTCATAAGATTATGCTTGTGTGTTATATTATCTTCATTCAAATATTGGATGATATTTTCATGGTATCAAAGCTTTGGTGTTGGTAAATGAACATCGATGTGTTGTATTTTTTGGAATCTTAAGTAGATTTTGATTTGTATTATAACAAAAATTGTTTAGAAGAAACTTAAAAATTTACATTTTATTATGCAGTCTTATTCTTCTAATATCATATGACATTGTCATTGGCATTTGCATTTTCATTTTCGTATGTTTTTGTTGTTTAATATTCAAATGCCATTTGCATTGTCTTGGTAAGGACTACTTATTCTTTAGAATTATTGAAGATCATCCTTATTGGTGATTCTTCATGACCTATTCAGCTAGTGGATCCTCCTTTTTGATGGCTTAGCCTGTGTAAAGCTATTATTTAAGGAGATCAACTGAGTTGGAGTGATGTGGAATATTTTTAGCAACAATTTTTTTTTTTGGTTTAAAATTTGGTCTTTTTGACCCCAACAAAATAATCTGTAGTTTCTATGCCTAATTTATAAAAACTACAGATTATTTTGTTGGGGTCAAAAAGACCAAATTTTAAACAAAATAATCTATAGTTTTTAACATTTTAGCTGCACTATACCCATGCAGAACCTCCACTCAACCATTCTCCATCAATCTCCCACTTGCATGTTTAATAAACACATGGGCTTTCCAAACTACCCATAATTTGGTCAAACTTCCCACCACTACCTAGTCAAAATTGCCCTCTTTGGGTTTTTGCCAACATGTGGTTTTATAAAACCACCCATGGTCTTACTAAAAGGTGGGTTCTTATTTTAGTATTAAAATAAAAGAACAATAGATGTAAAGCTTAATTAAAAGTGCTTTATTTATTGTATTTAAGTTGGTTTATAGCCCATGTGGCTAGTTTATTTTTACTAAAACTTTCAAGTGAAGGGTGGTTGAAGGGTGAAGCCCCACCAAAGACTTTTTTTATAAAATTGTTAATAGTTGGGTGCAATTTCTTGGTGGTGGAGGTACTGTATAGGGGGTGGATAAAATTTTATAAAGAGTTGTAAATAAATTGTAAAAGGAAGTTTATTTTTAAACAATTGTTTTGTAATAATCCTTTGTGAATCTTGTTAGTTGAAGATAGAGGGTGAGGTTCAGTTTGGCAAGAGGTCAAACCGCCTCACTGGTAAAACAAATTTTCTACTTCTCCTTCATTATTTTCTTTCAAATTTTTCACTTGTACTCCTCACAGATGCATTATCAATAGAGTCTGACATCCCTCTTTGCTTGTTTACATTATCAAGTGTGTTTCTCTATTTTGACATTATAAGTACTAATTGCTTATGGATGCATTCTTGACTAAGTCTGACATCCAACACTCAATCATGTTGTGTTACTTTAAAACTTTAGGGGGGTCATTATTTATTGTCTCAGGAGGATTTTTATGGGCCCTACTTTCTCTCTTTTGTGTACGTAGTTTCCAAAACTATTACATGTGCAAGTTTGGTGTTAACTACACTAATTGCTCACATTTATGGATACATTTTTAGTTGAGTATAATGTCCATTCCTTGAGAATATATTGTCACTTGTGTGCTAATTTCTTTCATTTTCATCAGAGTCTAACATCCATACTCAGAGTGTGTAGATTGATTCACACCAATATTTATAGAGATTGTTCAGTTGTGGATAAATTTTTGGTTAAGTGTGACATCCCTCACATGAGTGTGCATTATTCTTGCAACTTGAGGTTTCAATTTAGGTTACATTGTGCAATGTTTAATCCTTTCACTCCTTGGTGTCTCTTCTCTCATTTTTGGGTTATGTATGGTAATATCAACTCACCAATCTCCATTTTAGAGATACATCATGAAGAAATATTCATCTCCATTCCTTCTTCTTGGAAGGATAAACTATGGGTATGGTATTTATGTAGGGAACACTTTTCACCCAACAAGACCTTTGTCTATTTTTATATGGTTAGGTGCATGCACCCACTAACCCATTTTATCTTAATGACTGACTCAATTCATATGACATGGTGTTGTAGATGATATTTATGGATTATATAGCACATCAATTTTGTACACTTGGAAAACTTAAACCTTGGTTGTTTTTCTCAATTCTATGCCTTTCCCACTTTGGAAAGTCTCACATCTACTCTATCTTATTCCCCTTGGCCTATATATTAGTTTGATCAATCTTATGTTGATGACCCAGTCCTTTAATCTTTCCTAGAATGCTTAAAACCTATTTATCTTCCACCTTTTAAGTTCTGAGTCTGTACCTACTTTCTTGTTTCCTAGACACTAGCATCTTAGATGGACATCTATATTGACGTAGATGTCCTACTCTAATTTAAGTGTTTAATGCCTTAAATTCATCTAATTTACAAATGAAATGTATCCTAATGGTCAACCTAAGTGATTTAATGTGAGTTATTTCTCCAAAGAGATTGATATAAATACAATATTAACCTCCATTCATTCCTCACCTAGTAGACACCTATAAAATACCTAAGGCAACTTATCAATTCATTCAATCCAACACTTGATAAATCAAAAATTTTCCTATTTTTATTTCACTCGTAAGAATAACACATACATAGGTTTAAAGTATTAAAGGAATATCCTAAGAGCCTAATTTGTCATGCTATAAGCTAGGTCACTATTATACTTGAATTCCAAATATTTCATGATTCACACACAATCCAACACATAAGGGATAACTACATCAGTCTAAGGCCCTCTTCATAGTATGGGTTAGTAGGTAACACTCATTGATAGAGGGGTCTTTGGGTTTAACTCGACACCATGTTCCCACTAACCCATTTTCCCCTAAAGTCACTATGAAGATAAAAAACTAGGGTTTTATATTTTCATAAGGAGCAATAATATATGACTTAGATATGAATGCACTAGAGTGACATTGAAGACAAACCCAAAAGCATCTAGGTGGTCACATCCTTTTCTAGTAGGTATTCCATATAAGACACCTATGTTAGGTTCAGATAATAGCATCAACATTGTCATTCCATGCTAATGTTAGTGTTCATAGCTCCATAGATAATCTAAAATTTGGTGACTATTATAGAATCATTTTCTAGTCTACTTTATGCTTGTTCTAGATCTATAACTATGTCAACATTAGAACCAACTTAAGTACATTACTTCTTTATCATTTTCATATCTAGCATAGTTGTACTTATTATTTTTAGCCTATCTCAATTTAATGAATTTAGTATATGTTATATATGATTTTAAAATCTAATTCACCCGATATAGAGATAATTTATCACCCTTGTACCTTAGGCTATCTCTATCCCATTTAAACTTAGATAAACCCAATATCCAAATTTAGGGTTAAACATTTAGTTATCTAATTTGTATGAATGCAAACATCTCTGATTCCTAGGGTTTTTAGTTAGTTAGGGTTTTATATTGTTGTTATTTTTCATTTCCTACTTATATTATTTTTCATGCAACCTAGGCATAACCCTAGACTAAGAGGTGTGCCTATTGAACACATTAGGCTTCCCCTCACACAACCTAAGATGTCTCAAATCAATGAGGGATCTAATCTTATGGATCATGATGATACCAATGTTGAGAATGAAAAACATACTGATGAGGTTATCATATAATAATATTTTGATAATTAAAATCATGAGTCTAATTAAACCAATGCACATCAACAAATATATCATGAGCAATTGAATTATTTTGTGAACATATTCATCAAAACCTAAAGATCTTGATAAAATATTAAAAACCATTTTAGAAACTAAAAATGCAAAAAGAATAGATGACCAAACATGTCCATCTATTGATTATATTATTAGAGATATGTATCATCCCCATATACCAACTATTATCATCAAAAGTTTCATGCATTGAGGAGGTTGTTTAATCCTCCTCACTTAAGTGATAACATGGGAACAATTCTAGGTTATGGGTGACCTTAAGAATGGATTGAACCTCTAGGTAGGGATAGATCCCCTGACGCATCACTTAAGAAATAAAAAAATAAGCTACTAATTTAAAGGGAAAAGGGTAATATAAAACCATAAACTAAAACATAGGCAATGCACCAAATGTTAATATCACCACCACTGATTTGCATGTAAACTAAGATCTTTAAGGTTGCAAGAAACATACACTTCTCTTAGAGAGATTCCATCACATCAATGATTTGAAAAGAGGTAAGGTTAAGTGAGTCTATAAGGGAAGGTATTTTCTACTTATAACTCCATGAAACCCCTGATGGTACTCTTCACAACCTACAATAATGAGTCAAATTGCATGAAGGCAAAGAGAATGAGACAAAAACAAAGATGAAATTTATTTATGCTTTATCGTATCAACCATTCAAAGCATACACTATATAAAATTGTAAGAGGAGGTAAAAATAGTCATATTATTGATAAATAGGCATATAAAAGAGTAAGGCTATGCCATACTCATGGTGGAAGGATCGTTATAATGCTAAAATTAGGCATATATATAGAAGAGTGTGAGAAAGAGATGCATATGACAGGTGTCAATTCATGAATAAGTGATTTATAATCAAGAAAACTATTAAATAATAGTTTAAAATCATCTTCTTCACAAGTGTTTCTTGGTGTGATTATAGTTTTCTCAAATGTGGCATAGGAAATCCTTCATTGCCTCTATGACTTATCCACCCTATTTGAAACTACCCATTAGAAGTGATTAGGGGATGAAAATTCATCATATTAGATTATAACTACTTGTGTTTCCTTTTAATTTTTTTGAATATCCTAATCCAGTCATATTTCCACATTTTTCCTGTAATCTCTCTCATCATTCTCATGTTTTCTCTCTAGGCAGGCCTATTTTTTATAACCCTATTTTAGTGAAAAGTTCCTCGGTTTGAAAAATATATAGTGTTCCTATGGAAAATGAAATTATTTTTAGTACCTATTATCCCCTTATATATTCACATAAAATTTCATGATTTGGCTCCCAAGGCAAACCTTCTTTCTCAACCTCCAATTTTTCCAATTAGGCCTAATGCAACTCAACAATACTATATATCATACAAGGCTGTCAGGCACCTAGAACATAAATGCTCTGATACCACTTGTTGGGGATAAACCAACAATCTTGATTACTATATGAAAGCAACTAAATATGGAATTAAACTAAAATGATAAGTAACTAGAATCAGAAATAGCAAAGAATAAGAGATACAAGAAACCACCCTGAAAACTTGTATTAAACTCTTTACAGAAGGAATACAATTGAAGAAACTTCTTTTCTTCCACACCTCTCTCAGATGTACAGATCTCTTTCTAGATCTCTTTCCCTCAAGAGTTCTCTCTCTCAATTACAATCAACTCCAACAACCTGGATTGATTCACATATACATGTATTATACAGTACTGTCTAATTAAGCTATGAAGATCTAATCCTATATATAATATTAGGAAACATGAGCATACAATCACAACCATTAGATGCACCTCCTAATCAAGGGCTCAAAATAGTCTTACTAAAGATAGAGATGCGGACTTAAGACTAACACTTAATCTTATCATGCAAACATTTTGTTCTGTCCACAGAAATAGCATTCTGGATGCACAGGTGACTGACGTCGGTCCCTGCCTATCTGCCTATGACCGATGTCGGCCGATCCATGATCGATGCCAACATCTCCTAGTCGACTCCTGACCGATGTCGATCGCTCCTGACTGATGCCGGTGACTATGTAATTCCTGCAACCTACAAATTTGCTCATTTGGTGAAGCTTTTAGCTCCACACCTCAACAATCTCCCACTTGGAGATAAACAGTTGCACCAGTACCTGTACAGAAACATCTTCTAGCTCCTCCATCTTCAAACTCAATCATGAAGACCTACAAAATTTGAATGAATATTCAACTTCTCTTTTGTTACCAGCTTGGTTAACATATCAATAGGGTTCTTATATGTATGGATCTTCTCTAGCTTCAACTCACCATCCTCCAATACATGTCTAATGAAGTGGTACCTCAGCTGTATATGCTTGGTTCTTGAATGAAAGGCTTAATTCTTAGCCAAATGAATTGCACTTTGACTATCACTGTATAATCTGTAACTCTCTTGCTCCTTTCCTAGCTCTTCCATGAACTGTGTCATCCATATCATCTCTTTGCTAGCCTCTGTGACTGCAATATATTCTGCTTCTGTAGTTGACAAGGCAACAACCTTCTGCAACTTTGATATCCAGCTAACTACCATTCCACCAACAGTGAAAACATATCCTGTGGTGCTCCTTCTGCCATCCAAATCACCTACCATATATGAATCTACATAACCATGTAGAGAAGTGTTTGACCCACCATAGCACAAATGCCTACTGCTTGTCCCTCTCAGATATCTAAGGATCTACTGAACTGCTTTCCAGTGTTCCTTTCCTGGATTGGCCATATACTTACTAAAAACTCCCACTGCTTGGGCAATATCCGACCTAGTACATACCATTGCATACATTAAGCTCCCTACTGCAGAAGCATATGGAACTCTACTCATGTACTCTACCTCATCATGTGAATTAGGACACTATTCTTTACTCAATTTAAAATGTCTAGCCAAATGTGTGCTTATCAGTTTTGCATCCTGCATATTGAACCGTTTCAACACCTTGTTCACATAATCCTCTTGAGACAAAATCAACTTATGATTTTTCTTGTCTCTCTTAATATTCATGCCAAGGATTTTCTTTGCTGCTCCCAAATCCTTCATGGCAAATGTGTGAGCTAATCTCACCTTAAGCTCAGAGATATCCTACATGTGTGATCATGTAACCAGCATATCATCTACATACAACAATAGAATAATATATCTACCATTATCCAATCTCTTAAAATACACACAATGGTTAGATTGACACCTACTGTAGCCATGCTCAGTCATAAACCTGTCAAATCTCAGATACCATTGTCTAGGAGCTTGCTTGAGGCCATACAAGATTTTCTTCAATCTGCACACTAACTTCTCCTTACCTTTGACCTCAAATCCTTCCAGCTGATCCATATATATTTCTTCATCCAAATCTCCATGAAGAAATGTTGTCTTAACATCAAGCTACTTAAGATGCAAATCCTCAATAGCAACTAAAGACAGTATAGTCTGTATAGAAGTCATTTTAACAATAGAAGAAAAAATATCACCAAAATCAATACCTGGTTTTTGTGCAAATCGTTTCACTACCAACCTGGCCTTATATCTCATCTGTCCATTCTCACCTTCCTTCAATTTGTAGATCCATCTGTTCTTCAGTGTCTTCTTTCCCACTGGCAACTCAACCAAATCCCACGTTTGGTTCTCTTTCAAGGAATCAATCTCCTCATTCATGCCTAGCTCCCACTGATTCTTGGATTCCACCTGTATTGCTTCATCAAAACTCTCTGGTTCTCCACCATCAGTAAGCAATAAATAGAATAATGAAGGGGAATATCAAATTGGAGGTTTACTTACCCTTTTTGACCTCCTAATGGGCGTCTGAGACTCATTCACAACACGCTGTCTGCCTAAATTCTCTGACAGTGACTGACCTCAGTCACTTCCAGGCCTGTTACTGGCCAACATCGGTTCCACATGACCGACGTCGGTTCCTTCCTGGCTGACGTCGGTCACTGTCTGACCGACATCAGTTCCTGTATTGTTGATGTCAATTCGTGCCTGACTGACATCGATCTCTGTGTTTTCCTATTTGTGATTATTCTTTCCCATGAGCTCATTTTGGACTGTCACCTCATCCAATTCTCCATTCTCTGCCCAGATTGATTCAGCTTCTTGAGCTGATCACTATACATCACTTTTTCATTGAAAACAACATCACGACTCCTAATTATTTTGTTAGTTCCTATATTCCAAAACCTAAATCTAAAATCTCCAAAACCATAACCAATAAATGTGCACCTCATAGACTTAGCATCCAACTTCTTTCTATTTTCCTTATCAACGTGCACAAAGGCTTCACAACCAAAAACTTTGAGAAATGAGAGATCTACCTTTTTACCTATCCAAGCCTCTTCTAGAATTCCACCATCCAGCGCTGTAGAGGGTCCTCTGTTAATCAGGTACACTGTAGTATCCATAGCTTCTGCCCAAAACTCTAAGGGCAAACCAGCATGCAATATCATACACCTTGCACGCTCCAATATTGTTCTGTTCATCCTTTCAGCAACTCCATTTTGCTAAGGTGTCCTTGGAACCGTCCTTTGCCTACGAATTCCATGCATATAACAATAATAGTTGAACTTATGGCTGCAAAACTCACCACCATTGTCAGATCTAAGGCACTTCAATCTCCTGCTTGTTTCATTTTCAACCATAGCTTTCTAAATCTTTAAAGTGTCAAAAACATCAGATTTCTTCTTTATACAATAGACCCATACCTTTCTTGTAGTATCATCTATGAAAAAAACATAGTACTATGATCCTCCAATAGAAGCAACCTGAGCCGGTCCCCACACGTCTGTGTGAACAAGATCTAATTTGTGCTTCTTCTTTGTTGACCCAATCTTGAGAAAACTCACTCTCTTTTGTTTCCCAAAAATACAGTGCTCACAAAAATCTAGATCTATGCTTTTCAAATCTGAAAGCCTACCCTTTGACTTAAGAATTGACATTCCCTTCTCACTCATGTGGCCAAGCCTCTAGTGCCACAACTTTGCATCCACATCTGAAGTAGATAATAAAAAAGGAGAATTATCAATAATACAATTACATAAATAGAGAGTACCTACTCTCTTACCTCTGGCCAATACAAGGGCACCCTTGGTCACCTTCCAAGATTTAGCTATGAGAGTTACTGTACAACCCTCATCCCCTAACTTTCTTACAAAAATTAGATTCCTCTTCAGGCTGGGAACATGCATGACATCTCTCAACAACCATGTGTTGACATTCTACATTTTCAGTTGCACTTTTCCTTTGCCAATAATTTTACAAGGCTCATCATCCCCTAAATAAACTATTCCAAAATCTCTATGGACATAGTCATTGAAATATTCTCTATTTGGGGTAGCATGAAAAGAGGCACCAGAATCTAACACCCAAGATTCTATATTATTATGCAAAGAGAATATAAGAGCATCTTGTGCAATACCTGCAACTTTTGCTTCTTCTTTACCTTCATGTTGATTGTCTTCTTTAGGTTTTGACCAACAATCTTTGCTTATGTGCCTTATCTTTCCACAATTCCAGCAGGCTATCCTCCTGCCATTTTTGGATTTGGATCTACCTCTCATCTTTGACTTAGACCTTGATCTCCCTTTCTTGCTCTTCTCTTTTTGCCTTCCCCTGCTCTCAAAACTTAAAGCATTCCCTGATGTTTCCTCTGTGCTTTTTCTGTGAATTTCTTCATTCAAGATTACACTAACAACATCATCTACTTTTAAAATATTTGAAGCAGATGCAATATTACTAACTGCCATTACCAAGCTATGCCAGCTTTTAGGCAAAGAACATAAGATTAATAGAGCTTTAATTTCATCATCAAACACTATTTTGACTAAATTTAATTGATTTAAAATTCCACGGAAATCATTTAGATGATTAGATACAGATCCACCTTACTACATTTGCAAATTAAATAACTGCTTCATAAGATATACCTTATTTGAAGCTAAGGGTTTTTCATATAAATTTGCTAAAGTAGTCATTAACTCTACCATTGACTTTGCCTGTGATAAATTAAATATCATAGTAGATGCTAGACTCAATCTTATAGATCCAAGAGCCTTTCTATCAAGAACTTCCCATTCTTCATCTTCCATGTCTGTGGGCTTCCTTGAAACTCCACCTAATGGTAAGTATAGATCTTTTTGATATAGATAATCCTCTATCTACATTCTCCATAATTGGTAATTCTTGCCATTGAACTTCTCCATTCTCAGTTTACTTTCTTCTGCCATTGCTTCTCCCACTCAAACAGAAATCCCTGTAGAAACCCCTGTGAGTACCCTATATTCAACACACACTAACCAGATCTGAAACACCTGTTAGTCACCCTGAGCTCTGATACCACTTTTTCAGGCACCTAGAACATAAATGATCTGATACCACTTGTTGGGGATCAACCAACAATCTTGATTACTATATGAAAGCAACTAAATACGGAATTAAACCAGAATGATAAGTAACTAGAATCAGAAATAGCAAAGAACAAGAGATACAAGAAACCACCCTGAAAACTTGTATTAAACTCTTTACAGAAGGAATACAATTGAAGAAACTTATTTTCTTCCACACCTCTCTCAGATGTATAGATCTCTTTCCCTCAAGAGTTCTCTCTCTCAATTACAATCAACTCCAACAACCTGGATTGATTCACATATACATGTATTATACATTACTATCCAATTAAGCTACGAAGATCTAATCCTATATATAATATTAGGAAACATGAGCATACAATCAAAACCATTAGATGCACCTCCTAATCATGGGCTCAAAATAGTCTTACTAAAGATAGAGATGAGGACTTAAGACTAACACTTAATCCTGTCATGCAAACATTTTGTTCTGTCCACAGAAATAACATTCTAGATGCACAGGTGACCGACGTCAATCCTTGCCTATTTTCTTGTGATCGACGTCAGCTGATCCATGACCGACACTGGCATCTCCTAGTCAACTCCTGACCGACATCGGTCGCTCCTGACTGACGCCGGTGACTGTGTAATTCCTACAACCTTCAAATTTGCTCATTTGGTGAAGCTTTTAGCTCCACACCTCAACAAAGGCCATATAGTAATACTCAAAAAAATAAAAAATAATTTAGGTTAAATCAAATCAGGTGTGTTGGAAAAGTTTTGAGTCATTCCATGGGGTGGAAGTCAGGTTATGTAAGTTTCTAACTTTCTAGCCTTAGTTGACCAAAAATGCAGGTTTGAGAAGGTGAAGGGCTAATAAAATGCATATTTTGAGTTATGTGGTGATTAAAGACAAAATAATTCCTATTTTGGTTTTTATAAAACATTATTAATCTTATCCATCATTATTTATCCTTGATCAACCTTATGTACCTCTCAAACAAGCCAAATTCTCATGTTTTACATGCATTTTTAGGACTGTGAGAAGGTTGTAGGTGTTTTTGGTCATTTGGATCATTTTAAAATAATTATAAAAACATTTAAATGGTTATTCATGGATTAATAATGTATCAATATCTATTCAAATCATTTAATCCAATGCAAACACTACCTATTCTCATGAATTCTTGAAAATAGGCTTGGAAAAGAAGCTTTTAGTAGGCTTGTAAGGTGCACTTTATGTTTAATGTTTGTTGAGGTTTAATAAGTATTTATTTCATTGAGTCATATTTTTATACATCAAAATACATTATTAACATTTCCATCATAGGTTTCATCTCCTATTTGTTCATCAAACTCATCCTTCTTACAAAGTTTGTCTCTCTCTTGTTTGAAAATATTGACCTACAGGTTTGCAGCCTGGTGGTCTACATTATCTTGAATTTGAATCATGATGATATGTTTTCATGGTGTTATTAATATTTTTTATGTATTTCATAATATTTTAGGTCCATTCAAGGTCAAAATTCTCTTTGAAATGTCTCAAGTACCTTTAACCTCCTAATTTTGATTGCAAACATTAGGCTGGTGTATTAGGCCTGAATCTTGTTTGAAAATTGCCTCTGTCTAACCTTTTAGATCATTAAAAGAGACATTATACAACCTAATAAATTATTAAATAATGTCAAGATATATTTTTTTCACCTAACTCATGAAACACTGGTTTAATTTTGGAGAGCCCATATTTTAAAGAAGTGGATAGTCTGTCAGCAACTAATGTAGGTGTTCTTTTTTGTCTTAGAAACCTAGAACAAACCTATCTTTTGATTTATTAAAAATTAAATAGCATTATCACATGACCTCAATGGTATATTTGAGTTTTTTATATCATTGATGACCTATACAAGGTCTAAAACTTACTCTCTTATGCAAACAAAGAAAACATTCTCTTTTAGAGTTAAACTCAATTGCTTGTAGCTTATCTTAGTGATTTTGGATCCTACCCAATGATTTTTTGAGTGAATAAGACATTTTTATAGGCATATAAGGTTATTTAAATTTGTCAAAATCCTTCAAATATTCATATCTCTACAAATGGTCCTAAAATTGCTATTTTAAAACCATTTTATATACCTCATTAGCCCACATGTGCCCAAAATGGCTCAAATAAATGCTAATGAGACCTAAAAGGGATATCTAGGTGTTTAAAAAGTTAAATGGATGTATTTGAATCACTTATAAACCAAAACTTAGTCATCAATTCATTTTGGGGGTTTACAAGGGTTTTGAGTAGGTAAACTTCTTAATGAATGTTCATAAAGATCAGGTCTCTTCAAGCGCTCTCAATGCCACAAAATTATAGAATGGGGAATTATTAAAGACATACCAATGCCATTTATACCCATGTGTATTTCAACCAATTTATGGGCAAAAAACCCATGCTCTCTCGAGCTCTTCACAAGACAAAACAATGCTTTTAAGGTGGTTGTCCTCTTAACAACGGTTCATAGAGTTGTGGGCTTTGATAAGTAAACTAATACTAGGAGTCTCATGCCAATAACCTTATACACATTACACATTATTCTCAAGATCCAATGCACCTCTTCCTTAGAGTTATAATCAACGTAATAGCCTTCTTGGGCTAGCAAACTTGACAGTCTAGGTCGAGAGAGATTTTTAGGCCTAGAAGCCTTCAAAAGTTTTTTATTGTTTGAATTTGATTTCAAAAAGTTTGAAAAAACCACACCATGTATGCAGGTGTGTTTATTTGTGCTTTGAGGCCTCATGATGCTCAAACTTGCTTATTCTACATCTAGGTGATTGAGTGAGGTTCTAGGTTTGATTAGACTCTCTATAATTTTTCTTCATTTTGGGCTTACGAACTCCTATTTTGTACCTGTATCAACATCCTCAAATCTTAATCACTTTTTTCACACTCCACTTAATCTCCAAATCTCATATCCATGCAGGATTTTCATCTTTTCTACTCTCTTTTTACCTGACAAATGTGAAACTCACCATTTGAAGACCTTTTACTCACCCGATGATTTTAATGTGCCTTGATGATGGTGAAGGAGAGTGTGAAAAGGCTAGGGAAACCCTTATGAATCTTTCACAATTCTCACATTGGCTTAATGAGTTCAAAATTATATCCATACTATCTAAAATCGAGCTTCAAAGGTTTTAGTAGAGTTTAAAATCACCCTACCTTTTTAATAATCATTCATAAAGCCTAAGGAATGAAACTCATGAATATGAGCAATATTTTGGAGTGCATATGGGTCCTCATCTTTAGATAATAGCTTTTGACTTGACACTCTCTCTCCTATCTATACCAAGCATCTCAAAATCGGCCTTATGAGCTTGCTATTAGTGTAGGTTTTTATTTTTCCTTATTATTTAATTAGGGAAATTATATATTTGTGCATACATGGAGTTTTCCTACATTCATGGGATAGGCTAGCTTATGTGGAGATGTGTGTCGTAGATGTGTCATAGGTGTCATAAAAATGTCATAAGTAACTCCCTTGATGGGAGTTACTTCTCTATTCTTAGCACCTTGTCACCACCTTTCATGGAGGAGTTACAGTCTATTCTTGGGGTGCCTTGACCACCTTTTGTGGAGGAGTTACTTATGTGCTCTCCTATATGTATTCTTCACTTTGGCCATCTCATGTTAATCAGATATTGGGTTTTCTCCTATTTGTCTTGTGTAATTTATCTTCTTGTATAATTTCAAATTGCTTTAGCATCTATGTGATGTGCACTAGCTTCATCTCGTGTGATCACGTCTCCATTGCATTTGCATTATCTGGATTCTGGTAACAACTCCGATATGGTATCAGAGCTACTCTGATAATCGTGTGTCTGGTTATGCTATTAGTTTATTCTAAAATTCTTACTTTGCTTTCTTAGTAGTTTTTTTGTTTAACTCCGTTGCATTTGAGAGTTTTGATAGATTTTTATGAAAACTCATGCAAATCCATACGGAAACTTGTTAAAAAAATTACTTCTGAGTTAAAATTTGCCAAGACATCTTGTATAGATCTATTGTGGCTTCAACTAGGCAATTTGTGGAAATATCAGCAGTTTGGCATCCATTTCCAGTAGCTTGGCATCCTTTTCTCTTAGCTTCTGCTTGTTTTTTGCATTGGATGCATGTCTGGAGGATGGAACAGCTGCAAGATAAACCTGGACGCCACTGCCTGCAATTTTTTTGCTGTCAAGAAATTAGAAGTGCGTCCTTATTTTGGTGAGAGAATTCTGCACCTGTAATTTTCTATTGTCAAGAAATTAGAAGTGTGCCCTTATTTTGGTGAGAAAACTTTGCCACTTGCTGCTGTGTGTTGAGGTCTGTAATTTCAATTTCTTTTTTTTTACCAACAAAATCAGAACTGTGCCTTTTTTTGTAAGAGAATTCTGCCAGCCTGTTTTTCTTGAAAATGGCGCCCTCTCCTTGTTTGGCGTCCCATGTGGGCCCTTAGATACTTGGCCAACAGTTTCATTCTATCTATTAATTTAATTTTTTAGTTAAAATTGACTTGTTAAAAAAAAATCACTCAATTTGACTGAATATTAAGTATTTTAGACAATTTGAAAATTTTGGGGGTTCAAATTTAAACTTGTATCTTCGCCTGTCGAAGATGAAGGGTGAGGTCTGGGTTGGCAGGAGGCCAATTCCCCCTCACAAATACCTCCTTTGGATTCCTCTCTCTGTGCCAAATCCAATGAGTGTTTGGAAGGCACTTTTTCTCTCAAAATAGACGTCTTTTTATTGTTTTAGTGCTTTTTTTTGCAAAAACACTAGTTTACAGGAAAATTGAATCTTTAATATCTTGTAAATGGTAGCTTGGATTTGGGTACCCTTTTTTTCAAAAGTGTTTTTAATTCAATTCTCCACAGTGTAGGCTTATTATTTGTTAAAAATTCACTAGTTTATAAAGTGCCTAAAATTTGGGTCTCTCGGGATGCATTTTCGGCTGAGTTCGACGTCCTGTTTGCTTAAAGTCTTGCACTAATTGCTCTAAAATGCATTTTCGGCTGAGACTGATATATTTTGAGCATGCACTTTCATATTTGGGGGGGGGCTCAACATTTTGGGGGGGTGTGATTGA
Organism: Torreya grandis; assembly: GCA_037957365.1. Classification (NCBI taxonomy): domain Eukaryota; kingdom Viridiplantae; phylum Streptophyta; class Pinopsida; order Cupressales; family Taxaceae; genus Torreya; species Torreya grandis. Next base: position 4,535,942 of record JARHVA010000225.1, on the reverse strand, counting down.
TTTTCACAACTTGCAAATCTTTGCTTTCATTCTCCTTTCTGCATAATTTCACAACTTGCAATCAACACAACTTCACCTAAATTCAGCTTAAAATGGACTCTTTTCAACTTAAACCCCTAACACCCTTCAACTATCATGAATGGAAAGTTAAAATGTCAATCATTCTTAGAAGCAAAGGGTTGTATAGGATCACCATGGGTACTAAAGTAGAACCTAGCACTGATGTTGAAACGGTCAAGTGGTACAACCGTAGTGATGAAGCCTATGGATTACTAAGCTTGTCCATGTCTCCAAAACTTCTCTTCCATTTAGAAACCTCCAAGACTCTCAAAGACATATGGGACACCTTAGAACTCTTATTTGGGAAGCTTGATGAGATGAGAGGTCATGAGCTAGAAAACGAACTCAGAAGTCTAAGTCTTAGCAACTTTGACACCCTACAGGACTTCTTCACTAAGTTTAAGGCCCTTAGATTGTAATTGAAAGAATTCAAGATAGAGAAGAAAGATGATCAACTCATCTTTTCTATTCTCGCAAAGTTAGGTCCAAGCTATTTAGTCTTTGTCTACACTTTCCATGCCACAAAAAGTGCCCTTGGCACTACATGGAAAATGCCTTCTTTGGATTCATTGATTGCCGACTTGACTAGGGAGCAAGATAAGCTAATTCAAATGGGCACAATGAAGTCTACTCAACCCCAAGATTTGATAGCTGGAAATGGTAAGGATAAGACTTCAACAAAGGAGAAGAAGAAAAAGAACAAGGACTAGGAGAAGAAGAAAGAAAACAACAATCCTGCCAAAAACAACACTGAGTCTTCCTCCTCCAATGCTAAACCTAAGAAGGAGAAGGTTGAGTTTGCCTATTGTAAAAATATAGGGCATGATGAACACAAATGTATGAATAAAAAAATAGATCACCTAACTCATCTTCTAAAGAAGTAAAACATAGGTGTTCTTGAGTCCATCAAGCAGAATTCATCTACCCAAGATTCTACCAAGGAAAAAGGCAAGGGTAAGGAGAAAGAAAAGGGCAAGGCCCTTGTAGCTACAACAACTTCTACATCTTCATGGGTCATTGACTCGGGTGCTTCTCACCACATGGGCTCTTCCCTAGTTGAGTTTTCATCTTTAAAGCCTTGTAGCATGACTTTAATTAGTTTTGGTGATGGCACATTAGTTTTTGTTGCAGGGAGAGGGTCAGTTGAAATGGAAGGAGGAACATTCAATAATGTTTTAAGTTTTCCTTCTCTTTCAACCAATCTCCTATCAGTGTACCAAATCACTCACATTGGTTAGGGCATGAGAGTTGAGTTTTCACCAGATTTAGTGGCTATCAGGGAGTTGCATAATGATATTATAGTGGCAGTGGGTAGGGCAAATCACCAAGCCAAGTTATACACCTTCTCACATTTTTCACCTAATTCTTCTCCAACAACATTGCTGACTCATTCAGATGGAGTTAGCAAATTATGGCATGAGCGGTTTGGCCACCTTAACTACCACTACCTTGAGCAATTTTGCAAACATGACATGGTCATTGGCTTGCCTTGTGTCCAATTCTCAAAAGGAATTTGCGAGGGGTGCTCCCTTGGGAAGCATCTCGAAGCAAAATTTGACAAAGACAAAGCTTGGAAGGCTTCACAACCTTTGGAGTTAGTCCACAGTGATGTATCAGGACCCTTTCTCAAACCATCTTTCATAAGGGCCAAGTAAATCCTCACTTTCATTGATGATTTCTCTAGGTACACTTGGATATATTTTCTCAAACAAAAGTCTGAAGTGTTTGAAAATTTTCTAGACTTCAAGGCTCTTGTTGAGAAATAGAGTGAGAAATCCATCAAGGTTCTTCAAACTAATAATGGAGGGGAGTATGTCAGCAACAAATTTGAGTAATTTTTCACCACAGAGGGGATTGATTTGCAGCATATAGTCACTTATAGTCCTTCATAGAATGGGGTTGCAGAATGCAAAAATAGGTTCTTGAAAGAGATGGGTAGCTATATGATTCACTCCAAATCCTTAGCACCATAGTACTGGGATGAAGCCATCAATTGTGCTTGCTACATTCAAAACAGGGTTCCTCACAAAGCTTTGAAAGGAATAACACCCTTTAAAGCTTTGCATAAAAGGAAACTTGATGTTGAGCACCTTAGAGTTTTTAGATCCCCAACCATGGCACTCATTTCAAAGAATAAATGCAAAGCTATGGAATGTTAGTCTAAGTCTTGCATCTTTTTAGGATATCCAGATGGTATTAAGGGGTATCACCTTCTAGATCCAGTCACTCATGAGTTGTTCATCGAGAGAAGTGTCCATTTTTAAGAGAGTCCTAGAGACTCAACACTTGACACTTATTCTCCCTCATTGGATCTACTTCTTCATGATGATTCCTCATCAGATTCAGATCAGCCACAGCAGGTTCTCGAGCCAGAGACATCTTCTTCTTCGAGTTCAGATAATGAAGACAGTGATGCAGAGGCATCCACCTCTAGTCAGTCAAAAAAATGAGGAGTTAGCACCTAACTTGCCCACTTTTGAGCCACTTTGGGCTAGACAGACACTTGAGAGTGATGGCACTTGGGCAAGAGATCTCACAGATGACAAACGTACTAGGGGGGATTTTTAGAGAAATCCACATGCCTTCTTTGCTTCAGTTTCAGATCCATAGACTTTTTTGAGAGGCATGGGGGGTACCTGAGTGGGATAGTACTATGGAGGAAGAATATTCTTAATCAAAAATCACACTTGGGATTTGACTTCACTTCTTAAGGGAAGAAAGATGGTTCGATGTAGGTGGATATATCAGACCAAGTTTGTAGTAGATGGGTTGGTTGATAAGTACAAGGCGCGATTAGTCACCAAGGGTTTCTCATAGGTGGCAGGTGTTGACTACTCAGAGACCTTTACACCCATTGCAAAGATGACTTTTATCTGACTCACCTTGGCTATTGCTGCGGCACATGGTTGGGATGTGCCCCAGATGGATGTGAAGAGTGCCTTTTTTAACAGAGACCTAGAGGATGAGATCTACATGGAGTAGCTGCTAGGATTTGTTTAGGATTCTTCCTTAGTATGCAGGCTTAGGAAACCTATCTATGGCCTCAAATAGGCCCCTCAGACTTGGTATGCCAAGATGGATTCCTTCCTTCTCACAGCAGGTTTCACTAGGTGCCATTCTGACCCCAATGTCTACTTCTTATGGTAGGATGATTCACTCCTGATTTTGGTTCTATATGTTGATGACCTTTTGATCACTAGGAGTTCTTCATCAAATATTACAGCGGTGAAGGCATTTCTCTAGGATAGATTTGACATGACAGACTTGGGTTTGTTGCACTACTTCCTTGGCATCGAGATCTCATAGTCAGATTTAGGGATTTCTCTTGGATAACCTAAGTATGCTCTTGATTTATTGTCTCAATTTCACATGGCTGATTGCAAGCCATCTCTAACTCCCTTTCTATCAGGAGTCAATCTTGAGGCTAATTGTTCTTCACCATTGGTTGATGCCACTCGGTATTAACAACTTGTTGGTAGTCTCATCTACTTGACTCACACTAGGCCCGACATATCATATATAGTGGGACTTGTCTCCAGATTCATGTAGGAACCTCATGAGCTGCATTAGAAAGTAGCTAAGAGGATCTTGCATTACATACAGGGTTCACATAGATACATGATTCATTATAGATTTGGCATAGAGGTTGACTTGGTTGGATATACAAATTCTGACTGGGCTGGCGATTCATAGACTTGCAAGTCCACTTTTGGTTACAATTTCTCTCTAGGTTTTGGTCCTATCAGTTGGTCTAGCAAGAAGCAAAATGCTATTTCTATATCATCCACAGAGGTAGAGTACAGGGGAGCTATTAATGCAGCTATTGAGGCTATTTGGCTTTAGGGGAATCTTTCTGAGTTTGGCATTCCTATCAAGCAGCCCACCATCATTTATTGTGACAACTAGAATACCATTCAAATTTGCAAGAATCCAGTTCAGCACCAGTGGACCAAGCACATAGAGATTCACATGCATTTCATTTAGGAGCTTATTCATAGTCAGGTCATTGACTTGATATTTTGCTAATCTTCAGAGCAGGTTGCAGACATCTTTACCAAACCTTTCACTTAAAGCAAGTTCATTCATCTATGAGCTCTTCTTGGGGTGCAGTCCACATCTGTAGTAACATCATCTTTAGGGGGGGCCCACTAGCCTCTTCTTTTCTTTTATGTCTCTCTTTTGGGGGGGAGTTTTTTCCTATGGGTTTTCTCCTTTTCTCTATCTTATGGGAGATTGCATTTGTACATGGGTACCTCATCAGGCCTAGTTGTCGGGACCCATTTTATATTTCCACACTGCCCACCTAAGCTGCGCTTATGGGGGGTATTAATGTAGGTTTTTATTTTTCCCTATTATTTAATGAGGAGAATTATATATTTGTGCATACATGGAGTTTTCCTACCTTCTTGGGATAGGCTAGCTTATGTGGATATGTGTGTCATTGATGTGTCATAGGTGTCATAAGAATGTCATAAGTAACTCCCTTGATGGGAGTTACTTCTCTATTCTTAGTACCTTGTCACCACCTTTCATGGAGGAGTTACAGTCTATTCTTGGGGTGCCTTGACTACCTTTTGTGGAGGAGTTACTTATGTGCTCTCCTATATGTATTCTTCACTTTGGCCACCTCATGTTAATCAGATATTGGGTTTTCTCCTATTTGTCTTATACAATGTATCTTCTTGTATAATTTCAAATTGCTTTAGCATCTATGTGATGTGCACTAGCTTCATCTCGTGTGATCACGTCTCCATTGCATTTGCATTATCCGGATTTTGGCAACAACTCTGATTCTAGCTTTTAAGGTGCATTATCCAAATTCTAGATTTTAAGGTGGTTGTCCTCTTAACAATGGTTCATAGAGTTTTGGGCTTTGATAAGTAAACTAATACTATGAGTCTCATGCCAATAACCTTATCCACATTACACATTATTCTCAAGATCCCATGCACCTCTTCCTTAGAATTCTAATCAAAGTAATAGCCTTCTTGGGCTAGCAGACTTGATAGTCTAGGTCAAGAGAGATTTTTAGGCCTAGAAGCCTTCAAAAGCTTTTTATTGTTTGAATTTGATTCAACAAGTTCAAAAAAACCACACCATGTATGCAGGTGTGTTTATTTGTGCTTTGAGGCCTCATGATGCTCAAACTTGCTTATTCTACCTCTAGGTGATTGAGTGAGGTTCTAGGTTTGATTAGGCTCTTTGTAATTTTTATTCATTTTGGGCTTATGAACTCCTATTTTGTACCTGTATCAACATCCTCAAATCTTAATCACTTTTTTCACACTCCACTTAATCTCCAAATCTCATATCCATGCAGGATTTTCATCTTTTCTACTCTCTTTTTACCTGACAAATGTGAAACTCACCATTTGAAGACCTTTTACTCACCCGATGATTTTAATGTGCCTTGATGATGGTGAAGGAGAGTGTGAAAATGCTGGGGAAACCCTTATGAATCTTTCACAATTCTCACATTGGCTTAATGAGTTCAAAATTATATCCATACTATCTAAAATTGAGCTTCAAAGGTTTTAGTAGAGTTTAAAATCACCCTACCTTATTAATAATCATTCATAAAGCCTAAGGAATGAAACTCATGAATATGAGCATGATTTTGGAGTGCATATGGGTCCTCATCTTTAAATAATATCTTTTGACCTGACACTCTCTCTTCTATCTATACCAAGCATCTCAAAATGGGCCTTATGAGCTTGCAAAAAACTCAGTAGGAATGAAAGTGTGTTTTTTTCATGAATGGACATGTGAAATCTTTTTGAACATGTATTTGACCTAAGGAAGATGAAGAGACACCTTCTGAATCATTTTCACTTGAATATGAGCCTCTTAATTCATATAAGTGACTCAACTTCCCTCTAAAGAGTGATTATGCTCCTTTAGACATTCAACCTAGAACATCTAACCAATTTTCTGATCTATAACTACATTTCTGACCTTCAAACTACATATTACATTGAAATAACCTTATCAAAGATATTTTTAAATGTGCATTCATCTATAAGATACTCCTTTAGCCCTTAGATTAGCCTACCACCTTGAATCATATTGAACTAGTCATGAGGATGACTTGAAGAGCTATCTCTTTTCAATTCAATTTGAATACCTACATCACCTTTGATGACCTCATTCACATGATTGATATTTTTTATAAAGGCCTAATATGTTAAATTAATCATTGGATACATTGCTTATCAAGCCAAAAACATGAGATCCTTAACATTTGCAAAATACCTTAAAATATGCTAAGTTACCTTAACATTTACTAAACATGCATTAGGACCAAATTATAACCACTTGACAATAACTTGAGGACCATGACATCATGTTTTGGTTATTCCACCCTAGGAGACCTCTAACACTATTAGGATAACAAGATAACTTACCATGGTAAGACAAGATATGAGCTAGACAAACACCTTCAAGACTATCAACAAAGTTAAATATGCGATAAATAACAAGTTTTTTAATTAGACTCACCTATGGTATCTAAATTTGGATAAAATTGCCACTTAATACTTATAATGGGGGCATGGGTTATGTGTTTAAACTTTTGTTTCCTAAAAAACAAAATACTACTGCTACATATACCATGGAATTACCAATTACTTCAATACAAATACTAGTTTATATGTCTATTCAAACATGTTTACATCCCCTTTGGTGACTGCTCAACTTGCTAATCTAAATCCCAATGGGTTTACAATTCAAACACTCTTTTAAGTTATAAATACCTTGGAGGAAAAGGTTATAAACATCGAATAAAATGCTTGGAAATCTCCTCATTATATTGATTCACAAGATGTGTTACATAATCCTCTTGCACTTGAGATATATTTACACCCTTTGATAACTAGTTTTATTATACCTAAGTTTCCATTTTATGATGGCAAGGGTGATATTGAACAACATCTTCAATCCTTTTATGCGACATGCCTTGACTATGTCTCTAATGAGAAAATTTTGACAAAATTATTCGTAAAAAGTCTCAAGGACTATGTTTTGAAGTGGTTCTATTATTTACCTCTCCAATGTATGAAAGCATTTAAACCTCTTGCAGATCATTTTTTGGCACACTTTTCCATTAATATTTTAAAAATGTTTCCTATGCTCAAATTGCCAGAATCAAACAAGGAACAAATGAACCTATCAATGAATATGTCTTGAGGTACAAGACACTGTTGGCTAAAATGACCAATCCTATGGTAGATAAGGAGTTGTGAGACATATTCAAGCAAAGTTTGATTGATCCTTTACATGAGTCCATTATTTTCAATAAGTTTAAATATTTTGATGACTTATTCCATGTTTTATAAGATTGTGAAATGAAATTTATTTCATGAAATAAACTCAAGTGTGTAGTAAACATACCAACTGTATCTATATCCAATGCTAAATTTAAAATCAAACCAAGTATAAAGTAAAACCTCCTAAGCCTAAAAAGGAAATAACCACTATAGTTAATGTAGTGTCACAGCAACCTAATCAACTTATCTTATTCAATGGACCAATGAGAGAGTTATCATACTAACCTGAGTCTCTAGCATCATTACTTATGTGGTTAATAGAGTGTCAGCTTATATCTCTCCCTTATCCTATAGAGTTTGATATGAGTAGACCTCTACCAAAAGTATATGATGTGAATGCTTATTTTGATTATCAATAGTGGCCATGGAATTATACGAACAAATTTTTTGAGCATTTGAATAAGCTCCTTTGTTTGTAACCCCCATTCCTATGTGTGATTTCTTTGACATTTGAACATGTCATTGATTATTGTATGGAAATTTGAATATGTCATTCTTAATTTTTATGGGCATTTGAATAAGTCATGTCCTTTTGATTGTGCAATATTTAAACATGCCCCTTATTTGCAGTCTCCTTGAACCATTATAATTTCACTTGATTTTGAGTGATCTTAAGTGTATGCTTATTTTCTTGTTGAGATTGTCCTAATTGCTACTTGAGCATTGCCATTAACTTTATCATGCATCTTAAGATTTCATGTGATCACATTGTTCTATGCACTTCAATGCTACATTGATATAAACATGTTCCTTCTATATGCTACATGGTTCCATTAATAGATTATACATTTGTTTTATCCTTTTAAGGTGAGGTAACTACCTGTTTATATTCTTCCCTCACCTAAAAGGGGGTCACATTAGTGGGGGAATGCTTTAGAAGCATCTTATCCACACTTATTCACTATTCAACATCTCTAAATTATAGTAGGATTATGTTTTGGAAACATGTTCTCTACACTTGGCATAGTTTTCAAATTCAATAGGAACATGATTTGGAAGCATGTTATCTACATTTATTCTATATTCAACATCTCTAGATTATAGTGGGGGCATGTTTTGGAAATATGTTCTACACATTGGCACTTATATTAGTTTTCATATATCTCCATATATAATGGGGGCATGCTTTGGAAGCATGTTCTACACACTACATAGTTTACGAATTGGCTAAATCACATAGTTATATGATTCAGATTCATAGTTGTGGCAATATTCTATACATTGGTACCATTATTATACATAGTTTTAGTATAAGACATATCTAAGGTGCATATGATATGAAATGTGTGCCTAATATTACAAAATCCAAATTAGTTTCATATTTCAAGACTCTTTTATGGATTGTCACCATATCATGGACTTTTACACACTGATACCCATGATAGTTTGTTATGCACTATATTGAGCCAATCTACTAAAGTATTTGGTTCATTTTTGGTATGGTTGAGGGGATTAAATCACTCAATCTTTCCAAGTTTTTAGATAAGACTTGATTGTATCATCCAACCTCACTAGGTTATATGTATCATTGGTTTGCATGGTTGAGCTAATCTCAACTGCTAGGTGGCAACTCACCTTTTATCTAAGGTTGGGAGAATGTGCCTTCAAATATCTCTCTCTATCTCTTTAGATATATGAACATTACATATTTATATATATTTGTCCTAGTCTCAACTTCAGAGCACTACAATGATTATATTTTCAAATCAACTTGTTAATAAACAAGACAATTACATCGATACATAGGTGTACTCCTAAATCTTGATCTTGCTCTTTCAATTTCAATATTTTCAATACTTTAAATTTTATATTATATGCACTAAATATATACTATAACATGCTCTTGGTTTCAAATCATTCACAAATAAAGCACTCAAGTTGGACTCAAGTAAAGGAAATGTGTGTTATACACACCCATGTATACATTTATTCTCTTTTAAACTATTAATTTCATTAATACATTAAAGGTGGGGGGATGTAGATGCTATTTATGAATTATATAACCCCTCATTATTGTACACTTAGAAAACCTAGAGCATGGGTGTTCCTCTTAGTTATGGACCTTTCCCACTTTTAGAATTCTTGAATCTACTATATCTTGTGACCCTTAACCTATCTCTTAGTTCAACCAGTCTTATGTTGATGACCCAAACATTTTATATTTCCTAAAATGCTTAAAACCTACTTATCTTCCACTTCTACAAGTTCTGATTCTGTACCTACTTTCATATTCCCTAGACACTAGCATCCTAGATAGACACTTGTGTCAATGTAGGTTTCATGCTCTGATGCAAGTGTCTAATGCCCTAAAGTCATATAATTTACAAATGAAACACATCCTAAGGGTCAACCTAATTGATTTAATGCAAGTTATTTATCCAAAGGAATTGATATAAATACAAGATCAACCCTCATTCATTCTTCACTTAGAAAACACTTGAAAAAGACTTAAGACAACTTCTCAAAGCATTCAATCAAGAAATCAATAAAGAAAAGCTTACCTATTTTATAATATTTTCATATTAGTCCTAAGAACAACACATACACATGTCTAAAGTACTGAAGGAACAATCTAAGAGCCTAATTTTCCAAGTTACTAGCTAGGCCATTATTGTTCTTTATTTCCACATATTGCATGATTCACACACAAGCCAACACATAGGGGATAAGTACATCAATTTGAGGCCCTCTTTAGAGTATTAGTTATGTAGGTAGTTCTCATTGACAAAGGGGTATTTGGGGTTGGCTTGACACTATGTGCCCACTAATCCATTTTACCCCAAGGTCACTATGAATATGAAGAACTAGGGTTTTGAAATTTTATAAGGAGTGATAGTCCATGACTCAAATTTGAATGCATTAGACCAAAGAAAATGATAAAACCAGAAGCATATAGGTGGTTGCATAATTTTTTAGTAGGTATTCTATACAAGACACTTGCATCAAGTTTAGACAATAATATTGACACAACCATTCCAAGTTGATGCTAGTGTCTACAACTTTAGAGGCACTTAATCTAGAATTTGGTGACTATTCCAGAATCATCTTCCACACTAAATTTTTCATGTTCTAGATCTAGAATCATGTCAACATTAGAAATAGCTAAGTACATTACTTATTTGTCATTTTCAAAACTAGCACACTTACACTTACTATTTTAAGCCTATCTTTGTTTAATGAATTCAAGATATATTATATCTGAGTTTAACATCTAATTGGCCTACTATAGAGATAGTTTATCACCCTCATACCTTAGGTTATCTATATCCCCTTTAACCCTAGATAACGCCAATCTCTAAATTTAGGTTTAAATAGGTGTATGTATGCTTGTTAAATGTTTCCATAGATATACACCACCATTTTTAGAAAACAAAGTGTCCTTACACTGTCTCGAGTATTCTTTAGAATATTTTTGAAGACTAATCTCTCCTCTTTTTATTTCTTGTGATGACACATTTATCTTTATCAATCCACCCCTATGGGATGAGTTTCTACTAGGCCTGAGATGTCTTTTTGCGAAAACCACTTTTGTTTCTATACAAAATGTTATTCTTACAAAGCCTTCATAGATTTATACTTTGGAAGAGTATAATGTTTCTAGTGAGACTACACCCATTGATAACATTAATGACTCATATAGTTATATGGATTCTCATTTTGTATATTTGTTTGCTTCATTTGTAATATATTATTTAGTTTCAAGATTTGTTGAGCCATGTTCTTCATTCACAAGGGCATTCTTTTAGTGAATGTTCCATGTCATTATTTTGACATGTCTACTTCAGTGGCATTACTTTCAATTCTTGTTAACAATCTTTCTATACCTATGACACACATTAGATTTGGACCACTTTCAAAGATATTCATATTTTTTCCTTAATATTCCATTGTGGAATGGGTATACTTCTAGTAGACTCATCGTGTTCTTCCTCTGATAAAGGGAATAAACATTGTTTGATGTGGATGGATATTCTTCAATCTATATACAAAGGATCTCATCATTGACATTTATCATTTTACAAATTCTTCTTAGAGTATCAATAGATTCAACATCATCATCTTGGGGTGATTTCTAGTTCTCTCTTTACTATGTACTTGGGTACCTAATCAGGCCTAGTTTTCAAGACCTAATTCCACTATCCACCTAAGCTACACTTAAATAGGGGGTGTTAGTGTAGATTTTTATTCCATTTAATGGTTCTTACCTATACATGCTATTTAGTTTTCTTAAGTGTTATTAATTCATTGGGGAAGATGATTCCACATGCATGAGGAAGTTTGGTCATGCCTATCTTCCACATATATATGTACCTTTACTAAAGTTTTTGTAATCAATATGATCAAGGAAATTATGAATACAAGATTATCTAGTTCTACTATATCTTGATTTTATTCTAACCAAAATAGTTATGCTTTTCTTTGCTTCGAAAATCATAAGTGTGTGCTCATGTGTTTCATTTTATCTAGTTAGATCTTGAACAATTCCATCAAACACACAAAGTATAGCAAACCCTCTCTTATGGATGAGATAAATAAGACACCTTTTATAATCTATAATGACCTCTTTTGTACATGTTTTCCATCCACAAAGGAATTTTAAAGTCCATCCTTTACATTAACTCAATCTAGATATTTTGATTATAATTTCCCATATTTGATTTTATTATTTGATCATTTTAAAAAATTAAATGAGATTGTTACTTTGTATTATAATAATTAATTAATTTAATAAATGACTTGAAATTCATGGCTTGATTTTAGTGTCACTCCTTGGTTCTCTTTTTGAAGCTAAATTACTTTGACCCTTGAACCAAATTTCACATCAAATCCCTTCGACATTTAAATTTAAAATGATGTAAAATCATTCTAATAGAAAACCAAAATGATGCCAATGGATATTATTCAATCTATAAACAAATGATCTCATCATTGACATTGATCATTTTACAAGTTCTTCTTAGAGTATCAATAGATTCAACATCATCATTTTAGGGGATTTATAGTTCTCTCTTTGCTATATACTTGGGTACCTGATCAGGGCTAGTTTCCAAGACCTAATTCCACTACCCATCTAAGTTACAATCAATGGGGGGTGTTAGTGTAGGTTTTTATTCTAGTTAACAGTTTTTACCTATACATTCTATTTAGTTTGCTTAGGTGTTATTAGGTCATTGGGGAAGATAATTCCATATGCATGAGGATGTTGGGTCATGCCTATCTTACACCTATATATGTACATTTACTAAAGTTTTTGTAATCAATATGATCAAGGAAATTCTGAATACAAGATTATCTAGCTCTACTCTAGCTTGATTTCATTCTCAACAACATAGTTATGCTTTTCTTTGCTTCTATAATCATAAGCATGTGCTCATGTGTTTCATTCTATCTAGTTATATCTTGAACAATTCCATCAAACACATAAAGTATAGCAAGCTCTCTCTTATGGTTGAGAGAAAGAAAACACCCTTTATAATCTATAATTATCTCTTTTATACATGTTTTCCACCCATAAAGGAATTTTAAAATCTATCCTTTGCATTAACTCAACATAGAGCTTATGATAATAATTTCCCATATTTGATTTTATTATTTGATCATTTTAAAAAATCAAATGAGATTGTTACTTCACATTTAATAAAATAATTAATTTAATAAATGACTCCAAATTCATGGCTTGATTTTGGCGTCGCTCCTTGGTTCTTTTTTTGATGCTAAATTATTTTGACCCTTGAACCAAATTTCACGTCAAATCCCTTTGACATTTAAATTAAAATGATGTAAAATCATCCTAATAGAAAACCAAAATCATGACAAATCTACTTGACTTCAATTACTTGGCATGGTGTTGAATTTATTATTCTCACATTCACTAACATTTGTACCTAATAACATTAACAAATAATTTTATGATTATTTGTTCATACTTGACCTACTACATGTTATGATTTTAAATTAAAATAAATAATTATAAACTAATTAATATGATTTTTTAATAAAAAATTCATTCAAACTTGGTTTCTACCCACTAACATCAATGCCTAAATTTTATCTATGGTTAATTTCCCTCGGTGTATTTTTCCTATAAATGGCACATTGAATAGGCTCATTACTCCTTGCCCATGGGTGATAGATTCAACATCTTCATATTGAAAATGATTTATTTTCTTTGTCCTTAATCTACCTCTAGTTTCCTATTAGGAGTGTAATTGGGGATCTTATCCCAAATTTAAAAAACATGGGATAACAAAATGAAACATTGACACATAAAAAATGACACATGGTGGTTTGACGTATGCCTGTCACCCTAAATTAACCTCTCTTACCTCAATTGCATATGATATGGGCCCTATTTATTTGAATTGTCTCTAAAGAGGAAACATGAACACACAAAAGTGACACATTATTTTGTAACATGTGCCCATATCCCTAAATCTACCTTTGTTACCTTGATTGCATGTCATAGGGGCCTTGTTTAATCAAAGTAACTCTAAAAATGAAACAAGAACACACAAAAATTACACATTATTATCCAATGTGTGCCCTTATCCCTAAATCAACCTTTTTGCCTCAATTGACTATAATTGGTCATTATTAGTCATAATCAACCCTTATTAATGTACACATTATTTAACTTGTGGTTGATCACAACCTTCATTAACCTTAATTAGTCATTATTATTTGTAATTATCTCTTGTTAGTATAATAGTTGGTGTATTTTTGGATATTTGCACCTAATTGACCATTATTTATTGTAATTATCCCTTATTAGTGTAAAACCTGGCTGGTTTGGAGATAATTAAGCCTTTTGTTAATCGTAATTGGTCATAATTAACCCATGTTAGTAAAAAATTGGTCAATTTGGGATAGAAACATCCAAATTAAAATTGATTGGTCATTATTGGTGGAAATTATAAGTTTTGAAATCAATACAAAAGGCCCCAAAAACCTAGAAAATAACCATTCATTTTTTAATTATGCCTTGAAAACCTTATTTTTAATCCTGAAAATGGATAAGTACTAACCAAATTGGACTTTGAAAAAAAAAATCTTCTAAACGGTATCTCCTATATTTCTTCGATGAATTCCATAAGATGCAATGTTGCCCTAATTTATTATATTTTCTATTAAAAAAATATATAATAAATTATACGTAAACTTATAAAATTTAATATTTATTTTAATAAAAACATGTTTTGTTTACACTTACATATATGAAAAACCATAAATAATACATAATGTGTATGATTTATAATGCATACACACTACCAAAAATCTAAAATTCAAAAAATAGACCTTAAGGTCATAATTGGCAAAAAAAATTGAAGCCTCATGTTTGGACCTATTAATAGACAACAATATTTGTTTGCAAGGGATTCTGACAAAATTGGCATTCCACCATGAAAACCATAAAGGATTTCATTAGGGTATTTCAAGAGTATGTTTTAAACACCTAGATCTAGGCTTCTACTTTCTAAAAATCTATTTTTTTATACCTCCAATATGGTTAAGGATTTAGTATTTATTAATGGAGAGTATGTCTTAACATTTCATAATTTTATAGATATTTCTTATTTTATATATTTTATTATCTATTCACATATTTGTGAAAAAAATTATATGGTGAGAATAGTGGGTTGTGAGGAGATTAACGAAGAATTCCTTCCTAACTCATAGTGTTTTGAGAAGGGGAACCCTGTGGTTGAAGACGATGTATTAACCTAGGTACCATTATGAAACACAATTAGGTTAAAATTGATGTCAATATTTTTAAGAGAGAAAGAGAGTTATTTCTCACCTTGTTATACGGGTTCATGGACATTTTTTTATTGTTAATATGAAAACATGAAGGAAATAGATCCTAACATTAATATTCACAATATCTTGAAGACTAATAGTGCCCGAACCATTTTCCAAAAGTAACTTCCCATGTATTCTTGGGTCTCCCAATTGGTAAAGGTATTGATCAAGAAACTCATTTATGTCAATTTATCAAAGTCATCTATTGTATACAATGGGTTTCCATCATCATCCATGTTTTTTAAAAATACACAAGACTTTGTATATTTGTACTAAATTCCAAAATATTAATTTGTATTATCCAAAGGATGATTTTCATACTCCTTTGATTGACAAGATTATATATTTTATTTCTACTTTTGAGATGATTTATCTCATGTATGTCTTATTTGGATACATATAGGTTTGGATTACACTTCATGACCAACAAAATATGAAATTTACCACCCCTTAGGGTAATTTATTTTATACCATCATTCTTTTCAGTCAAAAAAATGTTTGTGCCAACTATTGATGCACCATGGCCATGTTTTTCATGACCTCATTTATAATATCATGGATCACTATATGGAAATTATATTAGGAAAATATATTAAATAGGGTCAAAACATTCAATACCTTAAATTAGACTTCAATCATCTTTGTGAGTTCCACATCAGCCTTAAACCAAAAAAGTGCATTTTCAGCATATCTACTGGAAATATTATTAGTTTCCTTGTCTCTAAGGGAGGAATTAAAGTATATATTGAGAATATTAGAGTGAAATTTTATATTCCTTTTCATTGAAACATTTTAAATTATAGTCATTATTAGGAAGGGTAAATTTTGTATGATTCATCCTTGATGATTATGCATACAAGTTTTTAATTTATCCTATATTCTTCACAATAATCCACCATTATGGTGGTCTCCTAAGTTTTGGGTTGAATTTCACCATCAATGAGGGATGACACTTTATCTTGTATACCTTTGTCATCGATTGTTAAATCAGGGGCATGCTAACCTAGTTGGATGATAGTGGTAGGGAGTCATTTAATACATCACTTTGGATTGATCTCAACTACACTACCATTTAAAGGTAATTCCTCACTCTTATCTTTTCCATGAATAATCTTAGACATTATACGCTTTTGAAAATGACTAATATCATTATCCAATTTGATCCACTTCATTACCTACTTGGAAAGACCACTCTTATAGGTAAGACCATGAGGTAGATCATGATTCTTCAAGAGTTTAACATTTACATCATCAATCATAATTCCAAAAAGAGATTAGTTATAACTGAGAAAATTATCAACTTCACAATTCCTAATGATTTTCAATGACTTTTTGATGATGATTTTCTTAAAAAAATGGTCTATTCTATAGATTAGAGGGAAATCTATAATTTTGTATGGTATACAAATATTTTGCACTACCTAGAATACCAATAATATCTTGATGGAATTTATTATAAAAGATAATGCATGATCTATAAGATTTCCATATGATATGTCATCATTGATAGAATCATATTTTAGAGAGGCCTTGATGATGTGCTCATGTAGTGTCTCAACCTTGAGGATACTCTTATTTCTCTCGAGGAGTCTCTGGTAGCATGTATTGTGGCCCTCTTAGTGATCAAGCGACCACTAAATTTATTATTAGAATGGGCTACTACTAGCCCACTCTTGTTTAGGATGTCATCTAATATGATTAATATTGTAATATTTTAAAGTTTTTTGGGGATGTGAATTCATTGAAATTTATTTCATCCCCTTGTCCTTTATCCACTTGGGTTCTTAAATTCATCAGTGAGTTCAAACATTATTCATATGATTTCCACCATGGTTTCATCACTACAATGGACTACTTCATTAAGTGGGGTGATTCCATGCCCCTTAGTAGCATTTGTGTGTTTGTATTCATCAAATTCATCATAAACTAGTTTATATTATAATTTAGGGTACCCTTAGTATTCATGGCTGATTATGGCTTAGGATTTTAGAGCTTCTAGATGTGGAATTTTTCTTAAAAATTTGGTTTTCAAGTTTTGCTTTTCTTCAAACTATTACCCATAGAGTAATAGTCAGGTTGAATCTTCCAATAAGACTCTTAAGAAGACTCTCCTCGATATTGTTTCTAAGCCTAAGAGAGATTGTAATCTCATGTTTTATCCTAATATTTGGTTGTATTAACCCTCTTTTTGCACTTCTATGAGTGAAACCATATACTCATTAATATATGGCTTTGAGGTCATTCTTTCTCTTGATATCTTGCTCCCTTCTCTATGGATCAAGATATTTAGATCAATATTTTTTCAAGATGAACATGCTTCTTATTTATTTGAGTTAGAGCAATTGTAAAATCATCATATAGATGCTTTAGAGCACAACCATACTTATCATAGATATTGGTGCTAATAATTTTAAAGTTAGTATGACCTCATCCCTTTCACATCAGTGATACCATACTTGTATTCAACAAGGAGTATCATAAGAAAGATATATTTGCATTAAAGTGGTTTGTTACTTTCATGATCACTAAGAGCCTATAGAATGATACATACTAGCTCTCCATCCTTAAGGGTGATGTCATCCAATACCCGATCAATGGGTTTCACATTAAGACATTTCATGTTTAAGGGGCTTTTTTTAGCCCATTCCATGGGCCTCACCTATGGTAGTGTGAAAAATATCTCCCCTATCACTCACCACTACCTATGTGCCACTTGTGTGTATGAGTACACATGGGTTCATTATTAGCATTTTATTTTTTAATTAAGTGTATTAAAAGTCATAAAACATTAAAGGTACATCAAGCACATACAATTATATACATGTGTAATGAAAATAAGAGATATATAATCATCTTGATGTAATGTATTATTTATCTAAGTAGATCATATTACTTCATATGAGCCTATAATTTTGGGCCCCAAAACTAACACACACGTGAGTAAATACACAAAAATATAGGTCAACCTATGACCTAGTTTCTACCTATGTTATTTTCCTAAATAGTAAACCACCCTATGTTAGGGGTACCCTCAACCTTTCTATCACCCACTCTAAAGAATCATCTCCTCATATAATTTTTTCCAATGAGTCTAGATGAATCTAAAATACTTTAATGTCCTCTTATATCACTACCCATGTATATTATATTAGTTGTTTCAAATATTTTTTTATGTATAACTACTCTCATCTGGAGTGATGCATTCATAAGTGATGCTCTTTTAGATATCTCTTAGTATTTGGTTTGTGTTCATGCTTGTACAATTGCATTCAAAAGTAGATCTTCTAGCTCTCTTGATCCTAGTACCATGTATTCCTAGAAGAACTCTATCTAGATCATTCTCACCTCATGACCTATCCATTATGGGATCTAACCTACACACATCAAATTTAATAAGTTATCTCAACATATAAAATATATCACTAGGCTAAGAAAGTGACACTCATTTTTTTTTAAATATTAATTTCTCCTTGTGGTGGGACCATTATATGTGGTCCCCATATGGCTAAACCATTGTATGTGGTCCCCTATGGTTTCCTAGGCCCAAGAGCCTAGATATTGGAGATAATTCATGCCCATCTCTATTATACAACTTGTCTTATGTCATATCCTAATGGTATTGTTTATGTGGCATATATGGTTGGATTGGTTGGTGTATGTCTTCTCATCCCCTAAGATACTCTTCAGCTAAGTTGGCCCTAGCCTCCTCCTTGTCTCAGGATTATTGTCCTTATATGTATGTAGAGCTTGTGTGGCCCATGTAGCTACATGGTACCTAATAGTGGATCTAATTCATTATCACCATCCTAAATGGTAGTAATGTATGGATCTTGGATGTATAATTTTCTCACCACATCTCCAAACTGAGTTGTCTAGGTTAGGAATCTACCCTTCCATTGTGATGTCCAAGAAACATCTATTGGTATAGTTGGGTATGTGTCTACACTAACTACTACTCTTACTCAAGAAAGGGGCAATCTCTTTTATACCCATGCCTATAAGAGTGTGGTGTAAGTGATGCTTTTGGATCCTTATCACTATACTTGGTCTAGTTGATACTAAAGTCTCCAAGGATAAACTTGCCCATACATGGACCTACCCTCTCTTTGCCTATTGAACCATCCTAGTCTAGATTAGTGGGAGTGTCATTTTAATCTTCACATAATATATCCTTCCCAATCTCCATATTTATATCATCATATTGAATTGTAGGATACCTATTAAGTGATACGCTATCACCACTCTATATGTGTTAGTCCTCCCAAATGACACATGAGGAAATCAACACACACCTTCTACATCCTATATAAATTAGACTATGACTATTTTCCATTTCAAAGCCATTTCATAAAGTCAATAAACATCCTCTACTAATAGAAGGGCATCTAGGTTGAATCTTAACTAAAATATATCGTATTCTAGGTCCAAGTTAGAGCTAGTGCATTTAGTAGATTTCTATCAAATTATGTTAAGGTTGTGAGCTAGAATCCACATGATCTTAGATCTCAATGTGTTATAATCTATGGGGGGAATGCATCTACCTTTACTACAAGCTAAATTAGGTGTGGCTCTTGGTTTGACACCCACATGTGAATTGGTCGTACCCTCTATTTTAATTGATCCTCAAGATACTCTACCTATTATGGGTATACTTTATAGGCTCCAGATCCTCAAGCATGAATCACAATAGAAAATTAATGTGTTAATCTCATGAAATATATAAAAAAAACTAAGTAAATTTTAAAAATAAACATATTTTTTTGGGTGTTTCAATAATTTTGTAGTGAACTAGTGGCATAATTTTACATTACTATATAAAACCACGGTGGTAGGAGAAAAATACCTATGGATTATATTTTCTCCCTCTTTTTCCAATGCCCTAATGGGTAGTCATAGTCAAATTGAATGCCTCATCACCATAAACATTTTTTCACTTGTGTTGATGAAATTCATCACCAAAATTCATTAAAATTATTGTGTTTGCCCCTAGTTTAGTATTAAACTCAAAATCTGACAAGGATTTAAGTTCATAGTGCTTACTTGGACCATCATAATGTACCTCTACTCATTTTGGGGTCTTCAATCATCACTTTTTCACAATATGACTCTTTCAACTCTAGTTTTGGATGATACTTTGTGAAAATGAAATAAAAATTATATTTTTTGTTTTATTTTAATATTAACTTCCATTTTCCATTTTGGTTGGCCCCTGCTCACTTTGACTCCATTATTCATTTGACAATAATGAATATTCCTATCTAAGTATTTTGACTTGTTATAAACACAATGGTGTATTAAGTTTTAGCTTTTGACATAATATTTGTGGGTTCTCCTTTTAGCTAATATCCCCTTTGGGGGATCAACTTGTACTTTTTTATTATATTTTAGAGCCATGTAACTCCCCCAATAATGAGCTTGTCCATTTTATACTTCACCTCAGTTGATAGTAGGTATGCCAGTTATGTTCCTTATAATGTTTTACATGTTGGTTCCCTAAGCTACCCACTTCGGGTTGTCATAAAACTTGACACACTCTATATTTTGTGTTTATCACTTTAAATTTTCCTTTATTGTGGCTAGTTCAATCCTATGTGGGTTCAAAGTTCATGCCATATATGATCTATTTGATATGAAACTCATTTGAATTCTTACAGTCTTCTTGATCTATGTTCCTTTTAGGGATGGTTTTAGGTGGAAGTTGTTTTCTATTCTTCATTGCATTAGTAGTCTCACTTATTTACAAAAATAAATCCTTTGTGATATTATACTAACCCTCTCTTTGCCTCTACTCTTTCAAGATAGTGTGTGGTGGTTTGTATTCCTTAGGATCTTGGTATTTCCTTTCTCGAGTGACATCAATTCCTTATGTTTTTTTACTACCTCTTCTTGAAATTTTAGAAGGGGCCCTTTTTGACATTCATATTTTGATTTTGATTTTGATTTTTCCTCATCACCAATATCCCTCTACATAACTTCCCCTCTAGGCCCACTACTAAGATAGTCTTTTATTTCTCGCCTCCCATGTCCTTGAACCTCATCATGTTTCATCACTCAGTGTTGACTCATACTAACTATGGTAATAAATTCAACCCAATATTTTTAGCCTCAACTTGGACTATAAATGGCTCTTGGTCTCATAGATTGATGTGGTTGGTTTATTTATATCCAGTGAGACTAATAACATAGCCAAGTATTGCATAATTTTTAGATCACTAGTTAATGCCTATGGTTTGGGAACATCTTATGTGAAGTTGTTCTCTAAATTTATCTTGGTCATTTATTAGCACACTAGGTATAGCATGTATTTAAAACTAAGTTTATCCCCCTATTGAAGGTGGATCATGACTTGATTTCCAATTTGAAGACTTCCTTATTTCCCACGTCTCTCAATTAGAAAATGAGAAATCTTACAATTTGATGAATACAATCTTAGACCTTTTGGACCATGAGCCTCCTTTATCCCATACAAGTGTTGGATAAATAACTAGGAGTTACATTTTATAGGTCATACATATCAACAATTCATCTATCACCACTCATCATATCAAGCTTAGGTATATTTTTTCATATCACATTATTTATGGCTTATAGGTGCTTAACAACCTTGTATTCTCGTGAACCCAGACTACTCATACCTCAAGGGCATATATAATGCTCATTTTTCAAATTCATATTGATGATTATAATTTATACCCTGATACCATCTACCATAAATATCGATGAAAATTTTGTCTAAGAAAGACCCTAGAGAGATAAAATCACTAGATTATCATGTTGTTTCAACCTTTTGTGTCCCCACCACAATTTTTTAGGAAAATATGTGGCTTGATAGTTTATTTCCCCTAAAACCAAGACCTAAACATAGCTTCCCATTTATGACTACTGAATTTATTATTAGGGTTTTTAGAGGTTATTAAAAATTTATTTTTTCCATTTCATGCCTTGTTTTCTCTTTATATGCATCCACTTGGCCTCTAATATAGGATTTTAGATCATGTTCTCACTAACTTCCTATCACATTTCTCATTATTGTGTTGTTACTCTAGCCCATTTTGGATTGTTACATTGACTATATACTCATTAATATGCATATGATCACTCATTTTGTTACTCTTCCAGGACACTAGTGGTGCTACTCATCCAATCTACACTCAACATTCATCTTGTGCTTGATTTCCCTCTCTCTTTGGCTTGTTCTAAGCACTAAAATGGAAAGGGCTACTTTTCAAAACAATGTGTCACTTACTTTAACTTGTTGATTCTTAGTCATTTCCTCATCATCTATATACGATTGGATTCAAGTTGATATATTTATCACATCATTAGGATTTTGATCTAAGGACACCTTGATTGCAAGGTAATTTTTTAAAAGTTTTATATACTACTAGTTTTTTTTATTTACATGCTCAAGGATATATTTTGTTTAAAATTTTTCAAGATTTCTTTCTAAAATAACATGCTTTACTTTTTAGTGACACTTACTTTCTCAATCATCACTCTTTACTTTTCAAATTGCACAATTTGAATTTTGAAACTACAAGCTTTACTTTTTAAATTGTACTTTCTTTCCTAAAACATCATGAATTTTTCTTATAAATTAAACTTTCATTTCAACACCTTTCCTTTGGTGATTATTTATATAATAGTATATATTTTCCTTTTTTTACACTATTATGTTATCATAATTTTAAATTAATTGGGATATTAACTCTAATTAAGATAAAAATAATTGAAGGGTAGCAAATGTTGTAAATGACTTGTAACTAACAGAATGAAAGTAAACTACTAAAATGGACAAATCTTGAATGAATGAAAGAAGTTAACTATGAAAATCATAAAGTAGATTTAGTTGATTACTACCTATTAGGTTGATTATGTGCCACTGAAATACAACTAGAAATAATTACTCAATGGTAATTATGTGCATGAAATTGAAATAGTAATTAGTAATGTTTTAGGTCAAAATCAACTAGAAATATTCATGATCAGTTATTTCTATTGACCCCTATGGGTTGATCTTGACTTACAGAGAGAAATAATAAATTGTCAGTACACTCACATGCTTTTACTTTAAATACTAGCGCTTGTGATAACTGAAAACCTAAAAAAATAAAGTAGGGGTGGGGGGATGGGGGATGAGGTTGTAATGGGGTATGTTTAATCCAATCACCCCCATGATTATTTACCATTACCTACATATCCAATACTCTAAGGAGGTAAGTCAAACCCATGTAGCTCTCCCACCCAGAGTGCGCAGTCTGATAGTGTTCCTTTGATATATGTATGCATATACATATAGCTTGAATACTTGATAAATATTTACTTAACTTAGATATAATAGGCTCATGACTTGGATAAGGGTTGATTCAAGTGAATATAATAAAATTTAGAAATAATAATGAAACTTTATTTAACATGTAATAGTATAAGTGTGTCTGGATAGTGAAAATGCCGAGTGAGTAGAATAAGTGGCTTAGACGTGATTTTATAAAAATACAAATGGATGGAACCTCAAGATATCTATCCTAAAAATATGACCCAGCTTATAAGGGAGAGTTTAATTTCTAAAAAGATCTGTTACTGGGCAAAAGGTAGGATTGACTTGTAAATTTTAGGATTGAGTACTAATCCCAATATGTGGATGTCCATTCTAACTTGGGAAGGGTGAGATTTGATCTTAATAATTTAAATTCTCATACTGATGATTAGGTATGTTTTCAATAATTTAGAACATTTTTTAGGTTTAAAACATCAACTTAGAATGGATGGGCCTGTATAAATACTTAGGATAAAGTGAGATTGTAAAATAAGACTAATTTAAATGTTCAAGTCAATTAAGGTAAATGTGGGCCAAAACTAAAATTATCAAGTATTCATGACCAAATTTGAGTATCTATATTTCCCTCCAATTTTATCTATAAATAAAATCACTAGATTAAAAGGAAAGATATAACTAAGTTTGTACGTCATACTTTGTCTTTGGGAAGAAGCTCCGATCATGCAAGGTGTTCCATAGTGAATCATATATTGATGTAAAAGTAATTAATGTACATATTTGAAAATAAAAATTGAAATGTAACTTAAATTTTAAAATATTTTAAATAACAAGGAAAGAGTGCACATGTATGTGTGAAACTGATGTTTCTCTTATAATGTTTCTTGAAGATGATGTTTCCTTAAAGCATTAGGGAATTGGATTGGAGGGATTGGTTATTTCGATGAACCATTTTGAATTGAGGTTGATAAAGATCCAATTTTAAGTGAATAAGTTTATAAAATATAATCCATTGAGGGACATATAAACCTCAATTTATGTTATTGGTATTTGTAACCCCAAGATGAAAATGGGTTGGAATCCATAATGGATTCACAAACTATAATGTTTGAGGGAATTGAACTCTAATATGCATTATGCACCTTAATTAAATCAACCATTGTAGATGGCATATAGATTATTTTGTCACATTTTTCCTTAGTTAATGTATGCATGATCAAAATATAATGAATAACATCCATGCCCCTAAAATGTCTATGAATAATTAGTAATAAAAGTATGACATGAATCTATATCATGTCCCATGAATTTGAAATATAGTATAATGTACATGAATCTATTTTAGGACTCCATGTAATAAATGTAAAATCTATAATTATATGTAAATGTAAGCTTTTTTATTTTGATTTAAGCTTGTGTACATATACCCATGCATATGCACCCAAATCGTATGAATGTATAGTTTGTAATTGCAATGTGAATGCATGTGCATGGTATATTTCCACATAATATATACCAATAACTATATATTAAACCATTATAAATTCTTTGAAACTATGCTCTATACCTAAAACTAATTTTTTGCTTATATAAGATTATCTCTATATTAAAATCCCATGAAAATTCCCCCTTTTGAGGTGAGGGATGGGTCATGAAAGTCAATCATATCTAAATACAAGTTAATTGTATCATGTGTATCATGATATAATAATTGAATATTGTAGAATATGTGAAAAGGTATGTTATCTTAGTAATATATGTATCATTCAAATCATTTATGTAACATATAAGGCAAGGCCTAAAGTTTTGAATATAGATAAATGTCTGAGTTAATCTCATAGTATTAGTTTTAATAGAAGAATTGTAAGCAATAGTGAGTTCATGATATGGAACATGACACTCATCAAGCTCAATGTGTTCAAAAATCACACAAACACAAGAAGTGAAATGTTAAAAAATAAGGACAAGGGTTGCATACAAAGGATATGTTCAAATGTCGCATAAGGAAATATTACACACACAAGGTCAAGGGCCACAAGAAATGCGCATGTTCAGATGTTACATAAGAAAATAATAATATCATATATATGATCAAGTAATTTTCACACAAGGTCTAAGGGCCACACACAAGAATCAAGCAATAATAAGATTATTATGCAAAAAAAAAAACATTGAAGGAGTATAGAACTAAAAATATAGTCTACACCATGCATATCTAATGTGATAATTTTCTTAAAAATAACATATCCATGTATACAATGTAAGATATCGATGTTAACATGATATTTGTAAAGATTATATAACATAACATAGCATAGGGGTTATAAAATGGTAACACTTGTAAATAATGTACCCTTTGGATAAGATGCCCCAAGCATGGTATGGTCATTGGGTAGATGAAAATCCAATATCTAAGTCTATGGAAATTTTGTATGTCCTGCATAACACTCATAAATCCCAGTCAAATGCATGTGCAATAGAAAACATTATGCTATATACCAATAATGAGATAAATAACATATGATAATGATGTAAAATAGATGTCTAATCATGCTCAGATCCTAATTTTAGTTTTTTTTAAATATTTTTTAATGTTTTTGTATTTTTGAAATACATGATTTTTTGAATTTTTTTAAATTTTGAAACAAGAACAATAGAAACTAGGAAATAAAACACAGGTTAAAAATTATAAAAATGGAAGGAATCTGTTGATCCCTAAATATGTATCAGAAGTGCCCAGAGTGTTTAAGAACACTTCCCATTTTATAATTCTAAGAATTTAGTGCATGAGTTGTAGGTTGTTATAATCCTATTATCTGTTGATGGTATAGAAGCAAAGTAAGTGGATTGTTTCACAATATTTATAATGTTTGGTGGTTGGGAGCCACCGTGGCCAACTAGTTAATCTATGAAAATTATGAAGTAATTTATGCTAATAATGGTGAATTATGATCAATAACTAATATAATATGGATACTTATAATAAAAATTAAGCTAGAGTGATCTGGTTAAAAAGGAACAAAAGGAAGGGTAGGGCAAAGAATAAATGTTGCTAATCTTCATTTCAAGTATCATGATAAAGTTCAAATATCATCTAGGCATGTACTTAACCATTGTATGCCATGAAGTAGCATAATCTCAAATCATATCACGCAGCAGGCAAATATATAAGGAATGTGGGAAATAATGCAAATAATAACCAAGTTCACTTTAAAGATTTACCCTTGCAAGCAAACTTCATTAGCCCAAATACAAGAAGAGTAAGAAAATGAAATGAACCTAAGATATTTCAATCAACCTAGCATTGGAATAAGTTACCAACTCTATAATTAAAGGTGCATACCAAGAATTCATAAAAACCATTAAAATCTAGAAATCAGAACAAACAAGTGAGAGAGAAGCCATGATAATAAAAGACATAAGCAAATTTGGACAAACTTTGCATAATTCCTTGCTCATATTAATTACTCAAAATTTACAATTAGTTTTGGCTCAAAAATTCCTCCTTTTTACCATTGACAATACTCCTTTTATAGAATGTAAGGAAGTATGTCGAGCAGTCATATCCAATTACAAAAGTACAAGTGTTAGGATAGATATCCCTTCTACAACGGTTTTAGAATACACTCGACTCTATCTAATGGAGTAACCTATAAGTAATGTGTTTTATAAGCTACACATGCCTTTACAAAAATGAATATTTCATTTTCAAACTATACAATGTTAAGTTACCAAAAGAATATTTATAAGTTAGCTAATTTGACTTTGAGAACCCTCTATTGCAGTTTTGTTTCTCCATTAGGATCTTCATTATGTAATGTTCTTCCTTAATTATCTTGAGGTTAACAATTGGTTTCATGAAGAGCTCTTTCATTTGATCTACCAAGATCTTGCAATATTTATCCACCCTATCTAATGCCTCCCTAATGCTTCTAACTTCACTGATTGTTTCCTTTGTAGTTAGAATCATACCCATGATCCTATCATTGTCAGTAGAAATATTTCTTATGTGTCAGTGCCTTACCCTTTTCATAAATTAGGAAGCTCTTTACTTGAACTCATCATCTGTAATTAGACTAGCTAGACTGAGTGTAGTAGGGTCTCTGAATAAGTTGTCCAATACATGTACTATTCTATCTTCAAGTTACTTGAGGCCATTAGAGAGGTCCCCCATTTCCCAGGACCATTCATTCACATCCTTGATCTTGTCACTGATATAACCATAACCATGTTTAGGTGAGTTATGCTTACTATTTTGAAACTAGGGATTTGGTCACTTGTGAGTACATTGATCATTTGAGGTCAAGTACAATTTGACATCTTCCTTGGAGACACTATTTCAAGTTGGCATTACTGTAAATTCTATTAAATTACTCACTAGTGGACTCTGGATCAAATTATCTTCACACAAGTGACAATTCAGTTCCCCTAAGCTCAATTTCAATGCTAAAAGGAATGAATTAGGGTATTCATACATTCTTTTAGGGTTTCTCATGCTTGTTGAGTATTTTTTGAAGGTTTATATAGTTATCTAATGTTGGTAACTATTTTAATTTTTGTGAGCTTCGATCCCAATTGGACTGCATGCTTATACCTTTACATTTCTTAGGTCTATAAAATCCCTTGAATTACCTAGTCTAGCTAATGTGGTTCCACTGTGACATCCATATGGCATTTTTATGGAATTTTTTGCATTCATATTTAAAAAGTGACCATGGCCTTTTGAAAATTCCCACTTGATTTTGCATCATTAGATCTTCCTTGCATAGATCAATGCAGATCATTGATCTTTATTTGAGAACTCAAATGTTATTATTTGTAGGCTATGCTCCCCATAGTTGTGACACTTGTCACTTATTCATTTGATCTAAGATTTGTTGAAATTTCAAGGTTTATCTTGCACCATTGATCTTATTTGCATGGAGCAATCATGCTATGTCAATCTTGATCTTCTTGATTATGCCTCCTACTCTACGAACCATTGATTGGAATGTATATGCTCATATGTGCACGATTAATCTTTAAAATATGCTTGAGCTTTAATTTTTGTCTTTTAGCTATGCCACATGTCATCCTCATGTTTATATTGACTTTTTAACATTCATCATGCACCGTTTGATCATCTTCATCTGAGTAAACACACATTGTTGGATCTTGATCTATGAGGTCAAACATCATTAGTTGTTGAGTCTTATTTGGTTGAGAGTATGACACTTATCACTTTCTTGATTATCATTGGGATCCATTGAAGTTTTGACTCACTATGCTCTATTGATCAGATTATGTACATTGCATCACATACCATTGATTGATAGGAATGTGCTTGAGCTTTAGCTTAGGTTCAGGGTCTTTGTCTTTAATCTCACACCATTGGATTATGGTCATTTGAGCAAATGTAAACCGTTGATCCTTTAAATAAAAACAATGTTTAAGTTAGTGCTTGGGGAACATAAAACTTAAGCTAAAGTTTTAGACTGATGTTTCTAGTTATATTAATAAATATGAATAAAATTTTAGGCTAAAGTCTTAAGCTAAGTTAGAAACATAATAAAGAGGACCCCATACATAATAACAAGACATAGCATAAAGTCTTAGGACAAGGATTTTTAGGCTAAGTATATAGACATAAAAAAAGGTCCTAGTGGTTAGTTAGACCATATGGAAATAAAAGGGACCAAGGGGGCTCGAGAAAATAAAGAGACCAAGCATAAAAAATTTTAGACTAAGGTTTGGTCATTATTAATAAACATGACTAAACCTTAGGATAAAAATAGAACTAAGTTCATGGTATAATAAATCATTCCCATGTAAATTGTTCTTGTCAAATCTGAATTTGATTCAAAAGGGACCTGAGTTAAAATATTAGACTAGGGTTTTAAAAATAGATTTAATTGATCTTTGATAGATGAAAGGCTAGAAAAAGGTCAATTTAACATTGAAGCACAAAACCCTAAGCATGTTTATTCCCAAATGAGATTCCATTGAACCTATAATACAAAAACACAATCAATAATCATTATAAATATTAGAAGGGGTAAAACCATGATCATTTGAAAACTTGTCAGTTAATGCAAATGAGGACCAAGTGTGGATGATCTTTAAATAAAGAATACATGTAAACATGATAGTGACACTTTGATCAAGTGAATTTTCAAATTTAAGGTACAAATTTGCATAATTTGACATAAGGGTCCCTATTTTTTGGAAATGGGGGTATGTTGACCTCAATAAATAGCAACTTCTAGGGGAAACATAACAATATGTTATAATTCAGAGACTCTAGTTTAGACTAATGATTAGGTTATTCATTCCACTTGATCAGCCACCATTATTCAAGTCATTTCATTGTTAAAACAAGTCTTGCACATGAATAATTGGGTTCAAACATTAAAAACTAGCCATGTTGTGTGTGTGCTATGATTCCACTTACTATTTGCCATGCTATTTAAAGAGCAACTTCCAGATTTCTTGACTTTAACCATTAACACTAACTTATAGCATGTTTGGATATTCATTAAGAACCATGACTTACTTAGGGAAGGGTTGGGCATTACTTTTCTACCAACCAAACATCTATAACCCTAATAAATATGCCTTTGGATCCACTCAAGGCCTTGCTCCACTACCATCTAGGCATCCATAACCCTAATGGAGATTACCAGAATCACCTCTGATTAGAAAAATCTTTGAATTTTGTAATAAGTTGTTATTTTTGTATTTTTTAGATCATTTTTAGCTTTCTATCAAAGGTTTGGAACCAATTTAGCTAGGTTTAGGGATTTGGTTAAGTGTTTGATCTTCAAAAAATCATCCTTAGTTCTAAAATTTATCCTAGGCAATAATGTTTATTAAGTGCAAGCATGACTATGTTCCAATAATTCAAGCCTTAACCCTACATGTATAACCCTTATCAAAATCAAGTTTAGATCAAAACAAGGATTAAAATTTTAAGGAACAATTAGCATATCCATTAGTATTTACCAGTCTTCCCAAAATTAAAACATCAAGCTACATTTCTGACCCATGGTCAACTATTGTCTAAAGTTCATACCCACATTCCTAAACTATGGAGTTTCTTCAGCAACTAGATAAAACTTAAGCTAGGGACTATCTTGAAAAGACTTATTAAAATTAAGGAACAAAGTAAGAGAAAGTAAATAAATATGTACAAGTATTGTATACAAACAAGGGATAGGAATGAAAGAACAAGAAAGAAATTAATCTAAACCCCTACACTAACTCCATAAATAACCTACCTCCAAGATGAAATGGAAAGTTATTTAGTCTACTATAGAACATTGAAACATGATTTTTTCCATTAAATGGACTCTGCTTGTGGATAGGAGAACTTGTATGCTTGTGTCTTCTATATGATGTAGCTTGGTTTCCCACCTCCATTCTCAAGTACATGGATTGAAGATATGGATACAAAACCCACTCATATTCTTCCTAAATTCTTCTATCTTACATAAAGAGTGTTAATTCTGATTCATCTATAAACTGATAATGGCTTATGTCATCTTCACTCATTAATGGAAGCTCAACTAGCATTCTTAGACTGATGTCTTTATTAAGTTCTTTAGGTGGAAATTGACTATCAATCTTTGCAAAAAATCTTTCTAAATCATCCCAAGAGGCCTCTTCATCCTAATCAACAAAGTGAAACTCATCTAGAATATTACCATTAGAAATGGGTTTATCCCATGTTCCTAACCTTTTGATGGAGTCATATGAAAATTCCTAATCTATTTCACTTGCTTCATCTTCATCTTCTATGTAGAATGGTGTCTCTTCTATCCAATTGAGTCCCACATCATCTTGTTTTGGGATCTCTAGAATATCATTACCTTCTTAGAATACCTCAATTTCTTTCAAAAAATACTAGATAAATGTTTTTACTAGTCAACTTCTTTATGGGTATCCTCAATTTTAGTAATGTCCTCATATGAATTGTCCTCATAACTATCTTCTAAAAAGAGATTAGCTTGTATTTGATCTTGTTTATGGGGGTGCTCATCTTGAATGGTTATTCCTTGTTCTAAATCATATTCATGTTCACTTTCTTCTTTGAATGAAAAATCAAAAGCATGTTCCATGAAGGATCTAGATGTCCTTGCAAAGCCAGATGTCTCTATAACATTGTCTTGATTAAACATAGGCTCAAATGCATCCTTTTCATTTTGATATGCTTCTAAGACATTAAAATTATTAGCTAGATCTATATCACAAAGATTCATTTTGTGTACATTCTCAGATGACCCATTACCACTATTATCATGAAACTTATTTGAAGGTCCATTAAACCTATTAGAATCTTCCCTTATATCCTACTTATTTTTGTAATTAAGGAAAGTCAATGCTCAGTTTTTGAACCATTTTTAATATTAAGCCATTTTAGTTTTTTGGTGCCTCAGGGTTATAAACTAGGGTATTACTACTAGCTATGGGCACTAGGTTTCTATGATTTTGTGGATGAAGTCCACTAGAAGTGCCATTTAGGAACCCTAAGTTTTAGCCATGATATGGATGAATCAAGGGCAATTGGTTCAAGATTGATGTCTAATTTAAGGAAAACACACTCTGATTGGAATGAGGAATGATATTTAGTGCTGGGAAATTAGGATTGACATTTGGGATAACATATACAAGCTAACCTTGAGGCTTTACTTAATCATTGATTATTATAACTTTAACATAAGCCAATGTTAAGGTGTTTATGACTCCAATAAACCTTTTAAGAAACATAAAAGTCAAGAGATCCAAAGCATCCTTGTAAATCTATAAGGATAAAGCCTCATCAGGTCTATAAGGGGATATGGTTCTACTAAACATCTTTTAGAATATAGTGTTAAAAGCTCTAATGGTCTCATTAGAATTTCTCTTAACAGTGATGAATTGTTGATATATAATGCATGGACTAATGATTTTACCAAATTTATCAATAACGATTATATTAAAATCATCCTAGCTAGCTATGTAATTCTCTGGAAGGTTAAGGAACCATTCATATGCAATATCTTTGAAGGTAAATAGAAACAATCTAGATGCTACATCTTCATGAACAACATTTAAGAGTCTTAAAGTAGCCTTAAAGCTTTTAAAATGTTCTTCAACTATGACAACACCATCAAGACTAAAATAAGGTAAATACCTTTCAAGATTTGTTGGAATATCATGTACTATACCTAGCATGTTTATTGAAGAACCACCTAGCCAAGCCATACCTTGAACACATGAGCACTTTGAATTGGTGAAGTAGGTTTGGACCTTGAGAATTTTCGCTCACCTCATTCGACCTAGATTTATATGAATTTATAGAGGGAGAGGAGGTACTCTTGTGTTTGATCCTTGGTAATTCTAGTTTTTATACTTTGAAACCTATTTAAAATATGATACATCAAACTGATCTTTGCAAAGAACAATGATTAAGTTTGCACATTAAGCCAATTTTGCACAAATACATGTAAATAAAAAATATATTTAACTAAATAAGCTCAAAGATACATCTAAACTGATGAATGAGAGGGATATTTAAACCTCTCAACTTGAATAAACCTAGATATGTGAATAATTAGTCAATCTTTGAACAAAATTTCTATTACTAACCTTAAATGTGGGAAATACACAAAGCTTAAACTACCTTTGCATAAATATCCATGGATATTCAAGAATATCGATCTTTGGCTAAAGGGATCCCAAAGACTAGTTTGAAACCATAAAGATCAATGATCTTTACACACTTATACTCAAAGGAACAAAAATATGCAAAGAATGTATTGATCTTTGATCAGAATACACTAAATTTAGCAAAGATTCTACAAATTCACAAAGATATAACTAAACACCCTCCTTCTATCACCAATGAAGCTCTTCTTGTTGATGTTAATATGTATCAAATGTGCCTAGAGTGTTCAAGAACACTTCTCATTTTATAATTCTAAGAATTCAATACATGAGTTATAGGTTATGATAATCCTATTATCTACTGATGGAATAGAGGCAAAGCAAGTGGATTGTTTCACAATATTTATAATGTTTGGCAGTTGGGAGCCACTGTGGCCAAATTGTTAATCTATGAAAAATATGAAGTACTCTATGCTAAGAATGATCAAGAACTAATCTAAATACTAATATAATATGGATATTTACAATGAAAATTAAGCTAGAGTGATCTTGTTAAAAAAGATAAAAAAGAAGGGTAGGGCAGAGAATAAATGTTGTTGATCTTCATTCTAAACATCATGACAAAGTTCAAATATCATCTAGGCATGCACTTAACCAATGTATGACATGAAGTAGTGTAAGCTAAAATATTATCACACATCAAGAAAAAATCTAAGGAATGTGGGAAATAATGTAAATAGGAACCAAGTTCACTTTAAAGATTTACCCCTTCAAGCAAATAACATTAGCCAAAATGCAAGAAGAGTAAGAAAATGAAATGAACCTAAAAGCTTTTAGTCAACCTAGCATTGGTATAAGTTAATAACTCTAAAATTAAAGGAGCATACCAAGAATTCATAAGAACCATTCAAATCTAGAAATCAAAACAAACAAGTGAGAGATAAGCCATGATAACAAAAGACATAAGCAATTTGGACAAACTTTGTAGAAATCCTTGCTTATATTGATTGCTCAAAAGTTACAATTGGTTTTAGCTCAAAAAATCCCCCTTTTTACCATTGACAATACTCCTTTGTAAAATGTAAGGAAGTATGTTGGTTAGTCATATCCAATTACAAAAGTACAAGTTTTAGGACAATTGTCCCTTCTACAAAGGTTCTAGAATACACTAGACTCTGCCTAATGGATTGACCTATAGGCAATGTGTTTTATAAATTGCACATGCCTTTACAAAAAAGAATATTCCATTTTCAAAATATACAATTTTAAGTTACCAAATTAATATTTCTAAGTCAACTAATTTGAATTTGAGGACCCTCTATTATAGTTTTATTTCTCTAACAGGATCTTCATTCTATAATGTTACTCCTTAATTAGCTCAAGGTTGACAATTGGTTTCATGAAGAGTTCCTTCATTTGATCTGACAAGCTCCTGTGATCTTTATCCACCCTATCTAATGCCTCCCTAATGATTCTAACTTCACTTATTATTTCCTTTGTAGTTAGAATCATACCTATGATCTTATCATTGTTAGCAAAAATCTTGCCTATGCTTTGGTGCCTTACCCCTTTCATAAATTGGGAAGCTATTTGTTTGAACTCATCATCTATAATTACACCTAATAGATCGAGTGTAGTAGGGTCCCTTACTAATCTATCCAATACATGCAATATTCTATCTTCAATTTTCTTGAGGTCATTAGAGAGGTCCCCCATTTCCCAAGATTATTTACTCACATCCTTGATCTTGTCTACTAATATAGTCATAGCCATGTTTAGGTGAGTTATGCTTACTATTTTTAAACCAAGGATTTGGTCATCTATTAGGACAATAATCATCCAAGTTCAAGTAAAATTCAACATCTTCCTTGGAGACACTATTCTAAGCTATCATTGTTGTAAATTCTATTAAATTTATCACTAGTGGACTCTGGATCGAATTATCTTCGCACAAGCGACAATTTAGTTCCCCTCGACATAATTATAATGGTAACAACAATAAATTAAGGTATTCATACATTATTTTAGGGTTTTTCATGATTGTTAGGGATTTTATAAAGGTTTGCATAGTGCTCTAATGGTGGTAGCTATTTGAATTTATACGAGATTTGATCCCAATTGGATTATATGCTTATACCTTTGCATTTCTTGAGTCTAAAAAATCCCTTGAACTGATTAGTCTAGCTAATGTGGCTCTGCCATGACATCCATGTGGCATTTTCATGGCATTTTGCTTATTCATAGTTAAAAATTGACCGTGGCCTTTTGAAAATTCTCACTTGAATTTGCACCATTGGATAATCCTTGCATAGATCAATATAGACCATTGATCTTGATCTGAGAAATTGAATGCTATTGGCTATAGGCTAAGCTCCCCAAATTTGTGACACTTGTCACTTATTCATTTGTTTTGAGCTTCATTTAAATGTCAATGTTGATCTCACACTATTGATCTCATTTACACAGAGCAATTGTGCTTCATCAATCTTGATCTGCTTGATTATGCCTCCTGCTTTATGGACCATTGATCAAAATGTTTATGCTCATATATGTACCATCGATCTTTGAAAGATGCTTAAGATTTAATTTATGGCCCATAACTATGCCACATGTCATCTACACATTCATCTTAAATTTTCAACATTCATCATGCACCATCTGATCATCCTCATCTCAACAAACACACTTCATTGGATCTTGATCTATGAGGTCAAACGCCATTGGTTGTTCAATGTTCTTTGGTTGAGAGTGTGACACTTGTCACTTTCTCATTTGTCCTGGGTCTTCATTCAAGTTTTCAATCACTACACATTAATGATTTTATTGTGTACACTACATCTTGTACCATCGATTAACGAGAACATGCTTAAGCTTTAGCTTAGGGTCAGGGTGTTTGTCTTTAATCTTGCATCATTGGATCATGATCATTTGAGCAAACATGGACCATTGATCCTATGAATAAAAATGATGTTTAAGTCGATGCTCAAGGAACATGAAACTTAAGCTAAAGTCTTAGATTAATGTTTTTAGTCATATTAATAAATGAATAAAGATTTAGGCTAAAGTATTAAGCTAAGTTAAAAACATAATAAAAAGGACCCCACACATAATAACAAAATATGGCATAAATTCTTAGGACAAGGCTTTTTAGGCTAAGTCTATAGACATAACAAAAGGTCTTGGTGGTTAGTTAAACGATATGGAAATAAAAGGGACCAAGGGGGCTCGAGAAAATAAAGAGACCAAGCATAAAAAAATTTAGACTAAGGTTTGGTCATGTTAATAAACACGACTAAACCCTAAGATAAAAATAAAACTAAGTCCATGGCATAATAAATCATTCTCGTGCAAATTGTTCTCGCCAAATCTGAATTTAATTCAAAAGGGACCTAAGTTAAAATATTAGAATAGGGTTTTTAAAATAGATTTAATTGATCTCTAACAGATGAAAGGCTAGAAAAAGGTCAATTTAACATTGAAGCATAAAAACCTAAGAATGTTCATTCCCAAATGAGATTTCATTGAACCTATAATACATAAACATAGTCAATAATCATTAACAACATTAGAAGGGGTAAAACCATGATCATTTTAAAACATGTCAATTAATGCAAATGAGGACCATGTGTGGATGATCTTTAAATAAAGAATATGTGCAAACATGCTAGTGACACTCTGATCAAGTGAATTTTCAATTTTAAGGTACAAATCTGCATAATTTGACACAAGGGTCCCCTTTTTGGAAATGGGGGTATGTTGAACTCAATATAATATTAACAATATACAACATGTTTCAAGGTAAAGTATGCACTAAATATGATGACATGGCCATGTATGATAAAGAATCTCCCACTATACATGTGAATTTTAGTTGAAAGACATGTGGGAGATAAAATAGGGATGTTAAGTCATGATTATACATCATCATCTTATCAAATGTACACTTGTCAAGCTATGTAATGTGCATGTATGAGAAATGTAGGACACAAAAGAAATATTTTACATAAAATAATATTCTCATGTAAATTAAAACTGAGTATAGTATCAAAAAAATTATGTATTAAGGTTTTGTTTGCTAAGTTTACAATTTGACTATGTAAAATCTCATGTTAGTATCATCAAATTTAGGATAATAGTGATAGTTAATCTTGATTGGTTCTAATCGATATTTTATATGTTGGAAAATATAGTATGCTATGTTTAGATTATGAAAAGATCATGCTAAATGGTAAAAGGTGGCAGTATCAGATTATTATTTTAGATTGCTTAAATAGATCAAATGAAAAATAAAATCCAAGAGGCCAAAAAGACACAAAGATTCAAAGGATATAATATTGATCAAATCGATTACATGTGTAAAAGGTGGAATAATAACATGATGAAGCAATCAAAAAGCTATGTATAATAATTTTTTGTTTTTTTATTAACTGAATGATTTTGAATTTTTGAAATTTAAAATGTACTAACCAATGATCCCCTCAAGAGGAGAGCCACCATAAGGATCTATAATAAACTATGCATGGGTCACTCTTTATGGACGGAAATTTTTATATGTGGATGACTCAAATTATAAAATGCATAAATTGTTGTAATGTAACTATCTATATCACTATTCATGTAATCTCGTGTGAGATGAGTAGCTCTAGAGGACCTATGATGGTTTGAAATCTGATGAGGAGTAATAAAGGTTATTCCAAATGTTATGTTTTTTATGGAAAATGTTGATTTTTTTGTATCACCAATTTATAATATGTTGTATGTGATGGTGATTTTTTTGATCTTAACACCTTTTTATAATGTGATGTTTATTTATGCATTGGTTGATTTTGAGACTTTTGCACTTTTTTATGAATTGGTTTTATATAAATACTTTGCATAGGTGCAAAAATTGTAAATGTGCTTTGTTCTTGAATAAATGTACGAATGCACTAAAGTGTTGGATGGAGAGGAGGAGGTACCATATATTTTATTGGGTAATCATATTTAATTCTTGAAATTGTGACCACTTGGTTATAATGAATGTAATTTAAGCATTTATATACCATTTAAGGTACACCACAAAGATTTTATGACCAAGGGCATACTAATATCATGTCAAAACCTCAATTTTATGGTAGAAATAGAAATGGAGTGTATAATATAGTAGGACACACCTGAAGAGGTAACACAATGTGTCCCAAATTATTTTTTAATTTTTCATTGAATGTTTTTACACTTTTAGATGTTTATTTTATGTCATGTTGTGTGTAACACAAT
The DNA here is from genome assembly GCA_037957365.1 of Torreya grandis. Classification (NCBI taxonomy): domain Eukaryota; kingdom Viridiplantae; phylum Streptophyta; class Pinopsida; order Cupressales; family Taxaceae; genus Torreya; species Torreya grandis. The sequence continues at coordinate 4,497,602 of JARHVA010000225.1, read as the reverse complement.
GAATGGAGTAATGTCATTGTACATGCATACTCACTTTATCCATTACCAACTAATACATTGTGAATGGGTTTTTTATCAATGTATATTTTTATACACAAGGCATGGAAATCAGAATCATCATCCACCATATCACTATCATCAAATGTGATGATAGTACATGGTTGGAATATATGAAAAAAATACCAATAATTTCATGTAACGGATAATCACATGCCTCATGAGTTAATTGTGCATTATAGATATGATTCACTACTGGATTATTCTTTTTATTTCATTTTTTGGAATGGCTCACTTAGAATCTTCAACTTAACATTTTCATTCTATTAGGGCTTAGTTTTCTTTGTAGAAGTACTTAGCTCAATGACATTGTTATCAATAAAATCTTGAATATGGTGTTTGAGCTTGAAACGTTTATTGGTAGAATGTCCATTGCATATATGGTAATCATAGTATGCATTATTATCAAATTATTTAATTTGAGGTCTACTTGTGTCAACATTTAGTGGTAGAGATAGAGTAATGAGACTACATTCAAATAACTTTTGTATCAATTTACGTAGTAGTTTTGGTAATCTAGAGAATTTTCTTATTGGTTGATATGATAAAACCAAATTGTTTTAAGGATGAGATTTAGTATTGACTATGATATTTGCATCATTTTTAGTATATGTTAGCTTAAATTTTTAATATGGTTTGATTTAAAACTTTGTTATGAAATTTGAATTAGATGTAGGTGCATATTTAAGCTTGTTCAAAGCAATAAGTTTGACTTTTCTTTCTCTTATTATATGACAATGTTCCTTGGATGATTTTAATTTATTGAAAATGATTGAATCATGCAAAGATGGTAGTAAACTTTATTTAAATATATATTTTTTAATTTTCTATCTACAAAGGTGTTAGATATTTTTTCAAGCATGGTCTTTTAATGAAGTACATAGTCATTGATAGGCTCATTAGTTCCTTGCTTAAGTTTAAAAAATTATACATAAGAGAGATTTTATTCAATGTTAATATAAAAATGCTTGATAAATTCATCTATAATGAGTTGAATGCTTTGACTGATTGGATAATAAAATCATAAAACCAACACAATCATAATATTTTAGTCTTATAGGAAACAACTTAGTTATTAACTTGTCATTAAAATCATAATCCAGACATGTTACATGAATATATTTAAGGTGTTGTTCTAGATCTCATTTACCTTCATATAATGAAAGTTTAGGAGATACAAATATTTTATGTAAAGGATATGATGCAATATTAGGTGATAACGGATTTTGAATCAAGGCTTATGAATCCATTGATTGACTATAGTTGGGTATACCTTGCTTTAATTACAACACCTTAGTCTACAAAGCTGAAATAGTTTGCACAAGGGATTGTGTAGTAGGCAAGGGAGGTGATGTAGTATGCATAGCCATCAAGGATTTTGTATGAGCCATTTTGCTAGACATGGTAATAAATATGTTGGAATCCATATGTTTACCCCAAATATAAAAGTGCAAATTTAATGATAGTGTCAATATTATAGGAAGCAATACATGTGATAGGGTCAATATTACCAACAGATCATTTTGATCTCGAGATGTGCTAGCATGATCATGTTTGTTTTGTTCTTGTCAATCTATAAATACTAAAGAGTAAATTTAATTTGGGTGGGCATCAAGATATTCACTTAATTTATTTTCATCAATAGGATCAAATATATTTATTTTATTTATTATATTCATAACCTTTGTTAGTCTTTATGGTTATAATAAGCCCATCAAGAGGGTGTGTGATAACTGGTAAAAACTTGCATTGGATGTTTCAACCTTACGAAGTATATAAGGATTTAAATTTTTCATCAGTTGTTTTAGCCTTATTATATTTGATTAATTTTATTACATTATTTTTAATGATGTTCCTTATCAGGGGAAGACAATATGTAAGAAAATTAAGAAATATTGAAGCAAAAAATACATAATGTTCTCATCCATTATATCCATATATTCTTTACAAATTGAGAAACAAACAACAAAAAGATAAAATTATAATCAATGTGTGAATAAAATGTATGGGTTCACCAATATTTTTTATCATAATTTTGAATTAATTATGATATTAAATCTAATTAAGATAACATGAATCTAAGGGTAAAAAATGTTGTAGATACTCTAGTAGAATAAAAGTAAAGTACTAAAATGGACAAAGTTTGAATAAATGAAATAAGATAAATATAATAAAGCACAAAGAATATTTAACTAATTATTTCATATTAGGTTGACTGCATATGACTAAAAGACAACTGGAAATGGTCACTCATACTTGATTATGTGCATGCAATTGAAGTCGTAACCAACATTATTCTAGGTCTTAATCAACTAGAAACAGTCAAGATTTACTATCATAATTGACCCCTTTGGGTTGATCTTGACCTACATAATAAAATAGGAAAATGATGGTATAGGTGCAGACATCCAATTCCTATCACTGTCATGTTAAGATTGTATATCTAAATGAATGTCTGTAATAAAGCATAAACTCAACCAAAATCACCAAAATGTTATAATTTGGTATCACATGTCACGTACATGTGCCAATTCATGTCCATGTATCCATGATTGGGGAAATACATTTTTATGTAATTTTTATCTTCTCTTAATTCACTTCGAGTCAAATTATGACCAAGCAAAATGATGTTGTATACAACTAAAATCCTCTAATTTGGCCACGCACATCATGTGCATATGCCAATTCATGTCTATACTACCCTAACTGGGGTATTACCCTATAAACAATTAACACCTTCCTCTAATTTAATTCCAATCAAATTATGACTAAATAAATTGACATTTTTGACCAATTTGATTAAACAAGAGACCAATTTCCAAGTTTCAAAAAGCTAAATAAAATCATTAAAGCAAAGTAATTAGATTAAGAGCTTAAGTGAGAAATCCATGGAAAGTTACTAAATATATATTATTGGAATTTCATAATTCAAAATATCTAGGCCATGATGTCACCTATGACATCATCATATGGGTATCATCTATAAGACATTAATGGAGATAAATATCAAGATTAAGGCTATCTATGCCTTATTAATGCTCCATACTTCCAAATATTGATGACCATATTTATTGCTTATCCCTCCAAAATTGAATGGATTTGTGACCATTCATCTTGATCTTGAGATGGACAGCCATAAATCAATTTGATCATTTTGGAAAATCTATAAATACATGAGCCATGGCCATAACCTTTAAGCTCTTTTTGGTGTAGAAAAACCATGCAAAAATATCTCTAGAGAGCTTCGCTCATCCTTTTAACATTGAAAAAATCAAGAGTGTCCAAAGCCATTGGTGCAAGGAGAGATGTATGGAGACATTTGTGTTACCACATTGATAAAGACTTAGAGCACCAAATCTGGGCATAAACACATTTAATGGACCGATCTTGGAGGAGGGCCACTTGGGGAAGGAATTGTTCATGTTTTCTTTCTAAGCATCTTAACTCCATTGATCCATGCCCCTCGATGGAGTAGGCCTAACATGCTAGTTCTTTATGCTTTGTCATTTGTTTTATCTTAAATGCATGAACTAACTTGCTCCATAATCCTATTCTACATTTTGGCATGCTTGGTGGGACCAAAACCCACAAAATTCTTATAGTTACTTATTATCATCTTCTTTTGTCAATTTTTTATTGCTAAATTTTGTTAAAATTGGATAAAAAATAAATATTTCATTCTTGGTCTGTCAACTATAGAATAATGAATTTGTTTGTTGTGTATCTATGAATTTGGAGCTATAAACAATGAAATCATGCTAGTAAACTATGAAATCACCTTAGGAAACTATGAAATCATCCTTGTTTTTGACCTCCACTATGTATTTTTGAATCCGAAGCCTTTAAGTTTTATGAAAATTACAAAATTAGAGCCTAAAATTTTGAAATCACCCTATACGAATGCAAAATTAGTGAGATAAGTTACAAAATTAGTGAAGTGAGTTGTGAAATCATCCAAGTAACAATGAAATCATTTCTATTAGTTTTTTGTGATTTCTATTTTCCTATGTATTTTATTAGCTTATAATTTTGTAGTTTACACTGTACTATGTAACTATGAAATGGTTTTAGAGGGCTAATTTTCATAGTTTTAAGCTAATTTTTAGGTATCATTCATTATCTAATCAAGCACAAATCAATTCTTTAATGCTTCTTGTATGGAATTAAACAAAAGAGAAAGAGTTTAACATGTTAATGCAACCATTTCATATTGTCTTTAGGTGCTTTAAAAACTTGTGCAAAGAACTTTGTTTTGTTTTGCCATTTCAAAGTTATAAACAAAGGCCAAATGTCAATCACATTTTCATAAGTGTTTAAAAATAAAAATCACTTTGATTTTTGTTCTTCTTTTTCTTCAAAATCACTTAATTTCATTTTAGTAAATCTTTGCACATATGCTCTTCCCTTATCCCATTTAGGGAACTTGGGTGACCAAAAATGCATTATTTTACTTGCTTTGTTGAGTTAAACCTAAAGAAATTTTGCATATACTCTCCCCTTATTCCTAGGGACTTAGGTAAGTCAGAAACGACCTAGTTCTTCCTTTATTTTCTTGTTTGGCTTATCAGTAGGAGTTCATCACCTTGTCACAAGTTCTTTAGGAGGACTTTGAACTAGGGTTTCATCTCCTTGTATTGTTTCAACCCTACTCTCTAGTGTAATATATAAATTGGATGTGCCATTGGATTGGATAGTGGTTGAGTGATTAGCCTAACAAGTCCAATAGATCCTCAAGCCATGTGGTAGTTTAAACATAAAACTTTACTAAGGAATACATGATTGAATTTATTGTACAAAGAAAAGACCCTTGCATAACAAACTAGATAGTTTGGATCTAATTAACATGAATTTTGTGCCCAAGTGTTTCTATGCACTTGCAGACCATCTAGATAAGCCAAGTCAAAAATTTAGCTTAATTAACCCCACTTACCATGGATTATCCTACCAAATGTTGGGTTGCTTCGGTGATCTAAGTTATTTTCCATGTATCATTTATTGAGAGATGGAGGGGGTTTTTTAAAACTCTACCTACATGCACTCCTTATTTTTAGATTAAAAATTAATTCCTATCAAGACTAGCATATCGTTGGAAGTTTTGGAGGACACTATGCACACCTTGTGTCAGTTTAACATAGGAATGTGCACTTAGATGCTTCTTTTTATTTTTTTGTATTATGAATCTAAAATAACCATGTTTCACAAATAAAATAGATCCTACAGCCTCTTAAACCAAATTCAAAATCCATTTTCAAATATTTGATCTAAAGACAACTAGTTTGCACTTGAGTATTGCTTATCACTTGGGCTTGAGTGTTTTACTCTTTGTGTTTGGGTCATATCTCTTGGATTGGATTTTGATTTGATTTTATATCCTTACCTAAGTGTGATTCTTGTTCCCATATTTTACACATTGACATATATTTACACATTGAAGCATTATGATGTTTACATTACCATTTGACACTTGACCATTTTGCATAATGTTGTGTCTATAATTTCAAACAATAGCCTTTGTCTCACTTGGTACCATTACATTTCCCATTTTGTTTTCAAATTAAAACATAGGTTTTCTTAAGTAAATATATGCCCTAAGTTCCTGGACCATTTGACTTTCTTTTTTATTATGTGTAGTTACGCTGCCCTTTTTATTCTAAAGTTTAAACTTTGATTTTCTTATGTTTTCCATACGCTCTGAGTTCCTAAACCATTTAACTTTATTTTGACTTGAAAATCAAGACCAACCACGGCCTCATTATCTTTTTATACAGTACCAACACATTTTGGACTTAGGTTTCCTTATGTTAGACTAAACTCTAAGTTCCAAGATTGTTCTACCTTCTAGTTTGTTGATTTTGACCTACCAAAGTCAAGCATTTCAAATATTTTTGTTCTTCTCATTCTATGTTGATACATTATCCAAGCCAATTTTAAAGTTTCTAAGGACCATTTTATAGTGTTTTTAAATCTCCAATTTAACCAAATCTATATTTGAAACATTGGTCAAAGAGTGAGTACTATTATAACCATGCAGAGATACAGTCATATAAGGGTCACTTATGGCCCTAGTTATGAGGAGGAAAAAATTTATGATGGAGAAGAACACTCAATCGTGTATGAATAAATACCTCCCATTATAGGATCAAACCAAGGTCAATACATTGATAATCAATCAAGTGAATACCAAGATAAGGCTGTCTTAATAGTGATATAATCAAGAGTTATATGCCTCTAAATTTTCTAAATAAACAATTACATACCCTCATTTAAATAGAGGAAGAACAATACAAACCAATTATTGGACAAGAGCAACCTTACACTCAAATGCCCAAACCAACCATTGATTCTTTTAGCAAAGGGAAGGGTCCTTTGGTGGATTCCTCCCATTTGGGTCATATTATTGCATCTACGATATAGTAAACTAGTCAATGATATGTAGACAAACATATTATTGACTTATTTGGTTGTAACCTTATTTAATAAAATTGTGACTATAGATAAAAATTCAATACCCAAAAAACTAGAGTAAGCTAACCCTATCCATGAGGTATATCCATTAGCTCCTCTTGAACAAGTTGTACCAATGAATGCTTTGCACTAAGTTCCACTTGATATGTAACACATTATTCAACCATCATGAAACCATTTCCAATGCATGATGTGTACCCAACACTTCTCAACAAGTGTCAGATCACTCTAAAAAACAAGCCACTAATAATCCACCTCCCCAATAAGAGGTGGATAAATTTTTAAAAGGCAAGACTAACTTATTCTAGTTCATGACAACAACTTCCACTTGTAAACCAATAACGACAACATTTTCTTCTAAATCAACATTAGTTTCCTAAAAAAAAATAGATTTCCTATAGCTCACAACAACATATTCATTAGAATCAACATCAAATACCTAGGGATCAATAACATAACCCTTTGAATCAACATCATACCTATTCTTATGTGTCTCAAAACTAGAAATAAACATTGAACCAAACACAAAACTTAGGGCATAAGGTGCATATTCCCAATAAGACCATATAGGGAGGATCCATTCCTACCCACACTAACCTTGACCAAACCTATCAGTCTATGAATAATCAATATAACTATCTCCCTACACCACAAATCACTCTAAATATCTAAGAGTGGAACATAATGAATGAGGTAGTCTCAAGGCTTCAAATAGGTAACCAAACTAAAAAGTACAAGTTTAAAGAGATATGCCCTTATTAGTTTGACATGAGCATCCTTCAAATATCCTTCCTACCTCATTTTGAGGTACCCAAATTTGATAAATATAAAGGTAAGATTGATCTTAGAAAGCATATACAAGCCTTATTTTTTGCAAGCCAAGAGGTAGCCTATAATAGTGTGTACTTATAGCATATGTTTCCACATAGAGTGGATTATAAAATTACCTAAAGGATTGGTAATGAATTTCAATGATTTATTAGAAAATTTTGTTAACCGCTTTGCTTACAACATACATCATGAGCTGACAGTGATCAAATTATGTAAATCCAAATAGAGGGACACAGAAAGCTTCATGACCAATCTACAATGGTGGAGAGAACTAGATAGTCACTTCCAACACAATCTCCAAAATAAATAACTAGATTATATCTTTGCATAGAACCTACATCCCAAAGTCACTCATAATATGAGGCTAGATTGCACCAACACATTCAAACAAATCATCAACAAGGGCATATAGATTGAGAAGGCACTTATTTATAAATTCTTGGTCAAAATCTATTCCCAAAACCAAACATCAAATCAAGCCTAAGCACCTATTCAGACCAATATCACTAAGAAGCCTAAGACCTTTAACAAGAATAAGCATAAGAACATGGTAGGTAATTAGGTTAGCGAATCGCAACATGTGAAAATAGTGCAAGCAACACCTACTAAAAATACATAATTAAATCCGCCACTCACAATACAAAGATCTCTACCACACAAACCATTTCATAGATGTTGGTTGTTCAGTAAACTAGGGGAGCCTATTGAGTTGGTGTTTAAGAAATTAGTTGCTACCAAAAGGATTATTTATCCTATGCCAAAACCCTTTCCTAAGGATCAACCTAAACTTGACTAGTATAATAAAGATGATTTTTTTTATTTTCATTGTGTTGTTAGCCATTCATTTTATAGGTGTGTGAAATTAAGGCACATTATTGAAAACATGTTAAATAATGGAGAGATTGATATGGACTATAGACCTCCTCTTAACACCAACCAAAACATGGGTATCTACAAATATCCCTTTCCTACGCATAATGACCAACAACAAATAAGTAATTATAACCAAGGTCAAGAACACAATCAACAATAGGATCGAGGTTACAATCAAAATTGAAATATAAACAATAACTATAATCAATATCATGACACCTAAACCAATCAAATTGAGTACCATGTTGTGACATATGATTATAATAACACCATAGGTGTATTACTAGTAATCATGTTGCTACCATTAATATCAAGCCCTATGTACTATCCAACATTGCTCAAAATATTGGTCCCTCTATTTTGGGATCATCATCCTCTATTTTAGGTAATTTTGCATCAAGTTTTGGCACTTCACTTGCACCTTGGTTTCCATGGATTACCATTCCTAGACCTCCTCATTCCTCTAATTATAATAACTCCCTCCTAACTCAAAATTGAATAGTCATAACTAGATGGCTAAAAGTTATCCTCTATAGACCTTTGCCTTCTTCGAACATTGATCCTGACCCAAACATTATACCAATTAATACCAATCCTAAACCAAGCATTGTATCTAATAATATCAAATCTACTCATCTCATTATTGAGAATCCATATAATATCAGTGAAAAATTAAGCAAAACATCTACGTAGATATCTATTTTGGATCTCTTGCATACATTTGAAGTTCACAAGACCATATTGAATGATTTATTTCAATAATCCACTATGACTGATGACATTAATACTAACCAATTCCACATGTTTGTGGGACATTTATATCTAGGATAGTAATTTATATTCAACTAATGAGATATGTCATCCCTTGGTCACTTGCATAACAATCCCCTATACATTGAAGCTAATATTTCTCATCATAAAATCACACAAGTTATCATAAAAAATGGATTTTTATTGAACAGAGCATCATTTAAATTAGTCCAAACACTAGGGTATACGGTGTCAGATATGCAACCAGATGCCATCACCATCAAGGTTCATGACAACATAAAAAGAGAATCTGCATTAACCATTTATTTACCAATCATTATTGGGCCTATTACCCATGATAACATGTGTCATGTCATTGATGTAGATCTACCTTATAATATACTTCTTGGTCACCCTTAGATCTATAAATTATGATTAGTCCCATCTACCCTACATCAATATATCAAATTCCCCAATTTTGGTCTAAAGGTCATTGTTTATGGTGATTTATAGCCATACCAATATTGTAAACATCTAGAAGTTGATATGGAAACTACACCTATTATCGTAGAAATGAATTGGTAGGTAAGAAAGGTAAGGGGTGGTTTTTGAACCTCCCAAGTCCAATTATATCAACCCTAGTGACCTTGCTTCCATTTTTACTAATTTGTTTCCCGCTACCATGTCCACCCATTTCACTGTTTAGGATGATGGTATTGCCACATATAGCATTTATGATGCATTCCACATCAGTAAATTGACTAAGTCTCCTAAGTCCTATGGTCACCTTAAACCTTCTAAAAATCCTATAAGGCTCAACATGATTTAGAAAAAGAAAGCTAAATCCACTCTACAAGAGCCACTCATCTTTATATTTAATACATCACCTAATCAAGATCAGGACACTAACACTGAGGGAGGTTGTTTTTATGGTGATGGGTTTGATAATTATTTCCAAAGTGCCAAGTATATTATACCAAACATAATCATGGATATATTGGACTATACAAGAATAGGATTGGGATAAAATGCACAAGGAATTATTGAACCTATTTTAGCTGATAAACTAATAGGGAATCGAGGTCTTGGATTTACACCTCTTAGGGGTGACTCCATCAATTTTGAGAGTGATTCCTCTTCATTGATCAATAAATAAACTCTTGGTAGTAACATAACATCCCATTATATCACCTATAATGAGCTAGCAGATACTGATTTGTTTAATTTCAATGCCATTATGACCATTACAGCCCATTATCTACTTACCCTTCATCATCTTGACCTAGTCAATTAGGACCAACAAGACTCTATCATACCACTGGATGACTTTAAAAATGAGGAATCTATTGTTGAGTCCATGGGCCTTCGAGATGGATTGTCGATTGGTGATCATAAAAAAGGATTTGATTTCCATTTAGACCCTATTGCCTATTTTAGAGAGTATGTAAACTTCCTTGGTCATGATAAAAGTAAAACATTAAGATCTTCAGGTGAAAACCTCTTTTAGGCACCCTTGGGTCAGGTAAAGAGAAATACAAGTTCGTGAGTGAAAACCTATTTTAGGCACTCTTGGATAGGGAAGTTCACCTCTCTCCTTAGAAAGCATAATGCTCACCTAGTTCAAGCATTACCATTGGTTTTGGCAGTAGTTCTAAAGAACATCATGTTTTTGAGTGCCTTGATCAAGATTTTCCTAAAATATTTTCCAACTGGCCTAGCATGCTTGTTTATATTCTTCCTACATGGGCAAAGATTGTGATTAATAGGTAGCTAAAGAGGATCCAATCTCTTCCTTGCCTACTATTCTTAAGGATGGCTGAACATTATTGGTTGAAGATAACATAGAGGTCAACACTAGTACATATGATGATCCCAACATGGTTTATCTAGGTGCATCCCTTACTAATGAGGAGTATGATTTCATTGTTACCATTTTAAAAGACTTTATTGATATATTTTCATGGTCCTACTCAAACATTCCTAGTCTTGATCCTTCATTAGTGGTACATCACCTGGTTGTCCATCTAGATGCCAAACCAATCAAATAGAAATAATGAAAAATGCATCTATGCATAACCATCCTAATTAAAAAGGAGTTAGAAGAGTTACTAAATACAGGGCTCATTCATCTACTTGAATTTTTTGAGTGGATCTCTAACATCACCCTAGTCATCAAAAAGCCATAGGGCATTCAACTATTTACCAATTTTAGAGACATTAATAAGGCATGCCCTAAATATGATTTTCTACTATCTAACATCAACATGATATTCAATTATATGGTAGGATATAAAATGTTATCCCTCGTGGATGGATTTTTAGGGTATAACCAGATTCATATTGCACTAAAGGACCATCATAAGACCACATTCACCACTCCATGGGGAATGTTTTGTTATCAATTCATGCCCTTTGAATTGAAGTATGTAGGTGCAACCTATCAACATGCCATAAATATCATTTTCCATGACATGATGCACAACATCATTGAATACTACATTGATGATATATTAGCTAAATCAAGAACATGTTCAGGCCACCTTAACATTCTACAAAGAATCTTTGAGAGGCTTTATAAATACAAGGTGTGTCTCAATCCTACAAAGTGTGTCTTTGGCATTACTTCAAACAAATTAATAGGGTTTATTATGTCACAAAGAGGTATTGATATAGATCCAACTAAGGTCAAGGCTATTATTGAAATGCCTCCTCCATCTAATTTGAAACAACTCCATAGCTTACAGGGCAAAATCAGTCTATGCAATTGAGGTTCAAGTTCTAGCAAATGAACTCACTGAGGCTCCTTTGATCAACACCAAGCCTATTTCATTTGATTTTCAAGATGGATCAATCATGACCCTAGATGAGATAAATTTTAAGTCCAAACAATGGACACTATAATTTTATGGTTCATTCACCTCCCATGGATCTAGATTTGGTATTTTACTAGTCATTCCATAAGGGGATCTTATTCCCAAGGCATCTCACATTAGTTTTCATTGTACCAACAACATGGTTGAGTATGAAGCCCTTGTTGCAAGACTGCATCTTGCAATACAATGGGATATCAAACAATTGATGATATATTGAGATTCTCAAATAATCATTAATCAAGCAACAGACTAGAACCAAACAAGAGATGAGAAGCTTGTATCTTATAAGCATATAGTGGATAATCATAAACAACACTTTTAGTTTCTTCATTTTGAACAAATACCACAAGCCAATAATCAAGTGGTAGATGTCATGGCTATGATTGGGTCCATGATATAAGTTTTTAGCGATGCTAGAGAGTATCAGTTCCTCATCGATAATATTTTTCATCTATCTCATATACTGCTAGAATTAGAGAGAATATGTAATATTGTTGGTCCCAATCCCCCTTGGTACCAAGCCTTGTATACTTATCTACAAGATCAAACCCTGCTACTGAACCTTTCAAAGAACCAAACAAAATTATTCCTTCTTCAAACATCCCATTATACCATACATGGAAACACACTCTATCGTAAGGGCTATGATGGAACATTTCCTCATTGTTTTTCTTCAAAATAATCTACATTGGTGCTTAAATATATCCATGAAGAAATTTTTAGGGCCCACACTAGTGACATGGTCTTGGCTAAGAAACTCTTTTGTACAAGATATTATTGGCCCAAGATGGAGACAAATGCCTATAATTATGCCAATAAGTGTGTTATTTATCAGAAGCATATCAATTTAATACATGTACCTTCACTACTACTCCATTCGATTACTAAGCCATGGTCATTTTCAACTTGGAGATTCGATCTTGTCAGGAAAATAACCCTTACCTCCTTTAATGTCCATAAGCATATCCTTACACTATAGAGTATTTTACTAAGTGGATAGAGGCTATATCCCTCACTTATATAACTAGAAATTAGATAACCAAGTTTATTTATTTTCATATTATATGCTAATACATCATCCCCTCCAAAATCATCTTTGATAATGATGGTTCTTTCAAGAACACCGATTTCAAATCCCTCTGTACACAGTTCAAGATCAAACATAAAGATTCCACACCATATAACCCACAAGGCAATAGTAAAGATAAGGCATCTAACAAGACCATCATTATAATCCTTAAGAAGATTATTGATGACATCAATCATGACTAGCAATTGTAGTTATTCCCTACTCTTTGGTCTTATCGAACTAGCACTAAACCCCCACATGAGCTACACCCTACTCCTTAGTCTTTTTAAATCTCATTATTTCTTTTGATACCAATTTGCCTTCATTGCATGTTTCACTACAGGACATTATTGATGATGAAGAATATAGAGTTTTCATATTGCAAGAGTTGGAGCTTTTGGATGAAAAGCATTGGGATGCCTTAGACTATTTTCAGGCTCATCACAATAGGCTATGTCATAGCTATAAAAAATGAATTCTCCTTAGATAATTTGAAGTTAGTGACTTGGTCCAAAAATAAAATTAGAAGAAAACCAACACTGAGTGTAAAAAAAAGGAAAATTTGAAGTCAATTGGTTGGTTCCATTTGTGGTCACTGTAAATTATGGTTCAGTGGCATATAAGTTGGCTACTTCAAATGGACAAAAAATTAAGGAACCCATGAACATCACACCTCAAGTGTTTCCATGCTTGACTTTTATTTTGTTCCATTATCTATAAAATCCCTTGATTGGGGCACTCATTGTATACTATTACATAGACCGTTCTCATTATTATACTACCTAGACCATTTGCATATTATTACCTGGACCATTCCCACTTTGTTACCTAGATCATTTGTACTCACTTCCCTAGACCATTTTATTGTTACCTAGATCATTCTCCTATTGTGTGGACCATTATCTTGTTACCTGAATTGTTCAATTATTACATGGATCATTATATTATTAATTGGATAGTTTTGATTATATTCAAACATGCATTTTATTTTCCCTAGACCACTCCTGCTTCCCATTACCTATTCTTCTAGAACATTCTAATCCTATTACTAGTCATGATCTTGATTATGAACCAACAAGTATGTAAACATTTCCAATGAATATTTCAGAGGTAGTTCTAAGTGATCAACATCAACATCAAAATTAGCATCAGTAACATCTTTTTTGGTAAAGTATTTTAGGGCATGTCAACATATGGTTTCACCTATTTGATATTTCCTTGAGACTTATTCTAAATTATTCCCACTTGATGTTGTGTGGTATTCCCCTAGGCCCCAGCTTTTGTTCTTAGTTCATAGGATCACCATTACATCTGGTTTATATATTGTTTGATCCTCTACCTAAGGACTAGGGTCCTTTGATAGATGTTTTATTATACATTTAAACATATTACATTACTTTCATTATTCCAAAAAACCCAAAAACATAAGAAAACACTAGAAAAAATACCAAAAACATTTTTTATTAGAGAGGGTGAACTTAAAATCTCCATGAGAGTTATAAAGTTGTGTCATCTTCTAGGTGGGTTTTCCCCTTTATTTTATTCATCATTTATGTTCTTTCATTACACTCACCTTTCTGAGAGAACTACACTAGCCTGACATCTACACAGATTATGTAGGTAGCAGTTGGATGCATGGGGCATCTCAGGTCATCTCAGTCACTCTTGTTTTAATATCATTGTAGCTTGTGCCTTTACACTCTCACCATTTTGTGATTAATTCTTGACCTATATGATCTCACCATTTTGTTACCCATTTGTTAATCATTTCTCCTATATTAATCATTTCTTCTCTACTTGTCATCACATTTCTACTATCCTAATTCTTAGGAGAATTACATCGGCCTAAGTTTGTTGTTGAATATGTAGGCAATGCCCATTTACCAAGAGCACTTGGGGGCAGCTCAGCCAACCCTTCCATATTCTTCCATTCCCCTTACTTTGGGCAAATTTTTCATACTCCTAATGTAGCACATTATTCACTATACATGCACAATTATTGATTGCTTACACTGAATTTCTTTATCTCCATTGCCTTGTGTTCTATGTGTTTTATTTATTGGTTTATGCACTTGTTTATTTTGAGTGTCATGTCTACATACATGTTGAAAAACACTTAATTCTTGTCTTAACTTGGGCTTGAACTATTTACTTGTGTATTTAGATTGTTTTATTTCTTTTTTATGTTTTGTATATTCTTGTTTCCACTTAAGTCTTGATAATTCATATCTTGTTTTTAAGTTGGTTACATTTTGTATTTTATTTTTTGGTTATTTATTTATTTTTTTAGCTCTAACATAAATATTTTAAACTTAGGTTTTGGTATTTGTATCATTATTTTGAGTTTTAAATATTCATGTTTGAACTGGTCCATTCACAATTTGAAATCCAATGTTATTATAATTTTTTCATACTTATGATGTATAATTTCATTTTCCATATTAAACACCAAGTGCCCTAGTTTTACAAATCAATGTGGCACCAAACATACTTCTCTAAAAGTACCATCCCACATATCCTCTACCTCACTAGGATATTAACCTCTAAACTTGAGCTAAACATTAGAAACAAGTATGACTCTCTTTGCTACTTTAAGACATGCATCTCCTAGATTACATATCAAGTCATGTTATCCATCCATTTACCCAATGTCTATGGATACTTATATATTGATTTAGGATGTGCATATCCTAAATTAATCTCTTATATATATTCATCCATCAATCCAAAATAGGGATAAATAAACCTTTTGTATGTTAATTAAGGACGTGCATCTCCTAATGTTAGCATACATTATCATATCAGAATCATGGTAAACAAATATACATCCATCTCTATATTATGATCCAGTATCCCCCTATGAACTTATTGTTACCTTGGTTCTTCATGGGAGGCTCTTTTTAGCCTTGGTTATCCAGTTTTTAGCCATTTTCTTCTGATTATTCCATTTTTTGACCTCTTTTGTTGAATTTCATGTTTCTTTCTTCTAATCGAGGACCAAGCCATTAAAATTAAAAAAATTCTTTTCTCCCCTCAAGTGGCATCATGGACCACCCAAATGTTATTCAGGGCATTTTGTTAATCTCATTTTTTTTCATCTCATGTAGAATTTAATAGAAGGTTGGAATTAATTTTCTTCTAATTATGGTCATGTTAAGCAACATTATTTACTCTTTGAAAAGTTGTTGCTTTGACCAAATGAATCACTATGCCTTCTCAAATAGGGGAAAAATGTAGACATATAAGTCCTATCACTGTCATGCTAAGATTGCATATCTAAACGACTTTCCATAATAACACACAAACTAGACCAAAATCACCAAAATGTTATAATTTGGTTGCACATGTCATGTAAATATGCTAATTTGCATCCATGTATCCTTGAATGGGAAAATGCATTTTATGGAATTATTTTCTTCTCTTAGTTCACTTTGAGTCAAATTATAACCAAGAAAAATGACATTTTAGACCACCAAAATCCTCTAATTTAGTTGTACACATCATGTGCATGTGCCGATTCGCATCTATACTACCCTAACTGGGGTATTACCCCATACACAATTGATACCTTCCTCTAATTCAATTCTAGTAAAATTATGACTAAGTAAATTGACATTTTCAACCAATTTGATTAAACAAGCAACCAATTTCTAAGAATTTCAAAAAGCTAAGTAAAATCATTTAAGCAAAATAGATTAGATTAAGAGCTTAAGTGAGAAATCCATGGAAAGTTATTGAATATTTATTATTGTAAATTCGTAATTCAAAATATTTGGGCCATGATGTCATCAATGAAATCATCATAGGGGTGTCATCCATAATACATTAATGAAGATAAATATCGATAGTAAGGCTTCCCATGCCTTATTAATGCTTCATTCTTCCAAATATTGATGACCATATTTATTGCTTGTCCCTTTAAAATTGAATGGATTTGTGACCCTTCATATTGATCTTAAGATGGAGGGTCACAAATCAATTAGCTCATTTTGTAAAAGCTATAAATACATGAGTCATGGCCATAACCTTTAAGATATTTTTGGTGTAGAAAAATGATGCAAAAATATCTCTAGAAAGCTTCACTAATCCTTTCAACATTGATCAAATCAAGAGCCAAAGCCATTGATTCAAGGAGAGATGTATGGAGACACTTATGCTACCACATTGATAAAGACATGGATCACCAAATTTAGGTACAAACATGTTTAATGGAATGATCTTGGAGGAGGGCCACTTGGAGAAGGTATTGTCCATGATTTCTTGTTTAAGCATCTTGACTCCATTGATCCATGCCCCTGGAGGGAGTAGTACTAACACGTTAATTCTTTATGCTTTGTCATTTTTTTTATGTCTTAAATACATAAACTAACTTATTTTACAATCCTATCCTATAATAGTCACCCACACCTGCTTGAAATACAATTGTGTGTGTAATTTAGACCTTAAGCTATGTTCAAATGACTTACAAATGACTCCTCAAGGTTGAAACCGTACTAGGGTTTTTGATAACTAAAAACATGCAAAAATAAAAGGGGGATTGTAATGGGGTGAGCTGATCCCAATCACCCCCATGATGATTGATCGCTACCTACATATCCAATACTCCAAGGAGATAAATCAAGCCCACATAGTTATCCCACCTAGATTGCTTAGTTGGATAGTACTCATTTGCTACATGTATGCATCTATATATGACTTGAGTACTTGATAATTTTTTGCTTGACTAGGATAGAATAGGCTCGTGACTTAGTTAAGAGATATTTCAAGTAAATAGAATAAAATTTATAAATAATAAGGAAGATTTACTTAGTGTGCAATAATATAAGTGATCCCTAAATATTGAAAATGATGAGTGATTAGAATAAGTGGCTTATATGTGTTTTTATATCAATCTAAATGGGTGAAAACTTAAGCTACATATCCTAAAAATATGGACCAACCTATAAGAAAGAGTTTTTTTTTGAAAAATATCTCTTTCTAGGTGAAGGGTAGGATCAACCCATAAAGTACAAGATTGACTACTAATTCGGACCTGTGCGGGTCCATTATAACTTGGGAATGGTGACATTTGATCTTGAGAATTTGAATGTGCACATAGATTCTTAGAGAGGATTTTAGTAATTAAGGATATTTATGTAGGTGTAAAATAACAACTTATAATTAATGGGCCCATGCAAGTAGTTAGGATAGTATGAGGTGGGGAAATAGGACCAATTTAAATGCTAAAGACAATTACGTGAAATGTAGGCTAAAATTGAAATTATGAATATTCATAACCAAATTTGAGTATCCATAGCTATCATTTGTAGTAGATTAGCTATTTTTTGTTTTATAGCTTGGTTGTTGTTCTTTCAACATCTAGTCCATGCAAGCCAATAAATTGGATAATGGCTTTAGGCCCGTAGAAAATACCTTAGGTTTCATATTGTTTTTTTTTCATCCTTTTTTTAACCCTTGTAATGTATTTGGATTATTTTAGCTACACCTTCATTTCTATTTAGATTAAGAGAATGTTTATTAATCTCAGTACCTTATTTTAACCATATTTTGGAATGGTTCTTATAACATTAGAATAATTTTAAGAGGCTATTATAAATAGTTAAATATAATTTATATTCTAGATGGTATATCTAAGAATAATAATAATTAACATATAAATTACTAAATATGAATAAAGTGATTTTTTAAGGGCATCACTTGAGAATAATAATTTTGTTTCAATTTGGGTAGTGTCTCATCTTATTTTATATTTAGTGTTATAAACAAGATAATACTTTTGAATAATTCATATTGTATAATGTATGTCTAAATTAAGAAAATATAAATATAAATAGTAGAGTACAATTGATTTATTGTATATTCTATAAATATAAATTGACCAATATGATAGGGTACTTAGCTTGTTTGAGTTTTGTTCTAGTTTTTTATATTGTATAGTCATTATAAATGTTCTTGAATGGGTATGTGGTCATTGGATCAATAAGTGACTATATGAACATGTGAGGATGGATTCAATAATCCCTAGATGCCTGTGGTAACTAGAGTCAATTGGATCTCTCCATGTGGGAAGTGTTGTAATGTTCCATCATAAACCATTACAATTGTATGTAGTTATATATTTTATGCAATTTCAGAGGCTTAATTATGTTCACAAGTTCAAAATCATCTTCCTTCACCTTGAAACACTAATTCCACTTTTGACACTTGATTCACCTATAAAAATGGGCTAGATAGGATGAGTTGAGCTGACCTCAATGACCCTATGTTGAGTGGTTGAGTGTTGCCTATATTCCAATATTCCAAAGAGGGCTCAAACCACACATAGTTCTCCCACTTAATTAAGTGTTTTCTCAACAATGATATATTAGTATACAATGCAATCCTATGTGGCTTTCAACACTTGAAAACCTAAGATGTTGGTCTTGCAATAGTATTCAAATTTGGATTCATGGTTGTTCCTTTGAGGGTTTGAATATTTGAATGTTTAGGGGTAGTGCCTCAAGAATATGTGGATATATTCCATAGTGTGAAATTATTTCTCTAGGTAGGTGCTAGATAGGAATAGACTAAGGATTGATATGTTTATATAGTCAGTCTTTTGGTATTTTCCCTCTAAACTAACATGTGAAATGTGTTTTTTGACCCAAATAAAGAGTTTTAAATTTTGATAATATCCATTAAATATCATGTGGATGGGTCCAATCAAGGTAGATAGCTCCATAACTAGATCCATCTAATTGTGGCTAGAGTTATCTAATATATAGGAAATAATGATCTGGAGGAGTGACAATCTGATTAGGCTAATGAACTATTTAGGCCTAAAATATGGATATTTTTGTGTGTGATATCCAATCAGGAAGGTCAAGCCCATAAATAAATGGATAAAGATAATGTGATTAAAATTCAGTTGTGTACACACAAGTCATGTATGCTAAGGTTTGGTCAAAACTGACATTATCAAGTGTCTAATAGTAAATTTTTGTGTCTACATTTTCTTCCATTTTATTTTAGTATTGAAAGTGTTGGATTAAAAAGATAGAGTAATAAATTTGATACTTGACTGTAATTTTTATGGGTGTCTTCAGGTATGTCTTGAGAACAAAGCTTGATCCATGAAAAAATTGAAATGAAACATGTATAAAAAATGTCCACATATAACATAAAAAATGAATTTATCATTGAACAAATGTGAAATTGAAAAGGCAATGAATGAATACACATGTAGGTATGTGAACTAGGCTTCCCTATAGATTGATTAGAGAATGGGGTGATTATACCGTAAGGAGATGCCAATGTTAAAACCATGGGATGGGAAGAATATTTCCCAGCCTTGATTGGAGATGGAGAAGTTTCTATAAGTTAAGTTATGCATAACCTCAACATCACTAGTCATTATAACTTTCACTCAATCTGTCACTCAACAGTAATAAAATGACATAATATGTCACTCATTCTAATAACTGATGCATTATAATTCATATAACTTGTCCATAATATCATAGTATATGTGATTTGTCACTCGTAATCCTATATAATGTCTTGCATATGCCCCCAATTTATGTCAATATGTACTAATATATCAATATGATTAAATATGTAATCATCTATGTAAATATGTTCCAATATAAATCAATTTATGCCCAACTTCTGAATTATATGTCTATGAAGGATTGAATCTCTATGACAAGCCCAATGTGTATTCCCCCCTTTTGAGGTGAGGGGTGTAGCCTATGAATTATTCATCTCAAAATAAAATATTTATACAGATCATGTTATATAAAAAAATATGTAAGCATGTAAAGCATGTGTTAACATGATTATTTTTTGTCATCGTAGAAAGATTAGACCATTTGACAATATATGAAACATGTATCCTAAGGAATATAATTGATATTTTAAAAAGATATATAAATGAGGTATGCAGCAATAGGCATCTTAATAAAATCATAGAAACACTAAGTAATAACTGCATAGAATATGCAATATATGTATCATGGCATCACACACAAGTAGAATAATGTGTGATATGAATCATGATATCAAAATATTAATACATAATCCTTGATGTATCTACAAATATTCAAACATAATTTCATGGCCATGACACACAAAATAAATCCTAAAAACACACAATGTTACATAGAGTGAGACTCACACGGAGAAAGAGTCACACCATGAACACCTAGTCTCACACAAATTAAGAGTCGAATAAAGAAGGATTAAAACATAAAAGGATTCACACACTTAACACCCAAGGATCACACCATGTAACATCTACCAACATCAACCATGCATAGAACAAGCAATGCTAATCTACATAATTTATGTATGTCATCATTGCACATAGTAAAATATAATATCCATAGAATATAACTCTATAAGTATTATACATAAGATATAATCATGTGTAATACATGTAAATAGATCAATATGATCAATGGAATGGTCATATACATATGTAACTTGTGTAGTGTACCAATATGCCCTTGATGTAAGCATGCCCCCAATGTAGGAAGCTAGCCCCGAAGTGTAGGAATGTCCCACATCTGAATGTTTGTGTCATATATAACATGTATGTCCTACATCCCACTCATGTGTATCATAAAATTAATGTGCATAGATAAATTGGATATATAATCTACCTTATATGTGATAAATCATCATGTAAACTAGCAACACATGTTAGTCATACATCTTCATTTTTAATATTTTAAAGAGTTTGATTTTTTTTAATATTTGAATTATATTCATGCTAACTAATGATCCCAAAAATGGGATGGTTAGGTGTAGGTCTTCGGTCAATCATGGTGAGTTTTATCCATGGTGGATGAATATTAACACATGTATCTGTATCAGAATATGAGAAGTGATATGATGATGTAACATATCCATCATGGTCATCATAAATCCTATAATCTTACATATGTTGTGTAACTCAAGTAACCATAGTATTTTTTGGAATATATTGTATAGTATGAGGGTATGTCTATGTTCTCTATAGAACATGTATATTAGACTATATAACTAGCTTAATATGTGATGGAGTGGGTAATTCATATTAAACTAGAATAGACCTCTGATGTAATGGGCATTGAATTATTGGTCTTCTAGGAAGATAAATTATTTCTATCTAAACAAATTATGATTGAACTTGCATAATTTATCTAATAAGTTGTGGTGTATCCTTTTGAGGGAATGTCTCTGGATTAATAAGATACTCATATGGTATTCACTAAACTCTAACCAATTTTTTGTTATAAATATATTTTATGCATCGATGTACCAAAGATAGTACTAGACGAATCTTATGTATCCAAGGAAGTCCTAACAACATGTTGATTGCCCTTGTATTGGGCAAAAACAAGAATATAGTATTAATTATTTCAATGCCTACCGTAAGTGATATCATAATTCTCCCAAAAATGGTTTTGTCTCTTTCCATCAAATCCTTTCACTATTTTTGTTGTATCCATCAAGTCCTTCTTTGTGTGTCCAAGACTAGTAAGGAGTGTCATAGTGTAAATGTTTTCATTTGACCCATTATCCACCATGACATTGTCTATAGGTTATAATTCAATGCAATCATACACAAATAATGGCACATAAATAGAATCATCATCAAAAATATCATGCTCATCTAATGTGATACAAGGTCTATGTCCCTATATAATTTCAAGTATAATGATAATACTATCTAAAAGATGCTCCTCTTCAATCCTAGAAGCATAATAATTCAAAGGAGGGTGTGCATTATAAGTCATATGAACCTCACACTTGGTCTTAGTCTCTTATGCCACATTATTTAGAAAGGGATTAGAAAATATTTTCAACTTTGTATTCACATTAGCTTGTGTCCTTGACTCATTTTTAGTTGTATTGACCTCAATACTTTTTTCATCCATTAAATCGTGTATATTTTGTCAAAAATTTATGCATCTATTAATTGAATGTCCTACTTATTGATGATAATCATAATATGCATTACTATCAAATTTTTAGATGATGCCCTATTTCAGTCAACCTTCTTTTTGGAAGGGAGAGATATGATATTACACTCAAATAATTTTTGAAGTATGTTTTAAGGAGGTTCAATTAATTATGGAAACTACCTAATTTGAGGAGCTGATAGTACAATCTGATTAGTATGTTATGATAGTGTATTAATTTTTCTTTTTGAATTATTATTAGTATTATTCACTTTGGATTTTAAATTTTGTTTACTTAGAAACTTTACACCATAAGTGTGTGGAGGGTTGGACCCATACTTTAGCTTACCCATAGAAAGGAGCTTAACTTTACAGTCTGTGACCATAAGGTGCAATTAATCAAAATATTTAAAGTTCTTGAATATAATGGACTCATGTATTAGATTAAACAACATTTACTTAAATATATATTGTAACTCTTTTTCAATTATTGTATTTTTCATCTTAGAGAGCATGGTCTTGTAACAGAGCACAAAATCATTGATGGGTTTGTCAAGTCCTTACTTTAGTTTTACAATTTGAGCATAAGGCATATTCTCATTGATGTTGATTAAAAAGTGTGTTACGACCTCAAAGGATTGAACACATGGATCGATTGGAATGGGAGGCCATAGATTCGTTGCAAGGTGTATTCCTTAAGACCCTATGGAAATAATTTAGTTAATAACTTATCATTGGATGCAAAGTCCAAACATGTTATGTGAAAGGCTTGAATGTGCTAATCTAGATCACCTTTACTATCATATGATGTAAGATTAGGTGACACAAATCTTTTAGCTAAGGTATAAGGTGAAATATTGGAGGCCAATTTATTTTTTAATAATGTGTGAGAATCAATGGAATGGCCCACTCTAGAAGAATCTTTTTCTAATTATGAAACTTAGTTTGAAGATTGAAAATTGTTTTATTAAGGATCTAAGCATTAGGCATATATAATTATGTATCAATGGATGGTGTCACATGAGTAACAACCCTAGGAGGTATGAAAATATGTTATATAGGGATATGCACAAAAATCTAAGGAAAATCTTATGTCACGCCCACACCACGGGTGGGTATGACATGCATAATCATAGATGTAAACATACTAATAGTAGCAGTAGTGGTGGTGGTCTAAACACCTATTGTAGATTCAATGCCTCTAAAATGTAAATTAATGTCACTGAAAAGCTCATTTTTTAATTCCCCAAATGTGACAACCTTGGCATTATATAAATTTTTAACTTATAGGATTATATTCAAGACCTTATCTAGATCATGAGGATGCATATGGAGTTGTTCTTGAAAGCTATAAATGCATGCAATTTATTTCATATCTACACAGTTAAGGTCATCAATATGTATTCTATCATGATATTCATTATTATTTTTATTTTCTTCTTGATAAATAGTCTCAAGTTCATGCATATCATCATTAATAATATTTTATCTTCTATGTGTTATCATTAACATTTACATCAATAAAATAACAAAGACATTTTATTTCATCTATTTTATCCATTTTAAATTGTATAAATACGTGTTTGATCTTTAAAAAATATAATTATGCTCAATTTTAACACCATTTAACCTAGTACTTCACCTTAGAGGGATAAAGGAGATAGCCTTCATATATGGCATAGAATATGATCATAAAAACTTCAAAAGGAATAAATTGAAATATATATTGTTGTGTTATATATGGAAATTGGAAATCATAAATTAGGTTTTGAAACCCTAACACATAAATCTAAAACCCTAATAAGGTAGAATTAAATCTTAAGGTATCCTAGGGTTTTTTATGCTTAAATGATTGAAGAGTTCATCAATATATTTCATCTTATTTTGGGTTTAGTGGTCTAAAAAGATAAGACTTTTAAATGATTTAGATTTTAAAATCTACTTCTAAATTAAGTAAATATGAATGTAACTAGTAGAGTATGATTTATTTATTACACTTGTTATAAATAGAAAATGACTAATAGGATGGGTTATTTAGCTTATTTGAGTTTTGTTCTTTGTCGTGATAGTGTATAGTCATCATAAGTTTTCTCGAATAGGTTTATGATAGCTCAGTTTAGGAATTGACTATCAGAACTTGTTAAGATGGATCTAGTATTGTTTGGACGCATGTGGTAATTGAAACCACTTGATCTATACCAAAATTATCCATGTGATTATCACAAATCCATATGCATGCTTATAGATAGGTATTTTTTGCAATTTTAGAGGCTCCTTCTTATGTATAGGTTCATATTCATCTTACTTCACCTTGAAACCTTATCTATAATTTTGAGAATTATTTCACCTGTAAAAAGGGGTTATATAAGATGGGTTGAGTGACCTCAACCACCCATGTTAAGTGGTTAAACATCATGTACATTCTAATAATTTATATAGGGCTCAAACCATATGTAGTTCTCCCACCTAACTTAGTGTGTGCTCAACAATGATATACTAGCATGCACTACAATCTTATGTGGATTCAACACTTGAAAACCTATGATTTTGATCTTGTAAAAGTATTCAAAATTTGCTTGATGGTTGTTCCTTTGACGGTTTGTAGATTTATATACTTTATGAAAATGCCTCAAGGATTTTTATATGTACTTCTCTAGGTAGGTTCTATATAGGAACAGGCTTAAACCTGATATATCTATATAGCTAAATCTTTAGGTAATTTTCCTCTGAACTAACAAGTTAAACATGTGGGTTGACCTAAAGGAAGAGTTTGAATTTTTTAAAATATCCATTAGATAGTGTGTGGATGGGTTTGACTAAGGTATACGGCTCTAGTAACCGGGTCCATCTGACTATGGCCAAAGCCATCCAAAAAATGAAAAATAATGGTTTGGAGAACAATGATAGTCTGCTTAGGATATTTAATTATTTAGACATAAAATAGGGAGATCATGTATGTATATGATAATAAATCGGGAAGTTCAGGCCCATCATTAATTAAATGAATAAGATATAATGTGAGCAAGAGTCAATTGTGTATGCACAAGTCATGTATGCTAAGATTAGTCAAAATTGACATTATCAAGTATCTAATACCAAATACATGTGTCTACATGTAGTGGAAAAGTAAAAAATATAGATGTATTAAGTGTAGAAAAGATATATTTTAATAATGATCTATATGTTTTACTCATGTATTCATTGAAATATATGAGTTTTGATAACCCATAACATTCACGAACAAGATTTTAAAAAACATTGTGTCATAAATTTTGAATCAATATTTTAGAACACCCTTTCTAATTCATATTTAAGATGAAAGTAAACGTGTATT
The DNA here is from genome assembly GCA_037957365.1 of Torreya grandis. NCBI lineage: Eukaryota > Viridiplantae > Streptophyta > Pinopsida > Cupressales > Taxaceae > Torreya > Torreya grandis. Next base: position 4,471,424 of record JARHVA010000225.1, on the reverse strand, counting down.
TAGATTGTGAATTAGTGTATCTTATATAAATAATTTATTTAAAGGAACATTATTTGATTTCATAGGGATATTTAATTGAAAAAATAAATTATTATTATTATTAATATTAAATTTTGTACACCATATATATATATATATATATATATACTTTTAAAGATATTTATTATTAACTTCTAAGTATGGCTCAAGTTTAGACATTTTTTTTTTAATTTAGATTAAAAGAATGTTTATTAATCTCAATATTTTCTTTTAATCATCTTTTGAAATGGTTGTTAGAATATTATAATAATTTTTAAATAGATATTATAAATAACTAAATATTAAGTATATATATATATGAGAACAACGATGATTAATATATGCAGAGAATACTAAAGTTAAAGAATGTAACTTTTAAAGGCAATCACTTTGAGAATAATAATTAGGGGTAGAAAAGTAAATTTTAGAGATGAATTAGAGTGTAAAAAAGATATATCATAATAATGATTTATATTTATTCACTTTTGTATTTTGAAAAATATTGTGTTGCATATTTTGAATCAAGATCATATTTTGTGATCCATCTTTATAAATGAAAGTAGATGTGTGATTGAATTTTATATTAGTATACCTTAAATAGATAATTAATTTGAAGAAACATGATTCAATTTCTTGAGAATAGTTAATATAATAAAATAAATTAAATATATTATATATTATTGACAAAAAAAATGAAATTTAAATTCAAATTTAATCCATTATAAATATATATAGTATATTTATTATTGATCGGTATGGTTCAACCCTAGACTTTCATTTCTATTTAAATTAAGAGAATATTTATTAATCTCAATACCTTATTTTAACCATTTTTTGAAATGGTCATTATCCATTACAAGGACCTTCATATTTTCAATGTACATGTGACGATTTATAATAAAAAAATGCCCTTCTAATATTAATAAATATTAAAATTATTGCTTCTGGCTCAATATTTCATCAATCTAGTTTCTTTGGAGAACATTATCTTGCTCAAGCTTATTTAATACTTCAAAATTTAATGGGATTTATTTAAATTGAAAACTAAATAATGAGCTCCATCTTACTATTTAAACATTTGAGCCCACTAATTTAAAAGGGAATAGCTTCTGTCATGTTGAAAAGCTAATTGTGCTTTATTAAAAGATATTGCATGCTTTTTTTTGAAAATGGCTAATAAGTCAAAGAGAGAAGTTATCTTGATAAATAAGGGGGGCCACCATGAATTAATAAATAGTTATCTTCTTTTAAAAACTATATACAAGTAGCCAAAGTCAAAATAAGCAAGCCAAAGTACCAGAGAGGATAAATGAGCAGCATGGGCAAATTTTTAAAAAAAAAACTTGCGGAGCAAACTACAACAAAGACTGAAATCAAATTTATTGATAGTGGGCAGTTGATTTTAATGTTTTTCCCTCTCTTTTTCTTTTCCATTCTCTTCTATATATTGTAATTGTCCATTAAAATTTAGATCTGAGCCTTTATTATTTAGTTATGTATGCATACCTTGAGCCCTAATTGTAATAGATTGTGATTGTGTATATTTCCTATGACTAAGAGAGTTATTTTGGATTCTTTGTTTGTTTCTTGGTTTTGGTATTTTTGTTACAATTGTGTTTATAGCTTGTGTTTTGACTTTAATAGTTTATTTATTTTGTTGTATTTGTTTTCCTTCATACACGTTGGTAATACTGTGTTCAAATAGGTAGAAGATCTCCCCCTTTTTTATTTTGGTGCATCTTCATTTATTTTTATGCATTATTTTAACTTTTTTCCTCTCTGGATTTCTATTTATACATATTAGATTGGGTAGATTAGCATTAGTTTAGGAAGCAAAACCAAATGGCTATGGAGGCTCTCTACTAAGAGTAATCCCAAAGTGAGTACAAATCCCATGTTATATTTGATTTATAAGCTACATTTAATCAGATAAATTAAAACATTAACAACTTAATAACCCTTTCGCACTTAATATTTGCATTACAATATTTAACTTTAGTACTAATGGAATACTATGTTTGTCAAATGTATGGAATCTCACATAAAAAATTAATTATCTAAACCCCTCTCTTTTGTGGGTTCCACTCTATTAAATCCCAAATAAGAAATTGATTATGTAAACCCCTTCCTTTTTGTTGGTTCCACTCTATTAGACAACTTATTACCTTTCTAATTTTTTTGTATGGAAAAATAGTTGATATAATATTATTATTTATTATAATTTTAATGATTTTGTTGAACATGCCCTCTATATAAAATGAAGGAATGTTATTGATATACATTTGGAGACCTTCACCTTTTTCTTTTTAAAATTAATCCTTAAAAACCATAGTTAAGTGGGTTCCTTCTTCATATAAATGCTCATCATACATATTCTTTAAGATCTAGTGGAAAGGGTCTTGAGTACCCCCACTTTTTTAATGGAAGTGAAGATGGGATGACACACACAAATAAATGTATTTGTGATTTGCTTCCTTATATTTGACAATTTAGTAAATCATCAAATTTTCTTGTAATTTGATTTCTTTTGTGAACTTAATACTATCTACAATGTTGTTAATGTGAACATGGAACTCTTTCAAATTTTCTTTACCACACTTCTAAAACTTTGATGTTGATAGGAAGTAATTCAACATGATCTCTTCACAATATTTCATGAAAAGTTTAGCCACCATTGGAGATAATGGAGAACTCATCACAAAAACAATGTTCCATGTATCCATATTTGGTAGAATTGTATCATACTAATATTTTGCATACCTTCCAAAAATAATATTCAACTTTGACTTTGATATTATTTGTTTTCAATTATAACATTCCTTCGATATTAATAATTTCAATCTTAGAGTTCAATTTTTTTATTAATATATTCAATAACATATCAAATTGTATTAAAAAATGATAGTGTTATCAATCTTCATTTTTTAAATCTACATTGTCTTAGAAAATGTAATCTTAATTTCTTATTTATTTGTGTAATAATGTCAATTTGCACAAAACCGCACATATTCTGCATGTAAACTCTTTTGTCTGCAAGATACATAAGTCTTGTGCATCTCCATGCAAAGACCTTATTTCAAAACTCTCACACAACAAAGAGTATTATGTCGATTAGATTGTCATGTTTTCACTCAGAGAAGAATATATCTAACGACTAACCTCTGTGCAAGGACTTTCAAATTATGCACCCTACATTATTCATAGCATTCCATAAGAACACACACATGAACATGATTCACATGCGTGTAAGTATGAATATTTGTGCATACACGATCAAAGATATTATAATGACTAGAATTTGAAGAGTCACAGAGAATATGAACCATCACTTGCATTATAACTAGAGTGATTAAACTTTCATAACATTGTTTTGAGAATGCCCATATAAAGATATGAATTTCTTCAATGAAATGGGTTAGGCCTAGAGAGAAATGATGTAGTATGGGAGGTTTGACAGTTATAGATTGGAAGGCATGAATTTGTTCCCAGAAACCATTATAGCACTGCAAGTAGAGACTTTTTTTTTATCACGTAGGTTCGAGTGGTGACATTTAGGTTTGAACCACACCTATGAATGGATTGAGATTGCCACAGTGAATGTGTTTGAACATTGGATAAGGTTGAAAGGTGTTTTTGTGGTTATAGTGTAATTTCCTCATTGTAAGCAATAAAGATTTTTTTTTTCATGCAAACTAGGTGTTTGTATTTTATTGTGTGTTGAATCCCTAAGTTGCATTATCTAAGGTTGTTATTCAGTCGACTCCCTAACCATGATCGCATCAATTGGTATTAAACAAAGGCATGTAGTTCCATTCAAGATGAGTTTGGAATAATAAGATTACATTTTATAGAGGAAGCATATCAATGTGCTTTTGAGGCTGAGGAGAAGTATTCTAGAATACAAAAAAATACAAGAGGAAGGGGACAAACCAACTTTGGTAGGGGACAAAAAACTCATGAAGGTGAAGAATTCACTTCACAAAATTAGAATTCACCACAAAGAGGAAGAGGATATTCTTCTAGAGGAAGAGGATACTTTCATATAGAAATGGGTAGAGTATTAATAGGAAAATGTTTTGAGTGTGGAGATGTTGGATATAGAGATTTTGAATGTCCTAAGGCATTTTATAATAGTGGTAGAAAGAATGAAGCTATAAATAACATTACACAAGCAAATGAATCAATTTTTTCATCACCCAATCACATACAATAACTACAACATGGAGAAGCTCTCATGATGAAGAGAGTATTGTTAAAACTAGTGAAGGAGGAGGATGAACCCGTACAAAGAAATAATCTTTTTTAGACCATATGCAAATCTAAGGTAAGTGTTGAAAATTTATTATTGATAGTGGTAGCATTGATAATCTTGTGTCAAAAGAAATGGTAGAGAAGCTTGGTTTGAAAATAATCGCATATTCAAATCCATATAAGGTGTCTTAGTTGTTGAATTGAAATCATATTTTAATGAGAGAATAATGTCTCGTCAATTCTTAGATTGTGTCATATAAGGATGAAATTTTGTATGATATCATCCCTATGGATGTTTGTCATGTATTGTTGGGATTGCCTTGATTGTTTGATAGAAAGGTTATACATGATGGTAGAATGAATACCTACACTCTTGTGAAGTATTGTAGGAAGTATACCTTAAGCCCATTGAAAGACAAAGGGGAAGAAGTTGACCATAGTCTAAATATTATGTTGGTTTCAATAACATAATTCTTGAAAGAGGTTAAGAAGGATAAAACATGTTTTGCTTTTATTCCCATGCAATTGCAAGTTAGGAAAGTAGGGAAGGCAAGTGATTTTCTAATAGAAGTGAAATATTTTTTGGGTGAGTATGAAGACATCCTTCTTGATGATATTTTAGAGGGATTTCCAACCATGAGAAGTAATAGTCATCACATGGATCTTGCTCCCATATCTAATTTACTGAATAAGGAAGCATATAGGTTGACCCCTATGGAGAATGATGAGGTAAAGAGTTAAATACATGATTAGTTATACACAACACTCATAAGGGGAAGTTTGAGCCCATGCACAAGTCCAACAGTGTTGACACCAGAAAAAGGTGGAGAATGGAAAATGTGCACCGATTCTATAACTACCAATAGGATAAAGCTCAAGTATCAATTCTCATTGCCTCAAATAAATGCTTTGATGGATTGCTTGATTGGAGAAAGGTACTTCACAAAGATAGATTTGAAAATTATATATCACCAAATTCAAATTAGATAAAATGATGAATTGAAGATAATTTTCTAAACAAAGAAAGGGTTGTATGAGTGATTGGTTATGCCATTTGGGTTGACTAATGCTTTGAGTACATTCATGAGACGAATGAAGTGTTAAAACCATTTCTCTATGAGTTTGTCATTGTGTTCTTGGATGACATTCTGATTTTCATGATCTTCAAAAAAACAAGAAAACACTTGATGTATTTGAGGCAAGTGTTACACAGGTTGAAAGAGGAGAAGTTGTTGGTCAACTTGAAGAAGTGCAATTTTATGAAAGAAGAATTATCCTTCTTGGGTTTTGTGATTTCATATGATGGATTGCAGATGGATCCAAAGAAGGTAAAAGCTATTTTGGAGTGGCCATGACCAAGAAACATGTTATAATCAAGAAGATTATATGGTCTAACAAGCAATTATAGTAATTTCATAAGGAACTTTAGTAGGATATGTGTACCTATCATGGAGATGATGAGAAGTGATAGAAAAGAGTTCATGTGGATAGCTGCATCTGAAAGTAGTTTTCATAGTTTGAAGAAGGTGACAGAGCAACCAATGTTAACATTTCCATACTTCAACAAGGTATTACAAATTAATTTTGATGCTATTGAAACATTAGTAGGTTCAATTCAGAGTCAAGAAGGAAAGCCCATCACTACTTTTGTGATAAATTGAATGAAACCAAGTGGAAATGTTAATTTTATGATCAAGAGTTATACACCATAGTGCAAGTTCTCAAGAATCAGATGCATTACTTGTTGCCCAAGGAGTTCATTTTGTACATAGACCATCAAGCATTTCAATTCATAAACAACCAAGTAAGTTAAATCAAAATCATACAAAGTGGATTGAATATCTATAACATTATTCATTTGTTTTGAAGCATATAAGTGACAAGACAAACAAAGTTGTAGATGCTTTGAGTAAGAGATGCCTATTATTGAATTAGATGAGGATAGAAGTCATGAAGATCTGAATCCCAGATTTTCATGGGTAGCATACAAGAATCTAATCAGCATGGATAAAACTCCATGGCTATAAAATTTGTTGCACAATGATTTGTTGTTCAAGGGACAACAATTGTGCATACCCCAAGGTTTAATGCCCTGATCGAAGAAAATTATGGTAGAGGATTAGTTGATCATTTAAGTGTGGAAAAAACATTTGTGTATCTAAGGGAAAGTAATTATTGACCACAAATGAGTGGGGATGTGATGAAATTTATGCAAAGGTGTAGACTTTTCCAGCATGCAAAAGGCAAAAATCATAATATACATTTGTATTAGCGATTGTCAATCTCGAAAAGACCATGGGAAGATGTATGGATTTCATTCTTGGGTTCCCAAGAACTCAAAAAGGTAATGATTCTATATTTTTTGTTGTGGATAGATTCTAAAAAATGGCACACTTCATAACATGCAAGAAGACGAGTGATGCCACCAATATTACGAAATTATTTTTCAAGGAAGTTGTGAAGTTGCATGGATTGCCTAATAGAATAGTTTAAAATAGATATACCATGTTTATTGTTCATTTATGGTGGATGTTGTGGAGGAACATAGGCATAAATTTGAGTTTCAGTTCAACATATGCACCGTAAATGAATGGTCAAATAGAGATAGTGAATAAAACCTCTAAAATTTGTTGAGATGCTTAGTAGGGCAAATCTAAAGCAAAGGGATATGATTCTTGCACAAGCTAAGTTTTCCTACAACAACTTAGGTAACATAATTACAACCAAGAGCCTATTTCAAATTGTTTATGATTTTAGCCTTAGAGGCGTTGCAAAGTTGAGAGATAACTTATTTGAGAAAAATAAGTGTTCTAGCATAAGACTTCACTAACTATATGCAAGAGATATATCAAAAAATGAAGGATAAATTAGAAAAGAGTACTCTAAAATACAAGTAGTACTCTGATCTCAAAATAAGAGAACAAGAATTTCAAGTTGGAGAGCTAGTTTTTTCTTATTTGAGGAAATAATTTCTCCCCAAAGGAATGTGTGACAAGCTCAAGTGGAAGAAAATTGGGCCAATATTAAAAAAATTTACTTCAAATGCATATGAGATAGAGTTATCTCTCACCTACATTCAACATAACATATTTATATTGTTATCATAAGGGACAAGGTAGTGATGAGGATTTAGAATCATATTCTTCAATTCCATATCGAAGACAGTAGATGTATGAGAAGGTAACAGAGGAGATTGAAATGGTGATTGAATCTAGGATCATCAAAAAGATGAGAAAACTAGTATAGAGAGTACTTGGTAAAGCATAAGGATAGAGTAGCAAAAGAAACAACTTAGATAAATTCATCTGAGATTGATAAACATGGGAAACCAATAATAAAGCTCGCAAAATGTTCATGAGCAAGAGCTTAGGATTCATTTCACTCACCCTATGTATATGATTCAAGAGCATCAGAATTCACAAGCAATTTTGCATCAACCAAAAACATAAATTTTAATAAGTAGTATTTTCAAGCCTTGATGGATGAGGATTCTAAGTTATTTGGGTTCGTGCACACATCCATTTAAAAAGGTACTTCTGTAAGTGTTTACATAGCTTTGAAAAACCTTCTTGTTAGGCTATAAAATTTTGCATAGCATTTAGGGGTATTTGGAAAATTTTGTGCAACCTAGAGCCTCTCTACTTAGATTTGCACAAGTTTTGTTATGTTTGCTAGGTATGTGTATTTATGTGCAACTTTAATTTCAATGTCCATACACAACTTCAAAGATCTACACCTCGTGCACAAAAATTGGGTTTTCAAAACTTTGCCTGAAAGCACTTGGTGACTAAGTATCTGGGCATGCACATATCTCCACACAACATTGTCCATTTGTGTGAAACCACACATACTCTATGCATAATCTCTTTTCGCTACAAGATTCATAAGACTTGTACATCTCCACACAAAGACCTCATTTCACAACTCCCGCATAGCAAAGAAGATTGTGTCACTGGAATGTCATGTCTTCTCTTAGAGAATAAAATACCTAAGGATCAACCTTTGTGCAGGTACTTCCAAATTATGCACCATTCATATTATGCACAACATTCCATAAGAATGCCATGCAAGCTCACACCAACTACGTATTGCCTTGTGATACACTTGAACTTGATTCACATGCACAAAAGAACAAATATCCACACATAGGCAGTGAAAAATATTGTAACAACTAGAAGTTGAAAAGCCACAAAGAAAATGAAACTTCACTTGCAGGATAGCTAATACACTTACAAACTTATATAACAGTTCTAGAATAAATTCCTTACAAAGAGATGAGTTGTTATAGTGAAAAGGGTTTGGTCTAGAGAGAAATGAAGCAGTTCAAGTGGTTCAACAGTTAGAGATTGGAAGGGACAAAATTGTTCCTAAAATCCACTAGAGAAATGCAAGCAAAGACTTGTTGTAGTGCGCATGTCTTGAGTAGTGCATTGAAGGGTTGAACCATGTACATGAATAGACTAAGTTTGTAATATTACAAGTGTTTGGAGTCTGAATAAAGTTGAAAGGTGTTTAGTTGTGTGTATTACAATTTCCCCATTGTAAAGCAATGAAGACTATTTTTGTTATTGTTTCATTCCACGTGCGGACTACGTGTATGTCTTTTATTGTGAGTTGAATTCCTAGGTTGCATGGTCTAAGGTTATTGTTCAGTTAACTCCCTAATAGGGACTACATCACATTCCAACCAATTGAGCTACCCTTTCAAACTCTTTATTTTTTTTAATGTTGAATGTCATATTTATACATCATCCAATGTCATTCATATAACCACTAATTGGTTATTATCTAATCACATTATTTACCTCCCAAAATTATTCAAGAATGTGATGTCTATATACTTATTAATGACTATTATTATAGACTTGATAGGATATTATAGACTTAATTTTTCTTGCTCGAATTGAACATAGTTGGCTTGCAATTGTCTCAAAGTAGTTTGTTTTTGTTTTTTGTTTTTTTCGCAGTGGGTGGGGGCTAAATTACCTACGGAGAGGGCCCTAGCCCAACAAAAATTAGGATCAAAGCACCAAGAATTATTAGCCAAAAAATTCAATAATTCCCCAAATTAAGGACACATTATCATGTCAATAAAACCAAAAAAGAATCCCAACCAAGAGTTATTGATTTAAAAAACACTTATCACCACACTAAAAGTTAAAAAAGGAGAAACTGTCACAATCAAGTTGCAAGCCCTCTGATTTGGCTCATGGCAAGGCTACTACTCCACCTATAGCTTTAATCACCACCACCAATACAACATTGGCCCACACCATTCAACAAGCTACAAACTTGAATCATCTATTGACTAGACACAACCTAACCAAGAAATCCAACCAAAACTCACAATCCTCACAAGAGGAAAAACATGTCAACATCTAGCTTTAAAGACCACCTTTCTTCAAAGACTAAAGGAGGAGCACCTTTCTAGATTTGAACATCCATCAGCACAAATCTTCATAACCTGAGAACCTATATCACCCCCAATCACCTTCATATCTATTCAACCAAAAGCATGCTACCCTTAGACCAAAATTGAAAGAGACTTGCACTTTCAAGGATTTTGGTCTACAAACTTACAGACACTCTTTTACAGCACTTAACCAATCACACATATCTCCCATCCATCTTGCCTAAGGCAATACCTAGCCTACTACCTAGGTCAAAGGCATGATATTCTTGGAAATATTGTCATTGATGTCAAAGGTCTAGCATTGGTGATAAAGGCTCCATTGCATTTAATGGTGTTTTTAATATTCATATTGTGTCTAATGTGTATTAATATTTATTTAATATTAATGAATATATTTTTGGTTGCATATAAGTCAAAAAAGGGCCCATGGAGAAGTCAAAGAGTCACGAGATAAAGACAAAAGAGGAATGGGACACATTTTCTCATGAAAAGTCATCTTGAAGAATTCTAAGAGTCACCATGTGAAGATAAAAGAGGGTATGCTACATTTTTTCATGAAAGGACACTTTGAGGAATACGAAAAGTCACCATGATAAAGACAAAAGAGGAAAGGATGTGTTTGCTTATGAAAGGTCACCATGTGACTTTTCAAATGCAAGGATACAAAGGGTCATGCAAGTTTGGCATCATCTTTCATGATGATTGAAGGGTCACAAAGGGTGAATGCCAAAGGTCTTTTGAAAAGCTATAAATAAAAGCTTGAAAAGGCATTTGTAATATGCAAGAAAGTGCATGGTTTGTATTTATTTTAGAGGAGAGAAAAGCAAAAGATATTGTAGAGTTATATTATTTATTGAGTAAGCAACAGTAAGAGATAGTTGTGTTTTATATGAAAAATAGTTGTGCTTTATACACGAGGAGTTGGTGCTCACAAATCTTTGCAAGGGGTTGGTGATCTTATGGGTTGGTGCTCACAAATAGTTGTTGTGTTGGTGTTTGGTAGCGGAGTTGGTGCTCCAATAAATTGATGTTTGCGAACTTTTTAATTTGAATTGGTGCTCATTCATATACTTGAAATTTTTCTCCATAGTTTTTCTATTTTGAGTTTTCACATAAAAATATGCTCTCTCTCTCTCTCTCTCTCTCTCTCTCTCTCTCGTGTGGTGCATGTTATTATTTTAGTTTTAGTGCATAATTTGAATGTGTTATTAAGTGGTTAAAGAAAAGAAATCAGATTAAGTAAAAGATATATAATATATTGATTCACCATCTCCTCTCAATATATTTTGTACTTAACAATTGGTATCAGAGAAAGTTCTTTTTGAAAAAAATTTACAACTTGAAGGTAGATCAGAGAAAACACGATGGCTAGATCACATAAAGGTTTTTCTACAAATAAGGCACTTTTGTTTGATGGGACAAATTATGTTTTTTAGAGCATAAAGATGAGGACTTATTTGATGGCCCTTGGATTCGACATTTGGCAAGTAGTGGTGGAGGAATATGAAGAGCCACAAACACTTGTAACTACTTTAACGAAAAAGAAGGCAAGTGAAAATAATGTTAAAACTTTAAATGCTATTTTATGTGGTTTATGTGAATCAAAATTTGTTAAAGTTATGCAATATAAATTTGCTTATAAAACTTGGGTAAAACTTGAAAATATTTACAAAGGTGATGGAAAGGTTCAGTAAGCTAAGTTTCAGAGTTTCACAAGATAGTTTGAGAGTTTGAAGATGGAAGAGGAAAAAAATATAGCAAGTTATCTTTGATGGGTTGATCAAATAGTTAATCAGATTCAAGGTCTTAGAGAAAAGTTAGAAGAATCAATTGTGGTACAAAAAATTTTGAGATCTCTACTATTGAGATATGATGCAAAGGTTTCGGCAATTGAAAAGATGAAAAAATTAGCCAAGCTAAAAATGGATGAGTTACATGGTATTCTTATGACATATGAGATGCGGATCGAATAATAGAAACCCTCAAAGAGAGAAATTGCTTTCAAGACATCAAAAAAAAATAAATTTAAGATTCAAGAATCAAGTGACAGTTCTAGCAATGATGAAAATGATAACAGAGCTCTATTCATTTGTAAGCTAAAAAAAGGCAAAGAAAAATATCAAAAAAATTACCTTTTAAATATTTTAATTGTGAAAAGATTAGATATTTTGCAGCTAAGTGTCCATATAAGGGTAATGGTGATAATGAAAAAAGAAAATCTACATACAAGAAGAATTTCAAAAAAAAATGAAGAAGGGATTCGAGAAGAAGAGTTTGTATTCTAAAGATCCTAGCTCAGTCGAAGATAGTGGAGTCAATGATTCAGAAGAAGAATAGATTCTATTCATGGTCATACATGAAGATGTCTTTGCAAGCAAAAGTACAGATGATCAAGAAGAAGAACATGATGAAGTTGAAATGAATCTGAAAAGAAAACTCACTTGTGCCTTAGAAGAGTTAAAAGCTCTTGAAAAGAAGAATCGAAGATTAAAGCTCCAAATCGAAAAAAATAAAAAAGAGTCAAAGAAATCAATTAAAGATCTACAAGCACACTTTGAAGAAGCCACGAAGAATGAAAAAGATCTAACGACATAGTTGCAAAAAGTAAGTGAAGAATGTGAAAGGTATGTTATTGAAATTGCTTCTCTAAACGTAGATCTTGAGAAAAAAATAAATCAATCAATGATAGAGTAGTCAATGATTCAAAATTTGAGAATAGCACTAATATGTTGAACAAGATATTATAAAGTCAAAGACCAATGTCAAATAAGACAGGTATCAAATTTAAAAAAGAGAAAGAAGAGGCCACAAACAAGGTTAACACAGAAAAAGAAAAGAGATATGTTGAAGCTCTTACAAAAGAAAAAATAAAAAAGGAAGAAGTTAAGAATATAGAGGACATCTCAAACAAAGAAGATTGAAAAGAACAAAGGTACAAAAGACAATTAAGTCAATGATACACAAACATATCTTATTTTTATGGTTACTATTTTAATTGTAATAGATATGGTCATAAGAAAATAGAATATCGAAAAAAGACTAACAATTTCAGAAATAAATAGAAGAAAACTCATATAGAGTCAAGCAGAAGCTACAACTCTTTTGCTCCTTTAATATGTTACAAGTATAATAACTTTGGACACATAGCTCGGTATTGTAGAAGTGTGTTTGAGTCAGTCAAGAATGACCAAAGTTTCAAGGCTCCATTCATAAAAAAAAAAGTTCAAATAGGGTCATGGCAGAAGAAACGCCCTAAAAAGTCTATGTTGGTCCAGACAGCTTTGCATGCAAGAAATGAAGAAAAATCATTGCTCATTGACAGTAGATGTTTGAGGCACATGACAAGAGACAAGAGCAAGTTCATAACCTTTAAGATCAACGGTGGAATAGTAAAATTTGGAGATAATACTACTACTACCAGAATTGCTAAAAAAAGTACACTAAATTTAGATAATGGTAGAACTAAAACTGAAAATATTTTGTATATAGAATGTCTTAAGCATAATATTTTAAGTGTAAATCAAATGTGTGATTAGGGGCACACTAAAATTTTATGTAGAAAGTTATGAGATTAAAAGAAAAGATCCAGATGTGTTGGTTGCAAATGCTCAGAGAACAAAAAATAATTTGTATATATTATAAGATATCAAAGGTCAAAGATGTTTGACTCAGATTGAAGAAAGTTAGTTATGACACAAAAGAATGGGACACATAAATTTTGAAAATCTTGTCAACATCAGCAAGAAGCAAGCAGTCATTAATCTTTCAAAGATTACAAAACCATCCAACATGCTTTGTGAACTTTGTCAACATGAGAAGCAGGACAGAAGGCGGTTCAAAACAAAATAGTACTCGACCACTCAGATGTTAGAGCTTGTTCACACTGATTTATGTGGACCTATGAGAACTCAAAGTACTCAAATTGAGAAATATTTCATGTTGCTTATTGATGATTTTTTACGTATGACTTAGGTAATATTTTTTTTAAAAATCAGAAACTTTCAGAGATTTCAAAGCATTAGTTGAGAATGAAATCGGTTTGAAGATTAAGTGCCTAAGATCATATCGAGGAGGAAAATTCATGTCAGATCAGTTTATTGAGTATTGTGAAGACCATGAAATAAAGAGACATTATTCAATAGTTGAAACTCCACAACAAAATAGAGTAGTTAAACAGAGAAACAAAACAGTTCAAGAGATGGCAAAAATAATGTTAAATGAATCCAAGATAGCAGATACATATTAGAGAGAAGCAGTTGTTATAGGAGTGCATATTCAAAATAGAACATTATTAAGAGTCAACAGTGACAAGACTCCTTATGAGCTATGAAAAGACAAACCAACAATAGTTGATTATTTCAGAGTTTTCAATAGCAAATGCTTCATAAAGAGAATCGATGAAAAATTGGTAAGTTTGAATCCAGAGTAGATGAAAGTATATTTCTTAGTTATTCTTGCAAAAGTAAAGCTTATAAATGTTATAACAAAAGAACCAAGAAAATAGTTGAAAGTGCAAGTGTCAGGGTAGAAGAAGATGGAACACGAAGAATTAATGATCCAGTAAACATTCTTGAAATTATTGAAGAAAAAGATTTTGAAGAATCAAATGAAGATGAGAAGAAAAAAAAAAAAAAGACACCAAAACTCCATCCAAATGTCTAGAAAAATCATAATGAAAGTGACATCATCATGGATAAATAAAAGAATTCACACCAAAAAAATGATGGTAAGTGAATCTGAGCAAGTTAATTTCTTTTTATTATCCAAAATTTTGCCTAGAACTTTTTTAGAAGCTAGACATGATAAACATTGGGTTAAAGCAATGTATGAAGAATTAAATCAGATAGAAAAAAATGATACTTGAAAATTAGTGCCTAGACCAAAAGATCACAATGTGATAGGAACAAAATGAGTTTACAAAAATATGCTGAGTAAAAATAGAAAAGTGACCAGGAATAAAGCAATATTAGTATGTAAAGAATATGTTCAAAATGAGAGAATAGATTTTGAAAAAACTTTTGCACCAGTGACAAGGCTAGAGGCTATTATAATGTTTCTTTCATATGTAGTGTTTAAAAATTTCAAAGTGTTTCAAATGGATGTTAAATCTACCTTCCTAAATAAAAATCTAGAAGAAGAGGTCTACATTGAGCAGTTTGAGGGATTTATTCTCTCAAATGTTAGTAGCCATATATGCAGATTGAAGAAAGCATTGTATGGATTGAAACAAGCTTCCAGAGCTTGGCATGCAAGACTTGATAAGTCCCTGCAAGATCAAGGTTTCAAGAGAGGATTTACTGACAGTAATCTCTACATCAAAAAAGAAGGTGAGCATCAATTGATTGTTGTGATATATGTTGTTGACATTATTTTTGAAGAAAACATTGAAAAGATGACTAAAAAAAATCTAATAATATGCAAAAAGAATTTGAAATGTCTATGCTTGAGAATTGTCATTTTTCGTAAGATTGCAAATATTTTAGTCAGATAGAAAAATTTCATATCTCAAAGTAAATATGCCAAAAAAATGTTGAAAAAAATTGGTTTTGAAGATTGTGCACTAGTGATTTTAATTTCACTCCACCCATGGGATCAGAGCGATGGACGAAAGGGAGAAAGAGGGCACAGTAGGGGAGGGCGCGGTAGGGCAGGGCGCAGGAAGGAGTTACAAGGCGGCGCTAGGTCTGCAGTAGGCCGCCCATGGAGCACAGAGCGCTGGAAAGGCTCCCCTTACACATTTTGAAGGCTCATTTGCTGCTAAAAACCCCATTGGATTACGAATTCCCAAGGTCAATGGCTACCTGAAAAGATGCAAGGAGAGGCCCAAGCTGGTTATTCCAATAGACATGCTTGCTGAAGACATATAATACTATTTGAATCACTCCCTGTACTGCAAGTTTCTGGGGCTTAGGACTTTGCTCCAGTTCCTAGAAGCATGGGCTCAGAGAACATGGGCACCAGAAGGAGAAATAGATATTACGTTGTTGGCTAATAGTTATTTTATGGTCACTTTCACTTGTATAATGGACTGTAACAGAATATTTGTTGGAGGCCCTTACTTCCATAACCAGGTGGGACTGTTTATCAAGTCGTGGCATGTTGGTTTTATACCATTAGAGGAATTACCAAATCGCATTCTGGTGTGGGTGCGTCTGCCTCACTTTTCAGTGGAATGTTGCCGTGAAGACACTCTACAAATGCTTGCGTCACTGTTGGGAAGGCCAGTCGGTTCTTCAATGTCAATCCTAGGAAAAAAGGTAATGACCTATGCCCGCATTTGTGTTGAAATTGATCTTAGTAAGCCAATTCCAGATGCGATAGAAATGTGTGAGGGACCCTTTTCTTGGACACAACAGCTGGATTATGAAACTTTGTCTTTCCATTGTCGTCTATGTCATGCTTATGGCCACTTGCAGTGATGGTGTCCCAAATCAAGATTCACGAAACCTCTTGTAGCTCAGCCTACACGCATTCCTTCTAGAACAGACAAAGAGAAGGGCCCGATTCCAGGGGAGGCGCCTGAAGCTGATGGCTTTACGCTGGTCAAAGGTCGTTATAGAAATAGGGGTCAAAAATGATCCTTAAAGGAAAGACAAGCAGATGACTCGCTTAATAGATTTGAAATACTGGATGACCTTAATCAATAGGTGGTGAATCCAAGATTGATGATTTTGGATCAAGGGATGGAGGGCCAAGCACAAGAGACCAATGTTACAGGGGTTTCAATTCAATCACAGGATGTTGGAGACTATCACATGGATATAGACCAACAGATGATGATTTTGGAATGATTGACTTCCGTTGTTGTTCCTCCTAAAGACGATGGAAATATGCCTCTCACAGGAAAAATGGGGGACACAAGGGCAATAAGAAGCAGTAAATCTTCTCTTCATTTGGGACTTATGCAAAAAGACCTTAAGAAGGGAGGGGTGGAGAAAGCTGGCAAGCCTGGCAGAAAAAAGGACCTGGATAAAATGAAACTAATGGGAGAGACTTTGGTGGAGTCGGGGTCTGTAAAGACTCTGGATGCACACTTTTTGAACCCTCTAAAATGATTGTACTATCATGGAATATAAGGGGCTTGAACAATGGCCCTAGATAAAATGATGTTCATAACCTGATTAGAAGTCATAGACCGGATGTCTTTTTTTGCAGGAGACTAAGCTTTCAGTTGATGCTATGCTCAGACTAGCGCCTAAGTTGTGGAGGCAAGGAGACTGTCAATGCATTGGTGCTATTGGATCCTCAAGGGGACTTGCCTGTATGTGGAACCCACGGAAGATCGGTCTCATAGGTTCGTTGTCTTCTAAGTTTTCCATGACTATGATTGCTTCTAGTTTTGAGACGGGGGAAGTTATTCTCCTCTCCAATATCTACGCCCCTATTGACTGGCGGGGTAAACATTCCTTATGGGGCCATATTAGTTTTGTCCATAGCTTGGCCCCCTTCCAACCTTGGATTATAGCAAGTGATTTCAACTCTATTTTAGATTTGACTGAAAAGCATGGTGGCACGTCAAGGCTGGACCCCTATGCCTGGCTCATGCGCAATTATATTGAAGTTTTGAATTTAGTTGACATTAGGCCCAACAATGGGCAGTTCACATAGAATAATCGCAGGTGTGGGGAACAATGCATCGCTGAGAGACTGGATCGCTTTCTAGTTTTTGGTTCCTGGATTGCAGGCATGTGGTCTACGGGGTCTGAAATTTTGGACTGGAGAGGATCCGACCATTGGCCCATCAAGCTTACTAGCGTTTCAAAACATCATCCGCGCTCTCCTTCCTTCAGATTCTAGCTCATGTGGTTGTGGGATCAATCTCTATTCGAGTGTGTGGCCAACTGGTGGCGATGGGGTAGGCCTGCCCATGGTACGGTGATGTATACCTTTGCCAAATCGTTGCAGTATGTGAAGTATAAGCTCAAAAGATGGAACCACCAATGTTTTGGTAATATTTTTCATGCTAAGGAAGCTGCACAGTCCAAGCTTGATGGCATCAAGAGAATAATAAGGGAGGAAGGCTTGACTGAAGATATTCTACAAGATGAAGCTCAGGCCACGAAAGACTTGGAGGAATGTGAGCTAAGGGAGGAAATTTTTTGGAAGCAAAAAGCTCAGGTTGAATGGCTCTAGGAAGGGGACAGAAATACATCTTTTTTCTTTAACTCATCCAAAGCCAGGAGACATGTCAATTCTATTTCAATCTTGGTCAATGAAAGAGGTGAGCGGCTCAACTCCTTTCCGGCAATGTCAGAGGAGGTGGTTCAATACTTCTCTACTCTTTTTAGGGAGGATGCGAATGCGATAGCACTGGAAGAAGCTCAGGTTCTCTTTTTTATTTTGCCTTTGGTGACGTGAGAAATGAATAAGAATCTAATGAAGGATATCACACTTGGAGAGCTTGAGGAGACCATTACCTAGATGAAAAAAGGGAAAGCGGTTGGCCCTGATGGTTTCCCGACTGAATTCTACCAAGAATTCTGGGACATTATCAAACATGATATTTTCGCTGTTGTCCAAGAATCTCAACGGAACAAGCAAATGCTTAAGGCTACTAATGCGACCTACCTTGCCCTCATACCCAAATGCGAAGGAGCTGATAGGTTAAGTCAATTCTGCCCTATATCTCTTTGCAATGTTGTTTATAAAATCATATCGAAAATCATTGCAGACAGACTTAAAAGAGGGCTGAGTGCTATTTTTTCCAAAGAGCAGAGCGCCTTTGTGGAAGGTAGGCAAATTTTGGATGGCATTGTTATTGTTGTTGAATCCATACATTCCATGGCCAACTCCAAAGACAAGGCGATGTTTATCAAGTTGGACATGGCCAAGGCCTTTGATAGGGTCAGATGGTCTTTCTTGCGGAAGGTTCTTGGTGCTTTTGGTTTTGCAGACGAATGGACTTAATGGGTCATGAGCTATGTTTCCTCGGTCTCCTTTTCAGTGCTTATCAATGGTGAACACATGGAGTTATTTGGTGCCTCCAGGGGCTTGCGACAGGGAGATCCCCTGTCTTTGTACCTCTTTCTTCTCCTTGCTGAAGGTTTGGGGAGGTTGATCAACAAGAACAAAGAGGCTGGTCATATCCAAGGATGGCGTTGGGGAGGTGAACTGCCGGCATAGTCACACCTGCAGTTTGCTAATGACACTTCAGGGCATGGCCACAATGACTAAAGCAGCTAATTTGCGCAGGGTGCTGGATGTTTACTTAACGGCCTCGAGACAAAAGGTCAACGAAGATAAGTCGTCCATCTTCTTCTTCAACACTCTGGATTCCATTCAGCAGCGGATTGCCAGGACTAAGCATTTTCAGATTGGGACTCCCCCTTTGATTTACTTGGGTATCTCCATCTCTGCTAGCCGTATCTCCAAGGAGTCCTGGCATAATATTTTGGAGAAATTTTGGGGCGAAAGTGAATCATTGGACCCACAGGTGGTTATCATTTGATGGCAGAGTTCAACTTATCCAATCGGTGGTGCAGGGATTGCCCGTTTACAGATGCATGCTTCAGGTTGCTTCGATGGGAATTGTTAAGGAGTTTGATTCGGTTACTAGGCAATTTTTATGGGTTGGTAATATGACGTCCTCTAAATAGAGCCTTGTTAGATGGGAGATTGTCTGCAGCCCCAAACAACAAGGGGGCTCGACCTGAGGCAGACAGATTTAAATGGTGTTTCTTTGGTGGCTAAACTTTATTGGCGTTGGTGCACTGAACAAGACAAGGCCTGGGCCAGAATTCTCTCACAGAAATACTACCCCAGGATCATTCAGTGGGATATTCCTTGCTATCTCCTTATTGGGAAAGGCTCGCCAATATGGGGTACTCTCAAAAAAGGGGCTGCCCTCGTTAAGGAAGGTTTATTCTGGATTTGTAAGCAGGGATCCAAGGCTCTCTTCTGGAATGATTCTTGGGATGGCTATCCTCCCATCACTTCTCAGTTCCCACATTTGTCGAACCTCTGTCAGAGATTCTTTGACAATGGCTGGTCTCGGGTGAGCGACTTCAAGGCATACACTTCACGTAGACAGTTGGAGGTGGCGCGATGGAAAGATCCTGAGGCTTAGCCAGTTGCTAGGATGCAGGAGGAGAATGAGGAGCTATTTAACCTCCTCTCCAGGCGTCGCTGCAGCGCCCTTCAGGAGGAAGATAAGCTCACTTGGTCTCCCAATCCGAAGGGAGCCTATATTGTTGCCTCTGGTTATCAAGCCTTACTTCTTCAGAGATTGGGCAGGGGAGAAGTGCAATGGTGGAGATAGGTCTAGAATAATTTCTCATGGCCAAAATGCAACTGTTTTGCTTGGATCTTGACTTGGAACAGATGCTTGACTTGGGACAACCTCTGGAAGAGAGGCTTCCAAGGCCCTTCTGTTTGTGTTATGTGCGGAGCGACTGAGGAGGATTCTGCCCACCTATTTTTTAGATGCTCCTTTGCCTTGCAACTCTGGGACTACTTTTGGGATGTTTAGTAGAGCCCTTGTTTTCATGCTCTTTCTGTGGTCAACTTCTGGAACGACGTTGGAGAATCCCCCTCAAGGACACCTTTCCTGTAGGATGCTTGGACAGGGGGCCCCATTTTTTTGCTATGGCAGATTTGGTTCGAAAGAAACAAGTGGATCTTCCAAGGTGTGAGGATTATGGCGCAATAGGTTTGGCAGAAAGTCGCGTGGATGCTTCAGGGGACCGTCCAAGCTAAGAGCGCAATCTACCTCCCATTAACCAAGCAGGACGTTGAGGTAGTGGCGCAACTGGGATTCCAGCATCTAACAGGGAATTTACCCTGTGTCAGGAGAAGTCGACAGATCAAAGAGAAGATTTAAAGAGTCGGTCAGTGGCAGCGCCCTCCTAAAGGGATTCTCAAGATCAATACAGATGGTTCCTCCAAGGGAAATCTTGGGCCCGCGGGTACTGAAGGGATTGGCAGGGATTCCGAAGGTAAGGTGATTTTTTTTTTCCAGTTTATGAGGGGCTACAAACCATTAACATGATGGAAGGTCAGGCCATTCTTTATGCCCTTGAGAAGGCTCTGGCTTTGGGTTGGCGTAGAATCATATGCGAATCAGATTCTCAAGTTTTAATTAACCTGCTCGATAAGAGGAAAGTGTTGGATGTTAATTGGCAACTAGCTCTGACTGTTCAGCAGATTTTGAGGGTTTGCTCGCAAATGGATATTGTAACCTTTGTTCATATTCCGCGGGAATGGAATAGGGCAGCGAATTGTTTGGCCAAATGGGCGTCCAAGCATTTAAATAGCGAAAATACGGAGGATTGGGAGACTCTCCGATGCTCCGTTCTGTTTTGGAAAGAATTCTGGAGGAAGATAAGGAGGTTTATAATATTGCTTAGTTGGGCATGGGCTTAGTCTTGCTGCCTCTGTTGCTCTTCTTTGGGGGTTTTAGCCCCCTGTTCTTCTTGTAATGCTCTTCTTTTCTTATCAATAATATTTTTACCTTTTTTATTTAAAAAAAAGATTGTGCACCAATTAGCACACCAATGAGTACAAGAAATGAGGTGAGCAAAGATGAAGATTCACCTATTGCAGATCAATCTTTATATAGATCTATGATTGGTAGTCTTTTATATTTGATAATATCGAGGTCAGACATCATGCATGCAGTAGATATAATTGTAAAATATCAGTCAGCTCTAAAAGATAGTCATGTTTAGTTGGTGAAGAGAATATTCAGATATATCAATGAGACATTGAATTATGGATTGTGGTATCCCACAAGTAGAGATTTCACTTTGGATGCTTATACAAATTCAGATTGAACATGTTGTTTGGATGACAGAAAGAGTACAAGTGAAGGAGTTTTCTTCCTCGATAGCTTAGTATCATGGCTAAGCAAAAAATAAAATTTGGTATCACTTTCTACAGCTGAACTAGAATATATTACAACGATATTGTGTTATACTTAGTGCTTTGGATGAAGCAAATTTTGAAAGATATCAAGGTGAAATATAATGAACCTATTTCTATTTTTTGTGACAACACAAGTGCTATTAATATTTCTAAGAATCTAGTGATTCATTCAAGAACAAAACATATTTTTATCAGATATCATTTTTTTAAAGAGTAGGTTGCAGATCAACATGTTAAGAAAAATATATCAATACTACAAAGCAGTTTACAAATATTTTCACAAAGACACTACCAAAAGACACATTTGAGTATCTACGAGAGAAGTTAGGAGTAATTTATTTTACTTCCTGTCATTAAAAATCAGCATTAGTTGAGGAGGAGCTAAGTGTTAGCTTTAGGATAGGCCTTTGCCATTGATGTCAAAGGGAGAGAAGAACAGAAATTGGTACAGATGTAGAAACATGGACAGAAAACAAGTATAAGTTGTTACAGTAAAAGAGAGTTACTATATATTTTTCAGATAACAATATGTGCATGTTGACATATGCAGTACAGGGTTCAAGATGTGGCAGTTTCAATTTGAAGTTGTTATCAATGACAAAGAAAGAAATTGTTGGAAATAGTGTCAATGATGTCAAAGATCTAGCATTGATGATAAAGGCCCCATTACATTTAATGATATTTTTAATATTCATATCTTGGTTAATGTGTTAATATTTATTTAATATTAACGAATATATTTTTGGTTGCATATAAGTCAAAATAAAGCCCATAGAGAAATCAAAGAGTCACAAGATAAAGACAAAAAAAGAATGGAATGCATTTTCTCATGAAGAGTCATCTTGAGAAATTCCAAGAGTCACCATGTGAAAACAAAAGAGAGTATGATGCATTTTTTCATGAAGGGACACTTTGAAGAATACAAAAAGTCACCAAGATAAAGACAAAAAAGAAAATGATGCATTTACTTATGAAGGGTCACCATATGACTTTTCAAATGCAAAGATACGAAAGGTCATGCAAGTTTGACACCATTTTTCATGAGGATTGAAGGGTCACAAAGAGTGAATGTCAAAGGTCTTTTGGAAAGCTATAAATAAAAGCTTGAGAAGCCATTTATAATATGCAAAAGAGTGCATGGTTTGTGTTTGTTTTAGAGGAGAGAAAAACATGAGATATTGTAGAGTTCAATCATTTGTTGAGTAAGCAACATTGAGAGATAGTTGTGTTTCATACATAATAGGGGTTGGTGCCCCTGTGGGTTGGTGCTTACAAATCTTTGCAAGGGGTTGGCGACCATGTGGGTTGGTGTTCACAAGTAGTTGTGTTGGTGCTAACTTTATAATTTGAGTTAGTGTTCATTCATATACTTGAGATTGTTCTCTGTGATTTTTCTCACTTTGAGTCTTCACGTAAAAATTTTCTCTCTCTCTCTCTCTCTCTCTCTCTCTCTCTCGTGTGGTGCATGTTATTGTTTCAATTTTATTGCATATGTTAAATGTATGATTAAGTGGTTAAAGAAAAAAATCAGATTAAGTAAAAAAATATATAATATACTGATTCACCCCCCCTCCCCCCTCTCAGTATATTTCATGCTTAACAGACATCTCAAAATCCATAACTTGCTCAATCAATCTTGTCAATTGCATCCCCAAGTTCAGCTAAAAACTCAATCAAACTTGCTTCAAAACCCACCAAAATACTACAACCATAGGACCTCCAATTATTTAATTAACCATGCCAACATTATTCAAATAGTATGAATGGGCACAAATCACCTCCATATCGAGAAGTTTCAATCCACAAGGCACTCACTCTTTACATAGAGGTCATATAAATTCACAATTTCCACCATCTCACTTACAAAAAGAAAATCCAAAAAAAAATGAGGAAAATTGACGCTCATCCCGCCCAACTTATTCCATATCCACTCAAATCAAATTGTTTTTGGAAAAAATAAACACCCAATTTCCATAAGCAAAGACGAGCATTTAAATATATAAAACCAAAAATTGCAAGGTTAAATGTTGTTAATCTTAATACTAGTCTTCAATTTTTTCTATAGAAATTCGAAGTCTTTAAAAGTGACCTGGGAAAATTAAGCAGGGACCTACCACCATGATATATATAAAAACGTGCGTCCACTTTCTCAAAACTCTAAAAAACTAATCAATAATTTTTAAGTCCACAATAATCATTTCCTCCTTGAATTCCACAAGGGAGTGGGGATGGGAACAACCTCATGGTTGCTTAACTCACTAAGGAATAAGTAGAGCACGATAGCAAATATGAACCTACACCCTCGCTTTAGCAAACAAAGTTATCCCCATCCCAGCCACCAAGTCCCTTTGTCCTTTCATTATCAAATGAATACCCCTCAAAGTTTGGCAATGGTGGAATGTCGACTCTACACTAACTACTTTCAAGATCACCTCCAGGGCATCGTTGATGAATAAGACAGCTCTCAACAACATTGGACATGATATCAGCACCACTGACGCTTTGGGCCATGTCAAAGGCATTCCGATAGTGGATTGATTGCTTCGGATCACTAAGCAAATTCTTCATGTGCTAGTTAATCTCACAGAGGTGCACATCATCTAGCTCCTTGGCAACAGTCCAAACCCGCTCAAGGCAAATGCGCATATGTTGGTTTTTTCTCCCTATCCAAAAAATCAGGAAACAAATTTCCCATCGCCTCCACATTTACTTTCTGCTTCTTTTCATCACTAGGGCCCCTCCTTCCCTAATCCAACCGCCACCTTTAGTCTCAAAAGATGCAATTGATACAGCTCATTGCCTGAATAAACCACAGCTTGGCATGCTTTTACGAAATGACGGTAATCAAATGCATTCGGTCTTCACAATTGCCACTGCATCTTTTATTGATGATCTCCACACGCATCATGATAATTTTGACACACTCCAACCATAAACCATCAAATCATTTATTTTGCCAACTCGGTTATCATATAGTTGCAAAGGAGATCAAAGCCCTTATCACCGGAGTAGTAGTTATATTTAATTTCACCTTTTCTCTATTCATCGTTTTCCAATGTTGGAAGTGTTTCTATCTTCTCTTCTTTCTTGTTTTTTCGACAAAAGGTAATATTATATTAAGGAAAAAGAGTTACAAAAAGGATGCCTTAAAAGACTGAAAATCAGGTCATCCAAGAGAGCAGGGGCAAGAGAGGACGTCATTTACAGAGTACTAATACCACGCTTATGATGAATATTTACAATATGGTTCATATCATTTTTACAAGTCATAGTAAAAAGAAAGATAGCCACCATACATTTAGTAGTTATAATCGATCAATTGGTCATTGAATAGTTTCTCCTAAAGAGACCAGAACTATACAAATACATTAGGCAGACTTGTAGACGTTAATTGCTGTTGTTGTAAGGCAAAACAGCAAAAAGGTTAGGATAACTTTCCTCAGAATTGTCCAAAGGTGAAAGTTTGTTGTTTGAAGAGAAACCTTTGCCACACCTTTCGTCTGGTAGTAGCTTCTGTAGTGCTTTCAGAAATAGTGGCTAGCCTTTTTGCTAGAGGAGCCATCCATACATGCTCATGGATGATACCTGCAATTTGTCTCCTTGCATTTTCGAAGAGCATATTGGTGTTGATTGCTTCCAATGCTTGTTCATGCTTTTCGACAAAGTCTCCTAGCCTATCCACACAATTGATCAAAGGCTATCTTCTTATTCTGCTTCGGAACAAGAACACACTCCAAATAAGGGTTGCAGACCCCCTTTTCATCTATGGTTTCGTTCATGATTTTCATATATGTAGATATTTCAAGCACAACAGCTGATGGCCAAGTCATTATTTCAGATTTATGGTTGTCGACTCTCATTGATATTTTGAGGATTCTCCTTTCTTGAGGGAATTGGATTCCGTTGCAGCAGTTGAGGAGACTGAACATGTGGGGAAAATCCATGAGCAAGTGTTTCAAAGTGTTGCTGCCCTGGGATGTTCGGATGGTTAGGCTGAATACCAAACATATTGAAGGATGGTGCAAGTCCAAGAGTGATTATTTTTGTTCTCCGGTAGAATTCAGACCCAGAAAGGACTTACATAGAGCCTAGGGGGTGGGATATAGATGAAGAATAAAAACTGTTTATATTGTCAATTGCGGTGAAAGGAACATTACCTATCTCAATCGGACATGCTTCTATCATATTGTACGTATTGTAGTTTAGATTGAGCGTGATAGTGTTTTTTGTTTGAACTCATGTTGTGGTAGGCAGGTGTCTTGTCTGGCCACAATCTCCTTTTGTTGTAATGTTGCTTATATTTGCATTGTTACATTCTCGTTATTTGACTAAAGCATGAGCAACTCTTGCCTCTTTTACGAAGTTTAACATAATATTTTCCATTAAACCTTTCAGTGGCTCTTAATTGTTCCATTTTTCTATATAGCACTTACTGGTATTGTTGAATTTTCTTTCTTTCTTAGCCTCATTTATTGTAATTTTTATTTGATTTTTTTCCATCAAAACAGAACAGATTTAAGTATATTAGCATCCCAAATACACACAACTTACTATATTACCACACCCGATCTAGCTACACCAAGTAGTGTAGTGCCAACGCCTACCCACAGTAGTGTAGTGCCAACGTCTACACACAGCAGTGTACAATCACACTCCACTTTAGTAGTCAAAAAGAATTAGCATGGTTGGTTTAACCATTGGACTTATCAAATGACATCAACTTTGAGAATTCATTCCTAATGCAACCTGTTTAATCGATTCATTCATTTCTGACTGCATGGGTCTTGCGTGCACAATTTATATGAAAATTTATAAAATATATTTAAGCAAGAAACATGAGTGTTTTAATATTTAAAAAAAAAAACAATAAATTTAATAGTATTTTCATGAGTGGACCATCACAAAATATGTGATGGTGCATTATGAGTAGTGACCAGGATGGTGACGTTGTTCAATGATATGCATCTCTTGTGATCAAGATTTTCAGCTGGTCAACAAAATTTTAACTATTTCAATATTTGAAGTTTTGCCAAACTTGATGATTACAGAAATCACCTTAATTGGTACTTCCAGAACTTGAAGTATGATGTTCTCTTACATGAAAAATTAGAGTCCTCCAATGCTAACCAATACAATACTCCACATGGATATTGCAAATTTAAAAACATAAGATTGATGATATACTGCTTTCCCTTTCCCTCAGAATACTGAATTACCTTTCTATCCAAATGCTTATGCTGTGCATCACTCAGTTGAAGCATTAAACAATTTCCTACACTAAAAACACAAAGCCTAAAATTTAATTAAGAAAAACAAGTATGTCATGCCCAGCAAAGAAAATAAATGCACATTATTTAAGTGAAAACTAAGTGATGAGCCTTACCAGCTTGTGTCCAGCTACGGCTCAAAAAGATGTTGGCAAATATGAACATATGAAAGTGATTACCTGATTTAGAATGGTAGAATGTCCCATGACAAGAAAACAACATAATATGTCTCTTGGGTTTTCCAATTACTCACTACGCTAATAAAATGTAGGCATTGATTCTTTTAAATATTACAAAATAAACTCAAGATTCTCCACTGTTGCTACATAAAGTAACGAGATCCATTAGAACACCATAGAGTGTTTCTAAAGGTAATGATCCCAAGAACTTTTTATTTTCCATTCCGATACTCACAAGATCATGTTTTACCAATCCATCATCTGGCCTAAAATCATTTAAAATTAACCACCAATTAACACAATAATCCCTTTGATCAATACTGGCAACTAAAGCAAGACTGTCACTGTTGTCCAACTGGAATGATAGACTCAGGTAATCCCTCTCGACCTTCATGCCAACCACCAACGCCTCCTCATGGAGCCAGTATATGAGTTGGCTTGCTACCTGAAAAAACAAAATAAACATATTATAAACTTTATAAAAAAAAATACAGCATATTTTCAATCATGTTCAGTTGCGCACTTGTGATAAGGCTTATCAGCCACTGAAAGCTGCCATACATGGGAATCAGAAAATTTCTAGATGCCAATAATTCAAAAATATTTTTAAATAATTAAAATATATAAACAGTTCTGATAACCTGCAGAGTAATGTCAGTTGAGACAGACTTTTAAAAAAATAGGTACAACAGAACATGATTACAAAACACAATAATATGAAAAAAGATACAAATATTGGAATATTAAAGGAAAAAAGCAATCCATCGCACTTAATGGCAATAATAAGATGTATAATCTGAGTGGTACTAATTAAAATTGATCTGTTGACAAGTTAAAAACTTCAACACCACTTGAAAACATCACAGTAGAAAGATCCAGATGAGTCCATGTTCCAAAACCTCAACCTGCAGGTTCTGAAACAACACTGCTGAAAGAAAAATGGAGACATCTATACTCTCAAAACATCCCCATAAAAAGGCATCCACAGATTTCTCCTTTTCAAGGAATCTTGTAGCACCTCCTTTTTAAACTAATGAAAATGCGAAAAGATAATAACAATAACAATACAAAATCAGAATCTGTTTGCAATACATGCAAAGGGTCCTTATCTAACAAGAGAGATAATTCTAACATGGTAGACAGAAAACAGCTTAGAGGTGCGCATTTAGGCTAAACTCTAGAAAGATTTTGCATTTAGTTAACTATGTCCTCAACTAGGTTTCTTTTTCTGCAGCCTGGGAAATTGAACAGGAAAGCCACTTCGGCCTTTCTTCTATCAGGGAAATAAGCTCAAGCGAAGTAATCTGTAGAGAGGTGATTTCCTAGCAAGAAGACTCCAAACATTAAGACTCTTAACAATTTTTACTTTAATAATTGGAGAAGACAAGCAGTCAATCCTTTGCCGAATTATTGTCAAGTTTGTCACCAAGTGTCAAGTCTACCATAGCTCTTCTGCTCGTCCATTTTTTTTGGGTTTGACTTGAACGTCTTTCTTTATAGATATCAAAATAGGAATAAGGTAATAGGAAAATGCTTTCTTATTGATGGTGTGCTTTTCTATTACAATGATGTTCTGCTATTTGATTTATGTTTTTATGTTCATTTTGATGTTTATTAAGAGGATTTGCGATCAAATGAGAAAATATCTTTTTCTTGTAGAAAACATAATCTTTTTCAATTTAATTCTTTGTTGAGATATTTTTCCAGGTTTCTGCCATGTGAGAGCCAAGTACAAGCAATTGTCTCACATTTTGACTTCAGGAAGTCATTGCCAAGTACGATTCATGTGACTTCGCTCCACAAGAGCCAAACATAATACTAGCTTAAAATCTAGGCATTGCTCCAAAGGTTCCAAAGGCTTCTGCATATCTTCCTTGGTAAATTTTAAAACAAGTGGATTCTTTAAAGTTACTCTTGGTAGACTTTTCTAATGGCTATTCGTTTCTCCTGAATATTTTTCCTTCCTCATACAATATTGTTTACAGAATTCCATGTTTTGTGTCTGGAAAACATCCTCCACTACTTCCAAAGGCTGCGCAGATATACCAAACAGGAAATTGAACTTCGTTTGGGCCATAACAAAAAAAATATTGCGAATTACAGTTTCAATACCTTTTTCTGTTTGGCTTTTGTTATTTTCTTCATTTGTAAAAAAATATTTGCCTGAATTTTTAGCCTTTATTGGTTTAATTTTCTACCTTTAGTTTGTCCAATTTCAGAAAACTTCTCAAAAAATGGTCATACTCTTTGCAAGTGCAAGAGCTAAAAGGAGGACTTTCCACATCTCATGTCTGCTCCCAGATATAATCTAAGACCTTTAATTGTATCTTGTCCTGGAGAGGTCCTTCAAGCTTGGTATGTTCTCATTATCCTTCCTTGTGTAGAAACTGTACATCTTACATATTCTCCTGTTCAGTTTCCTATTGGCTGAAACATTCATTCTAGAATTTCAGAGAGAGAAAATACACAACTCCATACTGACACTTAGAAGAAATCTCTTTGGTTGGGTAGAAATCGAGGCTTACAAAAATTATAGAGTCCAGACCTGCTGAAGATCCAGCATCCACCCTAAAATATCTTTTAACCATAAGTTTGGTGTGAAAAAACTACAAAAATATAATCTCTGGCACCCAGCTTAAGCTGAATCTCGACTACTGTTTTGCAGTTCAAAGATATCAACTATCTCAAAGCTTTCTCCAATAGACACAATCACATGAAATTGCAAACAAAATGGTATGGTTGTTGAGGTACAATATCTCATCTTGCAATATTTCATAATTCATCTCTCGGGTAGTTACTGAATCGAGTCTTGATGATATTCATTATGACATGCAGATTGAGAAAGTTTATTTTAAGGATGCATATCTAATTTAGTAATTTATAGGGAAACTGCCGTTTCTTCATATTCAGTGAGTTTAAAGCGAGTCTGATCTGCCAAACACTCAGACTGGTGAGTTTTGCCAAGTCCGAGTTGTCCTCTTATTATGGATGAGACTCGTATGAAAAATGGCCACTTCAAATAATTCCCCCTGTAACCTTCTTCACTGGCTACATATCAGTAGTAGAACCAGTTTGATAACAATCAGAAGAATGTTTTTGTTAAGAGTTATATTCTCAAATGTCAAATAAGTATGGGAATGTCCTACCAAAGTTCGTTCCTCTCCATGGTCATTATGGACCGTCCCCCAAACAATGAAATACAAGACCACAAGCTAAGCACCTACATACGAATTTCACATAAGTTAGTGACAAAACACAATAGGTCTAGAATGAGTGGAGACCATCAACAAACCATATCCTATGGTTGGGTGTCCCTTGACATTTATCATCGCAAAGCATAACTAATTTGGGACTCCAACCAACCCCATCTCCATCTCCTAGCCTTAATATAAGACTTGCATGTAATTTAAATACAAGCACATCTCATTGTTCTCATTCTTATCAGATGCAACATTCATTATTGTTACTACCGCTTTTGAGACTGTTAGCTCAGTTGGCCACCATCCCTCTCGGAACTTTTGTGTAAACCTTGAAATCATCCCTTACAAGAATATTGGCTAAAAATCTCAGATTCTCATGTATAATGGCCACCATCCATTATGAGAACGTTGGCTAAAGATCCCATATGACTGCTACTGTTCC
This sequence comes from Torreya grandis, assembly GCA_037957365.1. NCBI lineage: Eukaryota > Viridiplantae > Streptophyta > Pinopsida > Cupressales > Taxaceae > Torreya > Torreya grandis. The sequence goes on along the minus strand of JARHVA010000225.1, from coordinate 4,440,792 downwards.
TTACAAGCCTGCTAGCTAATCAAACATCAATGCTTCGGTCCCTCAAATGATTGTTGGCTAATCAATTCATGATCACCACCACCAATCCCTTGCACTCCTTACAAGATTGTTGGCCAGAAATTAGAACACTCGTCATGATGACCACTCTCCCTCACAGGATTGTTGCTTCATTCCATAGAAGTCAAACTTCAGTAGTTGAAAAAAACTATTTAGCTATTAAAGTCAACAGATTCAATGTACCTTAAAACGTTAACAGCAAGCAGTCAAAAGTATTTCCTATCAAAGTTGAAACAACTATCTGTATTTCAATCAATGTTGCTGCTGAAAGTCTATGCTGCAAAAAAAAGGTTAGCATTGTTGTAGAAAGCCAATGTAGTAGCAAATTATTCTTTGAATAAGGTAAACATGACAAAACGATGCTATCTAAGGTGGTCAATGCCCAAAAAATTCAAAGTTGTCACAAAAGGCAGTGATGTTGCAGAGTTGATCAAAGCTATGGGCGACATCAAGAAGCAGGTTTTTCTCCTCTTTACGAACTTTCTGGCCTTGGATCTGCACTGGTGACTAGAAGATTTCCATTCAAAATGATAAAATTCAACTGCAGTCACCACTTGACTTATAAATACACATTTAATGCTAAGAAAGACAGATTGACATCCTGTAGCTCGACCTAGACAACCTTTAATTACTAAAAGTTTGAAATTGGAACCTAATACAAGTCAGTGATGAGAAAATGAAGGTCTTTTAAACAAATATGCCTTTAATTGACTTGATGATGTCATTAGAATTGAGTATTGTGAAAATAAGTAACTATTAAGTCAGTTAACTCAGACGACTTTCTTTGTCTCCATCCTGAGACTGTGCCTTGAAGATATAGCTAGTCTTCATTGTGAAGTATAGGCATATGAGGAAAGATATCATTGCCGGCCTTACACAAGCAACCTCACCCAATGTTTTGCTTGATAATAAGCTAAATTTGATAATAAAATCATTCACATACAATTTCTGTAAGAATTTCATTTAAGAAATTATTTGCAGACTCTTATCATAGTTAAAGAGTCATGGGATATGGGGACGGGGACAAGCAAGTAGACCGTTTTGAAATAGGAATGGGAGCATATGAATAAGGATACATATATATTATATATAATTTCCAGGACGTGCGAGTACAGCTACAGGGATGGTGTCCCTGTCCCTAAACCCGAGTTCCGTGGTTACCAGTTAAATCACAAAGCAAGTAATCTAATTCAGAATCCAAAATGAAGCAGTGTGCTAGTTTTGAATTTAAATTCGGATTCACGAAAATCACTACATATTCAATAACCCTCAAAACAACAAAAACTTGTCATAAATTCGATAACTAAAAATGTATTGCATTTTGATGTTGCCTTCAAAATGACTCAAAATTTGTTGCAAGGGGTCAGTTTGCTGCAAAACTAAATGGTCATATTTGGTTTCACAAGATAGGAGTACTACAATGTACAATCAAAATTAGCATGAATATGGCTCCAATTACACAAAACATGAAGTTAAATTCTAAAATCACTGGAGGTACCAGTCAATTATTGATCTCACCAACAAAACCACCAAAACATCAGCTAATGGTTTTAACTTTCCTCCAATAGAGGCCAACTTGGTAACTGTGTGAAGCAATATGCAACTAAGCTTCATAAAACAAAGGAACACTATAGAATACAATGCCATATTCAAAACCAGTGTTAAGCAATCAATAGTGGTTGAAATACACGTAGAAAATCATTGCAAGAGTCTTAATCTAAACTTTAAACAATGGCAAGTAACAAATGAAATTTAGTTCTCAACACTAACCGCATGCCTTCAAAAAACAGTACATGCAAAAGAGAACAAATTATTACCTGCTGCAACAAAACCGATGTGAGGTCTGACAGTCCACAGTTATACTCATTGATTGAACACATTCCAGTGGGACTGCCCTTAAAGAGACAACCAACATTCGGCGTTCCTTCCCCTTCAATTGTGAGGGACTCATCGTGCACAATTATCTTACAAACAAACTGTGCTCTTAATTTTTGTCTTGTAATGCTCCAATCTGAAACCTTAGCTTGCCCTCCATGTGTGACCATCTGAGGAATATCAAGATAAAGCAACCAAGCAGATATACGAGACTGCCAAGTAGGGTGAGTAAATAGATGCAGATAAGGAACTTGAACCTGCACAAGCAAGTAAAGAAATAATGAGCACAAAAATAGACGAGATTTGAATTCTCGGCTTCATGTCAATGTCAGGGACGCTAGTCCTTTGTTATCCATTAAATTAAAAAAATCCCTGATCCTGAATGATTAATTTACTTTAATTCTTGACGAAAATAAATTTCACAGACCAGATTTTCCAGCTCAGATATAACTTTGTAGCAGTAGATCCTGTGGCTTAGTGCCATACAGTAATGCCTCAAAAATCCCAGTGTATCAGCCTCTCTCCCTCCAGCTGGTCCAGAAGCTGTCGAAGCTTCCTTTATTTTAATGCTTCCTTCACTTCTAAAGGGAGCACGAAGCCTAACAGAACTAGAACTGTAGCTGTTTGTCCCTACAAAAACATTTTGATGAAAAATCTGTTGCAAGAACACTTCTGAGCTGAGTGGGTTTGGAAGTCTTCTGTCTGAAGTAAGGAGCTTAGGAATATCTGCAGAATCCTCTTTTCTCACATTTCCATTTTCTTCTTCATATGCGGCCCCATCTGCATGCCACTTCAAATCTCCATCTATCATGTCAACATCTGCATCCTCGGAATGCTCATTGTCCTGTAGAACCTTTCGGCTAGAAGAGGAAGGCGAAAGGCGAACATTCAGAGCGACTTCTGGACCCAAGCTCAGTTGGAGGAAATTTTCACGAATACCAATGACATTCACACCAGGAGAAGGGTGCAAAGCTTCCCGAATTACCAAATCAAACACCTGCAATGTTAAGTCAAACTAAACAATTGAGCTTTTAAAATCATGCATCTTTTAAACAAAATCCATGAGTGCTAGCTGTGTACTAGACTACTAGTCATGACATCCAGATTCCATATAAAGTGTAGCAGGTGCAAAACTTTAAGCACAAAAACCTGCTCATCAAATATTGCACAACGAATCTCTCTAAGGACGGAATGTGCCTCTTTAACACCTTCATCCACACTTTCACCAATGCCCTTGGCCAACCTTTTGTCAGGATCCTCCTTTGCATCCCCTGATTCCTGTTGCGGGTCCTTACTAGGAAGAACAGAAGAGCTTTTCTTTTTAATATAATCCCACAATTTATGACCTGATTGACCACTTTGAAATCCAACATGAAGAACATGACTTGACCGCCCTGGGAGGTGCACAGCGAGCATGCCAGATTGGTCTTGATCAATATGCACGGTGGCCAGGGAAGATGTCGATAATCCTAGCATAAAATCTGTTGAATTGTTATCAGATAAGTCAATGGTGAAGCCCGCATTTCCACCTGGCCCAGCAGATATGACCCGTTGTCGTTTGACTTTCCAATTACGCTGCAGTCTAAAAAGTGCAGAAAATCGAAGAGTTTTGTGTAAACAACTCATTGCAATAAGATCAGCAGTTTATCAAACAGAAGTCTACATGAGAAAACTGAACAAATAATACTTCACCAACAAAACACAAAGCCTAAGCTTATGTAAACACCTCATTAATGCGCCATAAAATCCGGCCTCCCTGGCAACTTGCTCTTCCAAAGCCTTTGCAGTTTGTTTCAAATATTTGCCAATATGCTGCAAGTTATATACAAATAAGAACTTAGATAAGTAACCAATCGCTAATCTATTCAATACTCAAACCGACCTTAATTACTTTTTAAATCAAATTTCAAAAAAAAATCAAAACCTATCAAAATGACAAGAATGTTAATGGGCATTGATAAACAATAAGTTTGAACGGAAATGGATGCTGATGACCCGAATTTTAGGAAAAAATTAAACATGATGCTCTTCCAACCTTGTTTCAAAATGATGTTTTTTACTTGATTTTTTTTTTTAAAGCATTAAAAAGGTAGAATATTACACCCAGGGCCTCCAAGTTTTAAAAAAATCTAGAGGGGGGAACAGAGAGGACTCAAAAGAATATTACATGAGAGCATATTTGTCCTCAAAACAGAAGAAACATACAGAATAAACCCAGCTTGTAAGTGTATTGAAGTATTTGGAACTAAGATGCATGATAAACAGGGAAGACAATAAATAAGTTGATTGATCTAGGAGGATTTAGGTCTCTAGATCTTGCCGCAGTTTACTGCTGTTGCATATCCAGCCTCGTGCTAATGTCAGTAGCATCAGCATTTGGTCCTCCACCTAAGTGCCAATCCACAAGATCTAACTCCACTTCTGCATTACTACATAGCTTCTGCAATGTCAGTATTGTAGACCACAGCTCATCAATAACGACAATCAGTGACATCACACCAATCATCAATTATGAAGCGGTTGTTACCAACTCTTGTGATGGTTCAACCGACGCTTCATCTCCCTTCATTATATATTAATGTACACTTTCATTCTTTGTAATTAGTTGCATGAATAAAGTTAGGGAGCACAGAGACACCATAAATTTGATCTCTCAAATATTGTACAGAACTTAGCATGATAAAAATTTGCTATTACAATTCTACATCTGTTGTTATCATCTTCTTTGCTTTCCTTGTCCTTTAACGCATTGCACCTTCATATCCTCTGTCATTCATAATTTGCTTCCATTCACAACCCTCTTAAATCCATTTGAGTAGGTTGTCCACCAGGTCTCCTCTTGGGCACTAGATCTATGGTATCAAAGCGTTCACACTTCATATCATTTCCAAGTGGTATCGTGGTGTATTTGAACTTCATCCCTATTTGTATGCCCACTCATACAAGGTTTGATTATAAGAAGTTAGGGCTCGAGACTTGTGACCCTTCATCGTACCTTCCTTCATGTCCTCAAATGGAAGACAAATCTTCAACAACGCCAATTTCAAAAATGTTCCAAAAGATGATAGAGGATGCATTGTAAAGACAATAGGAAGCTTTGGGAGAACATCATGCATGTGAACAAGCATCGTTGATCATTTATCACTACTTCTGAAGCGACAGACTCCTTCCAACAACTCCCATTCTCATCGGCCGTTTGGTGGTCAAATGTCATACAAGGTACAAGTCAATCTATACATCCCTATGTTTGAAGGTAAAAAAGACGCAGATGCACTAGATAATTGGCTTAACCTAATCTGTTCATATTATACGATTAATCAATTCTCTAACTGAGAAAAGATTACATTCGCTTTTCTAAAAGTTTCTTTATCAATAAAGAAATGGTGGGAAAACTACTGGATTCCACATAAAAATCGTGAAGGTGAAGAAACCTATTATCCTGTTGGAAACTATGATGACCAATACATCAAGTTCTCTCAGTTGCACCAAGGCAAAGAACAATATGTGTAACAATACACATATACCTTTCATACTTTGGTATCCAAACTCGGGATTCGGAACAAAACCTTGTTTTGAAGTATAGGTCAAGCTTGAGACCACATATCTAGTCAAATATATATTTCTTACAAATCTCTTAAATCAGAGAGGCCTATAGATTTGCTTGCAAGTTTGGAGCAAAGGCCAAGACTAAGACAAAAGATTCTAAGTCTCAGACCAAGCAACAATCTAAATCTTACAAGCAGAATTTCAAACCAAGGAAAGCTCTAAGCACCCTCCATAGAAGAAGCAAAAATCGACAAATGACCAGAATAAGCAATCCAATGAGGAGCTTTGCGCTAGGAAGACTCTACTTGCACAACTTGAAGCAACAAATACAAACACTACATCATTAGAATAAGGTGAACAGATCATAGAATATGAACCTAGCACCATGGTAGGTACTGTAAACATCTCTACCATCCCTGTGGAAACAAAGGAAGCAGAAAGATTGTTCCATTCTCAAATGTGGATCAATGCTCAACCAGTGCACTTCATCGTTAACAATAGAAGTCAGAAGAACCCAGTTTCCCCTGAAGCAGTTAGAAAGTTAAACTTGCCATTGATGCCTCAACCACAACGATACTCTATTGGAAGGTTCAATGCAGGATCCGAGAAACGTGTCACCCAACAAATCAATTGGTGTACAAAATCAAGCATTTTCAAGATTCAATCCTTTACGCCATTGCTCCATTAAAAATATGTGATGTTTTATTTGGTCAGTGATAACTTTACAATTGACATGCAGTATATGAGGCCAATCCTAGAAATGTTTTCATAGATGTAGGTGATAAGAGATACCGGAAGTAGTTCTTAAGCTATCACTCATTAGTGCCAACTAGTGTAAGAAGCTAGTCACGTCTAGTAAAAATTTTGAACTTCTAATGGTGAGATTTGAACCTAAGAACGTCCTTGCAATGCCAATCCATACCGTAGTTCCTCCAACAATAGCAGTAGAAACCTCTGAGTTGAACCGCAAGTTGGGAGAATACAAGGATATCTTTCAGCCACCAAAGGAAGTGCCTACACACTATGTGGTGAAACACACTATTGATTTGATTCCTAAACTACCTTTGCCTAATGCTTCTTTATACCACAAATCATTTCTGGAGAATGAAGAAATCAAGCGGCAGATCCATGAACTTGTAGACAAAGTTCATATCAGGTCTAGCTCATTGATTTGCGACAGCCCAATTGTGCTTGCACCAAAGAAGGATACAACCCAATTGTGATTGCGCCAAAGAAGGATGGCACATGGAGGTTGTGCATCGATTATAGAGCTCTCAAAAATATCAGTATGAAGAACCACTATCCTCTTTTCAGGATTGAGGTCTTGTTGGACCAACTCGGTGGTGCAAAATTATTCACCAAAATCAATCTTAAGTCTAGGTATCATTACATTCCTATCGAACCTATAGATGTATGGAAGACAACATTCATGACCAAAGAAGGTTTGTTTGAATGGTTAGTCATGCCCTTCGGTTTGAACAAGGCGATAACGACATTAATGCGGATGATGAATGACATTCTCAGGCCATTCACTACTTCATTTATTGTAGTTTACTTTAACGCCATTCTAATTTTTAGTAAAACATGAGATGAACATCTACGTCATATAGAGCAAATGCTTGACACTTTTGAGGAAACACAAGTTGTATGCAAACATGGAGAAATGTTCATTTGCTATGGGGGAGATACAGTATCTAGGAAACAATAGATGCACGAGAAGTGCATGTGGACCTAACCAATATTCAAGTCATCTAGGAATGGCCACACTCGAAGAATCTCACAAAACTCCGCATTTTCTTGGGATTAGTGAATTTTTATAAGAGATTTGTACTTGGTTTTTCTAATGTGCATTGGCCTTAGAACCAAGTTACCAAAGGTGGCACTAAAGCAAAGTTCATCTCGAAAGCCGCACAGCAAAAAGCATTTGAGGAATTGAAATGCAAACTTTGTTTCGCACCAATACTTGTTTTACTAGATCTTCAGCAACCATTTGAGCTTGAAACAAATGCCTCTGACTTCGCACTTAGAGCAATCCTCACTTAGTATGGTCACCTAGTTGCTTACCACAACAAAATGTTCACCGTGTCTTTTATTCATCACAACTATGACTGAGCCCTACATAGCTCTACTGCACATAGCCCTTTTCAGGTTTGCTTGGGTGTGGAACCTCTGGCACCCATCAATGTAGCTTATCCTATTTTGCCATCAATAGTAGCAACATCTTCAACTCAAAAGAAAGTTGACAAATCTATTCAATTCATTAAGCACATTCAACAAAAAGTGCAAATCATTCTGCAACAAGATATTGTGAAATACAAGCAGTGCCATGACAAGCATCGAACACCAGACACCTAGGTTGGTGTCGAGTCGGGCTACACCTGCAGAAGGAAAGACTAATAGGACCTTATTGCAAGCTTCATCCACTTCAGTACAAGTCCTATACCATCACCAAGCAAGTAGGAGATTATGTTTTTGAGCTTAATCTACCTTATCTTCGGTTGCACCCAGTCTTCAATGCAAAACTCTTGCACCATTACTTTCCACCTCTGTTGGATACTTCAAATACTGCAAAGACCCTTCTGTAGACAATCAATATTGCAACATCCTAGTAGAATCGGATCAAGTCATTGGCATTCAGGTCAAATGGGCACATCAACAAGATATCACTCTCTTTCAGATCGTCAAAGCAAGTCAAGTGCCTTCCAAGGAAAGACGGTTTACAAAAGTGCAAGTTTCCAATTTTTTTCCACATCTCTTACCACAACTGCATGCTATCAGCTGATCCAGGAGGATATGGGTCACTAGATCTTACCACAGTTTACCGTTGTTGCATATCCAGCCTCACGCTAATGTCAACAACATCAACATTTGGTTCCACACCTACATGCCAATCTGCAAGATCTAACTCTATTGTTGCATTACCGCAGAGCCCCTGTTGTGATAGTATTGCAGACCATAGCTTGTCAGTAACAACAATCAGTGACATCACAACATTCATCAGTTATGAAGTGGTTGTTACCAACTCTTATAACGGTCCAACTGACACTTCATCTCCTTACATTGTGTATTAATGTGCACTTCCACTCTTTGTACTTAGTTACATAGACAAAAATGAAGTTAGGGAGCACATAGAAACCATACATTTTGATCTTTCGGATATTGTAGAGAACTTAGCATAATAAAACTTTGTTATTACAGTTCTGCATTGGTTGTTATCATCTTCTTTGCTTTCCTTGTTCTTTAATGTCTTGAACCTTCATATTTTTTGTCATTCATAATTCACTTCCATTCATAACCCTCTTAAATCTATTTGAGTAGGTTGTCCACACAGTCTCCTCTTGGGCCCCAGATCACTGATATGATGATAATGCTGCCTCTGGTTGTACAAAAGAACATGAGTCAAACCCTGTACATAATAAAGAAGAAAACATAGCTTATAAGAGTCGAGCAAATAAATCTTTGAATAAGCATGTTGCTTGCTCTCATGCATCACAACATCAATAACCATTAGATGGTAGCGGAAGCTCCCCCATGAGCAGCAGCAGCACCGCCCCTGCCTTCTCCACTAAAAATATTACCTGCATGCCATTTAGGAGGTGCTTGACAAGGCTAAGGTTTGTACACAAGTACATGAGCACTTCTGTTTCAAGAGACTTCCTCATGGAAGGAATGATATAACGGGTCTCAACATCTCAATATTCTGTGTTTTGAGTATCTAGATCCGCTTGTTTTGTTGTTGAAAGACAGCGCTGAGAAAACCAATGCATCTTTCCATGGATCTAAGCACTTTTTCCATGACAGGGTGTTGAATGCCATGCTCCCCTATATTGTCATTCAAAAATTTCAAGCTGCTATCAATGGTGTGCCGGAGGGGTTTTGTTCATTTGAAATATTACCATTGGCCAGGGAATGCCTGAATAGTTGTTGGAAACTTTAGAGAGGGAGTGGCCCAGAGCCCAAAAAACAGAGGCTCACCATAACCAGGCTGATAGAAATCAAGGTTGGGCCCTGAAGGAATGCTGGCCTAGGTTGTGCAAGGCATGGTGTAAAAGCGCTGGGGAGTGATTAACAGATTGTTGGTGGTTCTGGGTTTGGGAATGCCAAGATTTTTCAAAGCAAAAACTTTGATGTGAGGAAGCTTGGGATATAAAGGGGGCTTGCTACCTTGGAGATCACCAGCTTGGCTGATCATGGTTTGGTTAGCCTACCTCCCCTCGGAGTCATCGCAGTTAGGGAAAAGGTGGAAAGCTTGAGGATTGCTGGCAAGAGAGTGAGTAGGGGTGTTGAGTTGACTATGCAAAGCTTGAATGAAGGACGAGAGGATCCATGCCATCATCCTCAATGATAATGAGCTGTTTTCCCCTTGTCACCTCAGCCATTCTTTCAGCATGAATGTTCTAATGGTCAGCAAACTTAAGCATGTTTCCTTGTTTTTCCTTGTTTGGAATACTTGTTTAATTGTAAATAGAGAGCTTGGGATATGGGGGGGCTTGCTACCTTGGAGATCACCAACTTGGCTGATCATGGTTTGGTTAGCCTACCTCTCCTCAGAGTCATCGCAGTTGGCTTGAGAATTGTTGGGAAGAGAGTGAGTGGGGATGCTGAGTTGACTAGGAAAAGCTTGAATGAAGGACAAGAGAGGATCTATGCCATCATCCTCAACGATAATAAGCTGTTTATCCCTTGCCAGCTCAGCCATTCTTTCATCATAAGTGTTTCCTTGTTTTTCCTTTTTTGGAATACATGTTTGATTGTATATAGAATGGGATTTTTAACTTTTTCCCCTTTTCTCTCTTTTCAAATCTTTGGCCAGAAGTCTTTGGCTATGTCTAGGAAGAGTGAAGGAGAGCCACATTAAACATCTTCTCGTACCAAGATTGACATATGGATTTACCCAACTACTTGCCATGCTTATGCTTTATTTGAAAATATCCGACCCTCAGGTGAGCTGACAGGAGGTGACCCAGGAGTTGAAAAGGTATAGTACTCAGTGTGGAAATGTAAGGCAGCCCAAAGAAAGGGAACTTTTCTAGCTAGGTCTGAGTCCACATTCTGAATCAGTAGGAGGTTGTAATTATTGTCCTTTCTGACAGTGCTGTAATATAAAGTAGACATGTTAATTCTTACCTTGACCCATTGAGCCAGCAGCCGTATCCTAACTAGTGATGTAACTTGTGCCAAATAAGACGAGGGTTTTGGTGTTTCAAATTTTGTATATGTTCCTTATTAATGAATCTTTGTTCATGTAGGTAAAAACATTCATGTGCCTGTGAGAATGACATAGGACAGGACCCTTTGAGAAGAAAATGAATCTGGTTCGAGTTGTGACTGCTAAACACCTCACCGTGTATAGTGTGAATGACCCCATTAATACTCATGGCCCTTTCTTTGACAAACAGCATCCATATAGCATATTGAATGCTAACCGTCCCTTCTTTGCTAAACAGTGGCCAAAACCCCACCCTATTCCATAGAAAACTGTAGCAGAAGTAAGAGACAATGCCGTGAGATAAGAAGGTCTTGTCAACAGTGGGTACAGAGATGTGAAAGTCGATGGACTTGACGTGAAGGGCATGGAGAGATCTATAGTCAATTAGTAGGACGTGTGAGAACAGGTGCAAGCGAAAAGGATGTCCCCCGTTGCCACTGCCGTTGGCAGAAGGCTCTTCCATGTGCCAGCACAAAGAGCGAGTTGAAGTGGTGCTGTGGAGAAAGGCAAGTAGAAACCTTTAGGGGAAGTATAAGGGAAGAAAGAACTCAAGGAAGATAAGAGGGAAGAGATAGCTGATAGGCTCTAAAAGGGGGTAAAAAATTAAAGAAAATAATAAAGTATCTAAATTGAATGAAACTCTTGAAAAGGAAGGATAAGTAGAACATGAGAGGGGGAAGGGTGTCAATAGGAGCGTGGAAAGCTAGGAAGTGGCCTTGGAATAAAACAACAAAGGGAAAGGGGGAATAAAGATAAAGGAGAGTTGAGAGAGGAGAAAAGAGAAAAGAGGAAGCAAAAATGAATAGAAAAAAAAAATAGGTTAGTACAAGAGAGAAAAATAAGAGAGATAAGTGATGGCAATTTTACCTATGCGGTTGAGACCCGGGGGTATGGGTAGTTTAATAATGCTTGAATTTTTTTAATCATGGTTGGCAGGATCAAGGGTTTGTTTCTCCAAGACAACCTATCGATGGGCCTCAGGGGCAGAGTTGTAGGATCCGACCAAGTGACCAAATCCTAGTTGGGATTGTCGTTGAATGCATCTTTGGCAAGGATATCAGCAACTTTATTGTGATGACATGTACGATGTTGGAGCTCAGACTCTTGAAAGTCATCCATGTACTTAATGATTTGAACTATCATGTGCTCCATGAACCAGTTGAGGGATTTGGTGGGAGTACCACTGTTGTCTCCACTGTAGTAGTAATATCATGTTGATGAGAAGCACGTCCCCCTTCAACAATGATTTTTTGAATCTTTAACAAGTGGCTAATCTGTAAACCAGTGTATAGGGTCTGCAGTTCAACTTTGTTATTTGAATGAAAACCTATGTACTGTCTGTAGCAAATGATTGGAGTTCCTCTGTCATGGTGCAGGACACCTCCAATCCCAGTCGCCCTGGGTTTCTCCTTGATGCACCATCAAAATTGAGAAAAGATGCCTTCAGAGGGTGGATCCCAAGTCTGGTGGGGTTGGATAGACATCCATGTGAACTTGTAGTGGTACGGAATTTCAAGTCATTCACATTGGCTCAAGCAAATCTAGAAGACTTTTTGGAATGAACCAAAGCCATACTCCTTATTTTGGCTGTGATTATCTGAGCCAGCGAGATTGCTTTCCTTTCAGAATTTTCACAAATCCTGTTGTTTCTTTCTCTTCATATATTACAAAGAACAAACCCTAGGAACAAAGATTGGGCTATCTGAAAAAAAAACATGTTTGTTCTTATATTACTCCAGTTAAAAAGGAAGTGCAATAGACTCCTGCAAGAGGACAAAATGCTGGCAAAATGTAGGGCCATATAGATCCAGATTGTGTGAGAATACTTGCAGTGGATGAAGAGATGATCAATCGTTTCACATTTTCTTTACAGTTTGGGCATATATTTGGACCTATTACACCTTTTTTTCTAGATTATCGCCTGTGAGAATCTTGTCATTGAAGACCAATCAGAGGAATGGTTCAGTTTTAGGCCAGCAGAGTAGATTCCATAGCATCCTTCATTTTTTATTTGCTGGGGACATGGTTTCTTCGATAGAGATGCAGGCCAAAGAGACCGAGACTCTACCTTAACTTTTGTTCGTCTAGATGAAATTGTCTACAGCAGCAATGTTTATCATGCACCAGTGTTGTAAGATTTGAAGCAGTGATTTAGTTTCCTCAGGGAACCTGCTGCCCAAGATTTGTATCAGCTCCTTGTTCCAGCCATTTGCCTCATGTTTGTTCTTAGTCCAGTAGTCTTGTAAGAAAATGTAACCAGCTGATTGTGTTGCAGTTTGATGTTTTGAAAAAGCAGGACTGGCAGCTGTCTTTACAAAACCTGAATCTAACCCTGTTTCCCATTTGCCAGGTGATAAGAGGTTGAAGAAGAATGAGACCAATTTGGATGTGTTTTGCTGTTGTAGTAGTTTGTGAATTCCATTTGATTTTGAGCAGATCCAGCTCACCCACAGTACATTTATTAAGGATGGATTAGCAGATTGAAAGTGATCACGTGTTTATATCCCAAGCCAATTTCATAGCAATGGCTTTGTTGAATGGCTTAATATTTTTTATATTCAGATCTCCCGTGTGCATAGGCTGGATATTTGTGGCCCATGAAACCAGCAGGTATTTGAAAGATTTATCCACTCCTTTCTGCATATAAATTCTCTGAATAGTTAGAATCTGGTGTTGTGCCACAGAAAACATCGGGATGAGTGAGAGCATATAGACAGAGAAAGCCTGGAGGACAGCTTACGTTAATTAAATTCTTCCTGCAAGACCAAACCACCCGTTGGTCCATGTGTCCAATCGTTGGTGCCCAAATTCCTTTAGTTGGTTTCCAGTGTAACAGGAAACACAGTTAGGTCATGGGTATGCTGCCTTCTTAAAATAAGTTGAAAATTTTGCAAAACTGACAGATCTCCCTCAAAATTAGAGAAGAGAACAGCCAAGAGTCATCTGCAAAGTGGATATTTGTGTACCTGTAACCTACCTGTTTGGTAACACAATTTTGAAGTGCAAGTTTAAAAGGAAGCCATGGAATCAAATTGTTTAGAGGTTTCACAATTTTCTTATCTGACAGTTCCATGGAGTGCGGTATTTTGGAGTTTGGACACTCATGGCTCTGTAACAAGGCAGTTTGAAGCTGTTTAATTGTTTTTAAACTTGCATGCATTTCATTCATCTAATTAGTAAGGTGAACAGAAACTTAAGATGATATTTAACAAGATTTTTGTAATGTCATATAAATAAAATGTACCCGAAAAGATTGCAACTTAGTAGATGCAGAAATAGCCAAGTCTGACAGGACTTCACTTGGTAATTGCTTGGGCCTTGTCATTCCTGCAACAGTCACTGCATCATTTGCCTCAACCTATAACAAGAAAAAGCCTGAATGCATCAATGTGTAAATATTTTAAACCTCGCTTTAGTCTAAAATAAACTACAACTATTTTCTGAGAGAACTATAATACACCGACTTGAGCCTCCACAATTAAGATTACAAAACTAGTAGTGTCTGTTAAGTAAAACAGATGATTGGGTTGCACAAAATATAACTCAACATGGGCATATATACATATTCTGTGAGTCAACTTTCTACATGTAAGAAATTTCTCATAAGCTTGCAATCCACATAAGCTAGGGAACAAGAATCATAATGTCATGCAATAGAAATTCACCCCCAGCACATTCAAATGTCTACAAACTCTTAAGCATGAATATTAACTAACTACATTTGTACTCCATTTTTGGTCATGCACTTCAGAACTTCTATTTCCTCGTCTCATCTTATGTAATGGATTGGTTTGGCCCATACACAATCAAGTTTCCCATCCAAATCCTAGGTATTGTTGAATCTGTCCTCTACACTTTCTAAAAAATTCTCATTCCTCGTGTTTCAAGGAAAAGACCTTTGCTATATTTCCATTTTTACTTTAACTAGAATTTTTGGGCATTCAATCTCTTAATTAAGACATTTATTTGTTACAATGTTGTTGGTTACTTAAAATTTGAAAGTTAAACTACCAAAAACACAATTCTGATAACACCATTCACATTAAAAATAAGGCAGTGCACTTCTACAGGATACATGAAAGATGAAAGATTATATGATCCGGGAGGATCTGAGCCTTTGATCAACTCGCAACATAACAGAATTGTTCCACAGCATATTTCGTCTTCACCAATAACTTCAGCATCATCCCAAGCACACATGGTTATACCACAAAGTCCTAACTCCTCTTTGCTGATGTCATAGAGCTCCAACAGTGTCAGTATTGTTCCATGCAATTCTGTGCTGGCATTACCAAAAGACGACAAAAGAACGATTAGCTACGAAGCAGGTGTGTCTAACTAATGTAACGGTCCAACCAACCCTTTGTCTTCCTCACTTGTATATTAATGTACACTTCCATTGTTTGTCAGGTATACAAAGATAAACTAGGAAGCATGCAGTGTTATACATCACCACATCTGAGATCTCCAATCATTGAGCATAACTATTGCTTAATATAACTTTGTAGTTTACAGTTCTAATTTTATGTCCATTGTTTCTTTCCCTTGTCTCTTTGCACCATAATTTATCCTTCGGCCTCTATTATTTGCATATACGCTTCCACAATAACCCATTTAACCCATTAAGTGTGGTTGTCCACCAGGGTCCTCAATGGCCCTAGATCAATGGTATCACCCACTTCATATCGCCTCACGATGGTGTCGAAGTTATATCTAAAATCCTTATTTGTTTGTATGGCCACTCATACAAGGTTTGATTACAAGAAGTTAAGGCTCAAAACTCATACCTTCCTTAACATCGTTAAATGGTAGACAAAATACCTTCAAAGACACCGACTTCATAAATGTTCCAAAAAATGATAGAGGATGCTTTGCAGAGGCAATGGGAAGAATTGGAAGAATGCCATGCATGTGAACGAGAAGGAACCGTCGATCATTTCACTCAAATTCTCAAGCATATTCACACTTCTTTCGATTCATCTCATTCTTAGTAACATTTTTGTGGTCATAAACCATATAAGGTACAAGTCAATCTAGAAATTCCTATGCTTGATGGTAAAATGGATGCAGATGCCCTAGATAATTGACTGAATCTAATATAATATTATTTAATTTTTCACAATTTTGAATATTTGATATGTGGGTTTTTGGATTCATCATGTTGACTGAAACAATTTCCGACGTTTTGAGTACCATACATGTATCCATCTTCAAGGAGAAATGCAAAAGCGAAAAAAAACTCCATTTATCCTTGAAGATGAATCTAATATGTTCATATTATGCGGTTTTTTTGACAAAGAAAAGATAACCTTTGCTCCTCTAAAAAGTTCTTTATCGGTAAAGAAATGATGGGATAACTATTGTACTACATTGCACATGAAAATGATGAAACTTTTGTAGATACCTAGAATGGTTTCTTAGACGCACTCAAATAGACCTACTACCATGTTGGAAACTATGATGACTAGTACATCAAGTTCTCACAGTCGCACCAAGGCCGTGATCAATTTGTTCAAGAATATACAAACACTTTTAATACTTTGATTCTAGACTAAATGTTCAAGAATCTGTACAAAATCTCATTTTGAAGCATAGGTCAAGTTTGACACCATTTATCCAATCTGATATGTATTTCCTCCAGATCTCCTCTATTGGAGAAACCTAAATATTTGCTTGCTAATTCGAAGCGAAAGTCTAAGAAATACGATTTCAAGTCTCAGGACAAAGCACAGTCTACGAATTCCAAGTCTGGAATCAAGCAAGATCCTAAACAAGGAAATGACCCTTCGCGCCATCATCAAACGAACACTACATCGTTAAATGATTAGAATAAGCAATCCAAGGCTGGCAATTGGTGAAAAGTTCATAACTCCAGCAATCACTCCAATGAAGAGTGTTGTGCAAGTAAATTTCTACTTGCACAACTTGAGGCAGCTACTACTAACACCGCAACATTGGACAAAGGTAAGCATATCATGGACTTTGAACCTAGTGCTATGGCAGGTACCGCAAACATTGCTTCTTCCTCCAACACATATTCAGAGGAAGCAAAAAAGATTGCTCCATTCTCAAATGTGGATCAATAGCCAACCAATACACTTCTGTTGACCATTTTTTGCCCAACAGGCCAAAAATCGGTCCCCTTCTTTCCCTGTTGTTCTGAGCCAATTCATTTTGATTTTGCACGAGTCTTGCAAATTTCTATGGACTCTGCAGGTCTATTTCTACGGACTCTGCAGGTTTTCTACGGACTCTGCAAAGAGGATTTCTACAGACTCTGCAGGTTTTCTACGGACTCTACAGACAGTTCCTTCGGCTGATGAAGAACCAGTTCAAAGAGTGCAAGGTTTTATAAAGCTTCTTCGGACTCTTGTTTGAAAAAATTCACAAGGATAGAGAGCTGAAATGGTTCAAAGACACTATTTTCTTAAGGTTGGGAAAGTGGTTCAACGACATGATCTTTCCAAGAGTTAGCATCTTTGAACTGTTGAACCATTGAACCGGTTTAACGCTTTGGTTCAATGCTTTGGTTCAATCAGATGGTTCAATCACTCAGTTCACTCAGTCGGTTCAACGACTTGGTTCAGTAGGCTTGGTTCAAAGCTTGGTTCAACTGCAAAGTTCAACGGTGAGGTTCAATCAAATGGTTCAAGGCTTGGTGCAACTGTTTTGGTTCAAACATTCAGTTCGATGCCTTGGTTCAACAACCGTTTGAACCATTGAACTGGTTCAATCAAATGGTTCAACGGTTGGTTCAAAGGAGCAGTTCAATCAAAGAGTTCAAGAGAGCCTCCCGAAGGACAAGTGCCCTTGCGGAGGGCACTCGGTCTGCAACGGCACCCTTCGGAAGGGTCGTTTTCAACATCCCCGAAGGGCACTTTTAAAGGCAGAGAAAAGACAAGGAAGAAATCCTTCGGACTTTTTGTCCGAAGGAATTCCTTCGGACAAAAAGTCCCCGAAGGAAATTCAGAAAGGCCACTAAGCAAAAAATCCCACAAAAAATACTAAGGCAAAGGCTAAAATAATTTCTTCGGACTTTTTGTCCGAAGGAATTCCTTCGAACAAAAAGTCCGAAGAAATTCGAAGGAAGGCAGCGGGAGGAGAAGCCGACGAAAATTCCGAAGGACAAAGTGCTCGAAACAATTCTTGTGGACTTTTTGTCCGCAGGAAAAAGTCTGCGAAAAAAGTCCGCGGGAAAATTGGCCGCGGGAAAGTCTCCGAAGGAATGAGCAAGACAATTCTTGCGGACTTTTGTCCGCGGGAAATGTCCGTAGAGAAAAGCCGAAAAGACAAAGGCCGCCGAAGGACCCCGAAGGGCAAGTGCCCTTGCGAGGGACTCTCGACTGCCGAACGAAGGGTACTTCTCCAAAGCCGAAGGGATACTTCCCCTTCGGGAGGGTCCGAAACAAAAGGCCAAATCAGAGGGGAAGGCCCGAAGGAATTTGCCAAGGACGGTGACGTCTACGAAGCCGTCAACTTCAAGAAAGCAGACTAGCCGTTAGAAATTCAAACGCAGTGACGGGTGCGCGAATGTCATTTTCAAGGCTCGTTAAATAGCCGTTGATTTTGAAAAGAACAAGGAGAGCCCAAGGAACTCAGCGACCAGCCAAAAGTTAGCCCCGAGTGCCGAAGGAGCCAGAAAGCGACAAAGCCGAAAAGGGACAAAGCGAGGAAGAAACAAAGTGCAGAAGCGGACAAACAGTGCAGGTGGCAAGGAGGAGGCGTCAACTTAGGGATTTATTCCTGCAGATGGAACAGTGCTTGCCAAGTGGTCATCAAACGGCGCAAACAGTAAGCGGTGCGGCCTTTTTTCTTCATTTTGCATTGATGAGCAGACAAGACACGTAAATGCCTTGAAGGGAGCAGTTTGTTTGCAGAAAAGAGGCGCGGCCCATGCTTTCACGTTAATGTTGGAACGCCAAAGTCAAAGCAGGAGCCGACAATCAAACGGCTTCCTCTTTCCAAGGCTCAGACATCACATGGGCCACTTGCAAAAGAAGCGCCAAAGTCTTTTCCAAAAAGCGCCAAGTTCTTTTCTCCTCTTTCTATATATATATTGTAACTTCTCATTTTTAATGGGATGAATCTTTCACATTGTAAGGCGAAGCCCTGGCAATTTTCACCTGGAATCAATAAAACGCATTTTTACCTCTATTTTGGTTAGATATCTCTGAGTGTGTATGAGTGTTAGTCTTGTGTTTAGTCATTGTTTTTCTAATGCTTTCACAGGGTTGACACCAACGCATCTGATATCTATAAGGCGTCATTCCTACAGGTGACAAGAAGCGCTGTACCTGGAGCGCAGAGATAGAAAGAGGTTACTAGACAGTGTGCTTTTTCTACAGCACCTATGGTGAGTCCTTTTTCCTGTGTGTTCCATTAAAGCCTCCCTGTTAAGTTTCCTGTAGCCTAGTCCTTTTACCAATTAAAGTGTACGTATGTGTTTGTATGGTTCACAGTGTGAGTGTGAATAGGTCGAATCATTTGGTGCATCACCCCTTTTAGAGTAGGTTTTGTTTCCCTGTAATCTTTCTCCCTTTTCATCCCCCCCCATTATATATATATATATATATATATATGTATTAGCACTTATTGGAATAACTCAGATGCATCAAAGGGAGCTAGCCCTTATCTAGAAACTCTCCCCTCCAGCTTCGCCAGTCCCACAGGCGAGAGGTGAGTTTCCATTTTGACGTGTGGAAGGCAGGGGCTCGGCCTCCTGCCCAAGGTGCAATCCACTGTGTCAACAACTTCATCGTTGATAATTGAAGTCAGAAGAACCTTATTTCCTTTGAAGCAGTTCACATATTGAACTTGCCACTAACACCTCACCCACAACCATACTCCATTGGATGGATCAGTTTGGGCTCTAAGAAATGGGTCACTCAACAATGTCGCCTAGTGTATAAAATCAAGCCTTTTCAAGATGCAGTCCTTTGCAATTTCCCCCATTAGAGATATGTAATGTTTTACTTGAGAAAACATATCTTTACCATTGATAAGCAGTGTATGAAGCAAATCCTAGAAGTGTTGTCATAGATGTTGGTGATATGAGATACAACTCACAAAACAGTAGTTCCTAAGCTTTCACTCATTAGCGTCAAGCAATGCAAGAAGCTAGACAATTCTAGTAAGAAGTTTGTACTCTTGATGGTGAGACCTAAATATAATAATGTCATTGCAGCACACACACATACCATAGTTCCTTCAGCAAGCATGCAACAGTTGAACAACACACTGGGAGAATATGAGGATATATTTTAGTCACCTAAAAAAGTGCCTACACATTGCAAGGTAAAACATGATATTGATTAGATCCCAAGACTACCTCTACCTAATGTTTCTTTATACTGCAAATCATTTCTAGGGAATGAAAAGATCAAATAACAAATCCATGAACTAGTGGCTAAAGGATACATCAGGCCAAGCTCATCGCCTTGTGACAACCCCATTGTGCTTGAGCCTAAGAAGGATGACACATGGAGGTTGTGCATCAATTAAAATGCTCTTAACAAGATCACAATGAAGAATTGCTTTCCTCTACCAAGTATAGAGGACCTACTAGATCAGCTCCGCAGTGCCAAATTCTTCACTAAAATTGATTTCAAGTCTAGGTATCATCAAAATCCTGTTGAACCTACAAACATCTAGAAAACAACCTTTAAAGCTAAAGAATCTTTGATTTAGTGATTAGTTATGCCCTTCAACTTAACTAATGCACCTATGACATTCATGCAAATAATGAATGACATTCTCCAACCTTTCACTACTTTATTTGTTGTAGTCTACCTTGATGACATCTTAATCTTCAACAAAATATGGGATGAACATTTGTGCCATATCCAACAAGTGTTTCACACTTTGTGGCAGCGTAAGTTGTATGCTAACATGGACAAATGTTCATTTACCATGCGGGAGATACAATATCAAGGATACATTGTAGATGCACAAGTAGTTCATGTGGACCTGACTAAGATCTATGTCATCTAAAAATGGCCTGCATCAAATAATCTCACAGAGCTTCGCAGCTTCTTGGGATTAGCAAATTTCTATAGGAGATTTGTATTTGGTTTTTCTCATGTAATTTGACCTCTATTTCAGGTTACCAAAGGTGACGCTAAACCAAATGTCATCTGGTCAGCAGCACAACAAAAAGCATTCGAAGAACTAAAATGCAAACTCTGTTCTACACCAATACTTGTGTTACCTAATCTTCAACAACCATTTGTAATAGAGACTAATGCATATGATTATGCTCTTGAAGCAGTCTTCACTCAACATATTCACCCAATTGCTTACCATAGTGAAACATTCATTATACCAATAACAAACTATCCCACGTATGACCACGAGCTCCATGCCATTGTCTAGGTATGTCAGTATTGGAAGTATTACATATTGGGAAAGGAGACTGTCACCCATACAGATCACAAGCCACTTCAATTCTTGCAAACACAAAACAAGTTGCAGCAAGGACTGCATCAGGAATGGTTCTTGTCTTCAGCAATTCCATTTGAACATCAACCATAAGAAGGGAAGTGTCAATCCAATAGCAAATTGTATAAGTCGAGCTTTGGTTCAAGCTCTCCTCACCATGCTAAAGAGGTGGTTAAGTGAAAGAAATAGCTGCAAATAGAAGTTTCACTCCAGCTAAAGCTTACATTCAACTTGGGATCAAGAATAATGCATGGCCTAGTGTGATATTTACAACGTAAGATGAAGGTGACTCTAGAAAAGTCAAGTGTTTAAAACTTATCCAGAGGTCACCTAGAAAATATCATAAATTGTTTTAAAATATAATGGGGTGTACATTTAATAACACAATTAAGTGCATAGTTAAAAATACACTAACATCTGCTCTTAAGATTAACTTGGAGAAACAGGGAACAACTGGGGGATTACATGCAAACCCCCCAAAATGTCACATTCCTTCGATTAAAACACATCCCCTCCCAACCCTGAATGACAATTACAGGTGACCAATGCAATTAATGCCTCATGAATGACAATGATAGTCAGAACTATGGCTATGTACTGAATCTAAAAGTGAACTGACAAAAGATAGGGAGGACAGTGTAAATGAACAAAACCACTCCAAGACTGAATGGTGCTGTTTGTATAAGACTAAAAAAGTCCTTCACAACAAGAAGCAAACACCAATCATGAGGTGCAGGTGTAATGATGACCAAATTAGTGCTTCATAACAAGTGCACAATGGCTGTGCAAAAATAATCAAACACCAATGTCGCCATATAAACTGTCTTGAGACAATGCTGTTCCATTAAAAAACTATCCAAAGAAAAAGACTAATGTCATCGTGACCTATCATCAATCCATGCACCACAAAGATAGATCATGGGATCGATCCATGAGTTTTCCACTCTCTTTTTCACAGTTTTATGATAGGAAGAAGGAATACAGCACCAAGTGTGTTGGCTAGGTTGTCAATCCTAATGTGAGAAGTGTGATTGCCCCTATGCACAAAACCTCTCTATCTTCCAAAACATAGCATCCCTCCGTGTCGACCTTAGGAGATATCATTTTGTTGAGTTTTGTGCTAAATTTCAGGGTGAAACTCATGTACAGTGGTATATTTAACGAAATTTTTGTTAGTCAACAGTAGATCAAGGGGAAAATGTAATTACCTATTTAAATTAGTTCATTAATACCAATGTGCCTATGTATTAATTTCATTATAGCATTGTACTGTTTTGGATTATGCTACTACTAATGGAACTTGGTGGGTTGTTTTGCAAGGTAATTTCGCAAAGAACACCAAGGAAGCCGGGTGTATCCGAGAAACGGGCTAGGCAGCAGTCCACAAAATGGAGTCACATGAGATGAGACAGTTTTATTTGCTTAACTTCTTTATGTCTGTATTTATGACTTGGATTGTCAAGTTCTCTGAGTATAACTGTTGAAACATTTACGACTTTTGTCATAATAATTGTTTCTTTTACATTATGACATTTGATTGTGTGGAATTTCAACACTGTGGCTTTTATGACAAATCTCAGTCATGCGATGAGTGCTTTTGACTGTTTTCGAGTCAAATTTTCACTTGTTGGAAAAGACTCTTGAATGAGAGTAAGACAAAAAGGTCTTGCAACCTTTTCACTTTGTCAACCTTGTAAACAACCCCTTGCAAGTGCATTGCCCAAGTATAATTGGCAAAGCCAATTAACTTTAGTTGGTCATATAATGTACCAACATTATGTTGTACACTTTGAGTAGCTAAGGATTGTTATATTTATATTGTTTTAAATGCCCACACGGTCAATAATGAGTTATTGACTTTTGTAATGACGGGTTTTTATTTAGTGATTATGGTACCAAAGGATGACGCTGGTCTGAACTAAGAAAAGAGGTTTTAGACTATGATTTATCAATTGAGTTTGGTGTCGGAGGCGCTGTCCCTCGACCCCGCCCTGTACCACAACAAGGAGTGCACCAAGGGCGCTGCCCCTTGACCCTGCTAGGGGCTACCACCCTCAAACCCCCACGTTGTGGCCCCTCATCCAAAGAAGTTATAGAGCAAAATTATTATTTTTTTCAATGTTTTTATTAAGGCTTATTGGACTAACGTTTTGTTTCTTACAGAGATGAAACTAGTGGCAATTTTGGCTTTGCTAACATCTTCTCTTGCAAGTCATATATTTTGTCTAACGTCTTGTCTTGCAGGTTGCCCCTCAAGATTGCCAATTGAAACTACTAATCACTTGCTTTGTAGGACACCTGTCAAAGATTTTGATAGTTTTGAAAAAATCATTTTGTATATATCTTTGTATGTATCACATCTTAATTAAATTGGTTAATAAATCTTTTTGTTTGCTTGTGTCACCTAAGGGCTACAGTGGTGTATGCTCTCCTCCCTACATCCTAACAACAAGTCTCGGAGGATCAAAAACCACTAATAAACCCTACCATTTTTATTTTTTAGGGGCAACGTGACGTGAAAGTGATACCCACACACATGTCATAGTCATAGGGTGATAGCGACCGTGGATTTCACCACCACACACTAATCCACACTCCGTGTTCTGACAGAGTATAAATATCAGGGACAGTTGTTGTTAAGCTAAGCAATTGACCCCATACAGGTCTTCCATGAGGGGGAAGAGTTAATTCTCTGAACCAAGCATTAGACAGCACCCTATAAGGAGTCGGGCCCCACATACTTAACGTATATCGAGGACGCTCCTAAAAGCCTTGTGTAAACCTAGCATAAAACCACCGGCATAACAAGGGACTTGTTGTCAGAGTCGATATCAGCTCCCAAGTGATCGTCATATGCAAACGGGGTTGAGAGGGTTTGGGAGATTCCGTAATGGGTCACCGACCTACAGCCTCGCCTGTGAGTTTACTAATCTTATGACTGTGGTCTGTCTGCTTTGGTGTGTGTCATGCTAGACTAGTGTTGTTTGTGAGTTGAATCTATTTTTCACCCAAACCTATACAAGGCTATCTAGGTCTCCTATATCATCATCCCCATCTTGTACATTCTTAAGAATGTTGTACATCCTTATTTACTTCATCCTTCATATCTTAATCTTGTTCATCTTATCATCCCATCTCAAACATATTCTAATCTAGTCTTATCATTATCCTTTGTCCTCATCTAGTCTTACCCCGTCTAGACAAATCCCATCTTACTAGGTCTTGCCTTTTTACCCCACCACACATCTAGTTGGATTTTTAGGTCACATACTAGTCCAAACCATACCCACATCATTAATCTTACCCCCAATCATCATTGCATCACCACCCTTAATCCCATAATCCTTGATCCCTCCATTTATTCCCATCTACCCTTCATCACACAATCTTATATCCATCTAATCTTGAGCAAATCAGTCTAAGGATTGAGCTAGGCCATTTGTTGTCCTTACATATCATCATATCACTCTAGTCCACCATCATTCTTTTCTATCACATGTCACTTTGTCATATTTCATACTGAATCAATACCTTGTTAACAACCCATCACTTTGTCAATTTCAATCTAGCATCCAAGTCATCAATCAATCCAGTTGTCTCTAATCCAGTCGTCTCACCTATTTATAACTAGCACCCATCTAATTGGCATCTTGCTAGTTTAAATCCAGGCACTAGTTGAATCCCCAATCCTTTTGCTAGCTTGAAAATTAGACATCATCGATATATTGTTAGCACCTATCGTATTATCAGTTCGAAATATGATCCTAGTCTTATATCATAATCCATTTAGTCTATCTCGTCCTCATTATCACTCGTCATACTAGCTTAGTCTTCAGACTTACCTTGTCCAAGGACCATCTTCAATCCAATCCTTAATCTACCTTTGCATCAGCCCCCATTTGTCATTTGTCTACCCTTCATCCATCATCCGCTCAAATGGATTTGGACCCAATTCTCATGGAACAATACCTATTTGCCAATCAGGATGAGATCCTTTTGCGGACCCTAAAAATGGGTGCTCGCCTACCTTCCGACCTCGATCCTGTCAAGCCTGAACTAATGTCCTATGTCCTTCCCCATCAACAATCCCCATCTACGCCTAGCCCACATGCTATCCCACCTCGGTCAACCCCATTATCCATTCATCATAACCAGTCATGACATCCTTCAATATACAAGTGATAAGGTCGCCCTATTTAATGAATATATCTTTGCCAACAAGGACAAGTGCATTTTGCAGCTATTGGAGATGGAAGCCCGCCTTCTCGATGATTTTGAACCCCTAAGCCTAAATTCGCCTCCCAAACAAGTCCCTCATCAACCCTTATCCCCATCCAATTATCATGACAACCAATCCCATTCCAGTCCCCCATCCACTAGTCGTAGTCCTAGTCGTGACCTTTAAAGTCCAAAGCTTACCTTGTTTAATAACTATATTGTTGCAAACAAGGATGCAGTCCTCTTGCGGCTCCTTGAGATGGGTGCCCAACTTCCCAAAGGTCTTGACCCCATTCAGCTAACCTTACTACCAATTTGTACCCGTTCACAGTCAAATCCTCCATTTATCAATCATAGTCCATCACAAATTCCCCGTCCTAGCAAAGGAAAACCTGTCTTGTCAACCTCGTCTAATTCCCATTCGTCTCCTAAACAATCTCACACTCCACCATCTCCTTACATCATGGCATCACCGTCACATTCTGCCACTCCTAAATCCAACACTATAAACAAGCAATATAACCCTCTCCCAATATTTGTGGAAGCCCTATTTTGGAAACTAAGGTCCACAGGCATGATTGTCCACCAGCAAACAAGACCTCTAGATTTGTCCAAACATACGCCCTCATGGTATCGAGCAAACAATTTTGTATATACCATAAAGTCCCTAAGCATTCTATTAACAGATGTCGCCCTTTTAGAGATTATATCCAAAACTTAATTAATAATGGCAACATTGCAATTGAGGGTGAATCCAATGCATCCACGCCTAATAGTATGCAAAAGGGGGTATGCCAAGAAGCGCTTCCCAAGTATGATCAAGATTCTTCCCTCCTTAACGAAGGTCATGACCCCAATCCTCGCCATACCATCCCTATATCCTATTCACATTAAATCCCCCATCTTCCCAAATCCATTAAGCCTAAAGCATCCCTTGACAAACCCAAGGGGAAGAAGGTACTTGCAAACAATAATATGACTACTATTAGAAAATCATCTGTGGGCTACATCTCTCATCAACATCCCTGTTGGAGTCAGCATCAGAATGGTCAGGATCATGTTTGACACCGACATATGAATAAGAATCCTTGTCAAAATCATCCCTTACAGATAATGAGATTCATGATGACGCCTATCTCTTTGAGGATGTCTCTAATTGGAATGTCGACCAGTCAGAAGACATGACCCTTGATCTATCTCAGGATGATGAAATCATAACACAATTCTTGGATGCTTTATCAATCAAAGATCATTAAGCTAGGTATGAATAGACTTTAGATGTTAATTATCCTAAGAGTCTTAGTGATCCTTTTGAGATTCCTAAAGACACTTTCTCCGACATCGACATTGGGTCTCCTAGTAGCTCCTATGAGGACTATGCTGCCCATTATCCCCTTAATCCACCCTTTCCATAACACATCCCAAATCATCCCCCTCCTGTTAACAATCCCTCTATCCCACTCCCAAAATGGGACGAACAAGAACACACATCGTTGGATTTTCCCTTCAAAATGCAATCTCGTGTGCCGAATATAAAAGGATCCAAGTCAATAATCAATTAATCAAGCCAAATAACCAAGTTAGCTATGATCCAAAAATCATCAATCAAAGTCAGGTAGAGTTTCATAATCAGCCAAGTCAAAAAGCATCATCCCCTAGTATAAATATCCTTGAGATGCTAGGGGATCATCCAAGTCAAAATAATCATCATCTATCAAGTCTAAAGTCAAAAACTCTTGGTGAAGCCCAATTACAGGCACCAGGGGGCAATCAAAATCCAAGTCAAATATCCGCAAGTCAAAAATCTTTCAAGAATAATCGTAATATGGCCGACAATCCTCCTAATATTTGGATCCAAGAGCAAGAAAGTCAAAAGGTCTTGGATCCCTTAATCTCACATAGCATGTGGCACCAGTCTAAAATATCCCCTCCACCATATCCAAGGGTGTATGCAACTATTGAGCCCCATTTCCGCTCCCCTTCCAGTCACATTGTCCATCATAACCGTATCACTCATTCACATCTTATAACCCACCGTCAAAATCAAGACATAATCCCATCTATACCATACCTTGAATCCCTGGGCAGCATCGTCTCTTGTAGGGGTTACAACAGCACTTGGTTGAGATGTCCAGAGGATGCTAAATCAAGAATCAATGAAGGTCACAAGGACATTAATACATCTAGCATCAACAATATGATTCGAGCATCACACATCTCCAAAACAGGATTTGGCTAACAATCCAAAAAGTATTAGCATTCCTGCATCTTGCACCCATATCCAATAAATCGAAATGCTAAAAGTCAGAATCAAATCAAAAAAATCAAAAAAGTTTTTTTAAAAATAAATCATCCAATGGTGAAAACCAGTCGTCTGGCGCCTTGGGCAAGTACCATGATGAAAATTGGTTTTTGTCGTCATGGTAAAATAATCTATTGTCCACATTGTGCCTCTACACTTGAGGGAAAAATCCATCCCTTATCAATCCCATCCATAACATCTTTGTCCATTTATCCCTTCTTCCTATTATGTCCATCCTTCCTGTCTTGACCTTCGTAAGGGAGTGGAAGATGTCTTGTGAAATGTTCTGGAATTGTCTTGGCATATCCTCCAATGGACACTTAGGCAACTAGATATTTGGTTCCTTCATGATGTGGTCATTGAAGATCCCTAGTCCATTCTTCCTTGGTCCTCACCCCCTTTTCAACATCACCTTCATCCTTTTGTCATCCCATCCATTATTCCATCCATCTTTATCCTAGTTGTTAGGCTTGGTATTCCCTTTGCTAGTAACTCCATTTGTATAGTGTACATACATATTATCAAAAAACCTAAAAATTTAAATATTCCAAAAAAACCTAAAAATCATAAAATCCACAAAAATCCAAAAACATCTAAGTTGTCTTGTCTTGTGTCATCTTGTCATATGTCATGTGTATCCTAGTCGTCTTATCTTATGTCCTAAGTTGTACATCTCATTGTCATCATGACCAACTTAACCCAACTCAATCACTTGATCAATCACCCCGTCGACCCTCATCAGGACCATTAGACAAGACATTATTACAACTCTATGTAGATACTTGAGTATGTTACTTCCCTACTCTCTTTTGTTTGATTTTTTTGTATGTCTTTTATTATGACTGTCTTGTGTTTCATTTGTTGGTCTATGTTTCGTTTTAATCTTGCATCGTGTCTCTTTTTGTCTATTGGGCAGTGAACGAGGATGCTATGATGCAACAAAGCTAAAAAGATGCTTTTAAGTGCCCTCGATGATGCAGAGTTCGCTACTTGCCCTTTTTTAAGCACTTTGGCACAATGTCCTCTTGCTCATACTTACATCATGGAGCATACTGCCTAGTGCTAAATTTATATTGAATTGCTTAGACTATGATGAGCCTTATTACAGCAATGATGGCTTAATAATGGACCACACTCATCACTTGCCTAATCACCTAATCATCATCTTTATCCCATCATCAAATCGATCTTCTTAGTCCACTCATCCAATATCCAGTCATGTCTCCTAATCTTTTTATCTTCATCTAAGTCATATCATCTATCTAACAACTAACATGTCTAATAGTCATCATCATCATCCTCCTCTAGTCTATCTTGTCATCTATCATCTAGTCAGAACTAGATCGACCTGAGGTCTTTTCAAGCTATGTAGGCAGCACTTGACCACTTTTTAGTGCCCAAGGATAGCTCAGCCACCATTTTTCGTCCCTTTCATCATTTGGTCACTCGATCATATCGTTTATTCTCTCTCATCTCCTTCATCGTATCGCTCGACTTTAGCCTTGAGCTACAATCATCATTAATCCTCTCAGATCCTTGTCTAACACTGACCTATAGCTCTCCCTTGCATGTGTCTGTGCTTGGGATACGTCGAAAGCTTGCAACCTTTTATCTTATCATCATCATGTAATGGTTGATTCCCCCTTGGGATGTGTCAACAACCGTGATACAGTCGTTTCCACTCCTTGTGCATGTCTTTGCCAGGGGCATCATCAATTTGCAGCTCACTACCCAAGTTGAGTTCATCTTCTTCATCATCGATCTCACATCTAGCATCCCAAACCCTTGTCTCTTTGTTGCATCCCACCCCTCGTTTCTTCTTTTCGAGTGGCATTCCGACTCCTTCCTCCCCGCATGTCCCTTCAAGGGGGCATCATATCCACTAACATCATTTACTAACATTCATCCATGCAATAGTTTTTCTTTGAAAGACCATTACTCCTACTTCATTCACCCGCAATGCCCTTTCAAATAGGGGCAAAATATATCCACCTAGATTCGCTCGCTTTGTTTATTGTCACTAATATTATTAGTCGACACTAACATCGCTAATTTCGTCTAATGATCACTAATCCCGTCTAATTTTATCTAAATCGTCCTTACTAATCCTCCTAGTCTTTTGTCTAACACCCTTTTCCATTATTCTTCATCTATTAACCTTATCCCTACCCTACAAATCAATTAATTCACCTAATTCCCTATTATCCACTAACTAATTCCACTTATCCATTATATTGAAATTTTAATCACCTAGTCAATCACTCATCTTAATCATTAACTAATCTAGCTTATCTTCTTAATGGATTCTAGAACTCTTCAAATCTAGAATTTTCTCTATCTTAGCCCTCCTCTCTAGAAGCCTCTAGAATGAATTTTTAATTCATTTTTAATCCTCCCTCTTTCTTTTATTTAGAGACCAACCCATCCTCCATTGAAACTAACTATATGAAGTAGAAAATCTATGAGCTTCCATGTTATCATCCTAGTCTTGAATCAAACTAATCCATGTAATCCAAGTCATTGATCAAGTCAACACCATGCTGAAATTCTGAGTCTACTTGTAGGCAATCCATAATCATTTGGTTTTTTTATTGTTTTGATCTTGCTTTAGAGCACTTAGCATTTAGGATGTAATGTTGGTCTAAATGTTTCATTTGTCTTTGCATTTTATTCTTAATTGGCTTTAAATTTTAACGACAATTGATGTTTTGAGTGATTTTGGTTAATTTGCATATCCAAATCTCAATTGCTCAAATTTTCATCTCACAGCCGACATTACTTTTTGGCCACTTAGTCATACTATTAATTTAACTTTAAGTATTTAAAAGTACTTTTTATTTTAATAATAATAATAATATTAAGTTGCCCAAAAGATTAGAAATGACGAGCCTAACTTTAAATAATATTATTAATTATTTTAATCTGGAAAAGAGGACATTATAATACGCCTTTTCCAAAATTGTTTGATCTCAAACAATGTTGTTTCAACTCCAATCCCTCCATATTGAGCCTTCCTATCAATACCCAATTCCCAAATCTATTTTTGGAATGCGTAATCCCAAACACTTGCTTCATGACTATTGCCTTGAGCTCCAATGCATCCCATAATGTTATTGTGGGTTGGTCCCTCTAATTCAAGGCAAAAAACAGCGTGCATGTAGGCTGGAAAAAAGTCATAACAGCCACAAATCTCCTTAAATCTCAATTCATTCAGCATTAGGATCGCTGGGTTGATTGTCCCTAATGGCAAACATCTTTTGCTAACATCACCATGCAAGGAAACTCTATCAGAATGAACAAATCCACAGCTGTTCATGACTGATAATAGCAGTCCTAAGCCTGATTTTTTTTTTTAACTTAGTGACATGACAATGGTAAAACAGCTACCAAACTGAAATTTTATTGAAAGAGACAAAACTATGAGCAATGTATACGTTGATAGCTACCATATAAGGATTGCAAATTTGAGATCAACAAATCTAAAGTTGGAAGCCACAAACATGTACCTTAAAAAGTCACCCGGATTCCATACCATTATGCAAAATGCATTTTGAGACAAAGGCTCTATCTTTATTCTTTCACCCTGCTTAGAATAAGGACAGAACTGAAATAGAGTTGTGCTAGCATTCCCATATTGTGAATTAACATTTTAAGAGTGCTTACCATGATGACAACAAATCTGAAATGGCATAGTATGAAACAACAAATCTGAAACATGATTTTCTTTTTTTTTATTTATCAATAGGAGCCTTTGAGCGGTTTGCCTTGACACAATAATCCTTGCAATGCTTGGAAGATCGATAGGAACTTTTAGGGCTGTTTCTATTGAAGAACTTTCACTTTCCATTTGCATGGTGGATTCCTTTATGGGCTGCTCACTAACTTCTTTCAAACCTGAATTCTCTTGCTTCTTGATTTCTTTCTTGGGATCCTTTTGAAGTTTAGGCTTTCTATCTTTCTTCTTCAAACTTCTATTTATATTTTATGTATATACCTCCAAGAATTCTTCAAAGGTATTATAAAACATGTATATATCAGCTTTCTTATCATATTCATCAAAAGCAAAAAGTTTGACCTCATCTCTATCACATTGCTCTCCCAACCATGCGCCCTGAAGAGGATCATTCTTTTGCATTTTTATAAATGAATATAGGGCTTTATAGCTGATAGAAAACTGCTTCATAAGCTGATTCTTAATATCTTGACTTTTTGTCTCTACTTCTTGTCTTGTTTTTTTGTTGATTTCTTCAAGATGATCATTAGCTTTTTGCTACTCTTTCTGTATTTGCATCCACACCTCTTAGATAGGATCTATGCATTCTTCCTTTGGTAAGAACTTAGGTCGCCAATCCATTGTAGACAACTCAAATCCCATCGCTGGCCAAGAGATGGCTCTGATACCACCATAATGTCCTCTGATACCACCGTAATGTCCCCTTTTGGGCAAATTTATACAATTCTAGAATTTGTGATAAACCATTAAAAATAAAATATAAATTTTGATTTTTTATCAAACCCGAACCATAGAAAAATTTAGAATTCTAGAAACATTACATATCAAAATTCAATATTTAATTGCCACAAACTCTTGCAAAAATTAAGTAAAATACAGCCATACAAAATACCTCAAATTCTAGATTTTTGAATCAAATATATAGCTGGAAAATATTATAAAAATACCAGCTGAAGGAGTGTATGATCAAACAACAAAATCACCCTTGAATTGCCCAAAAAACTGCAATTTCAAACCCTCAAAGGGGGATGTTGCCCTAGGAGAGGTCTCCCAACTGGATCGCTGCCCTTACAAAGGCTGATTACAACTACGTACCACGTCCACAAGCTGCCCAACTACTGCGCTCCACTTGAAAGATGCCCTAGCCCTGAAACCTGCCAATTCCCGCTCAAATATGACCTTTGAATAAAATCACCCACTAAACATTGAAGGGTTTCGTCCTCAATATCCGAATACCAAAGAGGGTTTTCATCCTTTAGGGCCGAAAGCACAAGCAAGTTGCTTAAACTTTGAAAATATCAAATAATAGATGAATAATAGATGCTCCAAATGAATCCTTCCATCTTCTTTTATACCTTTTCCCCACTCAAACTCCAAGTTACTTTATTTTAATAATAAAACATAAGTTGTCGACATTACTTTTTAGCCACTTAGCCATACTATTAATTAACTTTTAAGTATTTTTAAAAAAAATATATTTTATTAAAGTTAAATTAATAATATTATTATTAAGTTGCACAAAGGATTAAAAATGACCGGACCCAACTTTAAATAATATTATTAATTATTTTAATCTATAAAAGGGGACATCACATTGTAAAGACACAACCACCTTCCAAGGATCAACAAGTTTTTGGACTAGATTCAAGGTGCTTATTGATAGCACGTCAATTAAAAATATAAACAACCAATGCTTTAAACATTTTAATCTGCTAAACTCATAAGAACTCCAAATCCCATGTCCACACAAATGTCGGCTTAGGGTCACCCTAATGATACTAATGCTGGAAATAGGAAAATAAAACCATTATTTCTTACTAAATGTTCAAACACATACTATCACTTGCAGCCTTGGTATCACTATTGAAACCTTCACTATGGTCTCTAGTAGTGTCTCTGTCAATGGCAGCACCACACCCTTAAAACCCATCTCCAAAGCAACCTTTGAAGGATTCTTAAGTGTGCTTATATGTCCCTTGTCTCTTCAGCTCACATAGGGGAAGTCCTTCATTTCCCTTTTCCATGCCTTTTGGATGTTCTTTTGACTCAACCTTCTCTCTAGAAAGACATCATCTATTTTTTCATATTAGAGTGCTCCTTTATGCCTTTCCTTGAAAGGTCATATTTTGTCCTTGTTGATCCATATTTTGACCTTGATTCCTACAACTACTCAGTCCCTTCCTTCTTCATAAAAACTTGGAATTATGATTTCAAAGAAAACAAGTGTTAAATGAGGGTCTAGGGATGCCTCAAAAGGACTTAGTGATGCTGAAAACTACGGATGTAAAAACTATCTATCCCCCAAATCATCAAACCTGCATAGGGCAAAGCACTTGACCAAAAAAGACCTTAATCTAGTTATCTTCAAGTACTAGTCCAAGCTGAAGATTTTTAAAAGACAATATTCAAGACCAAGCAAACATTCTCCAAACAGCTCAGCATTATATCACATATGACAGAGAACTTTGTGCCATAGAACAAGCACTCCACCAATGGCAACTGGCAAGAAGGTTGTAATTCACTTAGTCCACAAAAGTCATTGCAATAGAAAGATTTACAAATGAAGTGGATGACATAGTTGCAATTATTCCATACAAAGATCAAGCATAAGAATGGCAGCACCCGCAAAGGAATAGAATGCCTCAAAATTCCCCTAATCACTTTCATGTTGATCTTGTAAGACACTCAAGTAATTGACTTCATGTTGCCAAAAATTTATGTTGTGTTTGTTTTGCTTGGTTTTATGACTCGCCCAAAGAGAAGCGACAAAAATTTGACAACAAATGTATAAATCACCATTGGGATGGTGATTTTCCTCCACGTTTGAGAGGGTAGCTCCCTCGTATTATTATAGGTTTTTTGTGTACTTTTAATCAAAAAACACAAAATAGGAAGCAAATTTGGGAAATGAAAGGTGAAAATGGGAGAAGAAAATAGGATGGAGGTGAAGGTCAAAAACTCAATGAAATAAACTTAGAGAACCACCGAAATAACTCAGATTTAAATGAAATAAATGAAAATTCTTCCTCGTGCATGAAAACAAAATTTCGAGCAGTAGATGTATGGGAACACAATGGCTTGCTTGGAAGTACAAAGTCTCCTCAACTCAGATTGGGTACACTTGGTATAAAGCCAATACATAGGGTTTTCAACACAAAGTCTAGAAATACTGTGAGTTGCACACAACCAAGAAAAGTGCATTTTAATGGCTTCTCTATCTACAAACATTAATGCAAATTTCATCAAAACCCACAAAGCCAAAGAATGATTTAATCAATTTGCATCTACTCCATTAACAAATATGGAAAAGTGTTTGCAAGTTGCAACCAGCCCTTCCCCAAAGGCTAAAAGAAAGGAGAATCCCCTACAATGATGGATTTTCTCCTGTGTACAATCTTTCTACCCACAAAGGAAGTTGGAAAATCATTCATTTCACTAACTCAACCTAGAGATAAATTTACTCTAGCTGGAGTTTGTCGATGCTTGATTTTATTATTTAAGCATTTTACAATACTAAATGCACTTTCGATTTTGCATTTAAAATACAATATTAATCGTAAAATGAATTAATTTAATCAATGACACCAAATGCATAGTTCTCTCTAGGCACTCTTATTTTACATTCTTTTACAACTTCAATTAAAACTAATTTATTCTAAAAAGAATTAATAATTTAATTAAATCAATTAATTTTTTATTCCAAGCCCACGAACATCAAATTCACAACTTGCTCCATGCGAATCCGCTTGTAGTATTGCCTTGTCCATTGGAATGTGGAGTCGTCACATACACTAGAAAGAGCAAAATCAATGAAAATAACTCAAATGATTAGTGAAATCCGAATGACAAAATTTCACTACAATAGTTCGCTCTGACTGTGGAACCGCATTCCCTAGCGAAATGTAGAACTGCATAACTCACTAGTAACATGTGCCTCATCGAGCCTATGGATGTGAAACGCACTCACATATCCCGATACGGCCAACTGGCACCCAGATCGCCTAACCCAATCATATGGGAAAAAACATGTGCTATTGGGCCAAATCATACCTGCTAAAACTCCCTATAGACGACAATGTAGCACATGCTCTCATGTCTTGATCCAACTAGCTAGTAGCCAAATTGTCTATCGCAATCGTATGGAAATGAAAATGTGCTACCGGGCCAAATTCTTGTTTTGAAAATTATTCCTGCTTGCTTTCGGGGCTGATGCGGGAGTTTACTTTGCACCACCAAGCTCACTACACAAATGTTCCCATCACTATGTTTGTTTGCCTTTTTAGGATAATCATCTCAACCTATTGCT
This sequence comes from Torreya grandis, assembly GCA_037957365.1. Lineage (NCBI taxonomy): Eukaryota > Viridiplantae > Streptophyta > Pinopsida > Cupressales > Taxaceae > Torreya > Torreya grandis. The sequence goes on along the minus strand of JARHVA010000225.1, from coordinate 4,405,109 downwards.
AGACCCGAGTTTTCTCTATTTCTATAGAACTCCTAAGAGGCATTTTGAGAAACAATACCTAATTAACTATCACCAATATGCTTAGAAAACTGCCCTGCTAATGGATATCTCAATCCCAGGAATGAATATTGCTCAAGGCCAACTTCATTTGCATTGATGAGAGAACATTTGAAGTTACTGAAGCCGCCAAACCTCACAATGAACATGAAACATTTGACAAAATGCTTCAATGAAATCCGATCTCATATATGAGAATTTCTTTGCTACTTGTACTACCACTGCAGGCAGGTTCATCACCTTTGCATTTCCGATTAGTTGTGTTTAGATTCAATCCAAACAATGTTGAGACCTGTTCGTGCCAATCTTGCTCAGGGAATTGCAAATCCAAACTATGCATGTGAGAAGCTTGCAGGTAGCTTGGTCATTACACCAAACCTTAGAGAATTCTACCAAATCTGTCACTACAGTTCAGCTTTTCTTCAATAGCCTCTCTCTTCAATTTTGTAATGCTTTCTAAATCTGTAAACGCAATTTCTAAGTGCTCCTCATCAGAATTGGAGCTACAAGCATGGATTACTTTAAGTAATGTTTCCAGTTTGTTCAGAGCCTCATCATCTGGTACCTTATTTACAAATTGCATCCCACTGTGAAGCAGCCCGTAGAATGGTATTTGACACCTTACAAACAAGTTGCCGAAGATAACCCATGATAGCACCCTTTGAGAGACCCAAGCCTTTTGAAGGAATTGTTGTCCACTGAAGGATTGATCAGACCCCCTAAATTGGAGATTGATTGGCAAATGCCACTGCATTAGACAGCTTATGGGGAGGTATGCAAGCCATTTGACAAATGTCCAACCAAACAAAAAATTTACATGAGACGTGTTTGACAAAATGCTGCCTGGAACCATGTGCTCCAAATTCTCACTTGGGACGGGCTGGGAGCATGCTAGAAAAGCCGAACTGTTTGACAAAATGCCCCAATGAAATGCAGCCATTTGAACTTTTCGATAAAATGTCTCAATGTCATCTGCCCAATTGGACCATCCACCTACTCCACTTGGCACAGACTTGGATAATGGGGGCAAGATCATGGAGTCTGGATTTACAACTGCCAACTGCTTGCTTTCATCTCATTCCATGAGGCTGCATCTCATTGAGGTGGCCTGTGACCTGTTCGTCACAATGCCACAATGAAATGTGGGTGCACTAGGCTGTATGGTACGTGTTCGACAAAATGCCTCAGCGAAATGTGATCTCACAAAATGCCTCAGTGAAATGTGATCTCACAAAATGTTTTGTCCCCCAGAAAGCTTGGCAATTATTTTTTCCAAACTGAATATCTAAATATCCACTATTGACCAAACTATGAAATGCATGGCCTGCTGATTGTGTAGAAAGAATTGAGAGGCCACCATTATTTACGAATGGATCATCTTCGAATACCTATAGTAATTTACAAAGGCCCCATCAATGTGGGAAAACAAGTAATTACAAAGAACATAACTTCTATTGTTCTATGAGAACTAAAAGCAACTCCTGAAAACTCACCAGGTCATTCACAAGCACTTCAATTCTTTTTGAATTACTCCTGCAGAAGAAGTTTCTGTGACAAATACACTTAACTTTGCTTCCTCTACAATATGGGCAGAGGCTTCCTGGATGGCAATTTCCACAAATCTCTCAGCTTGTACCGCCAAATCAATAGCATCCTGCTTTGCAAGTACAAGCTCAGATTCAACAGTGAGTTTCTCATCAATTAATTTCTGAAGCTGTTGGTGGAAAGCGGCCTTGGCAGCTTTAGGTTCTTCTACTGCTAACTTGGTATTGTGAAGAATATTTCCAGCATATTCCTGGAGTTTGTCTTCTGCTCAACCTAACTTATCAATTGCTTTCTTCCAGCCCTGTTCTGCAGCTTCTGTTTTTGCATTGGCTTCTTGCAATGCAGCTCTCATAGTGTCTGTAATGCCATCTTTGGAACCACCACCACTGGCTGATACAATAAATCTACAATAATTTGTACCCCAAATATCCCCATGGAGCTTCCTTTGTTTGGTCGAAATGTTATTTTGGTGTATTGACAATAAAATTAAACACTTCCCAAACCTAGTTAACTTCACATTATAAAATCCTTGAAAGAAATTCAACTGGGTTGTTTTTGCATGATAAATAGAGCTTGTAGCGAGTCTCTCAGGTTGCTGAATTAGTAAAGCCATCCGAGTTTTCTCCAAAATACAATGGGAAACCATCCATTTGATATGCTCTCAAGAGTTAGCACTGGTACAGTGGATGCAAAAGATCTTATTGAAACAAATGGGTTTCCCTAAAAGCAATATGACCATATATTTCATCTGAGATAAAAAAATAGACACAGCCTTCTAGCTGTCTCTGCAACCTCTGATAAATGTTTGTGACTAAAAACAAGGCTGTGTGGAAATGAAACAACTCTGGAATTTGTCTTCTTTGTATTTTCCTTGCATGTAAGTGCTTAACTCCATGTCCAATTGATGAAGCTATATATTGACTGCCATTGGACAAAGGGATATATCCAGGAAGTTGCTAAAATGATTGAACAAAACCTGACTGATATGAATCGATATACTCTGGCTGAATTGACTGGTCATATTCATGCTGAGATGGCCAACTTTGTGTAGTATTACTAGGCAGAAAAGGCTCCACATATCCAGGCGGACCTGACTGCCCACGATTGTAGTGTTGTACTGAAGGGCTTTGTGCAACTTTTTTAGGCCTACTATGCCTTCCATTCAAAGCCATTGTTAAGTTGTTGTTCCTTCAGTATTTTCCTGCAAGGGTTTAGCTTCAAAGGATCTTGATTTTGTAAACTTCCAGTCTAATGCAGGAGAATTGATGGAAAGCTCTGTCTTGGACAAACGTTCAACATTTCACACAGCGGATACTCTTGTTATATGCTCATTTTTGTAAGATAGTTGAAACTTGAAAGCACATGCATAACATACTAATAAACATGTGCCAATGAAACCTTGTTCCTCGTTCAACTGCCTGTCTCAGAATTTTGTGGAACTTTTAAAACAGCAGAGAGGCTCATTTCAGCTGCTTCATTACTCGTTATTGCAGCAGGCAATTGATTTTCAGTAATAGCATTCTTCTCTTCTATAGTATCTCCATACTTTTCACAAATTGGCCAAAATGGAGAGTTTTTCGGCAAAGAGCTAAACTACAAACTTTTTGCAGGTACAAGAGATGAAGAGGAGGAAAGGGAAAGCTCTTCAAACAAGCTGCACTTATTGAACACGAACACACACACACACAACGCGAAAAAGAAAGGGAAATACACAAGCTAAAATTTTGCAAAAAGATAAAATGTTTACAAAGGAGAAGATGGAACAGCATGACTAAACACAACCATTCATGGGTTGGGCAAAATATGAGCCCTTGCGGGACAATTTTTGACAAGATGAAGACAGCTTTAGAAAGGACATGAGCAAGAACCACAATATTATTTCATTGCATCCATAGGGAAAACGTGAGACGAGTGAGAAAAAAAATATGGATTCACACACTTGATTGTGGATAACCGGAAAACAAATATCACTTGCATCCATAAATGAACTTATGACACATTTTCTTCATGAATGCAAGAAGTATGCTTCAAATAAATATCCAGAATGCAAACAACATGAGGCATATCCAAAATATTTGTTTTGTAATGATTCTTGTGGCTCTTCCATTGTGTATCGTTGAACCAAATCATCTCTAGACGCCTACAAAGGTGGGCTTGGGATAAAACCCTCATGGCACTCAAAATCACCATAAACTTTATGTTGATTGCTCCTAGTCTTTCCTCAATTTTCTACATGCTTCGGCTCAACCTCATCAATCATCTCCTCTTCACCGGTGTGGAGCTCATTATGCTCATAATTTGTCTCAAGTTCTTCAAAGGAAGCTAAAAATGGATTTTCAATGCACTCTTCCATGTATCTTTTTCTTGGGCTGAATATGAATATCCTCTTCGTTTTGCATTTGCTCCACCTCCTACAATTTTTGAAGTGGGCAAATTTTTATTTGCTTGATATGTACCACTTCATAAAAATCTTTCAAAAATTGCACTCTCTTGGGATCATCAACAATTTGATGAATTGGATCTTCTTTAAAAACAGAGATAAAGAGTAAACATTTTTAACCATATCATCATTTGCAAGAACCCAATCATCCCTTTAATCTGAGCTGCTCTATGATCATTTTCTTGTTTATTTATTCTCTTTGCCACCAACTATCCATATGCTACTCCCTTAACCTATGGCGTGTTAAAAAATATGTGGTCGACTTGTGGCTTACATAACCTTTCATATATTCTTGTCACATTTTCTATGTTCTCGTATTGTTAGTAGGGTCGGCCTATGGAATAACCATGGCCTAGGTAGAGTATATATATGAGGTAGTGGTTAGTCGTTGATCATCATATTGTGAATTTTGTTCTTATTGCATTGTTATAGAGGTTGCCCCCTCGAAGTGACTGTCATATTTATCGAGTATTCTGCTCTTTCGTCAATTATTGTTGTGGATTTGCTTATTCTACGATATATTATTTTGTTGATGTTAATTATTTTAGTAATTTCATTACAAATGGTACAGAACATCGATTTGGGCAAGTTTATGCGACGTAGTTTTTTTCCAGAACTAGTGTAATTGTTATCCTAAGAGCTGAAGAATCGAAAAAACTTGTGATCCAGGAAGATCTTAATTTTCTTTTGAAAAAAAAAAAAAAAGTCCGAAGAAACAACTTCGCGCCCTTGTGCAAATTAGTAGTCGTAGGATTCATTTTGCCGAGACGATCACAACAATATAATCCTCTGGTATATTTTTTCGTGCCCAAAACCCTCAACCCTAGGGTTTATGCATGGTTGGTCCAAACACTCACGGCTGCGGGAAAGACCAAGACACTTAAAAAAAATGCCTCACAAGGAAGACATGGAGTCCAAAACTTCTAATCCTTTGGTTTCGAGGATGGTTCACCAACTTCAGTCAAATATGCAAAGCATAGTAAAGAAAGTTGATCTTGATGCAGTAAAAGGGGACATCACTGGGGTAAAAAGGGATATCGATGATGTGAAGTCTCAGTTGGAAATTATCAGTGGACAATTGACCGCTCTTGCGGCTCATCTCCAGTCAAATAATCCTTTGTCGCTCCTTTCGAATTCTCCCAACCAGAGCAATCAAACATTCAATATCGGTTCGAAGAACATGATGTCAAAGGTGGAAGTGCGCAATTTTGATGGTAAGGGTCCACTCACTTGGATCAATCAAATGGAAAATTTATTTGATCCATCGAACCCCATGTGCACAAAAGGTGGTCATGGCATCTCTATATTTAGAACCTAAGCAATTCATTTGGTATAGGTGACTATGTTCTCAAAAGAAAAAGAAGGGCCTTCCTCTTAGTTGGTGGTGTTTATTGATGAGTTGCAGATGCACTATCACAACAATGTTTCAAAAAACTACTTCAGTCAACTAGCAAAGTTGCGACAACCCTGTCAAGGATTATATTCAGCAATTCCAGAATCTATGTTTACGCGTAGATGACATCAATGAAAACAACATGAATGCCTTGTTCTTGGGTGGGCTCGAGCATAACATCCAACTTGGTGTCTGCGTGTTTAATCCAAGTTCAATATTTGAATCCATGGCATTAGCGCACAAGGTAGAGGAGAGAAATCGGGTAAAACGAAGTATTTTCAATAATGGTCGTGAACACAAATCCCTAGCACAATCATTTCCTCAACCTACTAGATTGACCCCTCAGCAAATTGAAAATAAGCATGCAAAAGGGTTATGTTTTACTTGTGATAGCAAGTGGAGCAAAGGACATAAATGTGTTGAGAAGTTGTTCTACATTGAAGCAGCCAATGAAGAGGAAGAAGATGATGTCGCCTCAGATGAGGGTGAGGAAGAGACAGAGGAAGAATCTGAAGATTCCGACCCTACTATCCCCTGTCATGCACTTTTAGGTACTAGCACTCGTCAAACCCTAAAAGTTGTGGGCTTCCTCAAGAAACAGGTGACAATATTGATTGACTCAAGGAGTCCACATAACTTCATCAACAATAAGTTGGCTACTCGTTTGAACTGTTTCATTCGCCTAGCCCCAGAATTTCAGGTAATGATTGCAGATGGTGGCACCATCAATTGTTCTGAGAAATGCCATAGTTCTAAACTTGCTAGGGAGACTACAGATTAGATTCTCCTTTGTTTGCTATTCCCATGGATGGGTCAAACATTGTTTTGGGAGTCCAATGGCTCAAAAGCTTGGGCACAATAGCAATGAATTTCCAAGAACTATACCTGGGGCTTTCATTCTGAAGGTAGGACATTTGAACTACGTGGATTACGAGCAAAATCTCCACAATTGGTTAGTTGCATCAAATGATGAAGATTCTCAAAAAAGGGGCTGAAGGATTTGTATCATGATTGTTTTTCATAGAAGTTCAAAGTCATCTACACATCCTAATCTGCAATTGATTATTGATGACTACTCAACAGTTTTTGGCACCATGCCAAAAGGACTACCACAACATGATCATACCATTCACCTACTTTTTGGGAATCAACAACCAAACATCAGACCCTATAGGTATCCATATGCCTAAAAAAATGAAATTGAAAAAATGGTACATGAGATGTTGGAGGCAAGCATTATCAACTATAACTAAAGTGAATATCCGTCCCCAATGGTCATGGTGCGTAAAAACGATGACACTTGACAGATGTGCCCGGACTATAGAGAACTAAACAAGTACACCATCAAAGATAAATTCCGTATTCTAGTAATTAATGATTTACTAGATGAATTGCATGGTGGTGTTTATTTTACAAAACTAAATCTTTGTTCTAGGTACCATCAAATTCGGATTAGAGATGAGGATATCCCTAAAACAACTTTCAGAACTCATGAAGGCCATTATGAGTTCATGGTCATGCCTTTTGGTCTCACAAAATGCTCCTTCTAAATTTCAGAGTTTGATAAACACTATTTTAAGGTCTTTTTTGAGAAAATTTGTGTTGATATTTTTTTATGACATCCTAATATACAGCAAAACTTCGGAAGAACATTTGCAGCATGTGAAACAGGGACTGTTAATTCTGGTACATTAGATTCATGCAAAACCTTCAAAATGTGTTTTTAGAGTCCAAGAGGTTGAGTACTTGGGTCATATTGTTTCACACGAAAGAGTCAAAGTAGATCCTCAAAAGATCAAAGCTATGATGGAATGGCAAGTGCCAAAAACCCTCAAGAATCTCAAAGGTTTTTTAGGGCTAATGGGGTACTATCCCATATTTGTAAAAAATTATAGCAGCATAATAGCACCACTCACAAGGATATTGAAGAAAGACTCTTTCCATTGGAATGAAATAGCTACCAAGGCCTTTGAGAAGCTAAAAGAAGCGATGTGCACCACTCCAGTTTTATCTACCACTAATTTTTCCAAAACTTTTATTGTTGAATGTGATGCATCAAGTTTTGGCAGGGGGCGGTATTTGTTGGGTTATGATCCAAAATCTTTTATTTTAAATTAGTTTTTATTTTAATGTTTTAATTAGTTTGTTTTTTAATAAAGTTGGTTTTATGGGAAAGTTGGTTGCATCCCGTAACCACTCGTGAAAAGCCTATAAAGCTTTTCACGTGCTTTGTAAAAAGGATCTCAAAAAAAAAATTATTATATTGTGTGAAAATCCGTATTAGCAATGTAGTTTTCTGTTATTTCTCAATTTATCAAGGCCAACAGTGGTATCAGAGCCACAAAAAAAAAAAAAAAAAAAAAGAGAGCATGGGGAATATTTGTACATAAGAAATACGTTGAAACCAGAGCCACGTAGCAAAGGAGAGGATGCAATATCAGATAGAAGTATCAATATTTCTCTCTAAGCATTTTTTGTAAGGTAACTTGAATTCCTACGGTGATCAAATTTGTTCAAATATTTGAATACACTTATTCCATGTGTATGGCGAGCCAAAAATAAAAAATAAAAAACATTCTTTATTCTCTATGTTATTCTTTACAGCATAGTACTTAAGGTGGGCCAAAATCTGACGAGAACAAAAAGCAGCCTCCAGTTGGAACACTAGATGGTTTTTCAGGGGCTCAACCATGTTATCTCTGACAAAGACATTATTGTTTCATTTTTCCGTGATTTTTATAAAGATAAAGAGGTGTGCGAGTAGATCAATTTGAAGAGGAGTCGAGGTTGAAAAGAAACATACGAACAGCCAAATTAATATTTTTCTTGAGCGCAGATTTTTAGTATTTTTTTTTTTTTAGCGCAGATTTCTGATGTGAAGATCAGGTTGAATATTATGAATCCTTAACTAGCGCTGATCATAGAAGAATGAAGGTCAATGCTACAGCAAAGAGATGCAATTCTTCCTACATACATATTTTTGTACATCTGGTGAACACCTGAGAAAGCGGCGCATGTGATCTTCACGGCTTCCAAAACAAAGGGTGCATCTATCAATGGCGTAATCCTCCAAGTGATGGCCTAGAGTGGCGCAATCAGAGAGGAATCAAACCAGACAAAAAGATTATAAATGACACAGCAATCTTATTTAGGTTTTTTTCATTGATTTATGTTGCGTGGGTCTCTCCACAAAAGCATCAAAGTCATGGATAAAAATAAATTATTTTAGCAAAATTTGGAAAATTCAATTCAAATAAGTTATTTTGAAAAGCAATTTTCAAACTAATTATAGTGAAGTTGGTAAACAAGATTTTGGCAAGTCACTTCCATAACAAGAGGTTAGGAGTTCAATTCCTTCAAAAGCATTTTTTTGGTCAAAATTCCTTTGACTTTGTTTTTTGGGAATATTTTTTTGAAATGAGAATATTTTGTTTCTTAAAAGAATTTGTAAAGAAAATTGACGATATAAAGGTGTAATTGCGACATTTTTGTGACTCTTGTAGTCTAAAGGTGGTCGTATGACCAAATGATTTTCATAGTTTTCGGCATTTCGAACACATTGGAATGGTCAAATTTCAGTTTTGGAGCCTCGTTATGTGATTTTTTATGCCAAATGTATTGAGCGTAATGTTGTACGGGTGCATTATCAGTGGAATCCGACACCATATCTTTGCAAAAATTTTCCAAATGCATATTATATATCAAACTAAGATTGTAACGTGTCCCACTGCTTGTATTGTTAGTGACGATGGTGTTACATTTCGGCGTTTACAGGGCCCTGAGGATCTAACAAGCTAAACAGAGTCAACTAGAGGTTGGAGGATCCACGGAGTTTAAAGGATAATTTCCCTTCTCCAGTTCACTATTCGCTCGGAGTATGTATTCACTGTTGGGATAGCAATTTTTGGCTTGTGTTTTTGCTTTCAATTTCATTTTTGGCTTTCTATATCTGATATTCATCACATGGAGCAAACAGAGTAGTTTGAACTTGTTTTTATGTTGCACAGCGTCTCACCTCTCACCTGATAGAGGAGAAGATACTGCATAGTGGCCTTCGATCAGTCGTCGGTGGTTGTATGACTTAGCATTAGATTTGCTAGCATTTTGAGTGTTGAGCAAAGGCATGTATGCGATGTTGACGATTGTTGGGCATCTGAGAGATATGCCATACAAAGTACTGGAGGATCACTTGGATGGGTTCCTGTGTGGGATCTTATGTGGGTTGATGTAGTTGGACAGGCTTTAATCGGGTTCTACTACAGTACGGTACAATGATCATAGGGGATGAGCAGGCCTTGATCGTGTTCATCAACGTTTTATGCCACACCTCGTAAAGCAGACTTTGGTATGGAGCGGCATCAGTTTTGATCAATACCACGATGTACAATGTGCTAGCTTGCAGATGTAGCAGAGATTCATTGATGACTTCATAGTCATAGCTCTAGATCTTCATCATATATACCCCTTTGGATCAAGGGGGAGTTTGTTGGATTTATAATTCAGTCTTTTATTTTAAATTAGTTTTTATTTTAATGTTTTTATTAGTTTGCTTTTTAATAAAGTTGGTTTTACGAGAAAGTTCGCTGCATCCCGTAACCACTAGTGAAAAGCCTATAAAGTTTTTCACGTGCTTTGTAAAAAGGATCTCGAAAAAATATAAAATATTGCATAGGGGCCTTCGATCAGTGGTTGGTGGTTGTATGAGTCGGCATTAGATTTGCTAGCATTTTGAGTATTGAGCAAAGGCATGCATGCGATGTTGGCGATTGTTGGACATCTGAGAGATGTGCCATACAGAGCACTAAAGGATCACTTGGATGGGTTCCTGTGTGGGATCTTATGTGGGTCGATGTAGTTGGACAGGGTTTGATCGGGTTCTACTACAATACAGTACGATGATCATAGGGGATGAGCAGGCCTTGATCATGTTCATCAGCGTTTTATGCCACAACTTACAAGGTGGGCTTCTATATAGAGCGGCATCAGTTTTGATACCACGATGTACAGTGTGTTAGCTTGCAGATGTAGTATTGATTCATTGATGATTTCATAGTCAAAGTTCCAAATCTTTATCATCTATACCCCTTTGGATCAACGGGGAGTTTGTTGGGTTTATGATCCAAAGTCTTTTATTTTAAATTAGTTTTTATTTTAATGTTTTAATTAGTTTGCGTTTTAATAAAGTTGGTTTTACGAGAAAGTTGGTTGCATCCCGTAACCACTCGTGAAAAGCCTATAAAGCTTTTCACGTGCTTTGTAAAAAGGATCTCGATAAAATATATTATTATATTTTGTGTGAAAATCCATATTAGCAATGTAGTTTTATGTTATTTCTCAATTTATCCGGGCCAACAGTGCTCACGCAGGATGGAAGACCCTTTGCTTTTGAAAGTCCTCAACTCAAGGGTAAAAACAAGTTAAGGCCAATCTATGAGAAAGAGATACTAACTATTCTTCATACAATCAAGCAATCGAAACCTTATCTGATGGGTAGACACTTTAAGGTAAAAATTGATCATGATAGTCTAAAATTAACAGCAATTGTCATCTGAAGAACAACAAAAATGGATGACTAATTTGTTAGGATATGACTTTGAAATCATCTATAAGAAAAGAAAAGAGAATGTTGTAGCAGATGCACTATCTACGAGGGAAGAATCCAAGGAGGCATTGTTATGTACAATAACCATTTCGCAGGCAAATTGGTTGGAAAAGCCCAGATTAGAATAGAAAAATGATAGAGCTACACAAGTTCTGATTCATAAAATCCAGCATAGTTCTGAGGCTTTTGCCAAATTTAGAGGAAAGGGAATGCATTATGGTATAAAGATCACTTATACCTATGTAAGAATTATATCCTCAGGCACAAGATCCTTAAGGAGCTTCATGCATCTCCAATACGAGGGCACTCGGGGTTTTCGAAAACCTATCATAAAATCAAGCAAAATTTCTTTTGGGAAGGACTCAAGGAGGATGTACAGAAATTTGTGGCTAAATGCATGGTGTGTCAACAGAACAAGAGTGAACAAATTAAGGCACCACATCTTCTACAGCCTTTATCCATTCCTAGCCAAAGGTGGGAGGAGATATTCATGGATTTCATTATAAGGTTGCCAAAGTCTGAAGGTAAAAAAGTCATCATGATAATTGTGGATAGGCTCACAATATGTTCTCATTTCTGCTCCTTGTCACAATATTTGTAACTAGTATTGTCTGCTTTTCTAAATAAAGTTCAAAAGTTGTATGGTTTTGCAAGATCATTGTAAGTAATCGTGATCCAATCTTTACCAATAATTTTTCGATTGATTTATTCTCATGTTTGGGTACTCAGTTGGCTCGTAGCTCATCATATCATCCTCAATCTGATGAGCAAACAAAGATGGTCAACAAATGCTTAGAAGAGTATCTTCATTGTTTTGCATCAGATAAACAAGGAAGGTGGGTTCATTGGCTGCCACTAGCAGAATGGTGGTATAACACTTCCATACCTCGTCCAAAATGTCTCCATTTGTGGCACTTTATGGGTATCAGCCCCCATCCATCACTTCATCCTTGAGGTTGCAGCCCAAGGTTCAATTTGTTGAAGAACACTTTCAACATCAACAGGTGGTACTAGTTAGTCCAAGAGAGAATTTGGTCATGGCACAAAATAGAATGAAGCAGCAAACAGATCAGCACCATAGTGAGGCATTTTGACATGGGAGATTGGGTCTTTATGTGTTTGCAGTCATATAAGCAAATGTCTCTAAAGCAGGAGAAAAAGGCTAACAAAATTTCTCCTAAGTATTATGGCCCTTATAAGATCCTATAGAAAATTCGCAGTGTTGCATACAAGCTATAGCTACCCCAGTCCAATCGCATACAACCAGCATTTCATGTATCTTGCTTGAAGAAGGTAATTGGATAGAGAGTCTCAGCACAAACTAAGTTATCCAAATTGGATGAAGAAGGTCGAGTCATTTTGGAACTTGGGGAGATCCTTCACAAACGCACTAAAATGCAAAGATCGAGTGAAAGAATTTGAACAGTGAAGATGCAACCTGGGAGAATGAAGCTTTTCTACAACAGTATCCAGAGTTGTTTAAAACTGAAGACAATGTTGTTTTGAAGGGGAGGGATATGCTCTCCCTTAACCTATAGTGTGTCTAGGAATATGTGTGACCGACTTGTGGCTTACATAACCTTTCATATATTCTTGTCACATTTCTCTATATTCTTATATTGTTAGTAGGGTCAGCGTATGGAATAACCATGGCCTAAGTAGTGTATATATAGGAGGTAGTGGTTAGTCTTTGATCATCATATTGCGAAGTCTATTCTTATGGCATTGTTTTGGAGGTTGCCCCCTCGAAGTGGCACAATCATATTTAATGAGTATTCTACTCTTTCGTCAATTATTGTTATGGATCTGCTTATTCTATTCATATTTCTACGATATATTATTCTGTTGATGTGAATTATCTAAGTAATTTCATTACACCACACTACCAATTTTGCAATCATAAACCAAACCTTGGGCATCAATAACAAAGCTCAAAATATCAAAAGCATAGGCAGCGTTCCATCATTTTTGAGTTTCATTTCAACAGAGTTGTCAATCTTATTTTAAAAGGAGAAGATTCCCTTCAAATTTTGTAAATTTAATAAACTATTCGATCCCCAGCAGAATCGCTAAAAACTATTCGCAAAAATTTATGTTGCTTGTATTTTGCTTGGTTTTATGACTCGTCCAATGGGAAGCGACACAAATTTGACAACAAATGGATAAATCGCCATTGAGATTGTGACTTTCCTCTACGTTTGAGAGGAGTAACTCCCTCATATGATTATGGGTTTTTTGTGTACTTTTAACCAAAAAGCATAAAAAAGAAACAAATTCGGGAAATAGTGGAAGGTGAAAATGGGAGACGATAAGAGGATGGAGGTGAAGGTTCAAAACTCACAATGGAATAAACTCATAGAACCGTTGGAATAACTCGGATTTTAATGAAATAAATAGAAATTCTTCCTTTCGCAGGAAAATAGAATTAGAAACAATGAATGTATGAGAATACAATGGCTTGCCTGGAAGTACAAAGTCTCCTCAACTCAGATTGGGTACATTTGGTACAAAGGCCATTCACGGGATTTTCAACACAAAGTCTAGAAACACCATGAATTGCACACATCCAAAAAAAAATGCGAAATTTTAATGACTTCTCTATCTACAAACACGCATGCAAATTTCATAAATAAAAACCATCAAACCCCACAAAGCCAAATAATGATTCAATCAATTTGATTCTACTCCATTAACAAATTTGGAAAAATAAATGCAACACACAAAGTTGAAACCAGCCCTTCCCAAAGTGCTGAAAGAAAGAACCCCCTACAATGATCCAGATTTTCTCTTTTGTACAACCTTTCCACCCACAAAAGAAGTTGGAAAGCCATTCATTTCACTAACTCAACCTAGAGCTAATTGTACTCTAACTAAAGTTTGCCCATGCTTGATTTTATTATTTGGACATTTTAAAACATTAAATGCATTTAAAATACCATATTAATTCAAAAACAAATTAATTTACTCAATGACACCAAATGTATAGTTCTCCCTAGACACTCCTTTTTAAGGTTCTTTTATGACTTTAATTAAAGTTAATTAATTCTAAAAATGAATTAATAATCTACTTAATTAATTTTTATCTCGATCCCATGAACATCAAATTAACAACTTGCTCCATGTGAATCCGCCTATAGTATTGCCTTGTCCATTCGGTTGCGAAGTCGTCATGGACAATAGAAAGAGCAAAATCAATGAAAATAGGTCAAATGGGTAGTGAAATCCAAATGTTGAAATTTCAATACACTTACAAATTGACCAAAAGTGTATAATAAACCAGCACTTTAGACCTACAACTAAATGTACAAATATAAAGAGGTCCCTCAACACTGTGTGCAAGACAACATGTTGATAAACCTTAGAGATCTTTGTGTACCGCAAGGGGAACCTCTCCACAAATCGATGTGGAAAGCTCCTCAATCTATTGACTCAACATCATGCAAGAACTTGAAAGCGGCATCTCAACAACTTCTAAGAGTCTGCTTTGGCAATGTTGGATATCAAATTAGAAGAATTAATAGCCTTCCACCAGAGATAGATGAGGAGTCACTATCAACTAGACCCTAGTGCAACTCCAACCTTCCACATATGTATATCATAAGTACCCTTGAAAATGTGACCATGATTTTCCCTTTATCCAACATAGTCGTAGTCAATCTCCTCACAACTCCCCTTGACACAACCACTCCAAAGCATGCCTCAAATTTCAAACCGATGGTATTGATGAATATCACTTATATCGTGCCCAGCACCTTATAAACATCTCAAGTATAGAGCACATTTAGGTTGTCAAATGACCAAATTAGATTTGACAATCGTTGCAGAAATCAAACAACTATTTAACCATCATATAGCACATTTGATACCTGATCTTCCAGAGGGCATATCTTGGTAGTACGGACTTCAATTGACCTCCCATTGGAACCGTTGGAAAGGTTTTTGAGCTCTATACAATGTTGTTAATTTTATGCATTCAAAGACTTTTGATTTGTCCCTGATCAAGCCTAAGTATAGAACCAATTCCAAGGGTGTCTATCCTAATACAATGCAATTATCAACTATTATTGTCAATGATGGAGATAAATTTGATGGGGAAGGGGTTTTAATAGATTGTACAGGGGATTGAAACAGCTCCTATGGCCACAGAGAAGAAGGAAGCATACAACAAGGAATATTAGGCGAAGGAGACTATGAAGACACATTTGGCTCTTGAATATCATCGCCATATCAAGGGGAAGAAGACCTCTAGGGAGATATGGGATCATCTATTTATTGTTCAAAAAGGTAGATGAGAAGCAAGTTATTAAGCTGAACAAGTTGTTTTTACCAAACCCTTAGGATTTTCATTGGATAAAGGACTTTTTGCCCATAGTGAAGAATATTCTACATATATTGGAGTAGTGTAGTGATGAATTGAAGTACAGCAAAGTGATTGAGATTGTTCTCGAAAGCTTGAATCCACCTTATGGCATGTTTCTTCCTTTCCACTAAAGTTATGATGCAAGATGGGGGAAGATTTGTCAATTTTGATGGTCAATGCTCACTCTCAATTGTTGAACATGGAAAGGTGATCAAATTTGGAAGGCTTGGCCAAAGCAACAAGCTTGCATGACTAAGGAGAAGGGAAAATAGCAGTTTATGGATAGCCATGGCAAGGATGGCCATCCAAGGAAAAACAAAGGAGGGAATGATGGTGGGAACAATAAGGGTTCTTGTAACAACAATGACAACCAAGATCTTTATTGTGGATGATTAAGCACGAATTAAAGAGGGTGATGATAGTGTTGTGCTTGACAATGGTGTTAGTCATTATGTTTATCGCATAACATTATTGAGTGCCAATTTGTGTTCCATAAATTACCCATGACGAAAGTTTAAGTCTAGCCTAACAAACATTTTGTTTTGATAGATAATAATAATGGAAAAGGGTACTATTGTCAACCTGGAGCTGCGCCCTGAATCGAAGACGTGCATGAAATAGCCTATCCTCTATCCGGTTGAAACAATGGGATCTTTTCACGAGGGTGGGTGCCTCAATGGTGAGAAGAACCTCCAGAGAATGATGGTTCGTGTAAGATGTATCAATGAGGATCTCTACTCTATGTTGCGGACTACCATGGAAAAGAAAGAAGGAAAATTTAAGGAAAATCCTACCTAATAAAAGTGATACACCAGAAAATTGATCCACTCAACTTGGAACCTTGAACACTGAACAAACAAGGGCAAAAGAAGACCTTTGATTTCAATCGACCACTATGCATAAGTATTTCGTGAGAAAGTTTGATCCAATGACCAAAACATGAGGGAAAACGATGGAGAGAGATCTGATACAAGACACTTTGCAGCCACCTAACATCCACTTACAGCTTCAGCAAAAGACGTAAAGAACACTTAACATGCCCTGCATAATACGTTAAGCTAGCAACTAGGTACAAATCAAAATTTGGAAAAGGAGAGAAATCTACCACATATGCAAATTGCTAAATGAATATACACTATGCCAACACTTGAAATCTGAAAGTACAGTCCTATTGATTGAAGAGGTTACACAACTCACCAATGGTAGAGTCTAGTCTAGCCAAGAGAGGGATAATTTTTTCTAAGGCTGAAAAACCATTTTATAAAGAATTACAAAAGCCAAAGATTGGCGTTGAAAAATTGAAGAGAAGGATTAACTTAGATTAACTCAAGGCTGACTTGGTCTTTCAATAAAATATGTTTTCCCTTTGTCTTTGCATTAAGTTTCTTGCGCTTGAGGAAGTGAACTTGTCTTTTGTTTATTGAACCGCCCACCTCTCTTTGCATGAAAATCCACACCAATGTCAATTTTAGAACTCTACGTGAGCTGTTGGAACGTTTGAAAGACTGAGTTGACCGTTTGATAAGCTGAGTTGGACCTTCGAATGCATGAAAATGACTAGCCAAACCGCCAATAAAACAAATAGTCAATCGAAACTTAGCAATCCGCCAAAAATAGCCCTTGTTTACATGTATTTTCTCTTAATGTGGTCTGCCTGTGTCTTGTCTATTTTTGGCGGGATTCTATTTTTGGATTATCTTATCTATATTTGGTCTATATTTCCTCGGATATTCTGTTTTCAACTTCCTGTCGCTTAATCTAAGGTCAACTTCCCAGGGTTTAATTCTTTCGGAATTCTGGGTTTACCTTCTTTTCTTTTTTTTGTTTGCAGATTTTTCTGTTGACTTTACCTTTGATTTCCTTCGGCTTTCTTGGCTATATTATATCTTGCCCTTAGCCTTTGGATCTCCTTGGGACTTTATGCTTGCCAATTTTTCCGAATTTGTTCCTGCGGACTTTTGTTTTGCCCTATGGCTTCATATTTCCTTCGGAATTTTCTATTTGCAATTTCCTTCAGACTTCTGTGTTTTCTCCCCGGCTTTATTTCCCTCTGCTTTATCCTCCAAAGTATTCCTTCAAACAAAAGTCCGAAGGAATTCCTTCGGACTTTTTTCCGAAGGATATCTTCTTTTGTCATTTCCTTTGCTCGAGTTTTTTGCCTTTTGGTGGACCTCTCCGAATTTCTTCGCGCTTTGTGATTGCCAACTTTTCCGCCTTAATCCTTCGGGCAAAAAGTCCAAAGGAATTCCTTCGGACTTTTGTCCGAAGGTTTCCTTTGTTTTTTCTCTTCTTCCTCGTCGGCTTTTCTCCACGGGCTTGTCTTCCTTGTAGTTAGTCCGAATTTCTTCGGACTTGATGTCCGAAGGAATTCCTTCAGACAAAAAGCCCGAAGGAATTAATCCTTTGTCTTTTGTCTTTGACTGCATCTTCAAAATGCCCTTTGGAAAAATTGCCATGGTCCAGGGACCGACCAAGTGCCCTCTGCAAGGGCTCGTGGCTCTCCCTTTGTGCCCTTCGAAAAAATTGTAGGGCACCTGAGCTTTTTGTACGGCACCCGGGTTTTTGCAGGGGTCCTGAATTTGACGTGTACCTTCTGAAGGGTAGGTGCCCTTCAGGATTGTTGAAAATGACCCTTTCGAAGGGTACCTTGCCCTTCGGGTTTCTTGTTTTGCCCTTTTCTGCCTTCCAAAGACACCCCTTTCAATTTCACGGACTTATAACAAGGCTCATTCCTTCAGATTTCTTGCAATTTCATCAAGACCAGCTAAAATAGGTCTCACCGGACGTGCCAAAAACTGTTGTCAACCTGGTGTTGCGCCCTAAATCGAAGACGTGCATGAAATGGCCAATCCTCTATCCGGTTGAAACAATGGAATCTTCTCATGAGGGTGGGTGCCTCAATGGTGAGAAGAACCTCTAGAGAACGCGGGTTCATGTAAGATGTATCAATGAGGATCTCTACTCTATGCTGCGAACTACCATGGAAAAGGTAGAAGAAAATTTTAAGGGGAAATCCTACCTAATAAAGGTGATACACCAGAAGATTGATCCACTCAACTTGGAACCTTGAACACTGAACAAACAAGAGAAAAGTAAGACCTTTGATTTCAATCAACCACTATGCATAAGTATTTCGTGAGAAGGTTCGATCCAATGACCAAAACATGAGGGAAAAAACGATGGAGAGAGGTCTGATACAAGACACTTGCGGCCACCTAACATCCACTTACAGCTTCAGCAAAAGACATAAAGAACACTTAACATGACCTGCATAATACGATAAGCTAGCAACTAGGTACGAATCAGAATTTGGGAAGGGAGAGAAATCTATCACATATGCAAATTGCTAAATGAATATACACTATGCCAACACTTGAAATCTGAAAGTACAGTCCTATTGATTGAAGAGGTTACACAACTCACCAATGGCAGAGTCTGGTCTAGCCAAGAGAGGGATAATTTTTTCTAAGGCTGAAAAGCCATTTTATAGAGAATTACAAAAGCCAAAGATTGGTGTTGAAAAATTGAAGGATTAACTTAATTAACTCAAGGCTAACTTGGCCTTTCAATAAAATATGTTTTCCCTTTGTCTTTGCATTAAGTTTCTTGCGCTTGAGGAAGTGAACTTGTCTTTTGTTTATTGAACCGCCCACCTCTCTTTGCATGGAAATCCACACCAATGTCAATTTTAGAACTCTACGTGAGCTGTTGGAACGTTTGAAAGACTGAGTTGACCGTTTGATAAGCTGAGTTGGACCTTCGAATGCATGAAAATGACTAGCCAAACCGCCAATAAAACAAATAGTCAACCGAAACTTAGCAATCCGCCAAAAATAGCCCTTGTTCGCATGTATTTTATCTTATTTTGGTCTACCTGTGTCTTGTCTATTTTTGGCGGGATTCTATTTTTGGATTATCTTATCTATATTTGGTCTATATTTCCTCGGATATTCTGTTTTCAACTTCCTGTCGCTTAATCTAAGGTCAACTTCCCAGGGTTTAATTCTTTCGGAATTCTAGCTTTACCTTTGTTTTGTTTATTTTGCGGATTTTATGTCCTTCGGATTTTTCTATTGACTTTACCTTTGATTTCCTTCGGCTTTCTTGGCTATATTATATCTTGCCCTTAGCCTTTGGATCTCCTTGGGACTTTATGCTTGCCAATTTTCCTGAATTTGTTCCTACGGACTTTTGTTTTGCCCTATGGCTTCATATTTCCTTCGGAATTTTCTGTTTGCAATTTCCTTCAGACTTCTGTGTTTTCTCCTCGGCTTTATTTCCCTCTGCTTTATCCTCCGAAGTATTCCTTCAGACAAAAAGTTTGAAGGAATTCCTTCAGACTTTTTTCCAAAGGATATCTTCCTTTGTCATTTCCTTTGCTCGGGTTTTTTGCCTTTTGGCGAACCTCTCCGAATTTCTTCGGGCTTTGTGATTGCCAACTTTTCCACATTAATCCTTCGGACAAAAAGTCCGAAGGAATTCCTTCAGACTTTTGTCCGAAGGTTTCCTTTGTCTGCCTCATCGGCTTTTCTCCACGGGCTTGTCTTCCTTGTAGTTAGTCCGAATTTCTTCGGACTTTTTGTCCAAAGAAATTCCTTCGGACAAAAAACCCGAAGGAATTAATCCTTTGTCTTTTGTCTTTTGTCTTTTGTCTTTAACTGCATCTTCAAAATGCCCTTCAGAAAAATTGCCATGGTCCAGGGACCAACCAAGTGCCCTCCGCAAGGGCTCGTGGCTCTCCCTCTGTGCCCTTCAAAAAAATTGTAGGGCACCCGGGTTTTTGCAAGGGGCTTGAATTTGACGTGTACCTTCCCAAAGGGTACCTTGCCCTTTGGGATTGTTGAAAATGACCCTTCCAAAGGGTACCTTGCCCTTTGGGTTTCTTGTTTTGCCCTTTTTTGCCTTCCAAAGACACCCTTTGCAATTCCACGAACTTATAACAAGGCTCATTCCTTCGGATTTCTTTGGACTTTTGTCCGAAGGAATTATTCCTTGGTCTTTTTTGCTTTTGGTGGGCCTTTTGGGAGGCTACGGGTGTTTTTCTTTGTAACTCTCCGAAGTATTCCTTCGGGCAAAAGTCCGAAGGAAATACTTCCTTTGTTGCAAGCTCTTTCCTTTACTTATTCCCTTTGCTGCAGGCTCTTTGGGTCACTGTAAATATGCATTTAGGCTTGATTGATCTTTGCAAAAAACCTTTTCCTTTTCATTATTGAGTACCCGAAATTGATTCACAAGACAAAATGGTACCCATGAGACCATCTTCCGAATAGTAAGGTTGACAATTTTGCCCTGTGGGGCAAAAAATGTCAACAGGGACCTTACCCCGTGGTACAAAAGGATTTGGATTTCAGATCAAACCAAGAGAGACAAAAGAAGCTTCTAGGAGAACAGGAGACAAACAGAAACCCAAAAAGCCAAGCAGCCACAAAGCCACCAAGCCAGATACAAGAGAGAAGACCAAAGAATTGAAGTCCAGAAGCTACACACTCCAAATCAGTCTAAGAGTGATAGAGGGAAGCAGAAAGACACCAACACCAAAAGCCTTGGTCACCAATCACCACTGAATCCCTTGACAAGTCTTTTATAATTAATTCTTCTTCAAGCACTGAGACTACAGTACACACTCCAAAAGTTAGACCACTGAATCCCTCGACAACAACTTGAACAAAAAGAAAGTTGTCAATGGGTCAAGTCTTTTATAATTAATTCTCTACATTCTTCCTTGGGAGGGGGGCCTTCACTATGCCAATCTTCATCAGGAGGAACGCGAAGAGCTCCAAAGTTAGCCAAGAAATCCGTTGGAGAGTTAGTCTCGCAATAGTTGTGGGAGAAAGAAATGTCATCAAAAAAAGGAATGACATGGAGGATATCTTGAATGATTGAATTGAGCTGCCCCTAATCAGATATTCTCGTTTTAACAACGTTGATAATCAAGAGAGAATCACCTTCCACAAATAATTTTCTGAAATTTGCATCAATAGCAGCTCTCAAACCTCTGAGAGCTAGAGCTTCAACCGAATTGTTAGAAGAGCATGGAATTTTGAAGGCAAAACATGAAAGCATTTGTCTCAAATAATCTCTAAAGATTCCTCCTCCACCAGAAAGACTCGGGTTACCTTTGGATGCCCCATCAAAATTTAGCTTGACATAACTTTCACTTGAAGGCTTCCAAGAGGCCAATAACCTTTGTTAATTTGGGGAGGGAGGATGAAGTTGTTTTTTAGTAACTTCCATTTTAAGAGAATATGACGATCCTCTCCAGTGATTTTATTTTTGGGAGGCGACACTTTAGCCTTAAAGACCTCTTGAAGGAGCACCTCGATTTTAAGAGTGAGTAAATCTTCAAAGAACGACAGGTTCCTAAAGACTATTGTTTCTTTCTTTCCATAAGTTCTAGACGATCAAAGATGGGGCCATTGCCCAAATACTTTTAACTTGATCCCCTCCTTTTGTCCAGTTAATCAAAAGTTCCAGAATAAAGCTGAGCGCTACCCAAAGTCTGTTCATTTTCTTAAAGAACCAAGACCAAATTCTCTAGGCAAAGGAGCAATGAAGACATGGTGGGGTTTTAGAATTATATTTACATAATACGCACCAGGAGAGCCCTTGAAAACCAATTCTTTGGAGTCTATAACAAAAAAGAGATTTCTTCTTCATGACAAACTACAAATTTACATAAGCTTTAAGAAGACCCCGAGGGATACAAACTTTTTCCACATGCCATAAAGGTGTATTAATATGAGAGATCAACTTATTGTAGCCTTGTTTCGCCGAAAAGTTGTTGGAAGGATCTGAAGGATCTCCAGACCATTTTAATCCATCAATTTCCATTGAGTTGTTGATATGGTGAGAGTTCAAGAAGAAGTTGAAAGAAATTAGAAGATCAAAGGAACGGTTGGCAGTAGAAAGACTTGGAATCTTCCATCTTCTCTGAGGGCCCCATACACTTTGGGTTTCAACCCAAGAATTACATACTAGATGTCCCCATAGGTTTGAATAATACTCTTCTAAAACGTTGAAGGAAGTATGATTGTTGAGAGGGCCCACACTAGACTAGGCATCCTTCCAGAAGTTAACAAATCTACCATTTTTAATATCCTTGCAGAGGGAGTTAGAGTGTCTCTACATTTCCGAAGGAAGTTCTACATGTGAGACCAATACATCCAATGCTTTGTACTAAATATATGGACCAGATCATTTACATTATCAAGCTACTTTCTTGGAAGTGGGATGCTCCAAGTGTTATCTTTGTCTTGATAGCTTCTCCATAGAAGTTTTGTTCCTAGAGCTACATTCATCTTGAACAAATTTCTGATTCTAGTCCCACCTTTTGATTTAGGAAAGCATACCCCTTCCCATCTCATTAAAGCAATTTTCTTAGACTCGGAATGACCATTCCACAAAAAAAAATTTATAATGTTAATCGGATTTGACACAAATTGGAGCTTCCGAGAATGACATCATATAGACTGGAATTGCTTGGAGAACTTGAATTAATTGAATATTTCCTACCCAAGAGAGCCAATTTATTCTAGAAGGTTGTGGTCATGTCCCAAAATTCTTTTTTCAACCGTCCATCAAAGAGGGGGATGCCCAAATCTTTTCTAGGAAGAGAACCTAAAGAAAATCCAAAATTTTGTTTTATCTTATTTTGTCTGCAGGGCGAAGTGTGGAAGAAGAAGCTAGACTTCAAAAGGTTAATCTCCTAACACGAAGCACGTTGATACCAATCCAAAATTGTCTTCAACACATAAGAAAAGTTTACATTCTTAGTAATATTGAAGCCGCTAATGAGATTTAGCGATTTTGTCTTTGAAAAGACTCTACCCAAGGCTTTTGCCATGATAATGAAGAGGTAGGGAGAGATAGGATCTCCATGACAAGACCTCTTAAAGCATTAAAAAAATCAGTTGGGACTCCGTTTACAAGAACAAAAACATAGTAGTAGAAACACAAGTCTTGACCCAATCACACCAGGCCTCTAAGAACCCAAATTTCCTAAGGATTTTGAAAAGAAAGCTCCAGCTAACCCTATCATACGCTTTGTTGATATCAAGTTTGATGATCATTGTCGCTTCCTTCTTCAATTTAGTTGAGTGAATTAGCTCGTGCAAAATAACCACTCCATGTAAGATTTGTCTATTTTGAACAAAACCTCCTCGTTGTTATGGAATAAGGAGGATTTGGAGACAATTAGTCAAGGCTTTTGAAATAATCTTGTAGATAGTGTTGCACAAGGCTATAGGTTTGAAGTTATCTAGAGAGTTCATGTTAGCTTGGGGATCAGAGCTAGAAAGGTGCAATTAAAATCCTTCAGAATTATTCTCAAGGATTTGAATTCATTGACAACTTTGAGAATATCTTTTTTTACAATTCCCAGAAGTGTTTAAAAAATCCCAGAGGGAACCCATCAAGGTTCGAGGCTTGGTCATTGTCTAGATTTCTTCTTTTGTGAAAGGCCTCATTAAATCAACATTATGATTACCATTAATAATTCTTGGAATAAGATTCTCAAATTCCTGTTGCTCCAAAGCAAAATTTGGAGAGGGGTCCTTAAGGAAGTTTTCAAAAAAAAGGCCAACCTCATTTTAAATCACATCCAAATCTTCAGTATAAGGCCTTGTTAGTTTTGAGTTTCAAGATCCTGTTATGATTAGCAGTAGCCAAGATTGATTGGTGAAATAAAAGTGTTACAGTCTCCTTCCTTAAGCCAACACTATATTTTTGTTTCTAGAAAATCTCCTCTTTTACCAAAACCGAGTTCAGCTTTGCACTTAGCTATTTTTCCATGAGAAGTTAGATTATGTCATGACACCCTCTGCACTTGGTCTTGAAGGCCCTAAATATCACCCTAATGGATTTTTCCCTAAAGATGTTCCCAAAGACTTCCTTGTTCCATTTGCGGAGGTGATGTCTAACATTTTTCAACTTGTGAGCTGCAATAAACATCGTGGTGCTACTTCTAGGGGCTAGTTCCTTCCACCAATCTTTCATAAGGTCCATCAGATTTGGATCCTTTAACCAAATCAGTTCGAATCTAAGGGGCGTGCCAAAAGGAGATTTGTCTCTTTCGATATTGAGGAAAATAGGCAAATGGTCAGACCCTAAGACTTTTAGAATATCTGAGCGGAGGATCCAATTTTGGTTTCGCCAATTATTAGAGACCATGAATCTATCAATTCGTTCAGCAATATTTCCAAAACCAGCCCTTATGTTAGTCCAAGTAAAGGATCTAGATTTAGGCTCAACGTCCCAAAGATTGTTTTCACAGACAAATTTAATGAAGTCTAATTGGGATTGAATATTTCTCTAAATCCCACCTCTTTTCTCGTGATTTCTCAAGATACAGTTGAAGTCACCAGCCAACATAAATTGTTCATCTTGAAAAGAGTTCAAGACCATTGATATTTCCTTCCACAATAATTGTTTAGCAACTGGGCTTGAAGGAGCATAGACATGATGAAAAGAGACATATTCTCTTTGAGGCCTAAGATCATAAGGCAGATCCAAATTTCATAGAGTCCACAATTGAGCAAATAACTGAAGATTTCTTGCAAAGGACACAAAGACCACCTGATTGACCCTCAACTCCAATAGAAAAGGATGAAAAGGATTTGAAGAATTTGGAACACTTATCAAGACACACTGCTTCAGGAAGCTTAGTTTCTTGGATAAAAACTAAATCTGGGATTTGGATTTGAAGTTATCGTTTGAGCAACATTCATTTGTTAGGGGATACTGTCCCCCTAACATTCCAAGAGAAGATCTTTGTTGCTCATTGGAAGGTCTCTTCCCCCTTCCTTATTTCAGGGTTTTCTCTCCTTTAGAATTAGAGCTTAAAAAGAGGACCTTACAAATGACTACTTCTAACCCCTTGAGAGCTTAAGTTGAACCTTTTCATCTTCCTTTGCCCAGGGTTGGATTTTTTCTAGTGAGAGTAGACAAATGGAGTTGATTCCCATGGAGGAGTTTAGTAGTTAAAATCTCTTTGTCCCCCCCCAATATTTAAATTTCCCCCACAAAAATATTAGGAATGAAATCAAAGTCAGAATTGGAACTCGAAAGCCCCAGGGATTTACCAAACAACCAGGAAGGGGGATCAGATGAAGGATGAGGGGGAGGGAGGGGAGTGGTCTTGACCATAGAAAGAGGAGAACGGGAGGAAACCTGGACAGGTTTACAACATCCACTAGGGAAAGTGGAATATCCATAATAAGCTTAGGGTCCAAAAGATCAACCTTAGCCACAACCTTAACAGAAGAAGTGGGATGAGATTGGGATGTACGGACCCATTTAAAAGAACGATTTGGAGGGGGAGGCAAATGGGATTGGGTAAGGGGGGAAGCATAAATATTGCGTGGCTTAGCCAAGAGGGAGTAGTTTGCCCATAAATGACCTTGTACAAGGCAACCATTGCCCCTGAAGGGAAGCTTCTCATAACCAACTTGTTGGACCCAAGTATGATTACCAACCACTAGTTCGATCTCTTTTGACCAGAGAATTGTTCAAGTTAAGACTGACGCACAATCTAGCACAAGCTCCTCTATGTCTATTCAACATTGTCACATCATGTCAAGTAAGGGTCCAATTTCAGATCCAATACAAGGCAGGGCATATCCATTCCAGAATTATAAGGGTAGACCAAAAAGTCTGATCCAAACTAGAGTGCTTTGAAGATCCAACTTTGAAACATCAAGACCCTTTTTCCATTTAAAAATAGAAAGACCAGCATTTTTCAAGAACCAAGGGCCTCCCCAAAAGATTGTCTCTATCTTCTTTACTAGAGAACATGACAACAAAGAAACCTTTTGGGAGGTAGGAGTAAGAAAAGGGAAGAGACACTTTCCAGGTTGTAGAAGCCAAGTTAATCAGTTCCTTAGGAGATAGCCAGATACCATTGAATTTCCCAACAAAAGACCTTGATTCCAAGATTGAGGCTTCCTTGTCCATGATTTGTGGATCCAAGATAATGGTAGGTCTGTTGAAATTCGCTTTCAAACAAGTACTTGTTTTTATCCTCTCAGTTGAGCAATTAACCAAATTCTCTACCTGAATTCGATGGGGTTGGCAAGTCTTTTGAGATTTTGGTTCGGAATGAGGATATAATATCTCTCTACATGGACTCCATTTGACATTCTTGGTCTAATCTTGGATCAAATATTATTAAGGTCTAAATCATTGCCCAAATATACTTGGTCTCACAGATTTGTTGTATCAAGCTAAACGAGGAAGAGGAAATATGTTCTAGTACCACTTTGTCCATTGCCAAGACTACCTTATCCATAGTAGACACTATCTTATCCATGCCCTGGGGACTATACATACAAACCACTAAAACTTGAAGTCATGCAGGCGAGCCTCTTACGAGTGCACTTACAACCAAACAAATCAAATCCTTCGATAGACAAGCCAACATAGAATATGAGGAAAATTCAAAAAGCTCTGAAATCGTCCACTACCAAGAACAAAATTCCTTCGACCACAACACTTCTTCCACCACCTTCCAATTCGCACCAAGAGACAAGAAGATTGATGGTGAAATTGGACCTATCTAGATAAGATAAGATATATATATTAATGGCCAACAAATAACCACCAAAGTAGGTCAAAGGGACTGTGGAGTACAAAAGTACCAATACAAAGCAGGAAAACCTAGAGGCTTCCTAAAAAGAGCACAATGCAAAAAGAAAAGCAATAAAAAGTAGACCTAATCCACGACCCCAAACAACGAGGAGGTGAAGATGTACAAGAAGAGAAAGACCCAGGAGAAGCAATGAGAAAGGTCCATCAAGGAGTAGACCCAACCCTCCTAACTAAAAGAAACTCAGAATAGAAGGATGACCAAAGGAAGGGGAGGTGAGATGCCTGGGCCGCCCACTGTGTTGTTGTCTGGAGAAGGTAGCATGCCGCAAAGCCCTGGTGGATCCAATCTGTCTCTTGGTATAGGAACTGGAATGGTAATGGAGATGACATCTTGGGGAATTGTGGATGGTCCCTCAGGTCCACACTGATCTAGAGTGTGAACCCTGTTGATATCAGCCTGGTGCTTGGTGCCCCTCCCCGATGGTAGCGCCATAAAAAAGGAGGTGATCCGTTGGGTAAAGTCTGGTCTAGTGGGGGTCTGAATAATATGGTCACGAAGCCTAAGAGCCTCTGCATGTATAAAGCCAGGCATCTCTAGTCGTCATATCTGAAGAAGTCAATGAGAGCCTGGGTCCCCCTTAAAAGGTAAAGGAACCTCCCCCTAATCACATAGTAAATGGGGCAGCGGAAGATGAAGTGTTCTTCTGTCTCGATGTCCTAAAGGTTGCATAATTGGCAGATCCTATATGACCGATCCATCTGGTGGTTTGTCTCAATCCGAAGTCCATGAGAACCCACTAGGACCTGGCCTAGGGGAATGTGAAGAGCGTGAATCCAATGGTGGAGTGTATATTGAGGACAGACAATAAGCCCGTCATGCAGTTCCAAGAAGTGCTTCGCATAAAAGGCCATCTTTGGGCATAACCCACCGTGAGGGTTTACCCTATGGATAAACTACCTGTAAATATCCCCCGTGATGATCCTATTCAGCTCGTCTAGAAGGTAGAAGGTGGCCCAATGCGTCCAAAGAGTACCTAAACGGAGGGAGACGGTCCATCCTAATACCCACAGACTCTAAGAGATCTAAGACCCACAGACTCTAAGAGATCTAAGACCCCTGCATACCAAACAACGAGCCCGACTCAGAGAGTCAAAAAGGGCAATAGTCTCTGAAGCCAAGTACGGGTACATGTCCCACCCCTTCGCTGAGTCAGCGAAGCTCCGAATGCGATGCAAGAACGAGATCAGATCAAACATAGTCTCCAATCGGAAGGGTCGGACCCCAAACTTTGCAAGGATGCTATGCTGGGGGACAATCTGCTTGCACCTGATAATGTGGCATAGGAGAAGTGTTTGGACTCTCTCAGCTGAAGCCCAATCTGACTCAAGCAAAGAGGGCCCCCAAATCACGGAGCCATAGAGAACATTGGATCTGATAAGGGTGTCCATAAGGGGCATCTTGGAATAAATGTCCTAAAAGTGGTGTCGAAAACACTGTCTCTCGAGAAGGGCTAAAGATCCGTTGCCCTTATTGACTCGAGGCTGAGGGCCTGTCTCAAACAAAAGTGGGGTCTAGAGAATTGCACCCCCAAGTAAATACAGGGGTTGGTGATCTCAATCTCCTCCCCCTTGAAGAAGAAATGGAGGTGTGAGCTCTTCAACCCGTTGAAGACCATAACCTTGGTTTTACCCAGGTTGACTGTCAACTGCCGAAGATCACAGAATAGAGCTAAGGCATCCAACTGTCTCTACAAACCCTCAGGTGATGAGGCTAGGAGGACCACGTCATCTACAAACAATAGGATAGATATCATAACCTGGTGGAGGAGGCACCCATCACTATCTTGGACATGCTCATGAAGAAAAGTCTCCAACTCATCAATGTATATCCCAAATAAAGTGGGGAACAGGGGGCAACCCTGTTTAACCCCAATGGTACTTCTGATGAAATCAAATGTCCCATGAGCCATGCGAAAATGACTGAGGACTGTCTTGTATAGGCACATGATGGCGGTCAGAAGGGTCTCAGATATGCCAATGTCTTTGAGCTTCTGGAGTAGGGGCCCCCGTGAAATAGATTCGAACACTTTTCGAAAGTCTACAAAGCAGCAATAGAATTTTGATGAGTAATGGCATGCCTCCTCAATGATGGCCCAGAGAGTAAAGATATGATCAATGGTCTGATGAGTGGGTCAGAACCCCCCCTGTCCCCTAGCTCTGAGGTGTCTCTGCTCCAACTCCCTCGAGAGCTGTATATGGAGAACTATAGCATACAATTTTGAGAACGTGTGGCCCACCATGATCATCCTATAGTTGTTAGGGTCTGAACTGGGGCCCGATTTGTGTTTCGGATGAATAGTGTGATGCAACCAAACCAATGGAAAACCTAAACAGACCACGTGGTTGAAGAGATCAGCCAAGTAACTACCTAGTGCACCAAATCCATGCTTGAAGAATTCTGCTTGGAAACCCTCCTCATCAACTGCCCTGCTACTGTTCATCACCCTAACAGCCTCTGATGTTCCTGTATGTGAATAAGTGGCAAAAGGAGGGCAGAGAAGCACCCTGGATTTGGGGTTGCCAGGTAATATCATAGAGAGTGTAAGTGTGCGAGATCATCGATTCGAGGTTAAGCTCTAAAGGGAGGGGAGAGTGGCAGGGGGGGATAGTGCGCCAAAATGTTTGAGAGTGGATGAGGGAATCACATAAGATCCGTCTCCTCTGAGAGATAAAGAGGAGTTTCTTACAGCGAAGGAGACACCGATAGGAGGCTTTCAAGATGGGGTAAGAGGAATGGGCATGGATGAAAGCGTGTCAGAGCTAGCGATGAAGAGACTTGCATTCATCATCATGCCACTTGTTCATGGGACAAGATCTGATATTATTAGGTTGATGGGAGGTGGAAGTGGATCGGGTGGAGCTAGGAAAGGACTTGAGCGTTGCTTCCCAAATGATGGAAGAAAGGTGGGTGTACTTGTAGCAACACAATCAAGTGAAAAGAACTGGGCCTCATATGGGAGTAGCTGGCAGATGTGGGAAGAGAAGGTATTAGGGTCCCCTTCATCAAATCGGAAGGCAGTACGAGGTAGGCTATGAGAGGGAACAGTAACGATAGGGGGGATACCAACCAGGAGAGAGAGAGAACAAAGAGCATGGTCCGCAAGGGGGATGGGGGAAACTGAGAAGTGATGGATGAGTGACAATAGGTTTTGACTAGACATGACATAATCCACCACACTCGCACCCCCACCATGAGGCCGACATGTGAAAAAGCGAGTCAAGGAAGCAAGCGAGCCCGTTTAGGATTGACAACTCATGAGATTCGCCTAGCTGTAAAAAGGTGCCGACCATAGGCCGTGGAAGGCCCCAAATCATCATTTCACATCCTATGAAGTCCCATTGACTCTGGATCTATCTCTTTGGTGCAGAACCCATCCACTGCACAGTCGTGGAGAGGGCTCTGGAGGGCTCTAGTACGGGCGTTGAAGTCCCCTAGAAGGATGACTTCCCCCACTACTGAATACTGAGTGATACCGGCATACAAATCTATAAAAGGGTCACCATCAGGGCCATTGTGGATAGCATACAATGAGAAAGCATGGAGGAAGTAACATACTGCAATGTAGATGTCCCTGGGAAGGGGGCAACATCTCTAATCCGAACCCACATGAACTTGGCAAACTCATCACCACACAAACATTCAAAAGAACAAAAAGTTCCCACAGTTTCAAACTCCACCACGCACAGTGGAATCACTCAGCAAGGACGACCTACTCCTTTGAACACGATCCGCCCTTCTCCAAAACCTGTCAAATCCTAAAAAGCAATAAATCCCTAGATCAAAGAATAGGCATGCTAAAGCAGAGTTGGCCCCATCTCACTTCCAAACTTTACTTCACACTTTTCAAAAATGACAAACACCACTAATTCAAATTTCTCCCTTCAATCAAATTGTGGTAGATCAACATCAACTTTAAGTTCAACACATTACCTCGATATTCGACAACTTTTAGTACAACATATTACCAAAAAGCAAGCCCTTTACACCTTTTGATACCAACATGCTCACATATCTCGATGAGACAAAAAGGATTGGTGGTCCAAAAAAAACCTTCAAGCCTTCAAACTAACCAAGTTCCATTCTCTGCTTATCCCATGGACCCGATCTTCTATGAATATCGACTTAATTACTTCCTTGCATCCATCGCGGATTTTAGTCCGAGATGGCCCAGCCTGCCAAGCGCGATCAACACGACCAGACAAAGCCTTTCTCAAATTTTCAAATGCAGCGAAGGCTAATAAAGAGGAGTCATCGAGACAAGGGATGCCTCCAAGTTGGGGCCTAAGTGATGCCGAGTCCAAATCGAGCTGGATTGGAGCGTGCATGCCAAGTTTTCAGTATGCAAGATGGTGAGTCGAGCTGATAGAATGCGAGTCAACGAAGCCAAGCTAAGGATGTGAAACACGATGGGAAGATCTGGATTGACACTCGTTGAACGCCAAATCACCGAGTAGGGGTCATGAATCTATGTCGAGTTGCATTCAAATGAATTCCAAGTTCACAGGGAAGACAGGGTTTCACCCATCTAGACCAGAGTCATCGTG
The DNA here is from genome assembly GCA_037957365.1 of Torreya grandis. Taxonomy (NCBI): domain Eukaryota; kingdom Viridiplantae; phylum Streptophyta; class Pinopsida; order Cupressales; family Taxaceae; genus Torreya; species Torreya grandis. The sequence goes on along the minus strand of JARHVA010000225.1, from coordinate 4,373,524 downwards.
TTGAGTGGGAGAAGCAGACATTGCCATAGTGCCAAGGTGAGTTTGTTGTTCACCAAGTTGAAAGGGCTTCGTCTATGTCAATGAGTCTAGATATCTTGGATGGATTGTTGAAGTCGACCCAATCTAAATCCACCAATCAATACCCTTGTGCTAGTTATGAAGCCGAGCTAAGAATCTAAGACAAGATGGGAAGATCTAGATCGAGTCTCACTAAACGCCAAATCACCGAGCAAGGGCCATTGAAACTATATTATGCAATATGTTTTTTTAGATAGATATGAAGCTTTTGACCGGAGCAACTAACCGGTTACATCAATGACCACAACCGGCCGATACCAACACTACAGCCACAACCGGTGAATACCAATATTCCCGCCACAATCGGCGTTTTTACCCCCAATACGGCCACAACCGGCCTATCCCAGTGAAACAACCACAACCGGCCTTCCAATACCTCCAAGATTTGAACTTGGGTGATGCACATAACAACCAAGTTGCTTTGCCAATGCACCCCCATCTCATCGGTATATTATGCAATATGTTGTTATACCAAAACTCATACATTTTGTTAAGGATATTAACAATAAGTTTCAAGAGGTATCAATGGGTAAGCGGGTCAGGGCTTACAAGTTCACCGGATTGGGTGATGTTCCTACTAGGGTTCGAGGGCCATATGCTTCAAAATACAAGATGGATGTTGAGAGTAGTCTTTGGCATGAGCAATTGGGGCACTTGAATATTTCAAATGCATGAAATTGATGAGTATTCTGAAAATGGTTCACGGTCTTCCTTCTATTTCTCCTTCCAAGGATGTGTTTAAGAGGTGTCTTATCAATAAGCATTATTGGAGAAAGTTCGATAAGGGAAGGCATGGCATGCTAAGGTACATCTAAATCTTGATCATTCTAACTTGTCCCAATGAAACATCCATCTCTTTTAGGGGTCAAGTGTATCTTAACCTATGTTAATGATTTATCTAGACGTACATGGGTGTATTTACTTCTTTTTTTTTTTTTAAATGCCATCTTTGATAAGTTCATTTTGTTTAAGGATTTGGTTGAGAATTAGTCTGGGCATTCTATTAAGTCACTTAATAGAATTCCTAGACTACCATTAAGTGTTTGAGATTGGATATAGTTAGTGAGTATGTTTATCATGCTTTGGAGGATTTTTGTTCTAAGCATACCATTGTATGGCAAAATAACACCCCTTCTACTACCCAATAGAATGGTGTGGCAAAAAGGAAGAACAAAAGGTTGATCGAGTTGGAAAGGTGTATGCCCCAAGACAAAAGTAAGCATTGTAATTTTTGGCTTGAGGTTGTTTGATGAATTATTTATATTATGAACATGTTTCCTACCAAGGCAGTGAGGTGTGAGACACCTCCTGAAAAGTAGTGTGGTACGAACTGACTATTATACACTACAAGGTCTTTGGTAGTATTGCATGGGATCATATTCCAGATGAGACATGGAAGAAGCTTTATCCTATGAGTCACAAGTGTATCATGAAGCGCTATCCAGAGAAGTCCATGGCCTACAAGTTATGAGTGGCTTCTCACCTTATTAGTAGGTTGAAGAAGTCACTCACTGTGTTGACGCAGGTCCCCGAGCATGCATTGAAAAGATGGAGCGGATCTTTCTTGATTGTGATTGCAACTGATGCCACTATGATCATAATATCTATGTGAGGCATGTAGATGGCCAGGTTTTAATGATTGAGCTTTATGTTGATGATTTGATACTCACCAAGGGTAATATCGTTTTGATTCATGATATGAAAGCTAAATTGAAGAAAACTTTTAAGATGACTGATTTAGCTTTGTTGCATTAGTCTCTTGGTATTCAAGTATTGCAAAATGGTGGATGGGATCTTTACTCAAAGCCTAAGAATGCCCTTTTATCTATTGAGATACAAGTTTACGAAAAATCATAATATGCCCAAACCATCAGCAAAAACTGTTTACAAAAGTATCTGCTACAGCAGATCGGCAACTAATAACCACAAACCACTATCACTAACAAAAAGTTTACACGACAGAATACAACAGGCTATAAAAACTTTCAAAACAAAACAATCAAAACCAGCATAAAGTCAAATGGAGCTCTCATCCTTGGGGGTCTAGAAGGACCAGCTTCATTGCTATCTTCAGGAATTGCCTTCCCTTTATCGTCAATAACAAAATTAACAGCTGGAATCCTTGTTGGGTGCCCTGCTGTCTACCCTGCATCCTGACTAGCAGCCATATTCTGAGCATCAATAGTGTCGATCCAAGTCACAAAGTTCATGTTGAAGGACCAGCTTCATTGCTATCTTCAGAAATCCCTTTCCCTTTATATAAAATAATAGTTGGAATCCTTGTTGGGAGCCTTGCTGGATACCCTGCATCCTGACTAGCAGCAAAATTCTGAGTATCCATATTGTCGATTAAATTCAAAACAAGCTTGCAAACCAATAAAAATCAACAAAAAAAATCATAATTACGTTCAAAAAATATAAATCTGTATTTTTTTTTATTTCTATTTTCAAAATAAGAAATAAATGCACAAGAATGTCAAAATAGATAAATTTTAGTAAATGGCTTTGAAAACTATAAAAGAAGATATGAAAACATATAAACCATGAGTAAGAACATTAAAAACAAGTGAAATCACAATTTTAAAGATGGTTTCTTTTCACATAAAGTGGCAGTCCAGACTCTATCATTTAAGACAATTCCCAAACTTCCTATGGACTGCTCCCTACTTTTTACATCAAAAAATTTATAAATCGTCAAGAGCACATAGTTCAATATCATCATCACTAGATTCACCATTGAACTCATCACAAAGTCAGGATCATTTGCATCTATTGTGACTTATACAATGGGTTGGAGATGTGAAGAAGCTGAGGTAGCTGAGTCTTTTGTTGTTTTGTTCAAATACAATTGCAAATTGTTACGAATATAAACAAGATCTCCCAATCTTCTAAACAACAGTTTGTTATTTTCTTATATTGAAAGTGGTCAAAGCAGCTACAATTCCTTTCAACAAGATGATGAACTTGATCCATGGCTCAAGATTCTACCAACAAAGCGTTGCACTTCAAGAACATATATTCCATAGGAACTCCGCCATTTGTATCTAGTGACCTAAACATGTGACATGTCATACTTGGCTGATGGTATTTCAAGCATCCATTCGCCTGACCTATAATCCCATCTTTGATCCCTAATTTTACTATCAACCTATCTATCTATATGAAATAGTTTAGGCCCTAAATAACAAGTTGCTACATGCAAAGGAGTGTGCATCATTTTCCATCGCAAATCAATTGTATCCCATATCTCAATACAATCAGCCTCTACATTATTGAACGCTTTTTGAATGGCTTCCTCCTTACAGCGGTCCATGTTCTCATAAAGCATGTCGAGACAAGAGGTGTCACCAATCAACCATGTGAAGCACATCAACAATTGGTTCACCCAATTTTAAAACCTTTGATGCACTTTTCCAAATTTTGCTATTTAGAATGATCTGCTATGTGTTATTTCCTTTAGAGCCTTCAAAAAGAATAGAATTTTTTGACTCGTTGGAACAAATAACTGATCTTAGAGTTGTTTTCTCTTTAGCCACTCTTTTCAAAGTGATATAAAAGGAGGCAAGTCTTGTTTCATAGGGCCTAAAACACTCCCAGAATGCATGTAAATGTAAATGTTCAATGTGAGGCAATGATATCTTATGAAATTTACAATTGCTTTCCTTCTATGAATTGATTCATTCATTCATGAAGGTTTAGCCAAGTCATGAAGCAACAAATGAAGGCAATGGGTTGCACAAGAGCTCCAATATATTTATGGGCATAGTAGCATAAATCGTTTGGGGGAAAAATCATTTTTTCTTAAGTATAAGTATTTTTCAAAAAATCGCGATTAATCGAAAAAAAATCATAAAAACTTTAAAACTGCCAAAAAAAATGGAAAAAGGAGAAAAAAATGCTCTATTTTAAATTTGAAGGCATTTCCATTGCATAAAGATACATATTAGGCATTTCAATTGCATAGAGAATAAATACAAATTATGAGAGGAAGATAAATGAGATTGTAAGCCATCAAAATCAGCGAACTATTTGCTTTCATTTATTTCCATGCTATTCAAATTTCATTACATTTGCATTTCAAAATGCATACTATTGTCATTTACAAAGAAAAAAAGGGGAGTGAACCAATGGCAATGAGGTAGACAACGGATCAACAGGTCTAGATGTCAAAGCTCGAGGGTTAGACCCTTTCTTGATTTGAGAGACGACCTCGATGTCGTACTCAACCTTCTCCAACAAGTTGAAGTCAGCTTCATCATAAATAGGCACATCATTATTTTCGAGCCATTCAGTTTCGAGATTGATATCATCAAGGTCAATCAGCTAATCTTCCTCAATGGTACCTAACATTATCAAATAGAATGTATATGTTAATGACTTTGACGAATAATATTTTACAAGAATATAAATCAAATTTTCATATGAATTGAGAATTAGAAATGCAGCATTTCTTAACCTTAAGATTTCTTCATCTTTAGGCGAAGATTGTGGGGGACAAACACCAAATCATTCACCCATTCTTGAGTGAGTTGATTGCATTTCTTAGAATGTATATGCTCGAACATACTCCAACTACACTCACAAATGGATGAACTGCATGGCTAGCTCAAAATGTGTATTGTCATCCATTGAAGGTGTTTGGTTTCTTTGCCAAAGAAATCCCATTATTGTGCTGCAAAAATAGGTTTTGTCAACATTGTAACATGCACAATTCAATCAAGATTTAACACTTTCACTGTACGTGGTGGTTGCAGCACTACTGTAGGAGTAATACATGCATTTGAATTGCATCCATGAGGCAAAGCCAAAAAACTAGAACTTTTTATCGGCGCAACTCTCCTTCTGATTTCTTTGGTTCTAGAATCTTAAAGCCCCCGAATCCATATGCAGGTTTTTCCTCTTCTGTAGCCTTCAATTTTTTCACTACCGAAGCAATTTTCACCAATTTTTCCATTTTTAAGTCATCCTCAACAAGACATATTTCTGTTAATTCAGTGCCCACAACATTTGGACATTTGTAGTCTTCCAACAGCTCAACTTCTTTTTGCGATATTCAAAAGATGTCATCTTCCTTGGCATCTTTTCCTCTACTAATAGGATTAGGTTTAGGGTTAGGGTTAGGGTTTTACCTAGTCTTCACGCTTTACCTAAATTATCCCTAAATTTTCTTGAAAAACCTAAAAATCTTTGTAAAAACATTTGAAAATGACCAAAAAAAAACCGTTTTTTGCTATCTATAACCAAAAAAATTGTGTTTTTTTTGAAAAAAGGGCAATAAAATCACATTAAAATTGTACTTTCCAAAAAATTGTGATTTTCAACAATTTTCAACGGGTTTTCGCAATTGACTATTGACTGGGACAAATCGCGATTTCTAGGGTCAAATAAAGTGTTTTTTGCCACATTTCAAGTATACTCACGATTAATCGCGCTTTTTTGGCGATTTATGCTATTATTATGACTTCACAATAGTCAACTTCTTAGCTCCCACATTATTTGCAGCACTATCAATAACAACTTGAACCACATTCTCTACACACGCTTCAAAAATGGCTTCCTTTAAGATTTTGAAAATATACTCAAGCCTTCTTACACTTCATGTCCACCTTATTCAAAGGAGAAAACATTGAAAAAAGTGAGGAACTTCTAACCAAAATCCACAGTAGAAGAATGAGCCTTCAAATAACAGAACAATGGCAAATATTTGAACTGCAGTCTAGCTGCGCAAATCTTCTCTTTTTTCTGACAGTGTCTTCACTCCTACGGTTATGTTTTTTGCTCTTAGGTTCCCATACGATGTTTTGGTCTCGTGGACATTATTAAAAAAGTTTTATATCTATCATGATGTTAGTTATCTTCAAGAACACTATGCCTTGAGAACAAGCCACCAAAACATTAATAAATGCGCTCTGCCACATGCCTAACCATCTATCGCTCGAATATGGTGCAGCCTATTGTACTCCAAGAGGCTTTGACCACTACGAATTTCTCAATCACCCTTTCATTTGACATGTTTAAAAGAGATATATTAAAAGACTTTAAGGTATGAAGTGTGTACCCTATGCCAAACTCGGCAACTTTTTGAATCACATTCTTAAAATGTGGATTTTTAAATCACTTTCTTAAAATGTGGACTCCTAGCTACATTGAATGGAATGGCACTTGAATAGAACAAAACATCCAATTCATCATACACATAATGTTTCTCTACGTGTTTCCCAAGGTTGTTCAATGTTACACTCTCTTATCCACCTAACATGACCTTGGATATGTTTGATAAAGAAGACATCAAAGGTGTGGTGAACCTAGACATTTACTCTTCAATTTTTTATTTTTATGGTGCTGATTTATGTGTTCATGCGGTCGATGTGGCTTGGTCTTTTTGTAACGCAACTCTAATCTCTCAAGGCACACCTTTTCATGCACTCACACACCCCTCTACGACCAACTGAGATGCCAAGTAGTGGTCCACTACGCTTGTTATAGTCCAAACAAAAGGATGACCACAAGTGACATTTGATATTATTACCCTCATGTGTTACTTGTTTCCATCCATCAACTTTTGATTTTGGGATGCCATTGAGATACGTTTTTGGCTATGCATTACCAAAGGATGACCACACAGATGACATTTGATATTATTACCGTCGTGTGTTTCTTGTTTCCATCCATCAACTTTTGATTTTGGGGTGCCATTGAGATACGTTTTTGGCTATGCATGTTTTAGAAGAGAAGAGAAGAGAATATAATTAAAAATAAATACACGACCAAAATTTAAAATATTTATTACTATAATTCACATGTCTAAATAATAAAACTTAATAAATTATAATAATATAAAATAACAAACCAAAAACCTAATAGAGACTTTTTTTTAACTAAATTATAATAAAAAAACTCAATTAAATGTAAAAATCTAATAAAAATTCATGTAACTTGATAAAATGTCTAAATAATAAGAAAAAAATATAAAATATAAAATTAAAATTGATAAATTAAAATAAAATGTAATTAAAAAGGTAAAACATTATCTAATAATGGGGTTGGAAGAAATAGAAGGAATAAGGGCAATTACACTTGGACCCCTCTGCAAAATCAATCTTTGAAATTACATTATAAACGAGCAGCAAAGGGGAAACCAAGGTGGGATGGGGGTGGAGATATTTTCAGAGATAGAGAAGGTAACTAGTGCTTGCATATTAAGAGGATTTTGGGAAAGTATCCAATAACTTCCCAGAGGCAAAAGCTTTATGAAAAGGAATAAAGTATCTCTTATTGGCCAAGGAAAAGGAGTTGGTCGAAGTAGGAGATTGAAGGTGATTCAAAACTTATTATAGAATCCTTTAAAGATAATACTAGTAAGCATTGGCAACTTAATCCCATCATTGAAGATTGCAGTGAGATGGCAAAGGCAGTCAAGGTTTAAGTGGCTAACTATATGGCAAATTTCGCAGTTAAATTAAACCACATCCATGGTGGCATGATGGAAATATTATCACCCCCATCCTTGATTCAAAATTAATTGATTTAATTAAAAAATATATAATGGACTTAATGTTCATAGTGAGCATCGACTTCAATTATTACCCATTTTGACCTCTCATAAGTACCAATCAACAACTGGTTCATTTGAAGCGTGTAAGAAGACTTTTATGTATGCCCTGTTCTCCTCCTCTTTCATTGTGCATTCAAGGAGCGAAGGAGCGGTAGGCTTTATTGGAGATGGACTTAGATATGCCCAATCCTTTGGGACCCCAAGTATATTTCCAGTCTATAGATGAATATGTTGAATTTGTGGTTTTATTTGTGGAAGGATGTTTTTCTTCTCCTTTTCACGTCTCAGTCTATAAAAGGATTGTCGGGTTTTAATTTGTAATTACTATAGTGGAAGTCCGAAGTTTGGCATGGTCATGCTTCATTGTTAAAGCTACATATCCAAGTGTTGAAAATCCATTAATTGTTCAGCTTGTGGTTTCCTTTGCAACGCATATTGGATCCTCCTATCTCACTCAATTTTATCTCCATGATTTGATTTTGAACCATTACTTGTTTGTAGCCTCTCAGTCTCCATGGTAGTTTGAATTGTTGCCAAATATTTCATGAATCTATCGATTGCCTATGCTTGTATGTTTCCCTGCTTTTATTTTTGCTTAGCCGAATTTGTGAGAGTGGTCGTCAATGTGGGCAAGATGATCCTTTAAATAAAACAATGGATAACTTGGTCCTTTTCTTTGCTCCTAACAACACTGTGTACTTTGCGTAAGTGGGCATTTTGTACTTGGTAGATCGTGTGTGTAGGGACTAGTGTTTTCTACTTGGTAGCTCATTTTTAGCCTCTTAGTGTCCATGGTGATTTGAATTGCTGCCCAAAATTTTGCAGGTCTAGTAGTTGCGTATGCTTGTATGTTTGCCTACTTTTGTTTTTGGTGACCCGAATTTGTGAACGGGTTGATCCTATAAATAAAACAATTGATAATTTGTTCCTTTTCCTTGCTTCTAACTAGACAATGTGTACTCCGCTTAAATAGGTATTTTCTACTCTAAGTCACAAGGTTCGAGTTCAAAGAGGATAAAATTCGGTTTGAGTTCGAGTTCGAATAAAAATTGAAAAAAAATCGCCATTCTATTTGAACCATCAAAAAACATATAAAAATAAAATAAATTGGAATATTAAGGATACTTTTTGAAAAACTAAGTGTCTTAAAACATGTAATAAAGTTCTTCAGCTTCATACGAACTATACATCAAAAAGTTCTACATCATCAAAAGACAATACACTCTATGGCCTTATAGGCTACTAGGTATATCAAAAAGCTCCATATTATCAAGAGCACTTGGCTCATCAATATCATCATCATCATCACTAGATTCATCACAAAGGAAGTCAGGGTCATCTACGTCCTCCAAGTCTATTGCAGTGGGTTGAGGATGTGAAGAAAACTTTTTTGCCATTTTGCTCATGCACATCCACAAATTGCTGCGAACATAAACAAAAAAATATTAAAATTTTAATAAACATTAAAAAAAAAAATCAAATATATTTATATTAAATAAAATACATAATTAAAAAAATTATAAAGTCATAAAAAAATTATAAACAAAAAAACAAAATAAAAATATTTAAATTATAATTATAAACCATAAAAAAAATAGAAAACATAAATATTATAAATATATGAAATGAAATCATAAAACAAAATTTAAAAAAAAATAATAATGTAAAAAAAAATTAAAATAACATAAAAAAATATAAAATAATAAATTAAAATTAAAAATGTAAAATAAATTAAATTAAATTAAAACAAAACAAAAATTAAAAAATGATAAAATAAAATTAAAAAATAAAAAACAAACCCTCCCTGGAAGTGGACTTCCATCGTCAACCCTACCTGCCTCGATCCTATCAACCCTGCTAGCGTCGACCTTGCCTCTTCTGTACCGTGCCCACTCGTCCCTTATCACACCGTCCCTGCCTCTCCCGTCCAACGTTGTGCTTGCAATTGCAAACTTCAGCAACTCCACCACATCACGCAAGGGCAGGCTAAAACAGAGACGTCAAGAGCGGATCCAACATAGGCACAGGCTACAACAAAGACACGTCTTCTTCCTCCAACAAAAACAATCACATACTACAGCACGTCGTCTTCCTCCACCATCAACAATATTCCTCCAACCGCCGTCTTACTCAGATTCACAGTGATTTGTTTGTGCGTGATTATAACAGTTGTAAAGAGGACGCTAGGGTTTTCCTACTCAATTTTTGTTGCCTAATTTTCCCACTAGTTTTTTATTGTCAAATTTGACCTCAAACTGCACAATTTTAGGTGATTTTTATTACCTGGTGAAAAATCGACAAATTTCAACCCAAAAAACGGCGAACCTTGTAACATAGTTTCTACTTGGTAGCTCGTCTGTGTAGGGACCTTTGGCTGCTCCCATTGATTTCAACGGGATACTTCCGGATTTGTTGGAAAGGAATTTGGTACTCATCACAGTCCTAGACTAGATAAAGGGAACAAAATAAGAAAATGATCAATAAAATCTCTGTTGAGGATGTACACTCTTATTTTATGGGTCTTGTTGAGGATTTGAAGCTAAATCAGCTCATGCATTTTGGGGTGTTGTTGGACAAATCTACTAGAATGATTGCAAAACAAACTTTGGAATTTTGAAAAAATGCTCTGGTTGAAGGCATAAAGGATGAGAAGAAGTTGAAGTGGGCTGCCACCAATATGTTTTGTGCCCAACTATCTGCCACAGCCAGGATGGGTGAGAGTGCTACCGTGGACTGTGTTCTCCAGGCCACAAAGGACCCAAGTCAATCCACTCCGAGGTTGGACACCTTGAAGGTGGCTCAATTGATTGGTGTTCAGACTATCCTTTTCGGGTGCAGCAATTGGAGTTTAGTTTGATGTTCATGCTGGAATGTATTTGGAAACTACAGAAGGTAGAGGCAACAGAGAAAGTAGTGCAAGTTAAAAATCTCAATGCAATCTGCTATGTCCCTCCCATTAACATTGTTCTTGTGAAGCTGGTCTTGGAAGATGAGGAGCTGGAACATGGGCCAGCTATTATGGTGCCTGGTTCTAGTGATGTCCAAGGCTTAGGGAGACTAATATACTATTTGTTGTTGTTGTTGGTCTAGTAGACTATACTAGTTTTTTTGTGTTATCTGATGTTTGTATAGTCATTTCTATGATAAAGGACACTTGTTGTTAGTTATATTAGGTGGTAGATGATGCTAATAGTTATATATTTACTTCACTGGACTTCACTGATTTATTCAAGATTTTTCAATATTACTATGTGGCTGTTGTCCCATTTTAAATTGAACTTTCCAAAAAAAAAGCTAAAACATAATAAAATATTAATTTTTTTTAATTAATAATACAATCTAAAAAAATTAAGAATTAATAATTTTAATTTAAACATTAAAAATTAATAGTTGATCTTATTATAAAACCTGCCGCCTAATTCTAATGTCTAATAGTAATATATTAGAATAGGGTATGCCTAATACTAAAGTCTAATAGTAATATATTAGAATAGGGAATCGTAATAACTAGAGCAAGGCTGGAATGGCAAGTGATGGCGGCTTGTGGAGTTTAAACTGCACAAACAACGACCCTTGTGCAATCAAACAGTGATTGAATCTATACACAATTTGCACGAGTCCTGAACTTTGAAAGGATGATCCAACACAAAGCAGCATCATTTCACTAGCCACCATCACACTTACTCATTGCACAAGTCAATAAAGAAACGGAAATGGCAACGCTGCATGCAAACTCCAATGACAAAAACAACACTTGCCTTCTGTTTATTTATGTGTTTTGTAACTTGCTCTTTCTGAAATGGCGCTGGCAGTCAAATGTCCGAATAGAATAAAGATCCTAGTGGACTGCAACAGGTCAAAAAGAAAAGAGCCACATCCACATCTTACATACCCACAACATCCTGCATATCCACATCTTGCGCCTCTGCCAAAGCCTTACTCTAGCCCCGATACATCTTGCTGCACCTCTTGATCAAGCTAAAGGGGCAGTGGCATTGGGCATCCAAAACACATTAGGAACCTTACCCCATCAATCTTGTTAAATATCAGGGATGAGGGGAGGTTCATTCTACACCCAACTAGGTGAAGGAATCTTTAGGAAATTTGCATGTGCCCTCAAGGTATTCTTCATGCTCAAACTTCGAATATCCACTGTTCTAGAATTCCCTAAAACATGCTCAAGAATTAAGTTGAAGGTGTAGCTACAAAGAAGACAATACTCTCTTCTCATTCTGCAAAAGATCGTCACTCCTTTTATCCATGGGAACCACATCTTCTGCAGATTACATTCACATTTCATCAACCCCGGCCCCCCCGCTCCCCCCAACCAGTAACTCACAAAGTTTTTGCCATTTTGACTTAAAAATTAGTCAGAAGACTGATTTCTAATCACTTAATAAGAAATTAAAAACAAAAAAAGTCAACACAAATTTGAAAGAGAAACCCTAAAAGCTAAAAACACCAAACTTGCCTCTCGTTTCACCAAAGCAAAAAGGGAAACAACACACTTACCTTGCATTTCCCACTTACCTTTCATGAATGCTTAGGGCCAAAACTTCATCAAAATAACTTCCAACTGCAGTCTTTGCCTATTCCTACAACATCGTGTGTGCCCTTTTGTTGCCAAGGAGAATGAGGAGCTTGCAATAAGGAGGATTCTTGGATTGAAGGTAAGTTTTTGTGATTTTTTAGATTTTTAAATTTTATCATCAATCTTCACGTGTTCTTGTTTTCTTTTTCTGTTTTTATCATTTTTTCAAAAAGTAACAGTGGCCTAGGGTTTGTTTTCTGTTTTCCTAATTGTTTGTTTAAAACTTGAAGCGACATATATTTGCAACAATGAACCACATAATGATGCTGATGCTCACTTAAAAGAAATTAAAAACAAAAAAATCAACACAAACTTAAAAGAGAAACCCTAAAAGCTAAAAACACCAAACTTGCCTCTCATTTCACCAAAGCAAACACCAAACTTGCCTCTCATTTCACCAAAGCAAAAAGGGAAACAACACACTTACCTCTCATTTCCCACTTACCTTTCATGAATGATTAGGGCCAAAACTTCATCAAGCTAACTTCCAACTGCATTCTTTGCCTATTCCTACAACATTGTGTGTGCCCATTTGTTGCCAAGGAGAATGAGGAGCTTGCAACAAGGAGGATTTTTGGATTGAAGTTAAGTTTTTGTGATTTTTTAGCTTTTTAAATTTTGTTGTCAATCTTCAAATGTTCTTGTTTTATTTTTATCATTTTTTCAACCAGTAACGTAGCCTATGGTTTGTTTTATGTTTTCCTAATATTTTGTTTGTTTAAAACTTGCTGCTACAAATATTTGCAACCATGAACCACATGATGATGATGCTCTCAATGAAGAGCAACATGATGATCTATTTTGAGTTTGCATGTGCACTATGTAGTTCTACCACTGATTATTAGTCTATTTTAAATAGATATTATAAACCATTGTGATTATTGTTGACAATTTTGCCCCTACAGGGCAAATTGTCACCCCTACTATTCGGAACTTTGCTACGGTGTCAAGTTTGTCTTGTGAATCAGTTTTGGGGTTCTTAAATGTGCATTCGCAGCCACCCAAGTGGCCATCTACAGCAGTTTGAAAGGGTTTTCCTCCTCTTATAAGCATCACGTACAGCCAAAAGCCAAGACATACACGTTGTAAGTTCATTTATTTTGTCTTCCCAAGGATTCTTTCAGGCTATAAGAGGTGGACTATTTCTTCGGACATTTTGTCCGAGAGTAAGAGCTCTCAAAGGACTGTGTAAAAGTCCGAAAAAATGACTAAGTAGCAATCGTTCAAAGTTTATTTTCTTCGGACATTTTGTCCAAAGGAAAAAGGGAAAAGCACGGCTGAGAAGACCCAAAGGGCAGGTGCCCTTCGGGAAAGTCCAATTCAAAAGTCCCAAAGGGTATGTACCTTTCGGATTATGGTTTTCAAGTCAAGACAATTCATCCGAAGGACAATTTCAAAAAGCCGGAAGGGCACTTTTGAAGGCAGAAATACCCTTGCGGAAGGTACCCAGGCGACTAAAAGGACCAAATCAAGAAACCTGAAGGGCATTTTTGGAAGCAGAAGCCCTTGTGGAGGGCACCTTCATAAAGCAAAGGACAAAAACAAAGTTCCCGAAGGGCACATGCCCTTCGGGAAAAGATAGCCAAAGGAGACGAATTCCTTCAGACTTTTTGTCCAAAGGAATTCATGAAAAGACCCGACGGAGGATACACCCGAGGAAAAGCCCAATAAAAAATAAAAACAAAGGCAAAGAAGGAAATGAAAAAATTTAAGGAAGGAAATCCTTCAAAATAATTGTCAAACAGGAAATCCACGAGAATATGAAGTCAACAAAAGTTCGAAGAAAACCAAAGGGCAAGACATAAGAGCCTAAAAGAATAAATTCGAGAAAATTGACAAGGAAACAAATTTCTATGGACAAAAAGTCCGAAGGAATTCGGGAGGGATAAAAAGCCCGATAGAAGAGACAAGGGCGTAAGCAAAGGTGAAAAAAGAGAAAAGGAAATGCCAAGCTCGAGAAAGAGAAGAGACAGAGAGTCCTTCAGACAATTTGTCTGAAGGACGAAAACTAAAATAAAGCCCGAATCCCGAATTAAAGCAGAACACGGAAAAACTCAAAGAAAACACAAAGCAAAACTGAGCATGATCAATAGCACGAACAGAGACATAAGCACAAACAGGACTGAGCCAACATGAACAGTGAATAAAACAAACGCAGAATAAAGACAAAGGCAGGGTAAACAAAGATCATGCACAGACTAACGTGAGTGACTCCAACAAAGTGAATGCGTTTAACAAAGCAAGCATGCTTATGTTCTGAAAATAGAGTTGTCTTACATGATGAATGCGCAAAGCGTTGAATGTTTCAAACAGCCAGAAATTCCATGCACACACACTCGTTTGTCTCAAAGCTTGAAACGTTCTAGCGGTTCAAACGTGATTCTTAATTTGGCATTTGCATTGATTTCATGCAAAAGGGAGACTTTCAAACGTTCCAACAATTTGAGTGGATTTGACTACTCTTGTTTTGGAGTTGACTGGTTTTCAAGTCAAGACATATATTCGTAGATTCCATGCATCCAAAGCTTGTCTTCTTCTTCTTTTTCAACGTCAAAGATTCTTCATGCAAGACAACCAAGTATAAGCCAAGGAAAGACAAATTTAGAAGACTCATGCAACGCAATTTGGACTTGGGCTAGCGAAGAGTTAATTTCCTCTCTTATTTCCAATGCCAATCTGTTGATTTTTTGTAATTTTCTATATTAATGGCTTTTCAACCTCGTAAAAACCATCCCTCTCTTGGTAAGATCAGACTCTGCCATTGGCAAGTTGTGTAACCTCTTTAATCAATAGAAGGACTGTACTTTTAGATTTTAAGTGTTGACATAGTGTACACTCATTCAGCAATTTGCAGACGTGGTAGATTTCTCTTCCTTCCCAAATTCTGATTCGTACCTAGTTGCTAGCTTATCATGTTATGCAGATCATGTTTAGTGTTTTATATGTCTTTTTCTGAAGTTGTAAGTGGATGTTAGGTGGTCGCATAGTGTCTTGTATCAGACCTCTCTCCATCGTTTTCTCTCACATTTTTGTCATTGGATCGAACCTTCTCATGAAATACTTATGCATAGTGATCAATTGAAATAAAAGTCTTCTTTTTCCCTTGTTTGTTCAGTGTTCAAGGTTTCAAGTAGGATGGATCAACATTTCTAGTGTATCACCGTTATTAGGTAGGATTTCCCCTTCAAGTTTCTTTCTCCTTTTTCCATGGTAGTCCGCAACGCAGAGTAGAGATGCTCATTGATACATCTTACAAGAACCAGCGTTCTCTGGAGGTTCTCACCATTGAGGCACCCACTCTCGTGAGAAGATCCCATTGTTTCAATTGGAGAGAGGATTAGCCATTTCAACACGTCTTGAATTCAAGGTGCAACTCCAGGTTGACAACAATTTTTGGCACGTCTGATGGGACCACGAAAAAGTTCTTTGCATATCTAAGGAGTTTTCGCAATAACAGAGGATATTCATCTACATCCAGTTGTAAAGTTCATAGCATCATTCTGGTATTCATTTTCAATTTGTAACTTATAAAAGAGCAAGGTCTAGGAGAGCAAATCCATATCCTCAAAGAGAATATTTACCTCCCCCTCATCCTATCATTCTAAACACTGCAATCCCCACTATCCAGATCAGCAAGTAAAGGTATTCCTTTTCAATTTGTAACTTATAAAAGAGCAAGGTCTAGGAGGGCAAATCCATATCCTCAAAGAGAATATTTACCTCCCCCTCATCCTATCGTTCTAAACACTGCAATCCCCACTATCCAGATGGCCATTAAAAATCAAATGTTTGCTCCATTCAATAGGAGAAGTCCACTGAATCTAGCACAGTTTGATGACATTCATGTATCTGCCCTCAAAAGTATTTCATTCTTCTCAGGAAAAAATCAAACAACCCCTATTGAACATATCCAAGCTGTGGCTAATCTTTATTCAGTTCATAATGTTGTTGAAGATAATGTTGCTATTAGATTGCTTGTAGCTTCTATCAAAGGAAAAGCATTACAGTGGTATAGAACCCTCCCACTTAGATCCATTTTCACCTGAAATGAATTGGGTGCAGCGTTAGTCAAGCAATTTGAAGACAAATCTGATCACTTATCTTTAGTTGAGCAATTAACTGCCATACAGAGAGCTCCTCATGAGTTCATGTCCGATTTTAATCTCAGATTTCAAAAGACATGGACCAGAATACCGTTTTTTATTAGACCATCCCCTGAATATGCATTTTTGTATTTTTTGAAAGCTCTTAATTCTGACATTAATGTGGTGATATAGTCAATGGGTGGTACTACTTTCCCAGATGCTTATAAAGTTGCAAAAAGGGCAGAAAATAGTTTGATACAAACAGGTAAGCTTTCTCCAAGACCTCCAATGCCTATATTTTTAGAAATAAGTTCTATACCATCCCTCAAGTTCTTCAAATTCCATCTTTGGCTCCAATTCCAGCACCTCAAGTTCCTATTGCAGCCCCTACTAGTAAAGCTAGTGAGACAGGAGAATTGAAAGGTTTGCTACAATTTTTTGGAAATAAAATAGTATAGCTCAAAAGGCAACGATTTCAGTCAAATAGGCCCTATCAACAGCAAAATCAGAACAACTATCAATCCTTCAATGATCAAAGGTCTTCTTATCAAGGTTTCAGAGAAAATAGACCACCCTATCAAGCACAAGGAGCCATAACTCGAGCTAAGTCATATGTTGCTCTTGATCCGAATGCTCCTTCCACTTCAAAAGCCATTGTTCCAACCCCACTTCAAAAGCCATTGTTCCAACCCCACTTCAAAATAATTTGGTGTAAGATTCAGATTGGCAGCCCTCAAATCTCAATGATGCTCAAAACCAAGCCTTGATATCACAAAACATCACCATGCCACAGATGACACAAGAAGAGTTCTATTTTCAAGGAGGTCAATATCAAGATAGAGGTTTGACATCACAAGGAGAGACTCATCAACTTCAAGGGCAACCTGATGCTATTAATGTAAATTGGCAGGTCGATGATCTTGTTGCTTTTACTGAAGATGTTAAAACTAACGATTCAAGTGGTCAAGTTGCAGTTATAATCTATCAGAGAACTAAAAAAAGAGTTGTTGATGAAGCCCAAGCGGTAGCAAATACTTCAAGTACTCCTAGTATTGTTGCTAAAATTACAAAAGAGCAGCGTGATGCCTCCACAGCCCAAAAAAATCAAGATATAGAGGTTAATAAAATGCAGCAAATACCTCTAATTCGTGAACAGCAAATACTTCAAAAAGTGCAATTAAAAGTTAGTGCATCTCAATTCAGTATTGCAGATCAAATGAAGAAGTCTAACATCAGCATTAACATGTGGGATTCTCTTTCAATTCCAAAGCAAAAAGATAAACTCCAAGAACTTTCAGCTCTTGAATTCTCCAAAATCAGTTGAGAAAGGTGTTGTCTTGACAAATTTGGATCAGCGAACTAAGCAACACGTGCAGCAAAGAGATAAGATGTCAAAGATGGACAAAACTGAGATAAAATCAAAGAAAACTCTTTTTTATCTTTCTTTGAAAGTGGGTGATACTTTGGTTCATAATTGTATGGTGGATAGTGGAACTAGCAGTACAATAATGCCCAAACAGATTGCAAACAAGCTCAGCCTTGTTTATGAGCCAAATACTAAATGGGTATTGCAATTGAATAGTTCACCAACAAAGACGATAGGCATTATCAAAGATTTGAAATTGGCATTACATGCTTGTCTTAACGTTACTATTCAACAGGATGTTGTAGTGGTGGACTTGCCTCTTTATATCGCTGTGTTTTTCAAGGGACTTCACCTCAAAAATTGGAGGATATTTATCAATTGATTGGACCTATTTGTTGTTCAAAACCAGGTATGGTACAAAGGTAACAATTCATTCAGAGCCTATTGCATGTTTTCATATGGAGCCGTATACGCCAAGTGTTAGCAATGCAAATTGTATCATCTCAGATGAAATATTACAAACTAGTGATGTAGAAAAGGACTCACTTTTAGATGGAGTTCCAGATTTGTTTCTTAATGAGTGGGTTTCTACCTTGCATGAACATGATCCCTTCAAGCTGATTGAAGAGGAAGGTCTTGGTGTGTATTGTCTTCATAAGAACGATGCACCAATTCCAGCCATGGTCAAAGAAGACGAATCTAATGAAGGCTTGTGGCAATTGTACTTTGATGGATCAAGAAATAAGCATGGAATCGGAGCTGAAATAATGTTAATTTTTCCTACAGAACAAAGGTATTTCTCCTCTATTAAATCTCAGTTTGGCTGTCCAAACAATGTTGCTGAATATGAAGCACTAGTTCACGGTTTGCAGTGGGCTAGGAAGATGTAAGTCACTTGTTTGCAAGTGTTTGGAGATAGTGAACTTGTAGTCCACCAAGTAAGAGGTTCGAATGTATGCAAGAATCTGTTACTTAAATCTTACAGACACAAAGTTTGGGATTTACTTGAAGATTTTCAAGCTTTTAATATTCAGGCAATACCAAGAGATAAGAATAAACACGCTGATAAATTGGTTGCTGTTGGGGCACAATTTAACATTCCAACTGATGTAAAAAGTAACAATTTTCAGTCACATATAAAGGTAGTTGTAAGGCCTTCTGTTCCAAATAACTAAGAAAATTGGCAAGTGTTTGAAAATAACAATCAAATTGTAAGATTTTTGCAGAAAATAGCTGAGTTTTCTTCAATAAATCAGTCGAAAAACTTACAGCAGTATGGTGATCAGATTGTACAACTAAACGAATAGACTACCCAAGAGATTGATCACTCTTGAAAATATTTTCAATGAAGATGATGAGCTAAGGAAAGAGAAATCATCCTTGTCGACAAAGAAAAAGCACTTTGTCAATGTAGAGATTATAGCTGGTAAAATTTTGTAATTGGGCAAGGTATGCACTCCACAAAAGAAAGCTTTCATTGATTTATGCACAAGTTTTGCTGATATATTTGCATGGCAGTATAGTGATCTCAAAGGTTTTGATCCAAGTTTGGCTCAACACACCATTGGGTTAGAAGAGGAAACTAAACCAGTGAGACAAATGCAAAGGCCAATCAATCCAAAGCTTGAGCCTTTGATGAGAGCTGAGCTTCACAAGCTCATAGAATCAGCGATTATATTTCCTATCAAGCACTCAACTTGGGTGGCGAACCTTGTTCCAATACAGAAAAAGAATGGTGAGATTCGTTTGTGTGTTGATTTTCGTGATTTAAATAGGGCTTCGCTTAAAGACCACTATCCATTGTCATCAATGGAACAAATTTTATAGCTTGTTGCGGGTTAACAGGTTTTCCTTGTTGGATGAATATAGTGGTTACAATCAGATTTTGGTCAAAAAAAAGGACCAATTCAAGACAGCCTTCACGACTAAGTGGGGGACATTTGCATACAGAAAGATGCCATTCGGTTTGTCTAATGTTGGAGCAACCTTTCAAAGAGTCATCGATATGGCCTTCCAAGGCCTTCTTAACAGGGTTGTGCTTATTTATTTGGATGATATAACAGTGTTTTCAAAATATGCAGAAGATCACATGGTTCATCTCAAACAAGTTTTCGAAAGGTGTAGGCAATTTGGGATATCTCTAAATCCCAAAAAGTGTGTATTTTCAGTTCATGAAGGTAAGCTTCTTGGGCATGTTGTTTCAAAGCATGGTTTAAACATAGATTCTGAAAGGATTCAATCCATTCTTGCACTCTATTTGCCTAAGAGCAAAAAGGCTTTGCAAAGTTTCTTTGAAAAAATTAACTTTATAAGGAGATACATTTCAAATTTCGCTACTGTAGTTAAACCACTTACAGCGATGCTAAAGAAAAATCATAACTTCAGCTGATCCAAGGAGGGAGTAAAAGGGTTTGAAGATGTTAAGAAAGCCATAGCAAGTGCTCCTACGCTTTTAAATCCAAATTTTACGAAAGATTTTATTCTGTATACATATGCTAATATGGACACCATTTTCAGCATTCTTATGCAGCAGAATCATGAAAATTTGGAGCAGCCAATAGCTTTCTACAACCAATGTCAGGATCTTGCTCCACCAAAAGAGTACAATATGATTACCAAACCAAGCAACTTAATATGCGAAAATTAACCAGATTCACCAAGTAATTAAAATTCAGAATAACACAAGATATGAGAGACAATACACAACTTGTATTAACACTTTATACAGAAAAGAATACAATAAAGAAGATGCCACTTCTTCTCCACCACCTTACAGAGGTTTCCCACACCTCAAGTGAACAGTAATTCTTCTCCCCAAAGCTCTCCCTCTCAGGTCCCAACACCCAACTCAAAATACAGAGTTGGTGTTCACCTCCTGTGCTCCACGCACACCACAAGTGCTCCACACACTCAAACAAGTACTCCACGTACTTCAAGTAGATCTCCCATGAACCTGCAACAACCTGCAATTCAACAGACCATACTTATAGAAGGAACTCCCTTGCCTTCCTCTTTGCTCTATCTGAGTACACACCTGTACTCCAAGTAGATCCTGCCTGATACTGCTCCCTAGTGTGTTGCTGCCTATATGATCCTGCACACCTGCAAATCAAACACGGTTCTGCTCACCTGTGAACCTTGACCTTGCACACACATACACCTGCAGATCAACGATCTTACTTACCATGTAGATCACTCTACACCCTGAAGAACCCTTGTCCTTGCCTCACCAAGTCCTTATGATTCTCCAACCAGTACCAAGCTTGGTACTGATAGGGAACTAGGAGGAACACCCTTACTCACTTCACACAGAAGGAGCAAACTTTGCTCAACTCAAACTAGAACCACTTTTCTAATACAACCATGAGTCTATTATATAGATCTCATTCAAACAATAATTAGACATCTAATTACAATAATTAGATCCGCAGCTCTCAGTCTAAAAATAGCTCTCTTCATGCAAACACTTGGTTCGTTAGCTAACTGCCCGTAATAAGCTCGCAGTCGAACCACACAGGCGACCGACGTCGGTCCCTGTCTGCCTGGAGGTGACCGACGCCGGCCGACCCATGACCGACGTCGATTGCTTCTCTTCACTATCTTGCCAACGTCGGCTGATCAGACCGACGCCGGTTGCTCTGACGCTCAGCAACCTTCAGCAACCCCTCCAATGGCCTTCTCCATGTCTGCATCAATGAAGCTTTTAGCTCCACAACCTAACAATCTCCCACTTAGAGATAAACAGCTGCACTGTACCTGTACCTGTACTCCGTCTAATCTGTTTCCTGGTTTGTATCCCTCTTCAAGCTCAACCCTGAAGACAACCCACCACACAACCAGTGATGTACCTCCTGTCATCCGAGTACCCTGCCACATCCGAACCTACAAACCATGTAGTGAAGTCCTGACCCTGCATGTATACCTGCTGCTGGTCCCTCTCAAGTACCTGAGAACCCACTTCTCCGAATTGGCTCCTAACTCTCTGACAGCTCCCACTGCATGGGAATACTCAGGTCTATACCAGACCTCATGTGATTTCGGACACTGTACCTGTCCAGCCCTTAGTGTGCTCCGGCTCTGCATCCTGAACCTCGCCAACACCTGATTCACATCAGCTCCCACTCGAGACAAAATCACCCTGTGATCTCCATGTCTCCCATGTCAAAGAATTCCGCTGCTCCAAACTCCTCATGACATGACACTGAACTAATCTTACCCTTAGCTCAGCGAAACCCTGTATGTACAAACCTGCTAGCAAAACATACCATCCACATACAGCAACGGAATGATGTCGCGACTCATCATCCCCCTGGTAAGACAAAACCACAGTAGTTACCCTGACACTGACTGAAGCCATGCTTCGTCCTCCACCTGTCAAAACCTGTACCACTGTCCTGCAGCTCCTCAAGACCATGAACCTGGTCTTCCGTCTCACGTATCCGTTCTCTCTATTTTTCTACTAAGGTATCCATTCGTCTCTGTGCTTCCATCCAGCTGGCAATCCTACCAAAAACACCTGTTTGGTTCTCCTCCAAGGAATCACATCCTCATCCATGCCGAGCTCACACCTGTTTTCTGGATCCTTCCTGCTCTATAATCAGCAACAAGTATAAAGAAGAGGAACAACGAATTTGAGGGCCTACTTACGTCTTCAGTCCTCCGTATGGGTGTTTGAGACTCCATGACAGCGTGCTGTCCACCCAAAATCCGTTACAGTGACCGACCTCGGTCACTCCACAGTCTGCATCCGACCGACGTCGGTTCCCATGCGTCTGTCCCTGACTACCGACCCTGCGGTGTCCCTTCTGCCGACGTCGGTCCTCTGACCGACATCGGTCTTACATACTGCCGACGTCGGTCCCCTGACCGACGTCGGTCTTACCCTGCCCGACATCGCCGGCTTCGGTCTGCACATGACCGACATCGGCACCTGTCTGTTCGACGCCGGTTCCTCCTGACCGACATCGGTACCTGTGTTCGCCTGTGAGTGATGACTTTTTACCCGCGAGCTTCTTTGAATCAAAACCCATGTCCAAACTGCCCTGCTCAGAAGTATCCAGCACCATCCACTGGGTTCTGTCCGCCATCTCCTCCATAAACACCAAGGCTTTCCAGTTCTTAAGCCTGTCAAATATTTTTGTCTTCCGCTTAAGAACATGCATCTCCTTCCTGCTCATGTGACCAAGCCTACGAAGCCACGTCTCCGCAACAGAAGAAGAATCAGTAATATAAACAAGTAGATAAAGGGTACCTGTTTTCTTACCACCAGCTAATTCAAGTGCATCCGTTGTGAGAGTTCTTGTGCATCTCTCATCACCCAATCTTTCTGAAGAAATTAGCCATATCTCCAAACCTGGGACCTGCATGACCTTCATCAACACCTGTGTTGGCCGCCTGCAATTTCAGCTTCACTTCCCCTTTGCCAATTCTTTGGCAAGGCTTACCAGCTCCTCTACCTAGGGCTGCATGGAAAGAGGCAACCGAATCTTTTATTCAAGATTCAACTTTATCCAAGAAACCTCCAAGAACATCCTGTGCAATAACACCTGCAACATCTGCTTCTTCAGTTTCTTCATGCTGATCTGCTACCAACCAACAATAATCTTTTCCCTGCTCTTTCTTTCCATAAGACCGTGAGTAACCATCTGTACTTTTCAACTCCTCCATTCTTAGCTTACTTTCATCTGCCATTGCTCTACTCCCACTCAATCAGAAACCCCTGAGAGTGACCTGTAATCAAAACACACTACCCAGATCTAAACCAATCTGTTAGTATCCCAACCAAAAGCTCTGATACCACTTGTCAGTGGTATCAAGCTATGAGCCAACAACTTTGCTCTGATACCACTTGTCAGAATCTTGCTCCACCAAAAGAACACAATATGATTACCAAACCAAGCAACTTAATATGCGGAAATTAACCAGATTCACCAAGTAACTAGAATTCAGAATAACACAAGATATGAGAGACAATACACAACTTGTATTAACACTTTATACAGAAAAGAATACAATAAAGAAGATGCCACTTCTTCTCCACCACCTTACAGAGGTTTCCCACACCTCAAGTGAACAGTAATTCTTCTCCCCAAAGCTCTCCCTCTCAGGTCCCAACACCCAACTTAAAATACAGAGTTGGTGTTCACCTCCTGTGCTCCACGCACACCACAAGTGCTCCACACACTCAAACAAGTACTCCACGTACTTCAAGTAGATCTCCCATGAACCTGCAACAACCTGCAATTCAACAGACCATACTTATGGAAGGAACTCCCTTGCCTTCCTCTTTGCTCTATCTGAGTACACACCTGTACTCCAAGTAGATCCTCCCTGATACTGCTCCCTGGTGTGTTGCTGTCTATATGATCCTGCACACCTGCAAATCAAACACGGTTCTGCTCACCTGTGAACCTTGACCTTGCACACACATACACCTGCAGATCAACGATCTTACTTACCATGCAGATCACTCTACACCCTGAAGAACCCTTGTCCTTGCCTCACCAAGTCCTTATGATTCTCCAACCAGTACCAAGCTTGGTACTGATAGGGAACTAGGAGGAACACCCTTACTCACTTCACACACAGAAGGAGCAAACTTTGCTCAACTCAAACTAGAACCACTTTTCCAATACAACCATGAGTCTATTATATAGATCTCATCCAAACAATAATTAGACATCTAATTACAATAATTAGATCCGCAGCTCTCAGTCTAAAAATAGCTCTCTTCATGCAAACACTTGGTTCGTTAGCTAACTGCCCGTAATAAGCTCGCAGTCGAACCACACAGGCGACCGACGTCGGTCCCTGTCTACCTGGAGGTGACCGACGCCGGCCGACCCATGACCGACGTCGGTTGCTTCTCTTCACTATCTTGCCGACGTCGGCTGATCAGACCGACGCCGGTTGCTCTGACGCTCAGCAACCTTCAGCAACCCCTCCAATGGCCTTCTCCATGTCTGCATCAGTGAAGCTTTTAGCTCCACAACCTAACAACCAAGGCTTGGCGGAGTATGAAACAAGGTATTATTTTGTTGAAAAGCATGTCCTTTCAGTTATAAGATCTCTGAAGAAATTTAGGCACTTGTTGTCTAATAGTAAAATACATCTAATGGTTGCCCATCCAAGCATCAAAGAATTTCTGCTGAACAAAGACATAAATGAGAAGAGCTGGTTGGATAACCAAGGTAATGGAATATGACGTGGAAATTAAAGTTACAAAGTTGGTTAGAGGCAAAGGACTTTGTGAGCATCTAACTCAGAAGTTGCAAGAAACTAATGAAGTTGTTTTAGTGTCAAATGACGAAAAGATTGTTGTTGTTCACACCTCACCTTCCAGCTGGTTTTGTGATTTGGTAAGCTATCTGCAAAATGGTTTTTACCCTTCTCACCTAAGTGCTTCAAAAAGAAGGTATTTCAGATTGCAATCAATTCCATTCTTGCTCGTTGATGGTGTTTTGTTCAAAAAGGATATTAATGGAATGTTACTAAGGTGTGTAAAACCAAGCCAGACTCAAAGATTACTTGAAGAATTCCATGATGGACATGGTGGAGGACACTTTTCCGCAAGAACTACAGCACTTAAAATCATGGGAGGTGGGTAATATTAGCCTACCATATTTGGCAATTGCCATACATGGGTTAGGAAGTGCAAACAATGTGTTATGTTTGTAGGAAAAGTTAAACTTGCAGCCCTGCCCCTTCAGCGAATTGCAGTGGATCAGCGTTTTGTCCAGTGGAGATTGGACTTTATTGGTCTCATTAATCCTCATTCAAGTTCAGGGCATAAGTGGATTCTAACAGCTACGGATTACTTCACACATTGACGGAAGCAATTGCATTGAAAAAAGCAAACGAAACTAACGTTCTTGATTTCTATGAAGGTTTGCTTACTAGGTTTGGAGTTCCTTCAACCATTATTTCTGACAATGCAATGGTTTTTGTGGGATCTAGGATCAACCAATGGGCTGTCCAACACGGAGTTTATCTCAACACTTCATCGAACTATTATCCACAAGGAAATGGCCTTACTGAATCTACAAACAAGAACCTCTTAAGGATCATACGAAGGATTATTGAAGACAATCAGAGGTCATGGCATCTCAAGTTGAAGTCAGCTCTATGGGCTGATAGGATCACCTACAAGAGGTCAATAACCAACTCTCCATACAAGCTAGTATATGGTAAGGAAGCAAGGTTACCTATTTCTCTTGAGTTTTCAGCTTTAGAACTAATGCATCAACTTGAATTGTTGGAGAATGAGCCTATGAAAATCAGGCATGCAGAGCTTATGGAGTTGAAAGAGACAAGAAATCAATCCATGCTAGCCATAGAAAGTCATCAGGCACAGGTGAAAAGAACGTTTGACAAAGGAGCTTCCTCACGAAGCTTCAATGAAGGAGATTTGGTCCTCAAGTGGGATGAGGATCGAGCCAAACCAGAAAGGCACACAAAGTTTGATTCCCTTTGGAGTGGCCCATACACGATCTTCAGCTGCAAATCCCACAACGCCTTCCAACTTGGCAAGATGGACGGCCAAGAGCTTCCAATCTCAGTCAACGGGATATATCTAAAACATTGCTATTGAAGAGCAAAGCTCTATGTACATAGTTGTTTTTGCTTTCCTCCAAGTGATGTTTAAGCATAGTAGTTTGCTTCAGTTTTGTCCAATAAGTGCTTATTTGCACATTTGCTTCTTAGTTTTCCTGCTTTCGTGTTTTTTCCTTCCTATTTTGAGAGAAAAAGATTACTTCAGCCAAGGTCAGGAGGAGATTTTCAATCAGAAATCAGGTTCACCATTTGGGAGTTCGAATAGCATCTATATGGTCTAAGTTCTCTAGCATAGCAGGCATTCTTCCTAGTTGAGTCACCAAAAATGTTGACAATTTTGCCCCTACAGGACAAAATGTCACCCCTACTATTTGGAACTTTGTTATGGTGCCAAGTTTGTCTTGTGAATTAGTTTTGGGGTTCTTAAATCTGATTCGCAGCCACCCAAGTGGCCATCTACAACAGTTTGAAAAGGTTTTCCTCCTCTTCTAAGCATCACGTACAGCCAAAAGCCAACACATACACGCTGTAAGTTCATTTATTTTGTCTTCCCAAGGATTTTTTCGGGCTATAAGAGGTGGACTATTTCTTCGGACATTTTGTTCGAGAGAAAGAGCTCTCAAAGGACTGTGTAAAAGTCCGAAAAAATGACTAAGTGGCAGTCGTTCAAAGTTTAATTTCTTCAGACATTTTGTCCGAAAGAAAATGGGAAAAGCACAATTGAGAAGACTCGAAGAGCACCTGCCCTTTGAGAAGGTCCAATTCAAAAATCCCGAAGGGTATGTACTCTTCGGGTTGGTTCACTTTATGGTTTTCAAGTCAAGACAATTCATCCGAAGGACAATTTCAAAAAGCCTGGGTGCCCTTCAAAAAGCCCGAAGGGCACTTTTGAAGGCAGACATATCCTTGTGGAAAGCACCCAGTCGACTAAAAGGACCAAATCAAGAAGCCCGAAGGGCATTTTTGAAAGCAAAAGCCCTTGCTAAGGGCACCTTCATAAAGCGAAGGACAAAAACAAAGTTCCCGAAGGGCACATGCCCTTTGGGGAAAGATAGCCAAAGGAAACGAATTCCTTCAGACTTTTTGTCTAAAGGAATTCATAAAAAGACCCAACGGAGGATACACCCAGGGAAAAGCCCAATAGAAAATAAAAACAAAGGCAAAGGAAATGAGAAAATTTAAGGAAAGAAATCCTTCGGAATAATTGTCAAACAGGAAATCCATGGGAATATGAAGTCAACAAAAGTCCGAAGAAAACCAAAGGGCAAGACATAAGAGCCTAAAAGAATAAATTCGGGAAAATTGACAAGGAAACAAATTTCTTCAAACAAAAAGTCCGAAGGAATTTGGGAGGGACAAAAAGCCCGATAAAAAAGACAAGAGCGTAAGCAAAGGCCAAAAAAGAGAAAAGAAAATGCCAAGCTCGGGAAAGAGAAGAGACAGAGAGTCCTTCGGACAGGAAATCCATGGGAATATGAAGTCAACAAAAGTCCGAAGAAAACCAAAGGGCAAGACATAAGAGCCTAAAAGAATAAATTCTGGAAAATTGACAAGGAAATAAATTTCTTCAAACAAAAAGTCCGAAGGAATTTGGGAGGGACAAAAAGCCCGATAAAAAAGACAAGAGCGTAAGCAAAGGCCAAAAAAGAGAAAAGAAAATGCCAAGCTCGGGAAAGAGAAGAGACAGAGAGTCCTTCGGACAATTTGTCTGAAGGACAAAAACTAAAATAAAGCCCGAATCCCAAATTAAAGCAGAACACGAAAAAAGCTAGAGAAAACACAAAGCAGAACTGAGCATGATCAATAACATGAACAGAGACGTAAGCACAAACAGGACTGAGCCAACATGAACAGTGAATAAAACAAATGCAGAATAAAGACAAAGGCAGGGTAAACAAAGATCATGCACAGACTAACGTGAGTGACTCCAACAAAGTGAACGCATTTAAAAAAGCAAGCATGCTTCAGTTCTGAAAATAGAGTTGTCTTGCATAATGAACGGGCAAAGCGTTGAACGTTTCAAACAGCCAGAAATTCCATGCACGCACTCTCGTTTGTCTCAAAACTTGAAACGTTCCGACGGTTCAAACGTAATTCTTAATTTGGCATTTGCATTGATTTCATGCAAAGGAGAGACTTTCAAACGTTCCAGCAGTTCGAGTGGATTTGACTACTCTTGTTTTGGAGTTGACTGGTTTTCAAGTCGAGACATCTATTCATAGATTTCATGCATCCAAAGCTTGTCTTCTTCTTTTTCAACGTCAAGGATTCTTCATGCAAAACAACTAGGTATAAGCCAAGGAAAGACAAATTTAGAAGACTTATGCAACGCAATTGGGAATTGAGCTAATGAAGAGTTAACTTCCTCTCCTATTTCCAACGCCAATCTCTTGGCTTTTTGTAATTTTCTATATTAATGGCTTTTCAGCCTTGTAAAATCCATCCCTCTCTTGGTAAGACCAGACTCTGCCATTGGTGAGTTGTGTAACCTCTTTACTTAATAGAAGGACTGTACTTTTAGATTTCAAGTGATGGCATAGTGTACATTCATTCAACAATTTGCATACGTGGTAGATTTCTCTCCCTTTCCAAATTTTGATTCGTACCTAGTTGCTAGCTTATCATGTGATGCAAGGCATGTTCAGTGTTTTATATGTCTTTTGTTGAAGCTGTAAGTGGATGTTAGGTCGCTGCATAGTGTTTTGTATCAAACCTCTCTCCATCGTTTTTCCTCACATTTTTGTCATTGAATCGAACCTTCTCATGAAATACTTATGCATAGTGATCAATTGAAATCAAAGGTCTTCCTTTTCCCTTGTTTGTTTAGTGTTCAAAGTTCCAAGTAGGGTGGATCAACATTCTGGTGTATCACCATCACTAGGTAGGATTTCTCCTTCAAGTTTTTTCTCCCTTTTCCATGGTAGTCCGCAACGCAGAGTAGAGATCCTCATTGATACATCTTACAGGAACTAGCCTTCTCTGGAGGTTCTTCTCACCATTGAGGCACCCACCCTCGTAAGAAAATCCCATTGTTTCAACTGGAGAGAGGATTAACCATTTCAGCACGTCTTCGATTCAGGGTGCAACTCCAAGTTGACAACAATTATCACGACATTTGGCATTGAATTATCAACCATCAGTAGTGTTTTGTAGTTAGTTTTGTTTAATTTATGAAATTTATGGTTATTTTTGTTTATTTGGCTAGAATTTTTATATTTTGTATATTTATATATTTTTTGTATGGTCGTACGGAAAAAAAAAATCAGTGAACTACCATACACATACCCAAATGCATACCAGAACCAGAGACTTAGTCTGTCGACATAATCAACCATAGCTTACTAAAAATTTGCCTAGGTCTGTTTTGTTTGCACAAACTCATAGCTCATGTCCAGACATCATCCTATGAAACCACTTTTTGAAAATAGATAGACCACCTTGAAAGTATTTTCTTCCTAGCACAATTTGCAAAGGGACATGAAGATTTTCATCCTTCAAAAACCTGATAACATATTTTATTTCATCAAAAGAGATGTGTACTTCCAATTTGTTGGCCTCACTGGTGGATAGCTTCTTCGTTACAACCCTATCACATATCTCCATGTTCCTAACTACATCATCAGCAATCCCATTAGTGGAAAACAGCCCTTTATAAAAAGAAAAGCTTGGCTGACTTCTTGAGGATCGATGGAAACCCTTCCCCTCAATGTCAATAGCTCGAATTCTCTCTCTTGCATGCTTGGATTTTAAACTTTTGAAAAAATAACTAAATCCTTTCCCACCTTCTTTAGTCCATGTTAGTGTCGACCTAATTCTCTCTTGCATGCTCAGCTTTTAAAATTTTGAAAAAATGTCTAGTTCCTTTCAAAGCCCTCTTTTTATCCTCCCAAAAAACGTCATAAAGTCTCTTACAGCCTCAATAGATACCTTCCAATTTTGAATTTTAGACTGCTGTCCTGAAGTCAGCCCTGAGATTCTCCACGTATGTGAATCCATTCAAATAATTATAATCCTTTAAGTAAGCCACGTTCAACTTATACAACTCTTTGAGCCTTGATTTTGTTTGGAAAGGCACTGAAAAGGATACCTCAATAGGGTGATGGTCTAAAAGAGCATAAGGAAGAACACTTCCAACACTCCCACCATCAACATGATGCACAATAAATTGCTCTCTGTTGAAAAGGAGTTTATGATTTTATCTAATCTTGAATGATTCTGCTTTTTCATTTTTTGTTGTTACACCAGGTGAACTAAATTATCTTGCTATCC
Organism: Torreya grandis; assembly: GCA_037957365.1. NCBI lineage: Eukaryota > Viridiplantae > Streptophyta > Pinopsida > Cupressales > Taxaceae > Torreya > Torreya grandis. The sequence goes on along the minus strand of JARHVA010000225.1, from coordinate 4,343,027 downwards.
TTCTTACATCTCCAAAGCGGGTTAATCCCATTCAGTATTCTCTTCATTTTACACCCAAAAAACATGTTACTTCCCAAGAAAAGGGAGCATCCCTACATTTATCTTCTTTATCCTATATCATGTTAAAGTCACCCCCCATTACCTAAGGAAAGTGCTTCATATTAGTTGCCATCCAATTCTAATGATCAAATCTCTCATTCAAATCATTAGGGGCATAAACAGAACAGATTTCAAATTCTTAATCACAATGATTCAATATAGCCCATGTAGCTCTGTTGCAGAGGAAGCATCATATCACAACAATTCTATCTTTCCATACAATATCCAGTCAAATCACTAAAATTCCTCTACCTCTTTCATGCCTTAAAGAGCAGGAATAGAATCTGGTAAAACAAATCTCAAAACTAACACCTTTTCTATACCTCCTGAACATCTCACGATTACCTTCCTATCCTGAGCCTCCAGCTCCCTCACATTCCAGCTGATAGCTTTCATTTAAACAATGGAAGGAAGGGGCTTGGGGCCCATTCTTAGGCTGAGACAATCTATAAACAAAATATGGAAGCTTTTCTTCTTTACCCTTCTTCCCATTTCTTGAGTCAGAACCAGGACTCTCGTTAGGTTTTCTTTTGTTCACATACGCTAAAGTCACCCCCCGTTACCCAAGGAATGTGCTTCATATTAAGTGCCAGCCAATTCTAATGATCAAATCTCTTAGGGGCATAAACGGAACAAATTCCAAATTCTGAACCCCAATGATTTAAAAAAGCCTGTGTAGCTCTACAAGGGAAGTACCATATCTCAACAATTCTATCTTTCCATACCTTATCCAATAAAATCACTAAACCTCCTTTACTTCTTTCATGCCTTGAAGAGAACTTGAATAGAATCTGGTAAACAAAATCTCAGAACCCATTCTAAATTGTACCCCAATAGCTTGACTTCCTGAAGTAGACAGAAGTCGACACCTTTTCTACACCACCTGAACATCTCACAATTGCCTTCCTCTCTTGAGCCCCTGAACGCAGGTATGGCCAAGAAGGTGTTAACATCGGTTTCTAGACATAGTATTGAGACTGCGAGTTTATGAAAAACTTGCAAAGTCCCGAGCGAAGGAGGGGTCTGCGAGTTTTAGTGCCTCAACTCAGCTAACTCATAACTTTTATTTTTCATAATGTTAAGATTAGTATTACAAAATAAATACATCACTTTAAAAAAAGAATCATTATCTTAGCTCGTTAATACATTTGGTTGTTTTTAACTATTGATCATTTTCCGTGTTTTAAAATTTATTTTGAAAAAAAGTAGAGTAGTTGCCCCCTATATTTACATTTTATGGCTTGATATTTAAGTTGAAATAATTTGATATGTTAAAATAATAACATTTTTAGTAATTGTTGATATATTATTGATATTATTTTGTCCGTAAAATGCATAAGAATTTATTTTATTTAGAAATTACAATTTTTATTTTACAGAGTCTTACCGATTTTTTGCCAATTTTTTTACCGAGTACAAGGCCCTAACATGTGTTTGCCAAGTCTCATCCAAGTCTGAGTCTCAATACTATGTGCAAGACCCCTCACATTTTGGTTAATAGCTTTCATCTTAACAATGGAAGAAGGGGTCATAGGCCCATTTTCAGGCTGAGACAATCTATGGAAAAAATCTAGAAGCATTTCTGCTTTACCCTTCTTAACATTTTTTAAGTCAGAACCAGGACCCTCTTTAGGTTTCCTTTTGCTCACATGAGTCCAAACAACATCATCACCATCCTCCAAGGAAGATGATTTTTATCCTCCAACATCGGCACAAATCATAGGTTTCATGCCCCCATCATCCTCTGGAAAACCCTCTTTTCCTTCACCTTCGTTGTCTTTTGCACCCATTTGCCCATTACCTTCTTCCACAGATTCTCTCTCCCACCCATCTCTTGTTGCCCAAAACTCGGCTCCATCCAAAACCAAGGTCTCTTCAAACCAAGTGACATCCCTAGAGATTTTCCTTGGCTAAGCAAATGAGTGTGGAGGATTTGCAGTATGAGACAAAACAAGGTTTATTTTAGTCTTATACATCTTATTTCTTTCATTCTCGTGGCTTTTCCCCCTTTCACCACCGCCCCTCTCTTCATTCAATGTAATTACTATAGTAAAGGGATGGGAGATGAACATAGAATTTGGTTAGCAAAAAAGAACTTTATATTATAACCCTCTTCCAAAGCATGTTTCCATTCATCCCACTTTCCTATCACATAAACCAAATCAAAGCCACAAATGTGAATTGAACATGGGGTGTTACGAAACCCGCCTCAATAACCCCACCTCCTTGGGAATTTCACCTTTTGCGACTTCCAAACGGCAAACCCCAACACCCATCAAGCTACCCCACACAACAATCAAACCTAGTATCTAAACTAGCTAAGCTCTGACTAAGCATCCTTTGGCAGATGCAACCAAAAGGAAGGCCATGGAGAAGCTCTCATGAAAGATGACTCTTCACCTTACCACATCCAAAGAAGAGCCTGAAGACTTCCTTGAGGAGTAGCCTTTAAGGAAATCATTTACATAACCTAGGTATGCCCATAACTTGTTGAGGAAGCTCACCATGGACAAGTGCAATCCTTCATCTACCCCATATCAGTCCAGAGACTCGATGTAGTACTCCTCAAGTTGATGATACTCTGTACCAGTAACTTGTGGGGAGTTTTTTGTACTTGACTCACTCTACGATATTTCCTTTGTAGAAAGATGGTTTGCAGAAGCTGAGGGAGAGCCATTGGCAAGCGGCCAAGAGGATACTGAGATACATTCAGGGTACTTCACAGCTTGGGATCCTGTACTCTAGAGGTGGTGATGAATGCCTAGTGGGTTGTACACACTCATATTGGGCACAAGATATGAATAAATGGAAACCATGTTGAGGATTTCTATATCATCTTGGATCAAGTCAGGGTTCTTTGTCATTCATAAAAAAACAGGCGATTGTTTTGTCCACTACTGAGGCAGAATATAGGAACTGTGAATGCAACACATGTCATGTCCCCCTTTTTGGCCTAAGCATGGACATGACATTTAGTCTAATTCTTTTGGTGCTTTCCCTAGGCTAAGGGAAGAAAGGTAAAATGGGAAACACTAATTTCCCCTCCTTAAAAGGTAAAAGTGAGTTTTCACTTAAGTATTTCTAATTTTGCATTAAAGAGGGCCCATTTTGACTTAAAGATATTAAAAAGCCTTTTAAGTGTTTCTAAAGGATGGCCGACCTTATAATCCACTAACTCTACCTTCATAACTAAAAAGGTGAGTATATAAAGGGGATTGGATTTCATTTGAGAGTTATGCAAGATTTTGATAATTGAAAATGTAAGCTTAAGCACAAAAACACTTCACTTATCCATTGAGGACGGAACCCTTCAATGGTAGTTGGAATAAGGATGAAAACCCTTACATTCAACTAGGGCATCCTCATTCACGGGTTGTATTGAGCTTCATTGGTCTGATTTTTACAAAATCTTCATCATATTTCGGGCAGTAACATCATCTCCATTTTTAGGACTGGCGAATAGGGTTTGGAGCCCAGACATTAGGGCAGCGACTGGTTTGGAGGGACAGCACAGGGTTTTAAGGGCTGTGGATTGCTTTTAGAGGGCTGTACTTGGTTCCCTAGGGCAGCGAACTGCCTATGACACCTAGGCGACCTCTTTTGAGGTCAAATCTGAGGGTTTCAAGGGCTGTTTCAAGCCAAAACTGCAGTTCTTAATATTTCATCATTTTCTGCTATTTTTTTTGGTATTTTCCTGCTATTATTCATTAGGAAATTTCAGCAAACAAGGTATTTATTTTAATAATAATATTCAGAATTTATTAGTGAATATTTGAGAGTTAATTATTGCTTTGCACTCGGAAAATTGCAAAATTACATTTTTAGCATTCTGTAATTTTTATCTAGCGTTTGAAGTGGAAAAATCATAAAAAATATAATTGTTGATTAGGGTTTGATATTTGAATTAGAATTTGCATGTGTTGTTAGGGCTTGTTGTGTTGTTGTTAGGGTTTGTTGGAAAACCCCTTTTTCTTGATTTGTCCCAAGTTGGGGACATTACAGCACGAGGCAGCATGGGTCCATGAGTTGTTAAGAAAGCTTGGACTTCCAAAGGGCAGCCAGCCATGCCCTTTTGTGATTGTCAGGGCACTATTCATGTTGCATAACCCAAATGCACATGCTAGGACCAACCATATTATCATTATATTCGACAGTGGATTGAAGAGGAGATGTTCGATTTTCGATATTGCATACTGACAACCAGATAGCTGCAAAGTTCAGAGATTTGCTCGGGCTTGCAAATTATTTCATTCAAGGGTATGGCAAGTAAATACCTCCTTCGAAGGAAGGATTGACGATCAAATGCCACCTTCCTTTGCACTCTCAAAGTTGTGTTTTAAGGGATATGTTAAGAGTAATAAACCCCATCTTATCAAGCCCATTGAGTTAACAACCTTGTGGTAGAACTTTGGGTAATTTGTATTGGGATGTAGGCCATAGAGCGTTGACTCTATCCACATTATTTTAAGTTGAGGACCAGTAAAGAGGCTTTGCCCATCAAAACAAACACATCAAATCTATTATTTCAACATACTGAGTATTCTTATGCTTGGATGGCCTATAAGGCACTCACCGTATCTTAGTGTTCTTTTTCTTTATCTTTGCTTTTATGGAATTTTCTTTCTGACAATCAAGGGATTCTAACCTTAATTCTCACAAGATTGGCACAAAACTCTGGCTCAAACAAATACCCGTCACTAGCAATACACTTTTAAAGAAGGCCTTCTTTGTAATAAATTGCTAGAAGTAAAAGTACAACACATAAATTATCCAGTTGAAACATGCCATTTGTTCAGAATTCTCTCAGAATAATCTTTCTGGCAATCCACATTAAATGACATAACTGAAGTTCTGGAACAAGAGGAAAATAAAGAATCACAAAACTTACATGGTTAATAAGGTCCATGGCAATTATAAGTTCTTCTTGGGCCTGACGCAGATTCTCAACAAGGCCTTGCCATGGCCAGGCAGGTGCTGATTGACTTTCATTAGAACTCTTAGACTTCTTTGCATCTTTGTCTATAGCCATGCCAAAATCCATACGTCGAAGTAAAGTAAGAGGCTTCTCTTCCTGACTGATTTCACTATAAACAATGTAACAGTAAAACAAAAATCAAATTTTGTAACAGAAAGAAAGCTATAGAATCTAAATAATATATCTCTATTTATAAACAGGAATAATAATAGTATTGTCATTTCTTGAAGACTAAATAGAAATAGATAGCCCAGAGCTGCAAATCATAAATATTATATATAATGATTTGACTGCTAGACTGCGATAATTGTATTTTTCTTTCTCCTAAATGTCTGGTTGTATATGTCAACTATGACTTTTAATATCTTGATAAATTCACATATATTTCATGGCTAACATAGTGACAGCATTCTTTATAACAGTACTGCCTCTAGTTTCATAACAATAAGACATCCGACAAATAAAACTACAGAAAATAAACATAGTAAGAATTTTATAGAAGAGCCTGCAGTTAGTAAAGGGTCATTGTTTACCATGACAGAATCCATACTGTACTCACCTTCCAAGGGTGATAAAGGCTGTTTAACACATTAAAATGTATGGTAAGGACTCAGCCCATAGAACTTTAGGATATGAAATACGGGACTTATTTTCCCTGCCAATGGTGCAAATTACATTGCTCCTGCGAATGTAAGTCGCATGACAAAATATAGTTATCATCTTCCCATGCCATGTAGAGCCTACCTTGGGGCCACAATTGATGTAGGGGTATAGGCATACCGTTTTGGGTATACGTAAACCAGTTTCCCCCAAGCTAATTTGCCGGTGCTATTTTTTCTCCTTATGGGACAACTGATAGAAATGCCCCACACCAGAAATTTAGCAACATTTTTTTGTTCGAGTCATATACCAAGTTAACCTTAATAACATGGCTTAAACCATTAAAACCTAAGGCCTTAGCCTTAATAATATGGCATGGTCTAGTGGTAATTCACAGTGATGACATAATGATAGCCCAGGATCAAACTTTACAGTGCATGCTCCCCATGTTGAGATGGTGTGAGTGCTTAAAAATTTATTTAGCTATATATGTGTGTCTCTGTATATGTGTGTGAGAGTGAATGTGTGAAAGAGCACAGATGTAATTTTCTTAGGGGCTAACCCATAGAGTCTCGGTGGGCTGCAAAAATCGTACTGTTATCTCAGTAATTGTATAGAATTGCGATAATCTTTTTGGTTAGATTTAAGCTAATCCTTGTTGATTTCCTTTTGCGAAAATGTTAAATGCACTCTAACACAGCTGGATACATTATGCTTAATACTTCCTTTAAATGACGATAGGGCCTGGGTTCAAATCTCATTGTATACATACATTTTTGTAAGCTAAATACTGTGCTCATGGAGTTAATTATACATGCAGGCCTAAGCTTAAGGGTAAGTATGCAACGGGCTATATGTTCTTTAATAGGCGACACATACAATCAAAATAATACAGCTTTTTGAAAATGAATTAAAAAAAATCCAAAGAAATATATATAATGAAGAGCACGCTGTACACTCACGGCGGATAATGCTCGGTGCCATTTTCCTCTATTGCATCCAATCGCTTTATAGGAAGTTTATCTATGGTCAATTGAGGATCTTCTGCCATGATAAACTAATCCTTTTCACTGTTATCAAATCATGGAAGTCTGGTAGGGTTTATTACAGAACAAAGGGAGGAAATAAAATATTTTTCCTTTCACGCTCAAAATTATTGGATGAACTGTGTGCGCTTTAAGGAATAGTTAGAAGAATTTATGCCCCTGCAGCTGAAAATAGATCGCAGTTTGCCTTCAATCATATCTTTCCAGCGAAAAAACCATTGATCGGGCATATGACAATAGCTCTTAAGTTCAAATCGGATCAGATTAGCCTTTACCGGAATAATAAGTAGGTTCCCAACCAGCCTCTGGTATTCATGGATCGTTCAGCTCGCCACTGAAATATATATCAAATTAAATTACCATTTCAAGCGTTGTTGTTAAGAAAGATAAGCGACTGTTAGTCCTGTAGGGAAATAAGGGAGATGTAGCGAAAGACAGTTCGATTCGTGTCTATTTCAAGGGGTTCCTTTAAATAATGAATTTCTTTCTTTCGCAACATATCCCTGCGTCGGATTTTTAAATATCTTGTTTCGAGGGTTTTGATACATAATTATATTTGGTATATATATTTTAATTATATTTATTTACCTGCATCGGATTTTTAAATATCTTGTTTCGAGAGTTTTGATACATAATTATACTTGGTATATATATTTTAATTTTATTTATTTAAAAATATATTTAAAATATATTTTGGATTTGTTATGTATCATATTATTAGTACTATGTATTTATTGTAATCTTTTTAAACAATTAATTTGTATTGAAAAATATATGATTAATATCAAAGAGTAAAGTTTTGATATTAGTTTTGTTATATATATTTTATTAAAAATAAAAATAAAATATTTTATTTTATTCTTTTCTGCTGAAGTTAAACGATATGAAAGTAGTTAGATATGTCAATAAATGATAAAGAGGGTCTATAGACACATCCCTGATTTTAAATTCACATGTATCCTAACAATCACTATAGATGATGATAAACAGGGCATGCGATAATGCAAACGATAATCTAAAAAGATGACAAGGCTTTGTTAATGTGACGAGTATCAAACTGCTTCGATAGTAATAATATAGTATCAAATTATTTTGATAGTGACACTTTGTCCCGACATCAATAGGTTTTTTTATAATAGTTGCATAGGTGTGTATAGTCTAAAACTTTCTAGACCTCTTTTTAAGTGATTATCTATTAAAAACCTCTTCCAAATTTGTGAATAAATACATGAGACTGTCAGAATTCCTTCTCCTTTGCTCAAGCCCTAATCTGCATTAGGAGACCGTATAAGGGCATACAGATTTTGGTGTTGTTTTGAGGATAGTGCCTTAGTCAGCCCCATGTCTGATGACAAGTTGGAAACCAACACTCATGCAAGTCAACAAGTATATCCATGCGTATGATCTAATCCCAACTTTTGTTGATATTATGTACGAGATGTAAGCAGGTAGTTGATTTTATATGTTCTTTCACTGGTGCTTCTTTTGGCACAAGTATGCAACTATACATCTTCAATAGATGGAAATTTAATAAAACACGGAGTGTGGGAAATCCTTATATGTGATCATTGTATTTGCATGAGCATATGATGTGATCTCTTGGTTCTTAAATGCATTGGGGTGCTTGTATAAATATAGACTTTTCAAATTCAAATTCAAACCTTATTAACATGCAAGTTGACACTTATGACATTGGTAACACCAACAACTAAGGCACAATGAAACATGGTTAAAGGGACCCAAGAACCCACAACCAATGTGGCCACTATCAAAACAATATAATAGAAGTCAAACTAGTATTGGACTATTTTGTTAATAGATCTACACATCTGCAAGAGTATCTGAAAGGATCTTGAGGGGAAAAAATGATATATATAAAGGTGTTCAAGAGTGAATAATGATAAATAAAAACTATACATGACCCTACATAAAGGAAAATGCACTAATAATAACCAGAAATGCACTAATAATAACCCAATTTGAACCAATGATCCATATACATGACAACACAATAATAACATTGTAATTACAGGGTTTGTACAAAAAATAGGGTTCTACATATTGGTCCACTTTAATGTGTGTGTGCATACACATTAAAGTAAAGCAAACAAATGCACTCAGGAGCGACCAATGATAAAGTTGTTGTCAAAACCTATGAATTATACTAGAAGTTAGTACAAGATATGAAAGTGATCTAAAAGTCAAAAGGAGGAGATAGGTTATCTTATATCATAATCTAGCTCCAAAAACATGCAAAACATAAAAACCATGTCTCCTCTCTATTTACATGAATGTCTTCACTACCATTGAGGGTTCATGAACAATCATCAATGTTCATATGTCAACATCTCTAATATACCTACAAGCAAACAAGATTTTGTAAGTAGATCAATGTCTATTTAAATTGATAATTAAAAATAATAATTGATAAATAAAAATAAACAATGGGAACAAATACACTAAGTGGTATGTGAACCATCCAGCCATCTCTAAAATATCTTTAACTCTCACGGGTCCAACAATCAAGTGGCCAAAATAACTGAAACATGGGTCCAACTAACACTACCAAGTGGGGAAGTAATTGATCTATAGGTCCAACTAATCTTGCTAAGTGGCAAAATTTGTTTTTTAGCTAAAGAAGCAAACATCTCATGCCTCTCTACAACCTCTTGAAATCTATGTAACCTATTGAAATCATGTAACCAAAAATATAATAAGTTGATCATGTGCCAACCTTTTTAGTTGAGAGGTGTATTTGCATATCACTCATCTCAAAATAAAAAAATCACACACACCATGTGTAACATATAAAAGCATAAGTTGTAATAATCATTAAATCTCATTTATAACAAAGTTTGATATATATGAGTACATGAACGTATCATACCTAAAATGCTAATAAATAAACAATGAAGCATAATAATAGTGTGCCCTAATAAATGCATGGTAGAAACCATGGCAATGTATGCAAAGAACATATAATCTTGCAAATAAAAGTGTGCATGATATAAATCATGGCACCAAAAATATAGTATCACATAGTATATTCAAGTGATGTAATCATGCACAATTATATAACCACGTATAATAAGTGAAATGCAAAAAACAAAAGCAAAAAATCAATCAATCATACATAAGTGACACAAAGTAAACAACATGTTAATCCTATATAAAGAAGACAAGAAAAGGCATGCCAAACAACACACTTAAGCATGCACAAGCACAAGCCATCAAATAAATTATAGGGAAAATAAGAGAACACATAATATAAAAAACATATGAAGCCATCCAAAAGCAACCCAAAGTACTTATTCAATGAAGCATGCAAAATATATGCTAGATTGGGATATTATAATCAAATAGAAAGCTCAATATGATAAGAAAAAATAGGAAAGATAGGACTTGAAGAACATTGAAAATGCCCCTAACGTAGGCGTTCCCCCAATCCAAGGATGCCCCAAGTGTAGGTGCAATGACGTTGCAAAGTAATTGTGAGCCTATAATCATATGTAGCCTATATATATATATATATATATATATATATATATATATATATATATATATATATTACATTTAACTCAATGATACCAACAACACACACACACACACACACACACACACACACACACACATATAATGAAAGGAAAATAATCATGATATGCTAAACAATGTGATAGTGTAACACACAAAAGTAACAACAAAGCCATTTTGTATTTTACTTTACCATTTTTTAGAAGATTCAAAGCAAGAATCACAAAAAAAAATTCAAGCAAAGAAACAATAAGAGGAGGATCCATGCTAACCTAAAACTTCCCTCAAAACTATGTGCACTTTAGGGTGGAAGGCATCAATATGTATGTGATTTCATCGTTGGAATCCACACATGATTTTGCGATGGAAAAATCAAACAAGGCTAAGGGTAAAATAAACAATGCAATTAACATAAAACAAGAGGTTGTTTTATCTTATTTTGATTATGTGAACTCAAACAAGTGTAAAACTATGAATAACTTAGATTATATAAAGTATATAAATAATACACGAATCTAAATGTAAAAAGAAAAATATGATTGAACAATTGCACTTGATATATGTATTTATATGAAAGAAGGGATTAAAATATCTAATATATTCATGTTTTATGTAGGACTAAGAGGATGTGCAAGTGACATGAAGGGATAAAAATTGGATCAAGAACGACTCAGATCAAGAACTAGATGTCTAGATGCACTTAGATGAATCCATTAGATTGTGGAATCCTACACCATACATTAGTGTCTATCTTTTATTGGATTCCTCTATGTGTACAATGCCTCCCTATTTCAATATAGGGTGTTGTGTCTGTTTGTGATTCGTCTCTATGTTTGATATCATGGCTCACTATGTGCCCGATATCTAGAAATTTTGTCTTCTTCTCTTTAAAAACCTATGTCCATTTTTGACACTAATTTTAGGAATACAAAAGGGAAAGAACGGTGGGTTGAGTTAACAATAGCCACTCCCTAATGAATGGATCAGTGCTACCTACATATCCAATATTCTAAAGATGGAAGTCAATCCGCATGTGGTTGGCTTGGTTGGAAGTATAATTGTGATCCTTTAATGAATGCAACTTGTGATCTATCTTTAAACACTTGTAAAATGACAAACTTGGCTTGGTTGAGATGTTTAAAACTTGGCTAGGACATGTTCCTTGTGACTGATATCTAAATTGAAAAGTTTAGAGCTCTCCCTTTAAATGCATAGAATTATATAGATGTATCCTTGAGGAGTATTAGATAGGGAATAGGCTTAAACCTATTATGTATATATATATAAGAATATTTGGGTAATAGCTCACACCAATGACATGTGAAACGTACGAGCTGACCCATGAAAATAATTTGATTTTGAAAATGATTGTTTCTTAGTGTAGGAACAAATTCATCATAGATGGATGCCTATAGAATTCTATAGGAATTTGACTTTGATTGACTCATTTGAAAGGCAATAATACATACCCGATGATCTAAAGATAATCTACGTATGATAATTCATAAGTTAGGCAAAGACTAGGGAATTCATGTAGGTGACTGATAGCAAATTGGGAAGGTCGAATCTATGAAAAACATGTAGATGTGAGAAAAGGGTGTGTAAGAGCCATATGTATATGCACAAGTCATGTAAGGTGAATGTGAGTCAATATTGACATTACTAAGTGTTTAACACCATATTTTAGTCTCTAAAAAATCCCACCTTTTATTCTAGTATTTTAATGAAATATAAATGTAGAGTAAAATATAAAAAGATGTGCATGAGTGTGTACAACACACTTTGTCTTTAGGAAGAGGATTTGAATGTATAACTTGTTGAAAGTAAACCTAAAATGAATATTTGGTTTACCCTAATATGGTTTTACAACTTTAATAGGATAGAAACTAGTAGAATAATTCAAATTAAAAGATATGACATTCAAGCATACATTAGAATTTAAATTATGAAAATTGATTGCAATGATTTTAAAAGTGGCATATGTTAAATATAATAAGTGCAACAAAGGGATGAGTACTTAGCTTTTATGGGTAGATGTTTGACAATGACTATATGCTAGAAGTGGAAATCAAGCTAAAGTAGGTTTATGATTCATCTGATTCAGGTACTATATTTCTATCTATGTAGGGTCAATTTCATCAATCCAGTTCAATATCAACTGCTGATACTGACCTATGTGGAAATGAAGGACTAAGACCATATGATCACCTTAGCTTGTATTTTTAAGCTTTATACATGTGATGTTGAGCCCTGATGATGTGGATAACTCCATAAATTAAACATCCTTTACCTTGAAACCATATGTGTGCTTGTGAGGGTAAACTGTACTTTTGACTTGGCTTGTGATTGGTCCTAGTGATAGATTCATAATTTGGAAATAATAGAGCAGATTTGCTCAATGTGTAATACTCTATAGACTTACACTAGATAACTTACACGTCTCTTTTAAAGGAGACCTTGATGTGTGTGTGTGTGTGTGTGTGTGTGTGTGTGTGTGTGTGTGTGTGTGTGTGTGTGTGTGAGAGAGAGAGAGAGAGAGAGAGAGAGAGAGAGAGAGAGAGAGAGAGAGAGAGAGAGAGAGAATCTAATTGGGTATTTCTCACACCACTAATATGCTAGGAAAATGGGTTGACCCTAAGATAAGTTTGATTTCAAAAATTAACCATTGTTAGGATAGGGTCAGTTCTAACCAGATTGGGGCAATATTTATTGGCAATACTGACAAAACCAACTTGTGTACAGGTGAATTTAAATAAATGTCTAGAGATGTTTATGCAAGATATTAAGTAGGTTTGAAACAGACAATGAGATTCATGTAGGTGTGTAACAACAAAATAGAAGGGCCAAACTCATAAGGTGGTATGTAGGTGTGAGAGAATGGTGAGTTAGGACCATGTTTCAGTGCTCCAATCATGCATCGAAAATGTGTGTCAAGCCTAACATTGTCAAGTATCGAACACCAAATTTTAGTATCTAAATAGGCCCCCCAACTTTATTATGGTAATGGAAATGTTAGAGTAAAAAGATAAGATGTACTTGAGTGTGTACAACACACTTTGTATTTGGTATGAAACTCTAATTATGCAATTTAATCAATAGTAAAACCTACAATCATATGTAGTCAATGTACATAGATTAATAATTGTAATCTAAAATTGAAATTTTGAAAGAGCAAAGGTAGGAGTATACTTGCATGTCAGTGAAAACCACGTCACCCTTGTAACTTGTTTGAGATGATGTTTCCTTGTTGAAGCATTGAATAAAATTGTGCTTCCTTACTGAAGCACATGGAGATTTAGGGTGATTACGCCATAAATTTGTGTAACTACACAAGCCCTCGAATTGAGAAGACACCATGCCCCAACCCTCATGAGTGTGGGGAGAAATACATAATGTACTAACCCAAATAACTACATAGGTAAGAAATAGGGAACCACATGATGGGTTTGCTCAAAGAAATTGAATCAACCACTATATATATATATATATTCAATTGTATAGTTTTTGTAGATACATAAATTAACATTTGTTGTTAAAACAATGAGCTTGTGACCATTCCTTATACATACTTAGCTCATGCCCAATTTCATGGTCCTTAACCACCCTTCCTTCACTTCTATGTGGATGAACCTTACCTTTTAAACAAATTCTGATTTTGAATATCCCTATTCACCATTCTAAGTATCCCAAACTCTCTATTATATTTATCCACACTTCCAATTTAGTTGCATTTACTCCTCAGACAAGTCTAGTCCTTAAGAACTATCCCAGTTGTTGGTAGTGTTTGAATCCATCGGCTATGTCCTCCCTCCAAATAATAACTATTTTCTCAAATTCAAATTCACCTAATGGGTTGTTTTGCATGTTTCAAAATCCCATTCAAAGTAATTCCAAAATGATCACTATAAAGCCATATTTTCTAACCATTATTCACTAAAGGTTGATATGATTGAAAATCACTATAATACATAACTGCATATTGTGAGGAAAGCACATATTCTTCTCAATTTTGAGTACACATAGCCCTAGTAGCCCTGGACTAAGTTTGCATACACCTCTAAGGTCACAAGTCATCATTGAATTACTTAATCACACCAGGATTGCACCAACATTTAGTATTACACTATTATTTTACACACACCACTATAGCATGAAATAACTACATGAAGCTTGATCCCTCTTCAGAGTATTGGTATATAGGTAGTGCTTAACATAGGGGATGTTGAGGTCAAGAACAAATTCAACCACTAACCCCTTTTTTCTCAATTTATTTCATTTGTTCTTCATAGTATATTCAATAAGGGTTCAAAGTGAAGAAGAAAGCATACAACAACTTCTGCAATGAATCACATAGATATGATCACACACACTTGACTCATAGGTGAAGGTGTATATATTCATTTTTACATAGAGGGAAAAAACCCTATTAGACATCGATGCTTCCTATAAACACCAACATGTGTTGACTTTATTTGAATAAAATGACCTTGTCTCATATAAATGTAAAACCTTATTCTCAATTCACAATGACCTCTCAGAGCCCCGTAGCTAGTTACATAGTTGAAGTCACAGTCCTACATATTTGATTTCAATGAAACATACAGTAGTAGGATAATTTATTAAGACTACATAGTAAAAGTGTATGATATAGATGATGGAAACACTCAATATCATCAAGCTCCACAAACACAATAAGATCAAGTTTTAGTGTCACCCATAAGATAAAGGGTTTCATATAAGGGACACAAAGGTTGCAACAAACAAGGCCAAGAGTTTCATGAAAGGAAACATGAAGATGTTGCAAACAAAGGACATCAAACATGTTGCATCAAACAAGGCCAAGGGCCACATGGAAGGGACATAAAGATGTCGCAATATAGGCCAAAGGTCCTTAAATAATAAACAAGCACAAAGTGTCCTATCATGTAAGAGAGTAACAATGTTAATGGAACACATAAAAGGTAAATACTAGCCTGCACCATCCATATGTAGCAATGTCACATCATAGTATAATAACATATCCATGTAACACTATGTAAGATATGGGTAACTATCAATACATGTCTAAGTAATTTAGGTAGTTCAACATGGTAGAAAGGTCATACAATATATAACATGTAATAGTAAAACCTATGAAATATGATTCCCCTAGTATCAGCATGACTGCTAGGTAAAGGAAATTTCAACATATATATGTCCATGTGTAATTTATATTCTCTGCATAACACTCAAATACTGTGAAATGTGATTTAACATTTTAGGGTTGTATTATGTAAATCCTAAGTTAGATTAAAGGGCTAGGTCTATTGTTAATCTGGAATAAAATTAGAATTTATTGATTCAATGTAACTTTCTAAAAATAGTAAATACAAGGATAAATCATACTTATTTGGATATACATAGAGTTTCTTGCAGATCTGAATACTAGAGATGATTGAGTAGATAGAGAGGAATCTTTCATCTATTGATTATTTTTTCGAGATCTAACTCTAAATAGTAGCACCCCTTAGGATAGTAGCACCATGTGGTGCTAGTGTCCAAACCTGGCACTAGTGTCCCTCTTGTAGTGACCATCTAATACTTTCAAAGAAGCTACAGGAGTTCTTGAGGGTCTTATAGGTGATTTCCTATCGTGTGGAGGCTTGTCTATGTCACTGTTTTGGTTGATTATTCTCCAAAACCACAATGCATACCTACACAATAATAAACTAATCAAATGCAAAATTAAAGTAAAAATTGGGTTATGAGATGTTACAATCACACGAATCAGAACCCCTATTTGTCCTCACCACTACCTATATTAACCCTAATTTTAGGGGTATTATATCACATGTAGTTATCCCTTAAGGAATGTGCACCATCAACTTGCATGATATGTTAGGATGAATTTCACATAGGCCCTTCTTTGATCAAGCATGTAAATGTCTAGGTGTGAATGCTGAGTAGTATGAAAAATATTCGAGCTATACTATTATTGATTTTATGTAATAAGTGCCAAAATAGTAAGTGCTAGATGTAAAATGCCTTGAGAGGCTATTTATATAGGAATATCTTTATTTGGAATATAATACCTTGTTCGTTGGCTGACAAGTCATGAAAAAGATATAAAAAACATAAGAGAAGGGTCATGAAGGGGTCAGGACTTAAACATTGGTGAAAGGTATTGTTATACACTGAAGGCAAAACTGGAAGGAGTGCCATGTGGTGTTACTATCCTGAAAATGATGCTAATGTCCAATGGCTCAGAACAAATCAAAAAATAGGGATGACAGGCTAGGGGTCCCTAAGACTAGAAAAAGGTGACTTGTGACTGCTAGAGGTGTCAAAAACAATGAGAAAAAGGCATGAGAAAGATCAAAAGACTCAAGGCGACCAAGTGAACAAGGACTATAACCATCACTAAGACCCTTTGTGTGAAAGAGCAACAAAAGACATAGTACTTGTGGTTGCTTGACCAAATTAGGGTGTTTACATTTTCCCACCATTTTTTAGTAATGTAATGAAATGGAAGTAATAGATTAAAAGAAAATAGAAATATGTACCTATACTTGCCTATGTGAATGTAATCTAGATTTTGGCCCACTTCTTGGCCAGAGAAGTGGATGAGAATTGGAGTGTAATATGTGAAAGGAAGCATATGTTGTAAATGGCCCATGTACTTAAACTAATTATATACTATGAATGTGTGGGCATACAAGACTCACTTGACCCCACTCTAAATCTGAGGAATGTAAACTGAAGGTGTGGAAAAATAAGGCTTGATTTCTCCCATTATGAATCTAAGTAATGTAAATTGAAGGTGTGAAGAAACAAGGCTCGCTTGCCCCCACTATGAATCTATGTACTGTAAATTAAATGCATGTAAAATAAGTCTCACTTTCCCCCACTCTAAATTTGAGTAATGTAAACTAAAGGTGTGGAGAAACAAGGCTCACCTACCCCCACTCTGAATTAAAATTCTAGTGTACTGCTATGGATCAATTGCTACAAATGACCCTGTGACCCAAACTAGTGAAAACCTAGTGATGATATTGGTGATGATACAAGTGTAACTTGGTAAGTCTAAAAATGGGGATCAAGAACATGCACTCTACATTGTGCCCCCTAATATTGATATATGAGTGGTGTAGTTGTGTATATGAATAAATTGATATACCTATGTTAAAGTTGTATATCTACGTAGAGTGTACATCTGAATATTTGTGTAGACTTGTGTGTTTTTATATCTAAAAATTTATAACTCTAGATGCATGTGTAAACCTGTGTAGACATGTGCAATTGTATATCTAAAAATATGCGCAACTAAATGCCTATGTAAACCTATGTAGACCTGTATATCTGTATAATATGAATAAGCTATGCAACTGAATGCCCGAGTAAACATGTATGTCTGTATACTAAAAATCTATGTAATTAAATGCCTGTGTAAACATTTATGTCTATATCTTTGAAAATATGAATAAGTTGTGCAACTGAATTCCTGTGTAAACCTATGTAGACTTTTATGTCTATATATCTAAAAATATGTGCAATTGAATACCTGTGTAAACATGTATGTTTGTATCTCTAAAAATCTAAATATAACTATGTATGTCTAAAGTAATCTATGCATATTTATCCCCCCTTTTAGTGAGAGAGCCAAGACTATGATGAGGATATGTGACCAAAAGTGGTAAGGATTGATTGTGCTAGTGTTACTTGGTAATTTTGATGGTGTATTAGATTTGAATAATGCATTGATTATGTCAAAGTTTGATAATTTAGTGTGTAGTTGGATAGGTACTTGGTCCATTATATAGTTAATAGAATATAATTGTGTTAGGGTGTGGAGCTAAAAGCTACACCTTAAGGCAAACAGGAGGTTTCTGAGAGTATGCAGTCGCCGACGTCGGCAGGCCAAAACCAACGTCGGTCAGGGGACGCAGAAGGGAAACCGGCATCGACAGGAGATCGGCCGGCGTCAGTCACCTCCAAGAAGGCAGGGACCGACATCGGTCGCCTGTGGTGGTCAAAACTGCTGTTGACGAATAGTCAGTTAAGTGAACGTGGAGTTTGCATGATAAAGACCAGTTTGAGTCTTTGAACCGCTTGTCTAATTAGTGTATGCATGAGATCTATATAATAGACTCATGGGCTATATTGTTAAGTGTTGAACTTGTAGAATCTAAGTGTGGAGCTTGGAGAGTTCTTCCCATGGTGGAATCAAGTAGGATTCCCCATGTATGTAAGATCAGGTTTGATATGTAGGGTGTTGCAGTATCATGGTGGAGATCTACATGTGATAAGTAAGATCAGGTTGGTCTGCAGGGATGTGTGTATGCGAGGGTCAGAACAGGATCGGTGGGGGAGCAAGATCAAGGTGACAACAATACATCAGGAGCAAGATCATGGTTAGATCTACTTGGAGTATCGGTTCGTACTCGGTTGTACTGGATGTACAATGAGGTGAACAACAGCTTGTGTTAGTTGTTAGTTGTGACCTATGAGAGAAGATTACTCAGGTGGGAAGATTACTTGGAGCCCTTGAGGAGGAAGCCTCACAAAGGTGGAAGAAGAGTGTGATCTCTTTATTGTAATTTCCTTTGTAATGAGTTGAATACAATTGTGTGTTGCCTCTCATATTCTGTGTGTTTTCTCATTGATAGTTATTTGTTCTTCTGGTTATTTTCGCATGTAAGTTGTTTATGCATTGGTAATCATGTGTGCTCTTAAATCTGACAAGTTGTGTTAGAGCTTTGGGGAGTTTCGGTCTTATCAAATTGTTTGTGTCATTTTGTAGTGTTGAAAATTATGAGAGGATTGGTTTTACAATATGGGACATAGTATATCGATATCAAGTCCCAGGCACAAGAAATGGTTCACAAAACGAAGCTACGATCTCAAGATATGGCAAGAACAAGATAATTATATTAATTAGTGAAATTGGCATGCATGGTTATCCTTAATAGGGTGGCATAAGGTAAGTTATGACTTTAATAGGTTATTTTGAATCATTGTCAATTCATTTGCATCATTTGAGTGGGAAGAAGTTTGAGTCTAAGAGAGAGAAACATGTCAAGGAGATGAGATGCTAGGTTCTCACGTTACGAGGAGGTTGAGGCATTTATTCAGGATGGGGAGGAGGTTCACCTAGTAAGAAACCCTAACTTTTCCTTTTTTTTTATCATTTTAGTTGTCAATTTTATTGATTTTACTAGAGAAAGGTTGTTTTTGGCCTGTTTTAGAAAAAGGCGGTGCTATTGTCTCACTCTGGGCACTAGTGTCTAGGTTCTTGCACTAGTGTCTAGAGTGTGGCACTAATGTCCAATGCCACTGTCCTTTGGGAAGTGACAGTGTGCAGTAGGTACCAAACATGGTGCCCAATATTGTTTATTGGTTTCTAATTTATGTTGTTGTTTTTTGGTATTAGTTTTTTTGTTTCACTAATGTCAGATTTGGTTGAAATCTTGTAGGTTGATGCCTGTATGAGGGAGTTCTATGTTGGTCAAATGATGGAGACTATTTGGGGTTTCCCTTGTTTGAGGCATAAATACATGTGATTTATAGAGTAGGGTTGTGACATGTTACTTTCCTAGAGCCTATGCTATAGGATAATCATATGATCACTGCATTATGTGAGAGGTGAAATGCAAACACGTGTACATTCTAGTTGCCTACTAGTGAGATGACTGTGACATTGGAGGATGTATATTGAATCTTACAGTGATTTTTGGATAGTGGGTTGTATTGTAGGAGGTTACTGGTGTGAGATTTATACAATGAGTATCTAGGTACTTTTTTGCTATGGTTGTGGGCACTCATCATATAGGTAGTCAGAGTGACATACTATTGACTCTGATTGTTATGGTCGATGTTATATAATTGTAGAAGTTTTTACCTATGTTACTAACATCATTTATTATTATGGATGGGAGTGGTGTATCTATTTCATAGAGGATACATGAGATAGATGAAATTGATCATCATGGCACCATATATTCTTAGGGTTTGACCATGTTGGCTCATCTATATAGGGACATGTACCACTTTATAGAGGAGATGAGTGGTGGGGGTATCAGTGCATTATTGGGCATACGAGCACATAACTATAAGTAGGATAGTGGCACATCCATGGGATGGATGGTCTCACCTGTAGGTATTTTTAACTAGATGAACTAAGATAGGGCTTGCTCTAAGGAGGAATACTACTTATTATTGATAGTTATTGGATAATTTGAGAGCAGAGGACATTATCTGGAGACTTTACAAGGGCTATTAGGGATGTCCTAATGATAGCACATAGTTGAGGTAGATTCAAGTGAGTTGTTGGATACATGATTAGTGGGATAATGTATATAAATGGTTCCAATATGAGAGGGTTACTTGATAGTTTGGTGTCATATAGGATGTACCCCAACACCTTTAGTGTGGTTGAGGAGTTCTCGAGCTCTTACGAGGCTAGGGAGTAGGTCAAGGCCATTGATTATTGAATTAACTCCTATGCCAGTGATAGAGCAGGATTCAAATATTGAGGTACCAAATGTGGATGATGCTAGAGTGATCAAGGCTTACTCGACCTGGTGGAGTGAGCACATGTGGGTACCTCTATTCTTGAGAGATGGGATGGTCACATAGGAGGTAATGGATGTAGAGACCTTAAGGGCAGTTAATGGTAAGTTAGATAGTCAGTTTGTATATTCCACATAATATTAATCATGTGCTTTGATATAATAAGATTATTATTAATTATATGTCAACTTATAGGTACAAGAGATTATGAGTATTGGGAGGTCACCATTGAGTCAGCCCTGTGTGAGTTGGCACTGCATATTCCAAATGATGTCATGAATGATGGATTAGTAGAGCAGGCTGCTAACATCGCTAGAGTACATGCTCATTTATTTGATCATGCGGTGATAGCAATTATAGCATACAGGTGAGCAATAACAGATAAATATGAGCTATAGATAGAGTTACAGAGGCATACCATGCTCTCTCCTAATGTTCTAGGTGGGACAAGTAGTTGTATAGTAGATGACTACATATGAGTTCAATGGGAGTATGTTGAATGTAGAATTGAGCTAGCTATGTATTAGGAGAGAGAGAGAAAGTGTATCCATAGATCGAGGTCTCATGGAGATAGTGGGGCCTTTAGTTCTAGTGTTGATGTGTCTAAGAGTGAGAGTGAGGGGAGTTGGTTCCAACAGTCATGTTTGCATCATTGAGTGATGCATCACATTTATATTGAAATGATGATATGAGTTTTATATATATATATATATATATATATATATATATATGGTTGTTATTTAACTTGGCATTGTGTATTGGCATCTGGATCTGGTTATATTATATAATTTGTTGTGTTTAAGTTTGGTTAATTATTGGAAATGTTTGATGTTTACAATTTTTTTTTTTTTGGATTAATGTTAATTGATTTGTATAAGTGTTAAGAATGTTTTAGGCATATGTGCACTAGATTTAAGTTTTGTGTTTTGTATTGGTAAATGGTTTTTGTGTTTTTGTTTATATATCATAAGATGTCTACGTGTATACTCTATGATAGCAATATGCCCTATTTGAACCCAGATGTCATGGAGAACCAATGACCATACTGTTCATCCTATGTTGGTGAGGATGTAGGCTATGAAACTGGAGCTACCTGGAATACACTACTAGTGGATAACTGTGTAGACTTTGATGCAAAAATATTGATTGGTTGATGTTTTGATACTGTATTCTAAGTTGATTAATTTATTACAAATATTTTAATTAGTGTGTGCACTGGAGGTGCATTCTTAGCTCTATAATGATTTCCATATATCTTTATCTATTGTTGAACTAAAAATGTGCCCTTGGGTTGATAATTATTCCCAAATATTTTGATCGGTGTGCATACCGGAGGTGCATTCTGAGCTATAAAATTGTTTCCAAATATTTTAATTTGTGTATGTGCTAAAATTATGGCTTTGGGTTTGTAGAAATTCCCAAATATCTTAATTGATGTATGTACTGGAGGTGCATTCTAAACTCCATAAATTGCCTACTATTATTGTTGAGGTTGTGATGTACAAGACTACTAATAAATGGTTGTCTTAGAAATCATAGGGCTCATACGAGGAGTAACCAATGGTTCCTTAAAAGGAATATCCTGGGATAACTCTATTGTAGAAGAGTGTGATCTAAGAGAGTGGCGACTAAGGGATTGATGCCCCCAGTGTGAACTCTATAATGCCTCTACTAACATATTGATTGATGTGAGCTCTAAGTGCATATCAATGATCAATTGAATGTCCATTAATCTAGTGAAAATGCTAATAATGCTTATGTGGTACC
Source organism: Torreya grandis (assembly GCA_037957365.1). NCBI lineage: Eukaryota > Viridiplantae > Streptophyta > Pinopsida > Cupressales > Taxaceae > Torreya > Torreya grandis. The sequence goes on along the minus strand of JARHVA010000225.1, from coordinate 4,320,461 downwards.
TGGTGTAAAAGGTGAGGTGGATGATGATTAGTTGAAGGAAGTGTGATCATCCCCTTATCTAGTAGTGTAATCAAAATGTCATGAGGCCTAGCCTTATCTAAAAACTATATAACCCCTCTACATAGATCCTATGTGCTACTCATTGTAGATTGTGCTATATAGAATGGCTCTTTGTCTTACTGAGTATTTTTATTGGTTATTTGTATTCCACTGGTTTCTAAATTTTAAGTAGAGTAGGCTCTTGTACCAAATTTGATGAGTGAGTTTTTGAGGGGTCTATAACCAAATTTGCCTCTAACTGTGTAATGACTAATCCCAACTGTGCCTCTAATGATATAACTATGTTTCATAAATGTCCGAATGATTTAAATGTCTGATATAGCAATGTCCCTAAGAGGAGAGATTAAACCTCTAAAAAAGATGTATTATACTTCTAAATCCATTGGTTGATAAATTAATGGATGCAAACAAGCTTTGAACCGTATAATGTATTCTGATAAAGGCTCTGTCTCGCCCTGGTGTAGTGAAGGTAACCTCTCATGTGTGACTAAAGGTCCCTTATTCTATATATAATGTCTGAGGAAGACTACCTCTAGCTCCTCATATGTATGTAAAGATGCACTAGGGAGTGTATCGTAACCAATCAAGTGCTTTGTCCTATAGTGACTTTAGAAACACTTGTAGTAGAATTAACTTGTTTATAACATGAGCCATGGCTTTTTCATAAGCCCAAAGGTGTAAATATGGATCTCCTTATCCATCAAAGATAGGTAACATTGGTATATTAAAGTTACATGGCAACCTCATAGTTGAGATTATGTGTGGAATAGGATTATTATGTATAACATTGGCATCAACTTGGGATTTGAATGCTTCATTCTCCAAAGTGAGATGATGTACTTATTTTTATAAAGTACCCACAACATGAATTAAATAAATCAACACTTGTGAAGGTATATTATCATTGTCAAGGGGTTCGTTTAATGCTTGAATTTTATTTTTTATTTTAGCCATTGCTATATTAGATTGGAAATCTTGTTTAGGAAGGGTCAATGTGCTCTCAATAAACTTTTAGGTGTGATATCTTGGACCTGGTTAGAGGGAAATAAGCTATCACCTTTGTTTGGGTTTGTTTGAGAACTAAGTTCTATTATAGTGAGGGGGGTTGAGGGGGATTCACTAGTATCTTTTGTATTGTTAGTTTGAATAGAAGTTGCTTTATTCTATAGTGAATGAAAATTATGCACATAATAATAAATGTGTGTGTGTCTTTTAACATATGATCTAACATTTGGTTGAACAAGAGAAATATATGAAGTAGGAGTTGTAGATTCTATGTCATCTTCATCATAATCACAATAATCATCATTATCCCATTGTTCCTCAAAATCATAATTCAATTTGTTTGAAGAGGTAAGAGTAGAAGAAGTATAATTCACATGCTCATTAAGAGAAGGTGAACAATTTAACTTTTTACTACTATGCAATATATCATCATGTGTAAGTGTAATGCAATGTATTTGTTCACTAGATATTTTTGAAATGCAAACATGATTATCATTTTCTATTGGATAATCAAGGAAAGAAGGAGTAACAACCATGTTTCCTTTTTGCACATTATGACATATAAGATAAGAGTTAGAAACATGTGCATATCTATTTGTGGCAAAGAATCATTGCATTGAACTTGAAATGTCAATGAAGGCAATAAAGTAATTTCATCTACATTAGTTTGTGCATTTTTAAAATGTGTAACATCCTTTGTATTTTCTTCGTGAAATGTAATTAAGAAGGGTATAGAAGATGCATTGTGCTTATCTACTTTACTTGAAGCATGCAAAAGTGATTTTCGTGTAATGCACTTATATTGATTTATTTTGAACAATGAAGTAGTAAAAATAGTTGAAAAAAGTAGGATCACATTGTAATAAAACACTACCAACAAGAGGTTCTTTTGGTATTGTATTGTTAATTTGAGTTTTAGAAATAAGAGAAGAGTAAGAAGAAAGAAAATATTATTTATCGAATGTATCCACATGTTCATTTGTATTGTCATGTGATTATTAATCCTTATATCCATCATTATAACAACAGTCATCATCATCACTGTAAATGATTTCATTATCATGCTCTAATGTACAATCTTGAAAATTTGTCCATTCATTGTTATAATCACAAGAAAAATTCAAAATTGCATCGAGTGGATGAGGGATAGAAGGATTTTTAGATGCCATTTTAAACTTACCAAAGAAGACAGTGTAAAGAATGAATAATAAACACACAAGAGGTAGAATATAATCTAGCATAATTATGCATGCAATGTGTGTGTTTGTTGAACAAAGTTTGTAATAGGAAATTGGATTGTTGTTGAAACCCTAGTTATTAATGTTTGTGTGTATAGGGACCTAGTATGTGGATCTAGGGTTTGAACTGTAGGGTTATGTTGCAAATATTTAAATTAAATTAAATAAATAAAACCCTAGTATTGAATTAATTAAATTAGCTAGGTTAATCCAAAAAATTAGAAAATTAGATTTTTGTAACCCTAATTTAATGTGGAAAATTTAGAAGGTAAACCTTGAGGAAAAGTAGGAGTTTTATGCAATATTTTAAGTAAGACAGGTTCACCAAATGATTTAACCTTTAAGGGTTTTACTATGTAAATCCTAAGTTAGATTAAAGGGATGGGTCTATAGTTAATATGGAATAAAATTATAATTTATTGATTAAATATAACTTTCCAAAAAATAATAAATACAAGGAGAAAGTGGACTTATTTGGATATACATAGAGTTTCTTGCATATACGAATACTAGAGACTATTGAGTAGATAGAGAGGAATCTTTCATCTATTGAGATAGTAGCACCCCTTAGGATATTATCACCATGTGACAAGAGTGTCTAAACTTGGCACTAGTGTCCCTCCTATAGTGATTATCTACAACTTTCAGAGAAATTGCAAGAGTTCCTGAGGCTCCTATAGATGATATCCTATCACATGAGGGCTTGTATGTGTCATAGTTTTGGCTGATTCTTCTCCAAAACACTAATGAATACTTGAACATAGAGTTTCTCACATATATGAATACTAGAGATGATTGAGCAGATAGAGAGGAATATTTCATCTATTGATTATTTTTTTAGATTTGGTTCCAATTAGTAGCACCCCCTAGGATGGTATCACCATGTGGCACTAATGTCCAAACTTGGCACTAGTGTCCAAACTTAGCACTAGTGTCCCTCTTGTAGTGACTATCTGCAAATTTTAGAGAAGCTACATGAGTTCCTATAGGTGATATCCTATCGTATGAGGGCTTGTCTATGTCATTGTTTTGGTTGATTCTTCTCCAAAACACTAATGAATACCTGAACACATGAAATAATGAACTAATCAAATGCAAAAGGAAGAAAAACTGGGTTGTGGGATGTTATAATTGCATGGAGCAGAACCCCTATTGTCTTGACCACTGTCTATATTAACCCCAATGTTAGGGGTCTTAGATCGCATGTAGTTTTCCCTTAGGGAATTTTCACCATCAACTTACATGATATGCTAGGATGAATTTTGTTTGGGCCCTTATTTGATCAAGCATGCAAATGTCTAGGTGTGAATGTTGACTAGTATATAGAGTATTTGATTTGTACTATTGATAGATTTTAGGTAATAAGTGCTAGATGTAAAATGCCTTGTGAGGGTATTTATATAGGAGGATCTTTATTTGTAATATAATACCTTATTCATTGGTTGACAAGTCATGAAAAATATATAAAAAACATAAGAGAAGGGTCACAGAGGGGTCAAGACTCAAACACGGGTGAAAGGCCCATCAAACATTGAAGGCAAAAGTGGATAGTAACACCATGTGGTGCTACTGTCCTGAAAATGGTGCTAATGTCCAAAGGCCCAAAACATAGCAAAAATTTGGGATGATAGGCTAGGGGACCCTAGGACTAGAAAAAGGTGACTTGTGACTACTGGGGGTGTCAAAAAGAGTGAGAGAAAGGTATAAGAAAGACCAAAAAACTCGAGTTAACTAAGCAAACAGGGACTATAACCATCATTAAGACCATTTGTGTGAAAGAGCAACAAAACACATAGTACTTGTGGTTGTTTGACCAAATTAGGGTGTTTATAAGATACATGTGTGTATGAAAATAATATGCCATCTACCAAACATGTGATAAATAACATATGTAAAGAGTGTAATATAATAATAATGTCATGCTTAAGTTCCATTTTTTTATTTTTTGAATACTTGAATGTTTTTGTATTATTATTATTCTTTGTATTTTTGAATGTTTGAAAGTTATCTTGACACTGTACTTGAGCGGATCAATATTTAAGATAAGGGGCCTATCTATATATTGATAAGGTATTGATCGAGATTATGGTCAATCCCAATTCCAACATTGATCATTGAAGGAATATATAGTCTTATTGATGATGTTTTCCCATCAATGCATTGTCTTTGATGTTTAACCCTAATTTGAATTGTGAAATCCTACTTGGGTAGATAGGGTTAATGATATATAAATGAAAGGGCACAAGGGTGAATATCAAATCTACAGTAGGCCAATTAATGTGTTAAACTCATATGTACCATATGTTAAATTTATTAAACTGAGATAAGCTATTAATGGAAAGTAAAACTATGCTAGATATATAAATGACATAATAGAGAGTACTTAACTGGTTTTGATGCTAATGCATATCTAGATCTGGTACAAGAATAAATTAAGCAAGAAGACAGTTTCATATCAGATGTTAAATTCTAGATTTTGTGCCTCTATCTCTATTGACACTTGCATCAGCTTGGGACAGTTGCATTAATGCTAGTGTTTAAGTTTGACACTAGTGTCTTATATGGAATATCTACTCAAACAAGATGTGACCACCTGGATGCTTCTACGTTTGGATTCACATTCACTTTGGCGCATTAACATTTGGGTCATGAAATATTGCTCTTAGTGAAATGGCAAAACCCTAACTTTCCATTTTCAATGTGACCTTGGGGGAAAATGGATATGGGCACACAGTGGTGAGTTGACCCATAATGACCCCACTATTAAAGGGCATTGCCTACATAGCTAATACTCCAAAAGAGGGCCTTAGACTCATGTAGTTCTCCCTTACGTGTTGGCTTATGTGTGAATCATGTATCATGTGTAAAGCAAGTACAATAGTGACCTAGCTTATAGCTTGGCAAATATGACCATATGACTATTCCTTTAATACTTCAAACCTGTAGATAGGCTATTCCTTTGAATAATATCAAAATATGATAGAATAAGAAATATTTTTGTAACTTGAGTGCTTCTTGAGCGCTCTTTTGGTTTGATTGTTAGGTGAGGAATGAATGAGGGTTGATATTGTATTTATACCAATCTTATCAGGAGATAAATCACATTAAAGAACTTAGGCTAACCATTGTAATACATTTTATTTATAAGTTGGATGACTTTAGGGCATTGGACACTTGTATTGGGTCCGACCAATAATGTCGACACTATATTTGATCTGGACATTTGTGTCTAAGGAGAACAAGAGTAAGTATATCCAGTTTAGAACTTACACAGGTATAAGATAAGTACATTTTAAGCATTTTGGGCAAGATGGGATGTTTGTGTCATCAAAATAATGTTGTTTAGACTAAGAGATATGCCAAGGGACACAAGATAGAGTAAATGGGTGGCTTGCAGAAGCAAGTCATGTGTAGAACTAAGAGGAACAACTAGGGTCTGAGTTTGCCAAGTGTACAAGACTGAGGTGCTATATAATCACAAAATATCATCTACATTTTCCCCTAATAGATTAAAGGAAAGGAACAAATACTTTGGTGTGTATGCACACATTATCATTACTTGAGTTGAATTTGAGTGTTTTTTTAAAGTTGAATTTGAGTGCTTTAGTGGTGATTGACCTGAAACTAAGAGCATGTTACAGTGTATAATCATTGCATATAATTTGGGTCAAAGGTACTTGAAATAGATTGAAATTGAAAGAGCATAGTTTAGGAGTACACATGTGTGCCAATGTAATTGCCTTGCCTTTTGGCAAGTTATTTTTATAAAAGATGTATCATTATAGGAATCTGAAACTAATATTAGGATAAATATAGACAAATTTTAAGTGCATATATCCAAGGAGATATATAGAGAGAGATGTTGGAAGGAACTTGCCCCCAACTTAGAGCAAAAGTGAGTTGCCAACTAGCAGTTGAGATCAGCGCAACCATGCAACCCAATGATACTTATAACCTAGTGAGGTTGGATGATTAATTCCAAACTAAAAATTTGGTAAGGTTGAGTGATTTAATCAACCCAACCATACCAAAAGGTGAACCAACTATTGCAGTAGATGGGCTCGCTAAAGTCTGTAAAATTCCATGAGGTATCAATATGTGTAATAGTTTTAGGAATCTGAGATTGAATTGAATTTTGTAATATTAGGTACATATTGCGTAACATATGCACCTTCTATATGTCTCATGATGAAACTATGTGTAACAATGGTACCGTGTATAGAATTCTACCACAAATGTGTATCAGAATCATAAAACTGTGTGACTTGGCCAATTCAAAAAATTGTGCAAGTGTGGAAGACATGATTCTAAAGTATGCCCCATCTATATCGAGAGAAATATGAAATTGATATAAGTACCAATATGGAGGACAAGTTTCCAAAACATGCCCCCACTATAAACTAGAGATGTTGAATACTAAGTAGGTGTGGAGAACATGATTCCAAAGCATGCCCCCACTAGATCTATGAATTATAAGTACCACACTGAATGACTATGGAGAACATGCTTCCCAAAATCTGAAAATGTGAATGTGTGGAAGCCATGTCTATATGGCATGCCCCCATTATAATATAGAAATTATGAATGTGTGGAAGTCATGTTTATATGACATGGCCCCACTAAATCTAAGAACTATGAAAAGTGTGGAAAACATGTTTCCCAAGCATGTCCCCACTAATATTCCCCCCATTTGAGGTGAGGGAAAAATAGTACTTGGAAGTTACCTCACCTTACAAGGGTAAGATAACTATAAAATCTATGAATCTAACCATGTAGCATATATAAAGAAATATGTCTAGGTAAATGTATCATTAAAGCACATAGAACTAATGTGATCACATTTCTATATATTATTAGTGCAAGCTCAACAAACAAACATGCGCACACATAATAACACTTGAAAGTAAGTCAAAAAGTAATGGTCCAAGGAGATCACAAACAAGGGGCATGTTCAAATGCCATAATATCGAATGGACACGACTTAGTCAAATGTCCTCAAAAGCAAGGAATGACATATTCAAATGTCCAAGAATGCAAACATAGGCATAGGGGCCACATACAATGGAGCATATTCAAATGCTCAAACAAGCAAGACAATAACAAGGTGAAACACTCAAGGAAGTGTGTAAAGGAAAATCATAAGAAACTAACATAAACATACCATAATGGTCCATGGATCAAATGTGTTAGCAAAAAATCTCAAGTACATATCATATCAAGTACATTTTATAATGTATAACCATGGATAATAGTCATGTGTAAGTACATATGTAAGCTCAAATATGATAGTGTAGAGTGACTATTTAATCATATAAACTGTGTATATCAAGATTGTAAAAGATGGATGCCCCCAACATCCTAGTGACATGAGTAGAGAGAAAATCCAACACCCGTAAGTGTATCATGTATATGTGTATGTAGGATAAAATGATATGCTAGTCCTCAACATGGAACTAACACATAGATGCCAAGGAGCCAATAAAACATGTAGGTTCTAAAAATATTTTTGGATTTGTAAATGTTTTTTGATTTTTTTGGTATTTTCAAAGTTTTTGAAGATTTATGAGTTGTAATAAAGGAAGTCATCATCATTGAAAGATGTGGGTGGATAATCGTATCTATCATGCGGTATACAAATATATGTATCAAGAAAGGTAACACACATATTTGTAGTGTCTAATTTGGCTTGCCATTCAACTAGCCAATCTTATCCAAGATTTAATTTTAAATGGGGGTCATGGTCTAATATACATATGGTTGTGGTCACCACACACGTATCACAAACAATAGGTAACCGAATGTATCTATGAGATTATAGCATCAATGGAGAGTATATGAGTTCATCCATAATATGTCCCAAGTGTTTGAGGAATGTAGTTCTATAAGTTGTATCCCACTTATTTGTATAAAACTAGAGATGGTGGCAATATAACCTATCAATATTAACAGTAATAAGAAATTGTTCATGCTTTAGTCACTTTGAAAGATAGTTTTCATTTGAAAGATATGAAGGATTTCACCTTTTGGTAGGTTATGAAGCTTTTGGTGAAGGCTCCACATTGTTCACATGGTATATTTGCATTTAACCTTTATAAGGTTGGCTCAATGTTTTTAACTAAGAGGGGTGAATTGAGTAACAAACATTTACATGCTCATCTATTACGGTTGTGTTCCCCTTATCTATATTTAATGTTGTTTCTTATGCAAGTGGATTTATTATGTATGCACTAGGACACGTGGGCTCAAACAAGTTATATGAAATGTGATCATGATCCAAAACTCAAAAATCTTTGGTTGAAATATAATTCAATAAATAAGAACAACATAATTCAAATAATTCTATCTCTGAGAAGAGATGTTTTATTGATCAAATTTGCAGACCCAAACATATGCCTATCTCTGAGAAGAGATGTCTGATTTCCATTTTAGGTTACATCTTCATTTATACATGTTTTGAAGGTGTGAGGAGGATTTGGAAGGTCACCAATCTCGAGGGATATTAAGTGGTTCAACTTCCATGATTTACAATAATACAAAATTTGAGGAATTACTATTTTTAGACTGCACTACTAAAATTAAAATTTGGGGAAATTTCATTGGGTTTTAGGGGGTAAAAATCCACTTATCATATATAAATTATATCTCACTGCATTCTCCTCATTATTATCTTTCCAACGGTTCAAACGGTGAGTCAATTGGAGCTACGATGCAAAAGTTATGGCTCCCAGAAGTTCTGTCATCAATTGGGGTGGACCCGTCACCTGAATTATTGCTCGGATCAGATCAAGTGGATCAAATTTTAGTAAATTAAACTTATAATATATCATATCATGAGTAGTATCATCATCACTATCATAGTAATCAAAAACATGCCCATCATTCTACTCAGTGTTAACCAATAAAGGAAGCTCAAATAAAGGAGGTTCTTTTGGTTATAACGGTTACTCTAGTAATGGTTCTTGATCATGATGTGCATCTATGTGCACCTCAATATGTGGTACATTATTTATATATGGATATGGAGGAGCCATTTTAGTTTACTCACCTCTTTCATAAGTGTGTATGTGCTCAATAGGAATGAATTGTTTAGGTGGTACCACTATTAGAATGCCTTCGATTTCAGATTGTATCATTTTACAAAATTTGAAAGGTTCATCATCAGTGGGAATTGTTAATAAATCCCCATAATGTATGAATTTTACACATCTGTGAAGTGTAGATGGGATATTTTCTATTGAATGTATCCAAGGTATACCCAAAAGTATATTATAATGCAATGATTGAGACATTACCTGAAAAGTAGTTGAAATAGTTTTTGGTCTTAATGTCACATCCAATGTATTTTGAACAATTAGAGGACTATGTGAATTATAGAAAACTTGGATATGCATAATCAAATTTTTAAATCATATTAGTGCTAATGCCCATGGTGGTTAAAAAATGCATAGTACAAATGTTTAGGCTTGATCCATTATCAATGAACGCCCTTTTAATGTCCTTATTTTGTATTGTCACTTATATGAATAAAGGCAACTCTTGATCAATAATATCCTTGGATGGTAAGTTAGTTAGATCAAAGGTGATAAGTTTGGAATTATTTTTGAGATAGTTCATGATATCTACAAAATAAACAGACTCAATATCATTTGGAACCTGAGTTTTACATAATATCTCATAGAGGATGTCTTTATAAACATTAGATTGTTTTAGAAGCTCAAGGATTGTAATTTTAGCATGTGTATTTCTCAATTGGTCAACAAGGTCATATCCCATATATTTTATCATAACTTTAGGCTTGGGGGCCCCTGCTATATATTAGCATGTGGTTGTGTAGGTTGAGAAACCTTACCTCTTTGAGTAGTAACAACACAGACCATAGGATCCAATATAAGTTGTAGGCGAATAATGGGTGTGGGATGGTAACTATCACTTGAATAAGGCTTGGGTAGAACAAATGGATGAGAGCATGTATGTTGGCATCTAGAGACCGACTCTATAGTATTTCAAGAGGACTTATGGAGAGATATCAAATGTTGTCTCTATTTTAGCATTCTCATTATGTTCATGAATTTTCTTAACAGTTTCAATAAGACAAGTAACATAGCAAACTATAAAAAATATAAGGTATTGGACCATGAAATAATTTATAGATGTGTCCATGGCAAACATGATTGCAAGATTTATCAATCAGGGATCAACAATAGGGAAATAAATAAAAAACTCTAGTTAGCTAGGGTTTTATATTCAATGGTCAGGTTCACTAAATGTTTAACCCTAATTTGGATTGTGGAATCCTACTTGGGAGACAAGGTTAAGGATATAGAAATGATAGGTCAAAAGGGTGAATATCATATCTAAAATAGGCTAATGAATGTGCTAAACTCAGATGTACCATATGCTAAATTTAATAAATTAAGATAAGCTATTAATGGAAAGTACAACTATGTTAGATATAGAATGACATAAAAGAGGGAGCTTATCTAGTTTTGATGCTAATGCAAGTCTAGATTTTGTACAATAAGAAAGTAGGTAGGAAGATAATTTTGGATCAGTCACTAGATTTTAGATCTGGTGCTTGTAGCTCCCTAAATATGTGCATCAGCCTAAGACAGTTGTGTCAATGTTAGTGTCTAAGTTTGATGCTAGTGTTATGTAAATAATATCTACTCAAATAGGATATGACCACCTAGATGATTTTGGGTTTGGCTTCACCTTCACTCTAGTGCATTCAGGTCTAGGTCATGGACTGTCACTCCTAGTAAAATGGCAAAACCCTACCTTTCTATCTTTAATGTGACCTTGGTGAAAAATGGGTTAGTGGGCACATGGTGTCGAGCTAACCCACAATGACCTTGTTGTCAAAGGACATTACATACATAGCTAATACTCTAGAAGAGGGCCTTTGACTCATAGTGCTCCCCTACATGGTGGCTTGTGTGTGAATCATGTAATGTTTTAAAGCAAGTAAAATGGTGACCTAGCTTGTAACTTGGCAAATATGACCTTATTACTATTCCTTTAGTGCTTCAGACTTATAGTTGGTTTTCCCTTTGATTGATATTAGAATAAGGCATAATAGGAAAGATTTTGGTAATGTAAGTGTTTCTTGAGTGCTCTTTTGGTTTGATTTCTAGGTGAAGAATGAATGAGGGTTGATATTATATTTATACTAATCCTATAAGGAGAGAACTCACGTTAAAACACTTAGACTGACCATTGTAATATGTTTCATTTGTAAATTAGATAACTTTAGGGCACTGGACACTTGCATCAGGTTATGATAGTAATGTTGACACTATAGTCTATCTCAGACGTTAGTGTCTAGGATAAGGAGAGAAGGCACAAACTCAGAACTTATAAAGATATAATATAAGTACATTTTGAGCAATGGGCAATATGGGATGTCTATGTCATCAATATAAAGGCAAGTACATTTTGAGCAATGGGCAATATGGGATGTCTATGTCATCAATATAAAGGCTACTCAGACTAAGAAATAGGCTAAGGGGCATAAAATAGAGTAGATGCAAGGCTTGTAGTAGCAAGGCATGAGTATAACTAAGAAGAACAATCAAGATCTGAGTTTGTCAAATGTATAAGACTTGGGTGTTACATAATCACAAAATATCATCTATAATTGATTGATCAATTATCAGATGGATAACCAGGTTATTGCCCTTGATTAATCCCATCCCATCTACATAGAGGGGAGGGGAGGTGTTAAGGAGACACCCTATCTTATCTATATATGGGGCACTCATTCGATGTCAGGTCATTCATGTGCTCAACATTTAATTTAGGACAAGGTATTCCCTCTCCCTGGTAGCGAGGCTTTGAAAATTAAAAAATGAGGGATATCTAAACAATCCACAACATGTATCCATGTATAGTGTGAACTAGATGTGATAACATGTCTACGTGGAGAAAGTGAAAGCAAACAATATAACCCTATTGTATATGTGAATTATAATAATGTATCTCAATAGAATATGTGGAGATAAAGATTTTCATGCCCCCAATAGGTAAGAATCAATTTGTGCTCATGTAATATGTAAATATATATGTATATGATCATGTAAGATCAATAAAATCCATAAAGGTTGTGCATTGGAATAGGACAAGTTTCAAGGATGTCTAGATTAGGATAATAATCAAGGGGTAAGGCCAAAGTGAAAATAGAACCAAGGGATAAAAGAATGATCAAGGCCAGATTGTATATACAAGATAGAAGGATAACCAAGGATGATCCAATGAACAAGCATGAAGAATCTATGGATAATGATATGTTTTAAATCCAACTAAAATAAATCATGTGGAGGTCGTGTATCTAGTGCTAGCAATGTCTCATTGCATTGATGAAATATATCATGTGTATATGATGAAATTATATATATTTTCAAATCTGAATATGAATCTAGATCTATATAATGATTATGTGTTATGTGATATCCCTCCTCACTATTATTATAAAGTTTCTCATAGATATGTTGTGGTATAAATTCTATGATTTATAATATAGATAAGTAAGATTTATTGATTTTGTTATATGATACTAATAATGTTGAAATGAAAATACCTAAAATAACTACAAGCATAAAGTAGAAATAAGATTTAGTACATTTGTTACACCTTGTAGAATCTGTGTTGCAACCTATAACAAATAGGTTGTGACCCATATCATTTATGTTGTAACCCATACCATATGTTATGAAGCTTTTAGTAGTTGATGTGTAACATGTATCTAATGTTCTTAAACATGTAGTATGGCTGGATCATTCACAAAGCAACCATAATAATTATTGACCATGGATTTCTTTTACTCCCACATCATTGGGAATTGAATAATCATTTAAGATAATGATTATTATTTTCATAGTCCACCATTGGTTGGAGTTGAATAAATTACTCCAAGATATTCCTAGATTCACTCTCTCCATTATTTGAGGGAACAACTATATATTCTCCTATTTTGAAGATCTATTATTTTGGCTATATTATTGTAACTCTTCTATATACAATTTAAGGTTGTAAATTGGTTTATTTTATGCATATTTTAGATTTGTGGTTGTAACCATCTAGATATTACAAAATCTAAATAAGGTGATGCTCTCTCTATTTAATAAGAGGGGATACACATTGTAAGGGGATGATAGAGAGTAATAGTAGTAGATTGAAATTTAGAATAGAAGAATCTATATTCATAATTATCTTGTATGCTTTTCATAGTAAATTTATACATAATTTTTAATGCAAGAGATTTGAATTGAAGTAATTATTTTATAGAAAGGAAGGGATCGAAGTGCAAGTCTAACTGAGGTAGGGCTCACTAGTGAGGAGTTGCAATGAATATTTTCATTTGTTAAATTAGTTTCCTTTATGTTGTGTGATTTATTTCCTTCCTATAATATCATTAAGGTATGTATTATTTATTTTTTAGTAATTTAATTATGTATATGAAATTTACCAATGAGTGTGTATCTTTCAATTTTGAGTGTGTACTTGAATACTATGTGGGAAGGTTTCAAACCTTAGATCAACAATTCATTTCATTTCGAACACTTTTATTTCATCCGATTTACTATATGCAACCTATAATCACATCAACCTTTGAATGAGATTAGTGTTGCATATATAGTGTCAACTTCTTGCCAGGGTATATGTACCTTAGGTTGACAACTATTGAAAGTAGCTTAACTGATAAAATAAGCGATTTCCCCATAGAGTACCTTTTTTGTATTATACATGAGTGATTGGACTATGCTAGTTTAATTGGGGAGTTGATTTTTATTATCATTTTAATGCCTTTATCAGGGATATGTGTCAAGCATTAGTGTCCTAGAATGTTGAGATAAATTTCCTACTTTCCTGGCTTAAGATTTCCTAGTTTATAGATTAAAATCTCTTGTTTTCCTAGATTAAAACTTTATTCTGTCATAGACTAAAATTTCATGCTTTCTAGAATAGTTTTACTACTTTCTAGTTAGATTTTCAAATTTTGCAAACTTGATTTAGCAAATATACAAAATCCCATTTTATGATAACCTTATGCAGGGTAAGGCAAAATTTAATAATAATAATAATAATAATAATAACAATAAATGAATCAATAAATCAATCAATAAAATAATAGGGATATTGAGTAATTATATGTAGCATGGGAGATATTCAAGGGGAATATTATTCTTTAGATTTTCCAACAACACTCCCTTGTGTTGCATGTATGAGGAATATTCACCCTTCTTCATAACCTAATTTCAAGGTAATGGTAAGTGAGGACCCTTACATATTTATTTTTGAGTTTGACACCCTATGTCATAGTTACGACTATAATCAGGATACCCAAAGGCTAGAATTCTTTCTAGCCACTCTTAAAGATGTAGTCCTCAGATGATTCATGAGGTTGGGAAAGTATAAGATTTCAAATTGGAAGGGTATGAAAGAGCAAAATATTTAAAATACCAAGACTAATGTAAAGAAAAATATTATAAGGAAGATGATATCTTCTAGATGTCACAAAAACAAGATGAGTTGTTGGAAGACTACATGGAAACATTCTTGTTTAGCTTGCAAGGATCTAAGCAAAACAAGTTGAACCAAGTGATTATTAAGTTGATATTATTAGAGGGAATAAATTCCTAGAAGCTCCATATGTCATGAGCAAAGGAGGCATATCTCAATTATCATTTGAAGATATCATCCTTCTATGCAAAAAATACTCAAGATATATGATGAAAAGATATATAGAAAAAGGACATTCTCTAATTATGGACTCTAGTAGATGGAAGTCAATAACCTATTGTAGGATATGAAGCATGACATCATCAATAATATGGATACACAACTAAACACTTTTCATGCACAAAGGAATTAAGCAGAGGTATAAATATATTTGGTTGAATATTGTATTGATTGTTATAGGAGGAAAACATATTGTAGATGTTATACTCCACATGAAAAGATGGGCCAATTTGCAGTAGTTTCATCCATGGAAGCCAAAAAATATGAATAATCTGTGGTAACCATGTTCCAATCAATGGAAACAACAATGATAAGGAAATAAATCATGGTTAAAACAAAATGTTAGGCTTCAATAACCACACCTACAAAAACATCAAACTTTGAAGCCAAACACTCATGCACAAATTTTAAATGTTAATGTAGGGAATAAAGAGTTCATTGTTGTACACCAAGAGATGGTAGCTTTGAAGGCTATGATCAAAAAATTGTAGGAGAAGAATATTGTGTTTCAAGATTCAATATAAGTGTAGGTAGGATGTAATAAGGATATAATGCATGCCCATGTGTCTACAACAACTATAGAAAGGTCTAAATCTATTAAAGAGGAATGACCATCTATATCATTCCATGCAAAAATGACTAGACCTATTGATGAAGGAGGACTGTCTGCAGTAAATTTTCATAAACCTATACACATGTTATTTAGAATTACCCTATAGAAATAATACCTACATAAACACTTACATCTAATAATGAATAAAATAGACATACAACAATTGTTACAGGTAAACTATAAACCATTCCTAATGTACTATTTGAAGAAAATTGACTTGTAGTAGTTGCTACAACAGAACAACAAAATGTTTCTCATATATTAGTTGCTAAAAATAAACTTATAATGGGTGACAAAGGTCGTATATATATTTTTTATCATAAAATTATTAGTAACCAACCAAAAATAGTTTCTACATATGACATGCATGTTATTTCTCTTACAACTGGCGTTAAAGAAAAGCAAGCAATAATTACATATATAATAGATCAAGTAGTTGTTGATAAGGAATGGGAATCTCAAAACATCAATCATGTATGTGTTGATGAACCCATTGTAATTACACCTTTACAATTAAATGAGCATGCTAATAAAGGAATATTGCTTACAACTATGCCAACAAAAACACATATGGAGAAGGGGGGATTTATAATAACAAACACTCCTTCAAAAGCATATACAACTATGACTACAAAAATTATTGGATTTATTGGTGAACAAATTCAATATGTAACGATCTTAAATTATACACATTTTGATGAGAAATATCAATATGTAGCAGTTGGGTTTGATAACACATCTGTTGATAACAATAATATTGTAGTAAACACATCTACAACCAAAGAATAAAATTGTGGATGAAATTGTACTGACAAAAATTATTGATCTTATGACTTTTTTGATGAATGAAGTTCAGATGTTTTTATTTTATCATTATTAGTACATAAATTACATGTATAAATTATTCATGTTTCTAAATATGAAAGTATAATTAAGGAATTTATATAGGGAGAGAGAACTTTTCAAATGTAATTAATATAAGACTCTTTTATTGTCTATTGATTTCATTTTTGTAGAATAAAGGGTGAGTGTTAATGAAAGTATGATTGGGAAATTAAGGACAACATACACAAGGAGTCTTTATCTGTAAATGAAACTCAAGAGAACAAAGCTCAAAGAGGACTTCTAACACTAATACAAATAAATCTAGGTCTTCCTCTTGGTTTTTTGGCATTTCATTCTTATTATGCCATTCATAATTGCTATTATTTCATGTTTGGAATTCCAACCCACCTCCATCTCACCTTTGGCCAAATTAGCCACATATATCCAATGGCTAAGGTTTCAAGGCCACTCATAAAAACCACCACCTTGACATTCATAAATGTTTTGACCTAATACACACACCCCATTCAAAATAAGAATCAAATAGGGACCCATTATTGTTGAAATTATTATTTGGGGTCTTATAAACCTTATCAATCTGTGATATGAATTTATTCATACAAAAGTCTAAGGTTATCTTTAAAAATCTAAACTTACATAAATTTTAACTATGAAAATCAAATCTCGAATGAATATTTTAAGTCATTTTAAACCTTAGGTTTTCATATTTCCCTTTGAAAATTTGGCACTTTGATTTATAGACTAATGGTACTAATGTTTTGGTCCTAGTGTTTCTTATGTCTTATATAATCACAAGATTATTGGCAATCACTTGTTAATCATTCATGATCGATCCTTGATTTATTTTAAAAAAATTGAGATAGGTGGCACATTTTCACTAACACAGAACCACAGAGGCATTGAAAAAGTATAGATCATCCTAAGGCCCCTAGGTTTTAATACATTTGAGATTCAAGAAGGAGAGTCAAAGCTATGCATAGGCCATATGCATGATATATATTTTTCCTTTGATTTTATTTTCAACAAAGGATTCTATGTACATGTCTAATTTTTGATTTAATGACTAATTAAGCTAACATGTTTTGGTTTTTAGGCTAGTCTTTGCATTTGTTATGTCTTAAGCAAGTTATTCTATTCTTAGGTGTCTTCAGGGCCCTCTTGGATTTTACTTTATCTTTCCATGTATCATCTTCATGATCACTCAGAGCCCAAGTTACAAGAATGTAAGTAGCTTGATAGTGATGTCAACACGAAGACTTGTACAGAAGGTCTTGGGTGAGTGGAATAACAAGAGCCATCCACGTGTCATCATCTTGGTATCCTGGTAGTGATGTCATCATAAATACTTGTACAAAATGCCTAAGATAAGTGGAAAAATAATATTTATCCATGTGTCATCATCTTGATAGTGACATTAGAATGAAGATTTGTATGTAAAGTCCTGAGTAAGCAGATCATCAGGATCTCACCAAGTGTTATCATCCTGATAGCCCGATGGTGATGTTAGCACAAAGACTTGTATAGATGGTCTTGAGTGAGTAAAATAATGAGATCTATCCACATGTTATCATCCTAGTATCCCATAGCCAAAGAAATAAAACACACCCAACTATAGCTCAGTTAGGGGTAAAATAATGACATACAAACACATGTTTTTCAAAGCCACGTAAGAAATAAATGAAGGTATTAAAACCAAGGTAGGGAGTAGTGAGAGCCATCCACTTGCCACCATCCTATTCATCTAGAGCCCTTGGTCTATGTACAAGGTACAAATTCTAATTGTCAAATGGATCATTAAGATCCTATCACTTGTTAACATCCTACTAGCCCATAATTGGAAGAACAAAATACATTGAACCTCAATACAAATATGAGTATAATAGTGATAGGCTTACATGTGTCCTTAAAAACCATGAAGGTAAACATTAGGGATGCCAATGCAAATCTTGAAAGAGTGGAAAAGAGACATCTATCATCTTATGATGACTAAGCATCTGAGAATAGGCATAAGAGGCCACAAGGCTATAAAAGCCATAAAAATTAGTTTTATGAAATTCAAATGAAAATATAGATGGGAAAAGAGCAAACACTATTGTAGCCATTAATTCAATCGAAGTAGCAAATCAATACATTTAATCCTTGAAGCCAACACAATTAAAACAATATATTTTGAAGTGCCATATTTAGTTTAGTCACATTATGTTCAAGGTATAAAATTGCAAATTGTGAATTCAAGATCCATTATGACCAAATGATTACAAAATTCACACACAACAAAATACTTGCAGAACAAAGATTCAATGGATTCCACTTCTAACATTCCAGTTCCCTCTACATACTCAATTGTAGGTATGATTAAATACACTAACACAACATTTGATTCAGTGGCCTTAAACCACAAGTTCAAGAATTATATAGAGATTGGGGATGAGGTAAATGCAGTCAAACCTTACAAACTAGAAGATTAGATTTCCATTTTCATGCAAAGATACATACACAACTTGCTAAAATCCAAAGAACTTAATCTTTAAAATGTAGTGGTCAAACCTGAGGTAATGCCCTGCATAAACCTATTGTATTATTTATTTCTAAATGGTAAAGTTACTATTCTAGAGGGAGGACATCCTCAAACAAATTGTGACCATGCTGGGAACACCAACAACCATTGCACATCAATCTCTAGATAAAAGATCATTACTTATGCGCATATTTGTGTAGACATGGATCTTAATAACCCTCTGCCAGACTCAATAGAGATTTGTATGGGGTCCTCGTCATGGATTCAACAAATAGATTATGAATCCATTCCCTTCAGGTGCAGGATCTATCATGTATATGGGCATCTCCATCGTCAATGCCCACAAGCTGCTAAAATCAAAGGACCTGGCCCTGAAAACTCAGTGCCAAATACAGCCTCTAAGGGTAAGGGAGCTGGCAGGTCGGCTCAGAATGAAATTGCAAAATCTTAGGCTTTTGGGATGGATAAAGGCAAAAACTTAAATAATGGCAGTTTGTCGCAAAGGGCAGCATATCATTTTCACAATGGTATGGACGATTTTACTCTTGTTAGGAAGCATGCTAGAGGCCGTGGGCAGAGGCGTGGATATGCTGAGAGGCAGATTGATTAGGGTTTCAACAGATTTGAAGTCCTGGACAACATGAACATTGAAGATGGCATTCTGATGGAAGACCTGGGGGCTACTTCGGAGCAAAACAAGCAAATTTCAGAATCTAATGAAATTCAGGATATGATGGATCAAGAATCATTAGGCAATCCTCTGAGAGCGGAAGAGGAAGCACCAGAAGCTTTGAAGGAGCTAAAAGAGAAGGAAGTTAGGTGGGTAGATTTAGTCAAGGAAGTAGAGGCTGGTAGGAAAGATAAAGGGCCTGCTGGGGCATTGGGTCTAATGCAAAAATCTTTTAAAAAGGCCACATCTTCAGCTCCTCCCAAGGGGGGTCAGAAAAAGGATCAAGAAAGAATCAAAATCACAGGTGATTTATTAGTGGAATCAGGGGTTGTAAAAACCTTAGACGAGCACTTCCCCCAATCCAAATAATGATAGTCCTATCTTGGAATGCAAGGGGTTTGAATAGCTCCCCTAGGTAAAAAGCTATGCGTAGATTAGTGTGGGATCACTATCCAGATATTTTTTGTATTCAGGAGACTAAACTTTTAGTGGACTTTTTATTTGCTTGTATGCCAAATATCTGGTCTATCGGCCAATGGCAATGTATAGGTGCTCAAGGTAGCTCAAGAGGGCTAGCTATGGGATGGGACCCGAGTAAAATTACACCTCTTCACTAGATCTCCAGCATATTAGCTTTGTCAGTAGTTGCTTCTTCTTTGGAAACTGGCGAAATGACCCTGGTTACCACGATCTATGCACCTATTGACATTGCTAGACAATTGCAACTCTGGGAGCATATTCGCTATATCAGAAAATGTTATCCATTCTTGTCGTGGCTAGTGGCTAGTGATTTTAATGCTGTCATGAACTTGGAGGAGAAAAGAGGTGGTATGAGTCATCTTGGCCCTTCATCTGAATGCCTTCGGCATAATGTGGAAGTGCTTCACCTCTTGGATGTTAAACCTTCAAATGGGCTATTCACATGGAGCAACAGAAGATCAGGTAACGCTGCCATCTCTAAGCATCTAGATAGATTTTTAGTTTCTTGTTTTTGGCAGTCCAGTGCTTTTTCTCTCACATCTGAGATCTTGGATTGGAGGGGATCTGATCACTGGCCTATCAAGCTTACCATTGGGCAGATCGGTGGTCCCAAAAAACCTCCTTTCAAGTTTCAACTGATGTGGCTTAGGGACCCATCTCTTTTTGACCTTATTAATCAGTGGTGGAGACAGGGAGGCCCTGCTTATGGAACAACTATGTATTCTTTCCTTAAAAAGTTGCAGTATGTTAAAAGAAAATTGCAGGTTTGGAATAGAAATTGCTTTGGAAATTTACAAGATATGAAGAAGAAAGCTCAAGACTAGCTGGATGGCATAACGAGGTGAATAAGAGACAGTGGTCTCTCTGAGGCCCTGCGCTTGGAGGAAGCTAGAGCTGCAAATGCCTTAGCGAAGTGGGAGCTTTGAGAAGAGATCTTCTGGAAATAGAAGGCCCACATCGATTGGCTATAGGAGGGAGATAAGAACATGGCCTTTTTCCATAATTCAGTGCAGGCGAGGCGCAACAATTTTTTTTCACTACTTTGGTAACTCAGAATGGAACTTGGCTTAATTCTTCCCAAGCTATCCACAGGGAAGCTGTTCGGCATTTCTCAGAGCTTTTTACCAGTGATCTGTGCCCAGATGAAGGCACTAAAAATAGAGTTTTATCTTGTATTCCTTCATTGGTGGATGAGAGAATGAATGATTGTCTATTGCACCCAATTGGCATGGCTAAAGTTGAGGAGGTGGTGCTCAACATTAAGAGAGGAAAAGCCCCTGGACCAGATGGATTCTCGGCTGAATTCTTCCAGGACTTCTGGGACATCATTAAGAAGGATTTGATAGAGGTTATACAGGAATCTTATCACAGCAAAGAAATTCTCAAAGCTTTGAATGCTACGTTTCTTGTCCTAATTCCAAAAAAGGAGCAGGCAGATAGGCTGGAATTGTATAGACCCATTGGGCTTTGCAATGTGGTCTACAAGATAATTTTGAAACTTATTGCTCTTAGACTGAAAGGGCTACTCCCTCTTCTTATTTTGGAGGAACAAGGAGGGTATATGGCAGGCAAACAAATCCTGGATGGAGTGGTGATAGCATCAGAAGCTATCCACTCCATGAGCATCTCACAAGAGAGAGCTATGTTAATTAAGCTTGATCTTGCCAAAGCCTATGACAGAGCTAGCTGGGGATTTTTGAGCAAGATCCTTTTGGCTTTTGGTTTTAAGCAGGAATGGGTTAGCTGGGTGTTAAGCTGTGTCACCACGCCTTCATATTTGGTTGTTATTAATGGTGTGCCTTTTGAGCTTTTTGGTGCCTCTAGAGGCCTTCGGCAGGGAGACCCGCTCTCTCCATATCTGTTCATTCTTATGGCCGAAGGGCTGGGACGGATTTTTAAATTTTGAGTCTCCCAGGATGCTATACATGGCTGGAGATGGGGGAATGGGATAACTCCCCTGACTCATCTCCAATTTGTTGATGACACTATTCTGGTAGGTAAAGCTCGCATTCAAGAAGCGAAAGCTTTTCGAAGCACGCTGGAAAATTATTTGGAGGCCTCTGGACAGAAGATTAATGATCACAAGTCATCAATCTTCTTTTTCAACACTCTTGATTCTATTCAGAGAAGGAGAGCAGCAATATTGCGGTTCCAGATTCAAGTTCTCCCGGTGGTCTATTTAGGCATCCCCATTATGGTTGGGAGGCAGCCCAGGCTTTTTTGGCAGAATGTGTTGGACAAGCTAAGGCAAAAAGTTGGCCATTGGACACACAGATGGCTTTCCACAGCAGGTAGAGTGATTCTTCTTCAATCGGTCATTCAGGCTTTGCCTATATACCGTAGTATGGTTCAAATAGCTCTGACTTACTTTCTAAAAGAGTATGATTCTCTTTCAAGGAAGTTTTTGTGGAGCAGGAATCTGCAGAGCTCTAAATGGAGCCTTATTAGCTGGGCTACGGTCTGCAAACCAAAACAGGAGGGTGGCCTTGGATTGCGGTTGGCCATTTTGGCCAGCTAAGCTCTAGTGGCCAAGCTTTACTGGAGATGGTGCACTAATTAGTCAGCCTTATGGGCCCAAATTTTGGCTGCCAAGTATTTTCTCGACATTGAGCCCCATGATATATCCAGGCTCCCCCTAGAGGGAAGGGGTTCAATGATATGGAGTACCCTTAAGCTTGGTGCTCAGCTTGTTAAACATGACCTCTTCTAGATGTTCAATAGTGGGATGGAGGCGTTGTTCTGGGAAGATTCATGAGATGGGGCACCTCCACTTCTACATTCACATCCGCATTTGCAGCCTCTTGCAGATTCATTCCTTTCTGCAGGTTGGGACACGGTGATGCATTACAAAGAAGCTTTCTGCCTGGGTAAGACCATTGGATTTAGATGGAAAGCTTCCTCCGACTAGCTACTGGGAGGTACGGAGGAGGAGAGGCATGAATTATCTTGAATCCTTTAAGCCAAAGGGTGCAGCACTTTGCAAGGACAGGACGAGCTTACCTGGGGGGTGATGCCTCAGGTCAAAATTATGTGGCTTCTGGTTACATGACTTTGTCTAAGCAAGTTGCTGATGGAGGACAGTTCCTGTGGGGAAAGAAAATTTGGAATCGGGTATCTTGGCCCAAATGTAACTTTTTTCTTTGGGTGCTCAGACATAACAGATGCCTCACCTGGGATAATCTTTGCAGACAGGGATTTCAGGGGCCTTCTATTTGTGTCATGTGTCATAATGGTGAGGAGACAACAGCTCATCTTTTCTTCCAGTGCTCGTTTGCTAAACAGGTTTGGCATTTGTGGTGGAGTGCTTGGGAATCTCCTTGCTAGCATGTCTCGTCTTTGACAGAGTTCTGGAATAGACTGGGATTTGCTCCAACAAAGAATTCCCTATTATAATTCGCTTGGGCAGTCAGACCTGCATTCATTTTTTGGAACTTGTGGCTTGAGAGGAACAGATGTATCTTCAGGGGAGCGTAGCTGGAGTTAAGGCTTCTGTGGACTAATATCATTTCTACGCTATAGGAAATGCTCCTTGTCAAGTGCGCGGCTAAGACCGATATGGATTCTGGAGAGGCCAGTCTCTGTAGACGTCTGAGGCTGAACTTGACCACAGACTGCGCGTCATTAAGCAACACCAATACGCGGAGGGGAAGAATATTGCAGTCGCAGCTAGTTGACAGGAATGGTAGCTGGTCTCTTCCCGAACTTGGAGTTTTAAAAGTGAACATTGATGGCTCCTCACGGGGGAACCCAGGAGAGGCAGGGATAGGCGACATTGGGCGGGATTGCACTGGGAGCATTCAGTTTCTTTTCTCAAAGTATAAAGGCTGCTACACAAATAATTTGATGGAAGCTATGGCTATCCTGGAGGCTGTGAAATCCTGCTGTCAATGGGAATACTTCAATGTTATATGCAAATCGGATTCGCAAGTGGTGATCAATTTGATTAACAATCATAATTCTGGTAAGGGGGATTGGCATTTAAATTTTATTGTTTAGCAAATTAAACATTACAGTACTTCTTTTAATTCTATTTCTTTCCATCACATTCCCCATGAGTGGAATAATGTTGCGGATTCCCTTGCCAAGTGGGCCTCGGAGAATGGCCCTGCTTGGAACATTACATTTTCAAGAATGCTTTTGTTGGATTTGCATCAAAAACTAGTTCATTTGATGGATCAGGGGAAAGTCTTGTAACTGGTATATTTCTTTTGTGCTTAATAAATTTTTACCCCCTTCTTAGTTAAAAAATGGTAAAGTTACTGGGAAGATATTGCATTTTAGACTTAGCAAGACACTAGTTGCATATATCAATGGGCATTATTTCAAGAGATACTACACGCTTCTCATACTAAAAATGACAGACATACAAGACATGGTTAATTTATGGATCCTTGCTAATAATGTCATTAACAAGTTGTAGGGATGGGCTTGCAACTTAAGTAAAGTCATAGTCCAAGGCCCTATCTCTACCATTCCCATTGTAACTTTTATACCAGGAGTGAGAATTGCTATGGCCCTTTTAAATAGGATATATGGTTTCTCAACATTAATGAAATATGGGTTGTTTTTCTAGACATGATTTTGACTTATAACAAGATTAGAACACTTGGATAAATTATCAGCTCCAATTTGATCTTGAGAATTGCATATCCTAAAAGTTCACTAGATGGTAACTTCTATATGATGTCATATGTGGTGGAGGCTGTGACTAAAATTATGCACCCATCATATGGTGAGCCCCAAAAACCATCCACAAAGTACCCCAAGAATAGGATATGTGATGAATTCAATCTCCTCCATGTGCATAAGTTCAATAAAAATATGAAAAGGATAACTAAAACCTTTTATCCCATAGTATATCAAGCTATCTATGGGAATAATATGCCAAAGGGATCAAATAATATAAATAAAACCATTCATAAGATGGGAAACTACTAGCTATACCTAGAATGCACAATAATCAAAATTGAGGGCACAAAAGCACACCCTTTGTACATACCAAGGATTGTGTCAGACAAGGTTGCCAAGCAGGAAATTACTAATCAATTAGATGATAGTGTGGATAATGAGTTAAAAAAGGCAAATCAAGCAACTCTCCATCTGACCCCTATTAGCATTGACAAAATACAATATACAAGATAGGAGCACCTCCAATCTGTTGGGAAAATTAAGGTACATTATGGTTTTAAACAAACACATTTTAGATTTTGGGACCTAAGGAAAATGTAAAAGAGCACCTTAGGAAGTATGAGAAGAAAATAATGATCAACTATTTTCATTAAGCTTATGACCATGATAACATATTCATGAATGCTAAAAATAATTTTGAAGTGGGAATAAGAATATGCAGGGCTAACATGTTAATGATTTTGGCATAAAATATCTAATATGATCTTACCATGACCAGGGAGGATGCTAAGAGGATTGAGAAGCAGGAATGGGTTTATAGACCTATCCATTGATCTCATCATCAGGCAAAAGAATAAATGCAAGCACAATTTGGCCCATCTAGGGAAAATTATACTGAAGAGGAATTTGGGTCTGTTCCAAGCTCCCCTTCTCATATAATTACTGTTACTTCTCCACAATGCATAATTGAATAGGATAGACTTACGAGTTTTGGAACATTAGTTGGATTGTTTTCCATGTGGTCTCTACCTCCACTCATAGTACCACATCAAGTAAGTCTTTCTTCCTTCTACTCTCATGTTTTTATTGCTTCTCTTCTATTGTCTCCACTAGTAATTATACCCCAATCTACTAAGAAAACATCCTCACCACTTTCTATGACCATATCTCCAATGGTAATGTCCTAGTCTCTTGGACAACCATCACCACCACCTCATATTCCACTAGTGGTGACTACCCTTTCCCCTCTATTACCATCTACCACCATTGTGATTCCTTCATATTCCACTCCACCTTCAACTAGGCTAGCCTCTATTTTTGTAAATCCAATAATGACTTACACAAGGAAGCCCAAGACCCCTCTTATCTCACCCCAAAAGGTGGAAGTGAAAGAAAAACAAGTGGAAGTCCCTAAGGAGAGGGAAGATAAAAGAAGGGGTACATGAAGGTCAAAACCTGTCCTGATCTATGATAGTGAGGAAGAGGATAAAAGATGGAAAATTGAGGGTAAATGGGTGTTAGAACCTAACACTAAGGAATCATGGTCAATAAGTGAGACAACAAAATTAGATGAGGAAGATGCATGGTTGATTGAAGGGAATAATTAGTTAGGAGGAACTAATTCATCATCAAATAAAGGAGGAGAAATAGAGTAAGATGTAGGATCTAAATTGTAGGCATCCATGCAAGAGGCATCATCAACCACACCTCCAGCTATTTCTCCTCAGGTTGTAAGTCTTCCAAGTTCCCATCCTTTAGCCACTTCTTCAGTTTCTATAATTACAAATGGTGTGGTAGATTCTTTGCATTCTTTACATCCTTTTACTCAAATAAACCAACCTCAATATACATCTACATTTTCAGTTTTGCCTACTGCAACCCAACCCACTACTATGGATCCTATGGCTATCACTACTATGAGTCTTGGGTTTACTTATACTTCTATTTTTGATTATTTAAAAAATTTATTAAGCACCCCAATGACACATTCATTCTTTGGTGGGACTAATCCTCAGTCACCAACCCCAAGTAAAGGGGTACATTTTGAGAACTTTGTTTCTACTTCTATTTGTGTTGCTTAGGTTATTACCCCTCCCAAGCCATCTACATAAATATAAATGCCCATTGGTCATGGTGCACAAATAGAGACATCTATAGTTACAATTCAAAGAGCAATGGGGAAAACCAAATACATTATAGATACACCTATCCAAAAATAGGTTACTATTTAGAGGAAGGTAATACCACCTTTTCCTACATTACAAACATCTATCCCCACAATTATGCTTCCTTGTGGGCAATCCCATTCAACCACTCTTACAAATAAAATAATAAGTTGCCCTGAACATCCCTTCATAGATCAGGTAATACATCAAGAAGAAGAAATAGGGAGGTAAGACCTTGTAAAAATAGAGTTGCCTGTAATCAGGTTTCACTTTGACACACAAACTAACATTATGAGAAAAGTCAAGAGGAAAACTGTGGTTGTAGAGGGGCAACAGATAGAGTTGGAGCAGAGAGAAGATATATTTTCTCTAACTAAGGGAAGGAAGGTCAATCCTTTAGACTTAGATAAATGTAGAGAAGAATCTTATAGTTTTATAGACTCTATAGGAGGGGTTATAAAGGAGATGTTTAGAAGTTTTGACAAGCAATTAAAAATACACCAGAAAGGAATACAATCGAAGCTCCTAAAAAATTGTGGATAACTTGTAAGGAGCTTCCAAGAAGTTGTACGATACAATTTAGCTAATAAGGTCAACAAAGGCAACATCACAACCCAAATGGGGGGATATCTTGCAATTATTTAATAAAATAAAGGGAATCTATGATAAACTTCTCTTTTTAAGCCAAGCTACAAGAAATAAAGCATACACCCATTTGAGCTTAATAACAACATCTAAGGTTGCATTGGTGCAAAGTTCATTGTAGCTTAGAGAGGAAACTTGCTCGAGTGGCATCAAGAGATGCAAACTCTAGTTCAATAGTTTTTTATGAAGAGAGAGAGACAATGTCCATTTTGAAGGATCTAAGAGTCACTGAGGTGGGCATCATTCAGGGGCAATCACTTTCTAATCCCATTTTTTAAAAACTTATCCAGAGTTGTGGCCGATAACTTTTTTGATAATATTTAAGGTACAATTTATAAAACAAATGATGAAATTATGTAGCTAGTAAATTTTGATAGGATTATATTATAGGAGCTAAAACATTGCATGTAGGATTCAAAGTTGCAATGGTTTCACACAAAAAATTGATGAACAAGTTTCAATAATTATTTAAGAGGTCATTTCTTGGTTATGAGACCATTGACATGGACTTCCAAGCAAGTCATGCATTATATCTATAGATGGAAGTGGCCAAAAAGATAACTTTAGTGACAGGGCCATCTGGGTTATCTATTAAGAGCACTCGGTATCCTAGATAGACACCGATGTAGACATAGATTGGGCTCGTTTACATGCCACTCCCAATTTTTTTAGTTATAACTGCAGTGAATAATATGGTTCGTCCACCTATCACTTTTTCATCTTATTTAGACAACGGTGCCACATCAACCCTATCTAAATATAACTATGTACTTGCATGTTTTTGATAAGTTAAAACTTTGGTTCTGAATATATGTTGCATGTATATATTATATTTTTAGCTATAAAATTCTATTATGAGTAGATTATTGTATATACATCCTTTGCATGAAATTTAGATGCAAGTCCTATTTTTGTAACTATATTTTTAGACTTCACTTGAGAGATGAGGCCTTCCCCATCTTAGAAGTTATTTATACTGTATCCTCCTAATCCCAAAGGGAGGAGAGTTTTGGTTGTTAAGTATTATTAGGAAATTGCAAAGAAGTTATGTAATTTTAGTCTTGATGTGCAAATCTTGATTCTTATCCAACTTGTGGATTGTGTAAGAAGTCATATGATTCTTGTTTCTTAGTCTTTGGTTGTGTATGATTTATCCATTTTATTTACATTTTTTTATAATAAGCTATAGTTAATTTGAATATCTTTTTCATATAAGTCATAATCCCCCCTTTCTAAATGTGTTATTGTAGTCTAACAAACACGGTGACCTTTCGTTTCATGTGTTTAAGTATGTTGTATTTTAGTTCCCTTTGACTCCTAACCATGTTTGATTATTGGTGTGATATAATATCTTGCATCAAGAATTGGTTTGTGATCTCTTATCCAACCTATAGTTTAAGTTTTGGTCTTGAAATGTTTCATCTAGGATGGTCCACAAGCCTCCTTTCCTGCCATACCTTTCCATCATTTTTGAGTTTATTTTGAAAGTCCTACCCACCTTAGGTTATAACCATCATCATTCTATCCATATTAAATATATTTAGTTTCATCTATAGTCAACCCATCCATGGTAAATAATCTACCTCACTCATTGTTATTCCACCAATATGTTGTTTATAAAACCTAATACCCTACAACTCGTGCCTTGGAGTGAATACTTTTCATCGATCCTAAAATGTTAGAGGCTACCTCGTAAAAGTTTATGCAGTGTGCATAAAGCCCACATCAACACAAATAAACTAAATCTAACAATAAAAAGAGGGCCTAAACATTTGCCTTTATTTTCTTTGAAAATAATCACTTGAGTTGCAATAGAAGCACCCAAAAGACTAACAAGGTTAACCTTAGACACTAACTTAATATTCCCACCTTTGGAAATACATATAAAAGTTAGGTCTAATAAATGAGTTAGGAGATAAACCTAGGCTCAATCATTCTTTCTATATAGACAACCTCATCTTCCATTACTCTTGATGACCCATCCACAACCTCAAATCTAAGCACTAGTTCAGGTTCTAACTTGGATAATTGGTTTTGCTATCGATGTTGTTGGAGTTGTGCATGATCTATCTAGAAACCTTTATAAATATATACTTTCCTTTTCTCCTTTAGGAGTAAGGACTATAGAAGAACACATCAAGGCCTTCAAAACTACCTTATGAATATTGAATGCAACCCATGAATACATGGCATGTAGACTATTTCCCTTCTGATTGCAAGATACAGTCTATGATTGGTTTCTCAATGTCCCAGTTTGTTTTATTACCTCTTGAGAAGAGTCTTAAAATACTTTTTTGGCTCAATTTGGCTAGGTCACTAGTTTAAGTGTGATTTATCAACACTTTGAAATCATGAGAAGAGAGCCAAATGATTCAATTTGAGCCTTCAATGCTAGATTTTAGAGGATGTATAACAGACTCAAGAATGCTTACACACCCAATGAGGCATTAGCCCTAAATATGTACAAGAATGATTTATACCTTGTGACTATTGTATTTATATGCAAATATGTTGGTATTGATACATTACCTTTGGCTTATATCAAAGTTATCAATGTAGATAAACAACTGAACCCGCAGTCTTTGGCCCCACTCACTCTTGGTCCTAGTTTTTGAATTTTAGTCTAATTCAAAATATAAATCAAAATATTATGGTGAAAAACTATAACTTTGTTTATAATTAGTTGCACTTACCCCAAGATCTACCCAATGGACATCTCAATTTCTTGAATAATTTTATTTCTAACCAATAAAACCTAAATCAATCATTGATTCTAATTAATATTGCTATAACACAGGGTACCAATTTTGATTCCACTAAAATAGGATTAAAATAATATTAGAGGATGGTCTAAAAACTAAGAAATGAGTTTTTAAACATGAAAAAATAAATGGGTAACACCAGAAGATAGGATACCAATCAAGGTTTCAAATTTTAGAGGTACAACATGCCTTTAAACAAGTCTAGAAATAATCAAGAATATGTCCCATTCAACATGATTATAATGATCAATATTATAGAAGTAATCCTTCCTAATTGGTGTATGGTTCATAACACTACATAACATGGTGATATTGACTGCATTAAGTTTTGCACAACCTTCAAGATCTTTCAAAAGGAGATGTATAGGCAAGAAGGCTCTCCACAATAAACAAAACCTTATTTCTATACTGATCTTAGACACTCTAGCATAATAATGGTTTTTGAGACCTATGATCTTCCATTTCCATAGGAAGATGATAATGAACTAAAAGATAATGTAGATGAGATCCACATATTCTAACAGTTCTAGAGGAATAACTACAATTTGAGGAGAAAGTAACAAATTACTACTTCAACACTTCAAAATAATAATGCTATTATTCCTATATATTTTTAGGCCAACAAAAACACACCTCCCATAGGAGAGATGAGTAGTTACAGAGCATATAACAACAAATCAGCATTAGGTACAACAAGATTAAGGCCAATATCACCCTACATGAACTGGTTAAGATAACCAAATAAAGAAAATTGTTTTTTAAATCCCTAGTTGAGAGATCCTCTAGATTAGACAAATACAAAGTTGTGCATGCTAATGTGATGGTATTTAAGATAAACCTAAATTACCACCATTTATTTTATTTATTTTAATGTTCATAAATAATGCACATAGTTGTTTGGATTACTTGGGTACCTTAGTAAATGTGATGCTGATAATTGTATGCCAAAAATTAGACTTAACCCCTGATAAGTCAAAGAGAGTGGTCTTACAATTGGACAAGTCTTTAGTCCTATGTGTTAAAGAATTAATAAATGTGTTCATTCAATTGGAACTCAAGCCACATGTGCAACAAAGCATTGACATCTTGGTCATTGAAATTCCAGAAGCCTATGGTCTGTTGTTGAGCTGTGATTAATCCAAGACATTGAATGAGTATATGGCCACTAAATTTTCACACATGTGATTGCCATAGAAGGGAGTAGAAAACCATATATAAGTGGATCATTAACCAAACATTAGACACCAAAACAATGATTAAAATTCCATGAATGAAAAGGTAGACTTTATATATTTACATGCAGGTGTATACATGTTTACCACTAGATAAGAACATGCATTGCACGAACAAGAATTTAAAGATCCATCTCAACTGTGGACTCTTCATGTCAATGGAGCCAGGTCAAAATAAGGTTTTAGTGTTGGCATGGATTTAACAGATCTATATGGTATGAAGTACCTTGTAATTTATAGGTCTCACTTCTATTGCACCAATAACATAGTAGATTATAAATCTTTGATCCTCAACTTATAATTTGCACTCAAGCATAATGTTAAGTAGTTGTATATCTTTAGAGACTCTGAACTAGTGGTCAATCAAATTAGAACAAGTATCAGTGTAAGCTCATTTATCTAAAGAAGTACAAGCACATAGATTGGGACTTGATTGACTCCTTTGAAGTATTCAATATCAAATCCATCCCTAGAGAGTATAACTAGACAATTGATTCACTAGCAGCTTTAGTTGCTAGCCTAACACCATTCCAGGAGTAAAAGATGCAAAAGTTATCAGTGGAGTTGTTCCCTTGCTCCTTTATCCCAGATAATGTGGACAAATTCAAAGGGTTTAAGGATGACCAGAAAATCATGCAATTCATGAATAAATATGGAGTTTTCAAAGATCAAATAATAAATGAGAATGATGTCAAACCCATGCTTGATGAAGACATAGGAGAAGATGGCATTCTAGAACTGAAGGAGAATTGCATCCCTATTGGCATGGTATTCTTAGAATTATATTTTGATCTAGACCCCCAAGCTTAAAAGCAAAAACCACCAAGATCAATTGAATCAATTTTTTCCAAAAAAAATTGGGCACTAACTAACACCCTCAACAGGTGAATGTAGGCCTGAGTTGTACCCAAATTGAGAAACAAACGCTGAAAGACCTACTAGTAGAATACAAAGATGTGATATCATAGACATATGAATACCTAAAAGTCTTCAACCCTAAAGTCATTACCCACACTATCCCACTAAGGATATATCATAAGCCTTTTAGGTAAAGACAATATAGAGGCCAAAATTGTTTTCCCAATTAGGCAATCTACTTAGGTAGTCAATTTGGTAGCAGTCATGAAAAAGAGCAGAGAAATTAGACATTGTGTCAATTTCATGAACCTAAAAAAAGCATCAGAGAAAGATAATTATCATTTGTCTTCACTAGATGAGGTAATTCAAAGGGTAAGTGGATAAGAGATGATGTCCCTTTTAGATGGATTCTTTGGTTACAATAAGATATTGGTAGAGGCATAGGATTGGATGAAAATTGCCTTCACAACAAAGTGTGAAACTTTTTCATATAAGAGGATGTAGTTTGACCTAATTAATATAGGAGCAACCTTTTAGAGAGCCATGAACTTCACTTTCTAAGGGTTGTTTGGCAAGTTCATCATCATATACATAGATGATCTCACTATGTTGTCCAAAAATAAAGTTGATCACGTAAACAATCTCCTAAAGGTGTTTGAGAGATGTATAAGGTATGGAGTGTCACTTAATCCAAAGAAAATAATCTTTGGAGTTATTGAAGGGAATCTATTAGGCCATATTGCCACCAAATATGGGATCTTCACTGATCTGGATTGAGTGCAGGCCATATCCAAATTGACATGTCCAAGCAACAAGGAGTTAAAGTCCTTCTTTGGTAAGATTAACTTTGTGCAAAATTTCATTTTTGGATTTATAGAGATCATCAAACCATTAAATTCCATGCTGAAGAAATATGCCAAGATATAGTGGACAAAAAAATTTGAGAGAGATTTCCAAGACATCAAAACTGCCATTACTTAAGTCCAATTGTGATTAATTTAAATATTAGTAAGGATTTATATCTCTATTCATTTGCTTCAGAACATATTGTGGATTTTTTTCTTACTCAAAAGGTATAAGATAATGAACATCCCATTTCCTTCATGAATACCAATTTTAAGGATGTTGAGTTGAAATACTCCATGATATAAAAGTAGATATACACCCTAATTAAAGCTATCAAAAAGTTTAGGCACTATATTCTGAAAAAAAAAATATATGACATTATTCTTGATAATGTTTTCAAGTTCACACTTGGCCAAAATGAACTAGGTGAAAGAAGTGGCAAATTGATGGCTAAACTTCAAGAGTTTGGCTTGAGATTTGGCTAGTCAAGTTGGTAAGAGATCAGGGGATCATCCAAATGATGACTACGACTAATCCATGAATCAATATTGAACACATTAATGAGTCTTAGGAAACTGATGGTGAGTGGTACACTCAAATTATCCATTAATTACTCACAGGTATGTGTCTTATGAAACTAAATAGAGAACAAAGGTGAGCACTTAGGCTAAAATCAGCTCATCTCATGGTCAAGAAAGGAGTTTTGTATAGGAAGAACTGTGAAGACAACTATCTGAGATGCATTTCAAAAGAAGAGGCTACAAATATTCTAAACAACTTGCATCAAAAGATAGGCAGTAGGAATCCCTTAGGAAACACAACAAATCAAAAGATTCCAAGGATGGGATACTACTAGCCTACAATATTTAAAGACACTCATAACCATGTCAAGACTTATCATGATTTCCATGTGTTTGGAAAAAGATAAGTAAATTCTACCATGCATTTATCACCAATCATATAAGGACATCCATTTGCCTAATGGAGCCTTGATTTTATTAGGGTGATAAATCCAAACTCTTTGGCATGACACAAATTTATCCTCATGGTCTCTAATTACTGCACCAAGTGGATGAAAGTTGTAATAAAAAATAATTCCAAAGTAATTGATGTCATAAAGGTTTTGGAAGAAAATATATTGATCAATTTTGACACTCTCATTTCTCTAGTTTGTGATAATTGTTTAGCTTTTTAATATTCCAAATTTATAAAATGGACCCATGACAATCAAATCACAATCAAGTTCTCTTTGAACTACTACCCATAAGGAAATAAGTAGTTGAATCCACCAATAAGAATATGATGGATGCCATTAAGAATTCAACATAAGACAAACCAAGAGAATAACATCTCTTATTGAAATATGCACTATGGGTAGATATAACTAGGCACAAGCAAGTTCTCAAGGCTTCACTTTTTCTATTGGTGTATGGACAACAACCTATCTTCTCTATTACTCTTAAGATACTAACGTACCAATTCATGCAAGAGTACATGGGGGAAGATGAAATAGTACAATATTGACTATTGGACATAGTCCAGATAGAAGACATAAGAACTAAAGCACTACACAACTTTAGTAAACATCAAGATATTGTCAAAAACATGGTTTGATAAAAGATCCAAGATCCAATCCTGTAGGATATCAGACTTGGTGCTTATTTGGAATAAAACACATGAGAAAAAGGGACAATATGATAGTTTCAATCCTTTATGGATTGGACCATATTAGATATTAGAGATATTAGGTAAGAATGCCTTTCAATTGAAAGACCTCCAAGGTAATGACCTCACCTTTCTAGTCAATGGACAATTTTTGAAGCACTATTTCATGACTGCTCCAACTGGAGATGCCTCGGGATGATTATAAGTGAAATTTGTAGATTTAGGATTAGAGTAGATTTCTTTCTTTCTAGATTAGATTTATTTCTTTCTCGAATAATTTCTTGCTTTCTAGGAGTAGTGTTTCTTGATTTCTATTTTTTTGCTTTTAATATATTAGTTGTTATGTTTTCTAGATTAGATTTTTGAAAATAACATAACAAACTAACTGATTTCCTACATAGAGGTTACAAAATAACTGCCAAAATAAGGGGATGATTCATAAGGATAGATCATTGTTCCTCATAAGGATCTACTTTGAAGTACTAGAGCTTCTGGAGTCAAGGTATGTGTCATGACTGAATTAGGTCCCACTTTGATTGGATAAGTTTACTAGACCTTTTGGATTTAATCTGATATAATCATGCAAAGTTTAGAAAGACTTTCCATTTTCAAAGATTAACTACACTATAACATGCTAAAACTTGAATGAGTGATAATAAACATAGAAATGGATATACAATGATAGATATGTATTAATCAAAATAAGTTTTTTTATACATACACGTAAACAATGGTGATTCCCAACCTTTCTTCTATCTGTGTTTAAAAAAAAAAGAGATTAAATATATTATCTTACAAACTAATAGAAAAGGGTGATTCAATTAATTTCTATTGGGGCTATGGACACCCAGCTGGTAGTAGAGCAAAGTTTTGAGCGAAATCAGAGGTATCTTTGTCAAGGCTATAGATGCCTGATAGGAGACAAAGCAATATCTAGGCTTCCCTTATTATATAGTTATAGAATTTGAAGTCAACACAAAACCTACACTGCCTATCTATAACTTTGTTAAAACTCTTATAATAAGAAAAATTAAATCCACAAAATCACACACTCAGATCTAAGGAATGGAAAGGGTTAATATGTTGCGTGAGGAAGTAGAAGTTTCTTTTAAAGTTTGGTTTGTTTATTCATTTCAAGTAGGGATGAATTTTGGTTATGCTTCATTATCAAGATTTTGGGTTCTCAAAATACTTAGGAGTACTTTCCCATGTGAGTCACCATTTGTTGTGCCGTAACACACACACCCCATTTAAAAAAATTCAAAAAAGGACCATTATTGTTGAAAATATTTATTTGGGATCCTATAAACCTTAACAATCCATGATATGAATTTATTCATGCAAAAGTTTAAGGTTGCCTTTATAAGTCTAAACTTACAAAAATTTGAACTATGGAAATCAAAGCTTGAATGGATATTTTAAGTCATTTTAAACTTTAGGTTTTCATATTTCCTTTTGAAAACTTGGCGCTTTAATTTATAGACCAACAGGACTAATGTTTTTATCCTAGTGTTTCTTATGTCTTATATGATTACAAGATTATTGACAAGCACTTATTAATCATACATGGTTGGGCCTTACTTTATTTTATTCAAAATTGAGATAAGTGGCACCTTTTTTCTAACCTAGAACCACAAATGCATTGAAAAAGTATAAATCATCATGAGGCCCAGGGGTCTAATACCTCGAGCTATGAGAAGGAGAATGAAAGTTGTGCTAAAGGCATATGCATGATATATATTTTGCCTTTGATTTTGTTTTTAAATAAGGCTTCTATGTACATGTCTAATTTTTGATTTAACGACTAACTAGGTTGATGCCTTTTGGATTTTAGGTGGGTATTTAACTTTTTTATGTCTTAAATAGGTTATTCTATGTTTAGGTGTCTCTTAGGTCCTCCTAGAGTTCATTTGATCTTGACACATGGAATTTATCTACTCACTCAGAGCCCAATTTAAAAGAATGTAAGTATCCTGACGGTGATGTTAGCACAAAGACTTGTACAAAAGGTCCCAAGTGAGTGGAATAGTGAGAGCTATCCATGTGTCATCACCTTGGTAGTTCAATGGTGATATCAACATGAATACTTATATAAAAGGTCCCAAGTGAGTAAAATAGTGAGGTAATCCATGTGTTGGCATCTCAGTAGCCTATCAATGATGTCAACATGAAGATTTAAACAAATAGTCCTAGGTAAGTAGATCATCAAGATCTCTCCAAGTGTCATCATCCTGATAGCTCGATAGTGATGTCAGTACAAAGACTTGTGTGGATGGTCCCAGGTGAGTAGATCAACAAGAGCCATCCACATGTCATCATCGTGATAGCTCATGGCCAAAAAAACATAACACACTAAGTTATAGCTCAATTAGGGGAAGAATATTGACATATACACATGTGTTTTATGAAGCCACATAAGCAAGCAATAAAGGTATTAAAATTAAGGTCGGGAGTAGTGAGAGCCATCTAATTTCCACCATCTCGTTCATCCAGAAACCCTTAGTCTATGCACATGGTACAAAGCTTAATCATTAAGTAGATCACCAAGATCCTACCACTTGTCAACATCATGTTAGACCAGAACTGGAAAAATAAAGTATAGTGAGCCTCAATGAAAATGTGAGCAAAATAGAAACATGCCTACACGTGTCCTTTAAAGCCACAAAGGCAAACAATAGGGATGCTAATTTTAATTCTGAAGTAGTGTAAAAGAGACATCTATCATCTTATGATGACTAAGCATCCAAGAACAAGTGGAAGAGGCCATGGGCAATAAAAGATATGGAAATTAGTTTTATTAAATTCAGGTGGAAAGCTATATGGGAAAAGAGTGAAAGCCATTTCAACCATTAATTCACACAAAGCAACAAATTAATACATTCAATCCTTGAAGTCAACATAACTAAAGCAATATATTTAGAAGTACCATATTCAATTTAGTCACATTAATTTAAAGATATCAAATTGTAAACTATAAATTCAAGCTCCATTATGACCAAGTGATTACAAAATTCCCATAAAAAACACACTTGAAGAACATAGATTCAATGGCTTGCACTTTTTGCATTCTAGTTCCCTCCACATACTCAATTTTAGGTCCAAACAAATAGACTGACACAACATTTGATTTATTGGCCTTGAATCATGAGTTCAAACATTATTCAAAGATTTGGGATGAGGTTGAAGCAGTCAAACCTTTCAAATTAGAAAATCAGATTTCTATTTTCATGTAGAGATATAGGGTTGACTTGCTGAAAATTAAAGTAGTAGGTCTCTATAATGTAATGGCCAAACCCAAGGTAATGCCCTGCATAGACCTACTAAATGATTTATTTCTCAATGGAAAATTTATTGGGAAGATATTGCATTTTAGACTCAATAAGACTCCAGTTGCATATATCAACATAAATACTTTCAATAGGTACTATAAGCTTCCCATACCAGTAATGACATGGTTAATTCATGGCTCCTTGCCAATAATGTCATTATCAAATTGTAGGGATGGGTTGATAACCCAAGTAACTTCATAGTGTAAGGCCCTACATATGCCATTCCCATTATAACCTTCGTACTAGGGTTGAGAATTGCTATGGCCCTTTTGAATAGGATATATGGTTTCTCAACCATTATTTTTGTTAATGAAATATGGGTCCCTTTTTTGGACATGATTTTGACTTATAATAAGATTCTAACACTTGAGAAATTATTATCTCTAATTTGATATCAAGAATTGTAAATCTTGGAAGTTCACCATATGGTAACTTCTATATGATATAGTATGTGGTAGATGCTGTGACTGTAATTATGCACCCACATATGGTGAGCCCTAAAAACCATCCATTGTGTACCCAAAGAATATGATATGTGATGAATTCAATATCCTCCATGTGCACAAGTTCAAAAAAATATGAAAAGGATAACTAAAACCTTTTATCCCATGGCATATAAAGTTATTTATGGGAAGAATATGTCTAGGTTGTTAGATATTATAAAAATACCATTCAGAATATGGGTGATTACTACATATACCTAGAATGCACAATAATCAAAATCAAGGGCATAAAAACACCTCTTTCTACCTACTAAGGAATGTGCTAGACAAGGTTAATGAGTATAAAATTATTGCTTAATTAACTGATAACTGAGTTAAAAAAGGCAAAGTAAGCAACTCTCAATATAACCCCTATTAGCATTGGCAGAATAAAATATACAAGATGGGAAAACCTCCAATTTATTGGGAAAATCATGGTACATTATGGTTTCAAATAGGCACATTTTAGATTTTGGGACCCAAGGAAAAATTTAAGAGAGCACCTTAGGAAGTATGAGAGGAAAATAAGGATTAATAATGGGCATCAGGATTATGACCATGAAAACATATTCATGAATGTTGAATATGATTATAAAGTGGCAATAAGATTGCACAAGGCTAATGTGTTAATTATTTTGGCACAAAAGATGCAATATGATTCTAACACCACTAGGGAGGATGCTAAGAGGATTGAGAAGAAAGAATGGGTTTCCAAACCTATCCATGGATCTCCTCCTCAAACATAAGAAGAAATGTAGGCACAATCTTGCCCATCTAGGGAAGCTTATACTGAAGAGGAAATTAGGGCCGATCCAAGCTCCCCTGCTCATATAATTGCTATTGCTTCGAAAAAATACATAATTGAATAGGAGATACCTACAAGTTTTGACACATTAGCTAGATTATTTTCCATGTTACCTCTACCTTCAGTCACAATAGCATAGTAAGTAGACCTTCCTTCCTTCTTATCTCATGTTTCTATTAATTCTCTTCTATTGTCTCCACCAGTAATTATACCCAGTCTATCGGGCAAACATCCTCACCAACTACTATGACCATATCTCTAATGGCAATGCCCTAGTCTCCTAGGAAACCATCATCACCACCTATCATTCCACTAATGGTGACTACCTTTCCCCTATGTTACCATCTAACACCACTATTATTCCTTCATATTCCACTCCACCTTCAACTAGGCCAACCTCTATTGTTGTAAAGTCAATAATGACTTACACAAGGAATCCCAAGACCCCTCCTATCTCACCCCAAAATGTGGAAGTGAAAGAGAAACAAGAAGAAGCCCCTAAGAAGAGGGAAGATAAAAAATGGGTACTTGAAGGTCAGATCCTATCCTGATCTATGATAATGAGGAAGAGGATAAAATATTGAAAATTAAGGATTTATTGGTGTCAGGACCTGACATTGAGAAATCATGGTCAATTACTGAGACAACATAATTAGATGAGGAAGATGAATGGTTGATTGAAGGGAGTAATTAGATAGAGGATGATAAATAAAGTAAGATACAAGATATAAATTATAGGCATCTATGCAAGAATCATCATCAACCACACCTCAATCTATTTATCCTCAGGTTTTAAGTCTTTCAATTTCCCATTCTTTAGCCACTTCTTCAATAGTCATCATTAGATAGAGGATGATAAATAAAGTAAGATACAAGATATAAATTATAGGCATTTATGCAAGAATCATCATCAACCACACCTCAATCTATTTATCCTCAGGTTTTAAGTCTTTCAATTTCCCATTCTTTAGCCACTTCTTCAATTTCTATAATTATAGTTGGTGTGGTAGATTCTTTGAATTCTTTATATCTTTTCACTCAAATAAACCAACCCTAAAATGTAACTACACTATCAATTTCACCTACTATAGGCTATCCCATTAATTTTTGGAGTGTTTTCAATGATGTCTCCAAGGTGGCCAAGGGTGCTGATGAGGTGTCATGTGTGTAAGCAAGACAATGACAAAGTGTGCCTTACTATGTGTTGGGTTAATATTTTGTCACCAGCTAACTGATGAGCAAAATAGGTCTCTTCAACCACAACATAGGGAGATTGGTCAGCCAAATGTGTAGGTTTACTACATCATAGGTGGACAAATCTCTCCTCTCATCAAGGGGAGGTTCCCTATAAATATGAGGAGCTATATACTATATATATAAGCAAAAAATAAAACTTAGGGGTAGGACTACACCATCCATCTCTTTTTTTTAGAGATGATGTTCACAAACAAAGGAGAAGATCCTAGTGAAGACACTAAAGGCACTTCTCTTCTTTCAGAAGTGGTCTTGCAACTAACAGTAGGAGTTTTTCTGGTGAGTAACTAACAGGTAACAAGGGCGCAGTAACCAGCAGGATGAAATGGAACTTCCCAAAGAGTGAAATATGAAGGACAATGAAGGCACAAAGTCATCCCAAGGTCCTTTACACAGAAAGAAACTAAAAACACACACTGAAAGGAATTGTCAACAGCACAAAGTCTTTCAACAATTGGTTTCAAGATACCTTCTTGATTACTTCCACTAGTTCTGCTTGTTAGATTAAATAAACAAGAATGCTTCTAGGAAATAGACATAAGAATAATTTCCTAAGATAACATAAGCTATAACAGCACAAAGTTTGAAATTAACTTGCTTTCTCATTCAAATAAAGTAATATGATCAACAATTTGAGCTCAAAGTCTTAGTAATCACCTTTCAATTTGGGCAGAGTTTTGATTCTATATTGGAAAGATCTCCCCTACATAATACCAGAGATTACAATGTATAGCAGCTAAGAAAGGCTTGGCTCTCCTTCCTATGGGATGGTCCATGCTGCATTTAATGCCTTGAATGTGTTTTTAGTTCTATTTAGAGGGCCATGCTGGGAACAGTGCATTGCCTTAACTATGGCGTGGTCATCCATCTTATATGTCTCCTTAGCATGAGTTGTTTGGTTCTTTTTCTGATGTCTATGCAGCTTTCTACTTTGCCTTTACTTCTTGGAAGAAAAATAGGCTGCGTCCTTGATTTGGTGTGCTCAGATGACCACTTGATCAATTGTTTCACCTACTAGAAATAACTCCCTTGTAGATATTTCTGATCTTTCTGTATTGTTCTCTCTTCCCTATAGAATTTTGATCCCTCGGGCTCTCTTTCAGCTAGTTTCTTGATTTATCTTTCAAGTTTCGTGCTATATTTGAATTTTAACGGATATACCATTACTTAAATTTGACTTTCGTGAGGACATCAATGGTTGTTTTTTGTTTGAACCATGTTGAACTATGAACCTTTGAACTTGTGAGAGTTCATCGGTTCAATGGTTCAACAGTTCAGGTGACCTTTATTATTTATTTTGTTCCATCACTCTCTGGTTCAATCACTTTCTTGCTCCTTGGTTGAACCATCCTTTTGAACTAGTCTTCTAGAATCATTTTTGTTCTTTCTTTGCTTGGGTCTATCTTTGAACCTTTGAACCTGTGAACCATTAAACTTTGAACTCTTTTGGTTCAAGGTTCAATTGGTTCATTTATTCATTCTTTGTTCCATTGCTTTCTTTATCTTTCTAAGTCCCTTGATCTTTATTGAACTAGTTGAACCTTTGAACCTGTTGAACCATTTGGTTCAAGGTTCAACAGTTCCATGGTTCATTCTTTGTAGCCCTTTTTTGGGTAAGTCTTTCGAAGCATTTTCCCTTTTGTCTTTATCAATCCTTTGGAACACCTTGAAGGAAAGGTGTTCCTTCGGGCTTTACGAAAGGTCCACTTTTGGGTTTCGAGAGCCCCCCGCAAGGGTACCTACCCTTTGGGGTCCTTCGGGTGGTCTTCGGGCTTTAATTCCTTCGGTGAGTCTTCAGGCTCTAATTCCTTCAGACAAAATGTCCAAAGGAATTCCATCAAACAATTTGTCTGAAGGAAATCTTTCCTTCATTATTTTTCCATTGGGCTTTTGCTTTTCCTTTTGGGCGAATTCCTTCGAACATTTTATCCAAAGGATTTTTGCCTTAGTCATTTTTTTGTGGAAAATCTTTTCAAAGGAATTCTTTTAGTTCCTTAGTAATTTCCTCAAACAAAAAGTCTAAAGAAAATCTTCTCTTTCAACCTTCTCTTTGATTCTTTGAACCAATGTTTCCTGCCCTCCGCAAGGGCACCTGCCTTTAGTTCACTGCCCTCTGTAGGGGCACTTGTTCCTTTGCTTTGGGGCAGTCCCTTGAATTGATCGATTGAACCGACCAATTGAACCAACTTTGGTTCAATGGTTCAATCTTGTGTTTGAAGCCTTCTTTTTGTCTAAGTCTTTTGATCTCTTTAAACCTATTGAACCCGTTGAACCATTTTGGTTCAAGGTTCAACGATTCATTGGTTCAACGGTTCATTCCTTCATTTTTTGCTAAGTATTTTGAAAGAATTGAACTTACTGAAGTGGTTGAACTTTGAACCTTTGACAAAGTGCTTAACTCTTGTCAACGACATTGAACCTTTGAACCCATTGAACCGTTGAACCTTTTTGGAAGCAGGGTTCAATGGTTCAATGGTTCAATCCTTCCTTTGAAGCTTGCTGATGAATATTTTTGGTTGAACCAAGATGTTGAACCAATCCTGAAAATGCCTAAGTGTTGGAAACTTGCTCATTTTAGAGAAATTACTTGTTGAAGCCATTGAACCTGTTGAACCTACTAGTCCCTTAACTGAAAAAGCTTGAAAAATAAGGAATTTGAATGCTCAGAACAAATTTTTGAGAAGGGAAGAGATAATTTTGGTCTAAAGGACCAAAATAGTTCATATGTTGTCCCAAAAAATGAGAGGCAAATTTTGGGAACAATAGCTGGCTCCAGTTGGGGAAATTCTTTCAATTGAAAACTTGGAACAACTGAGGGGAGTAGAAACCAAAATCTCTAGTGCCTTGAAGTATGCCATTGGGCTATGGAGTCATGCTACCTAAAAATAAAGGTGCCAAAAATGAAAATGAAAAGCACAAAATAGGAACAAAGACTATACAAATATACATATGTATAGGTGAACTTATCTAATACTTCAAGAATTGAAGTGCTTCAGATGCTACCCATTGTGAGGCAGAGAAAAGGGCGTGCCATCTTGATAATTTAATAGAAAACTATTTTCACCATTGAGTTGATGAATAGTAAAAGGGCCCCTCTAAAGGGAGTCAAATTTCCCATGCATTCCCTTTGGTTCTTTTCTCTTGTCCTATAAAAGGACTTGATCTCCAATCTGGAAATCACGGTTTTTTGCCTTCTAGTCGAAGAGCTTCTTCATCGGACTTTGATGTGCAGTAATTCAATCCACCACCATAGTCCACTGCTCATCTAGCTCAGTCAAGCACATGATCCTCTTATTGATGGAGCTTTCATATGTTTGATCTTTGATTACCTTAGCCAATTTCAATGCTGACAATTCTAGGGTGATTGGTATCTCAACATTGAGACCATAAAGAAGTTGGAAAGGTGACATACCAATTGCCCTCTTTGGTGTAATTTTGTCTACCCATAAAACATCAACCAATGTTTTATGCCATATTCATTGGTTGTCATCCACCAGCTTCTTGATGATGGTCACCAGGTTCTTATTGCTTGATTTAGCTTGTCCATTCCCTTGTGGAAAGTAATCAGAAGAGTGGGAGAGGGTGATCCCATAGTAAAAATAGAAATGGGTAATCTCTTGGGAAGTGAAACAATCTGCATTATTTGTGACAATCTTGGTTGGGACTCCAAACTTGGAAATGATGTTCTCCTTGAAGAAATTGCACACTACTTCTGAAGTAGCGTGCTTAGTTGGGATAGCTTCCACCCATTTGGTGAAGTAATCTATGGCTATGAGTACATAAT
Source organism: Torreya grandis (assembly GCA_037957365.1). Classification (NCBI taxonomy): domain Eukaryota; kingdom Viridiplantae; phylum Streptophyta; class Pinopsida; order Cupressales; family Taxaceae; genus Torreya; species Torreya grandis. Next base: position 4,275,837 of record JARHVA010000225.1, on the reverse strand, counting down.
CATGTCCAACACTTGAAGATGGGTTTACAACACCAATGAAATTGATTCCCCATTGCTAAAATGGCTCTTATATCACCACTAGCTTGAGAGGTAGGGTAACCAACTTGGGTCTCCCAACAAACTACTGGCATAGTTCACATTTTCTTACCCATTTGTATGCATCTTGAAATAGAGTAGGCCCGTAATACCTGGCTCACAGAATTTTATGGGTAGTATAGGAGTAGAAAAATGTCTTCCATAGGCCAGATTATGAAAGGACCTCAAAAGTTGGTTCTGCTGCTCTTTGTCTACACAACGAAGGAATACTCCATCAAGGCTCCTCTTATATAGGCCGTTGTCCTAAAGGATAAAATTGGTAGCTTTTAACTTGATAGTCCTCCTTTCTTTAAGGGATAAGTGAGTAGGACACTCACCATAAATAAGGAAATGAGCAATACTTGAATAACACTCATTTGTGGTGAAGACAAAGAAGACTATTGGCGTGTTTTCCACTTTTGATTCTTCATGCTCTGTTTTCTCTAGTTTGTTGTCAGCAATCAATTGGTATAGGCCCTTTCCCCGCACCAAGTTCATTGGTTTGATGACCAGATCAAACTCATAGATTTTTGCAATCCAATTGCCTCTTTTGATTCTAAACTTCTGATGAGTTAATATGGATTTGACTGTAGTGTCTGGAACTAGGGTAGTAGTGTGTGAATTCAGAATGTAGAAGCATAAATGCTTCACTGCCTTTACCACTACATAAGCATGCTTCTCCATGTTTGATTACTTCAGCTCATGAGCTTTGAGAGGATAGCTCATGAAAGAAATAGGAGATTCTACACCTTCTTAGTTCTGTTGAATTGAAATGGCTGAAAGTGTGTGCTCAGAAGCATAACTATACATTGTGAAATCTTTATTATTGTCTGGATAAACCAAAATTGGGGCATGGGCAATAGTTGTCTTAATATCTTGGAATGCCAATTTGCCTTCTTCAGTCTGGCTAAATGTGGCCTTTCCCTTCATCATGTTTACAATATGACGAGTCTTTTCAGCAAACTCAGGGATGAACCTTCGTAAGAAATTCACCTTTCTAAAGAAAGAGTGAACTGCAGTCTTACTTGTGGGCAAAGTAAGCTTTTGGATAGACTTGACTCTATTTGAGTGAATCTTTATATCTTCTCGGGATACAATGTGTCTGAAAATTTTCTCCTCTGTTACTCAAAAAATAGATTTCTTGGGATTCAAAGAAATGCCATTCTGGTGGCAACATTCTAGCACTTATTGCAAATGGTGCATATGTTCAAGGTGATGCTTAGAAAAGACTTTTAAATCATCTAGGTATACTACAATGAACTTACCCATTTGATCTTTGCAAGCAAGGTCCATTTCTCTTTGGAAGGTGGTGCCAGCATTTATCAGGCCAAATAACATTCTTCAATAGGCAAAGGTGCCCCAAGGTGTGGTGAAGGTAGTCTTATGTTGGTCTGATTCACTAACTTCAACTTGATTGTATCATGGGAAGCCATCTAACATTGATAACATCTCTGAACCGGTCACTGTTTGAAGAACTTGATCTATGATGGGCAAAGGATAGTTATCCTTTAAGGATGATTGATTTAAATTTTTAAAGTCCACATAGAGGTGAACTTTGCCATTCTTCTTCCTCACAGGTACTATGTTGGCAATCCATGTAGAATGATGGATTGAGAAAATTATTCTAGCATTCAATATTTTCTATATTTCAGATAGAATAGTACCTGATATCTTTAGATTGTACTACTTGGATTTTTGCTTGTAAGGCACCGAGTCAGTCTTGAGAGGAATCTCATGGCAAATTTATTTAGGCCTAAGTGACTTCAGATCATCATAGGAGTATGCTAAGACATCCATGTACTGGCTGAGCAGAATCGTGAACTTAGACTTTTCTTTCTGATTGCAACACTTCCTAATGTTCACCAACTTAGGATTTTCTTTGGTACCCAGGTTTATTTGATCAAACTCCTGGGAGGAGCTTGAATCCATTTGTTGTTATTTGATGAACCTATCATGTTTTTCAAATAGCTTCTTAAGGAAAACCAATTCTTTAGGAATTTTATTCCCTTTTAGTTATAGGAATTCTTCATCTGCATTTGAACTTGATTTAGGGGCCGGTTCAAACTTCTGAGGCTCACTGCCTTCGAAGTGAAGCTGTTGAAAGCTATCTTTTTGCTCGAAGAAGGCAATGATTTGGTTGTCACTATTGAACACTTGCCAATGATTAGCATTATCAGGTACACTTTGTCAAAAGACCAGTTTAATAGTGTACCTATCTCCCTTAAAATTAGGGTGAAGAACCAATAGGATTGTTGAAACAGCTAGTGCATTAGCTCAGTCATTAAATTCTCTAGGTATGGCAGACATGCTGAAAGCATCAAAGCTTTCAATTTGATCCCATAGTAGATTGTGGTATTGGTGCAATCTCTCATTTTTTGTTTGACATAGGTTTCTCACCTGGCAAACAACCAGTTCAACATCTCCTTTGACATGAAGGAGTTTGATGCCTTTATCTTGAGTAGCCTTCAATCCAAGCAATAGAGATTCATACTCAGCTGTGTTATTGGTGTTGCTAAACTACAACTTGTATGATGAAGGAAAAATATCTCCTTGAGGAGATATCAACATAACCCCAAATTTTAAACCGGTAGAGGAGTAGCTGCCATCAAATTCCAAAATCCATACCTCATTAGACACTGATTTTTCTTTAGATTCTTCTACACTTGCACTGCACTCCACCAATCCTTCTGTTGTTCCATCCAAAACAATTTTTAGGTTGTCACCTTCAGGAGCTTGATCAGATGCTTCATGGACTTCTTCCATGGATAAAAAGTAGTTACCCATGCCTGAAGACTCAAACAAAATTTAAACTTTAGGCACTGATGTTTTAGTGACCACATATTTTACTTCCTTTTCAGGGAGCAATCTCTTCATAACACCTTTGATTGGGATCCTCGCTTCAGATAGGTCCATGCTCAATTCACCTCCAATGTCCTTACAAAAAATTTGCCTAAGAAGGATGCCATGTGATGCTGGGACGTTGGCCACCAGGACAGTCATCCTGATTCTCTTGTCTAGGAATGCTACAAATATGAATTGGGCATCCTTGATTTGTCCCAGCAGTGGTACTTACTTGTTCTCCATGGAAAAACATCTCCCAAATGTCTTGGTCAGTGTGAGACCAAGGGATTCCACTATTTTAGCAGGCATGACATTGTCAGAAGCTCTAAAATCAATGATGTAATTATTCAGTTGATGTCCATTTATCAGTAGGGAGACATAAAATGGTTCAGTCCTCCTGGGAGTAGTAGGAGGGGTAATGACAAGGTTATTCTTGGTGGGTGTTTTCTTGGGGGGATCACGAGTTACCTTCAAAATTGCTTGTCCTACAAGAACAATTTGGTTATTTACACATTGAACCAACTTCTCTAATTGCTCAAGATTAGACTACAAAAATTCAAATTCAGATATTTGAATTTTGGTTTTCTTAATATGGTCAATTATGTCAAATGTTTGAAATGAACTAGTTACAGAGGATGGGGGTTCATCCTTCTAATTTTTGGGAGGGGAGGACTGGTCTGTGAATTTGAAGTAGAAGGCGTAGGGATGTTTGATGTACTTACCTTTCTTGTAACCACTAGTTCCTTTGGCTGAAAAGGCAGAGTGGTTCCCCGCTTAGAAATTGAAATTGCTGGTTGAGGTCACTCCTCTATTTATTCTTTATCAGCTTGCTAGACTGGCTGATTCTTGGATCAGGTGAACACTGCATATGATCCCTCAACTGCTTTACCTTTACTTCTGGGTTCATCTTGGTAATTCAAGAAATTGATGTTGGAGCCACTAGCTAATTCTTCTTCTTCCTTAATGAAAAGATTAATGTCATCTTCAGGGTTCAATTTAGGTTGGAAGGAGAAATCTGATTCTGCTTCAAGATATCCAACTAATGAATTGGTTGGAGGTGCTTCAATGGCAAGGTTTCCCCATGGGGGAGGAAGATGATTTGTTTGCCCTTGATTTTTGGTAGCATTACCTTGGTATGACTGATTGGGAAACATCCTCCTTGGTACATCTTTGTATAAAAGAGCAGATGACATCCCTTGTGCCATTTGTTTTCTGAGAGATAGAAACTCATTTGCTAGCTTTTGTACCATTAGATCAGTGGTGGCTGTAGGTGGGTATATAAAAGATGAAGAGGATTTACCTCTATTTAGATCTCTCCTTATCTTTCCTACCAAGATAAGGTCATCTTCTACCTCAGTAGCCAAGTCTTGAGCAGCAGCAAGGTCTATGTGGCTAGCACATCTCAACAAAAAATTCACTTCAGGTAGCTGTGAGTTGATGAAGAAATATTTAAGGTTTTTAGGTGTTGGCTGAGCAATTATAGGAATCCAGTTCCTCAGCTTGTCAAACTTTGCTATGAAATCCCTCATAGGTTCATGAGGTTCCTTCTTCATTTGTGTGAGCTAGGCCAGCAAGGCATGTGCATCTTCTGTAGGCTTGAACTTGGCTTCAAATTTAGCTTTAGGTGTGTCCCAATCAGTCATTGACCTAGCCTACAGATGGTAGAACTAGTCTACAACAGCGCCTTGCAATGTTTCCACAAAAATTCTAACTGCCACGTCCTCAAATTCCACACCTATCATGCTAAAAGCTGTAATGTGTTCATTAGGATGAACTCTACCATCACCAAAGAATTTGGAAAAATTCTTCCTTGAACTGCGTGGAAGCTCATGTAGAGGTGGAGTCAAATTAAGTGGGTCAAAAGAGTTACCCCAGGGGCCTTGAATTGCCATGATTTGATTATGAAAAAGGGGGATAACAAATTTGGGTGAAGTATGTATAGGCAAAGCTCTGCTAATAGAAGAAAAAGAAGCTTTGCCTTGTGTTGGTGTCCTGGTATGGGTAGGAGGAACACTCCTAGATCGTTGAACTTGATGTTGGGGAGGGAACAAATCAAAATTACCCTTCTGCACCAACTTAAAAATGGGATAAAAAACACCTTGGGTTCTTTGACTTCTAGTATAACATGCAATTGCTAGATTGTAGAGTAAAAATGGAAAAGAACTGGTCCTACTTTAGCTTGAAGCTTGAGGCTTCAAACTACGTGCTCTTCCCCATCAGAGTCACCAAAAAATTGATGGGGGAATATTTTGTCACCAGCTAACTGATGAGCAAAATAGGTCTCTTAAACCACAACATAGGGATATTGGTCAGCCAAATGTGCAGGTTTACTACATCAGAGGTGGACAAATCTCTCCTCTCATCAAGGGGAGGTTCCCTATAAATATGAGGAGCTATATACTATATATATAAGCAAAAAATAACACTCAGGGGTAGGACTACACCATCCATCTCTTTTTTTTAGAGATGATGTTCACAAACAAAGGAGAAGATCCTGGTGAAGACACTAAAGGCACTTCTCTTCTTTTATAAGTGGTCTTGTAGCTAACAACAGGAGCTCTTTCTGTGGGTAACCAACAGGTAACAAGGGCACAATAACTATCAGGATGAAATGGAACTGCCCAAAGAGTGAAATATGAAGGACAATGAGGGCACAAATTCATCCCAAGGTCCTTTACATAGAAAGAAACTAAAAAGACACACTGAAAGCAATTAACAACAACACAAAGTCTTTCAATAATTGGTTTTAGGATACCTTCATGATTACTTCCATTAATTCTACTTGTTAGATTAAATAAACAAGAATGCTTCTAGGAAACAGACACAAGAACAATTTCTTAAGATAACACAAGCTATAACAGCACAAAGTCTAAAAGTAACTTGCTTTCTCATTCAGATAAAGTAATATGATCAACAATCTGAGCTCAAAGTCTCAATAATCACCTTTCAATTTAGGCAAAGTTTTGCTTCTGCATTGGAAAGATCTCCCCTACATAATACCAGAGATTACAATGTATAGCAGCCAAGAAAGGCTTGGTGCTCCTTCCTATGGGATGGTCCATGCTGCATTTAATGCCTTGAATGCATTTTTAGTTCTATCTGGAGGGCCATGCTGGGAACAATGCATTGCCTTAACTATGGCATGCTCATCTATCTTATATGTCTCCTCCTTAGCATGAGTTGTCTGGTCCTTTTCCTAATGTCTACGCAGCTATCTACTTTGCCTTTACTTTTTAGACAAAAAATAGGCCGCGTCCTTGATTTGGTGTGCTCAGATGACCACTTGATCGACTGTTTCACCTACTGGAAATAACTCCCTTGTAGATATTTCTGATATTTCTATATTGTTCTCTCTTCCCTATAGCAAATTGAGCCCTCAGGTTCTCTTTCCAGCTAGTCACTTGATTTATCTTTCAAGTTTCGCGCTCTATTTGAATTTTAATGGATATTCCATTACCTTAAATTTGACATCCGTGAGGACGTCAATGGTTGCTATTTGTTTGAACCATGTTGAACTATGAACCTTTGAACCTGTGAGAGTTCATTGGTTCAATGGTTCAGGCAACCTTTATTGGTTTCTTTTTTCCATCGCTCTCTGGTTTAATCGCTTTCTTGCTCCTTGGTTGAACCATCCTTTTGAACTAGTCTTCTGGAATCATCTGTGTTCTTCCTTTGCTTGGTTCTGTCTTTGAACCTCTGAACTATTGAACTTTGAAATCTTTTAGTTTAAGGTTCAATCGATTCATTTGTTCATTCTTTTTTCCATTGCTTTCTTTATCTTTCTAAGTCCCTTGATCTTCATCAAACTGGTTGAACCTTTGAACCTTTGAACTTGTTGAGCCATTTGGTTCAAGGTTCAACAGTTCATTCTTTGTAGCCCTTTTTTGGCTAAATCTTTCGAAGCTTTTTCCCTTTTGTCTTTATCAAGCCTTTGGAACACCCCGAAAGGAAGGTGTCCCTTTGGGCTTTAAGAAAGGTTCACTTTTGGGTTTTGAGAGCCCCACGCAAGGGTACCTACCCTTTGGGGTCCTTCGGGCAGCCTTTGAGCTTTAATTCCTTTGGCGAGTCTTCGGGCTCCAATTCCTTTGGACAAAATGTTCGAAGGACTTCCTTCAGACAATTTGTCTGAAGGAAATCTTTCCTTTATTGTTTTTCTATCGAGATTTTGCTTTTCCTTTTGGGTGAATTCCTTTAGACATTTTGTCTGAAGGATTTTTGCCTTAGTCATTTTTTTGTGAAAAATCTTTCTGATGGAATTCTTTTAGTGGCTTTACTTAGTAATTTGCTCAGACAAAAAGTCCAAAGGAAATCTTCTCTTTCGGCCTTCTCTTTGATTCTTTAAACCAATGTTTCTTGCCCTCTACAAGGGCACTTGCGTTCAGTTCATTGCCCTTGACAAGGGCACTTGTTCCTTCAGCTTTGGGGCAGTCCCTTGAACTGACCGATTGAACCAACTTTGGCTCAATGGCTCAACAGTTCAATCTTGCATTTTAAGCCTTCTTTTTGTCTAAGTCTTTTGATCTCTTTGAACCTATTAAACTTATTGAACCATTGAACCCATTGAACTATTTTGGTTCAAGGTTCAATGGTTCATTGGTTCAATAGTTCATTCCTTCATTTTTCGCTAAGTCTTTTGAAATAATTAAACTTACTGAAGCGGTTGAACTTTGAACCTTTGACAAAGCGCTTAACTCTTGTCAACGACGTTGAACCTTTGAACCCGTTGAACCTTTTTGGAAGTAGGGTTTAATGGTTCAATGGTTCAATCCTTCCTTTGAAGCTTGTCGATAAACATTTTTGGTTGGAAACTTGCTCCTTTTGGAGAAATTGCCAGTTGAAGCCATTGAACCTATTGAACCTGCTAGTCCCTTAACTGAAAAAGCTTGAAAAATGAGGAATTTGATTGCTCAGAACAAATTTTTGAGAAGGGTAGAGATAATTTTGGTCTGTAGGACCAAAATAGTTCATATGTTGTCCCAAAAAATGAGAGGCAAATTTTGGGAACAACACTATGCTTCAGTGTTCTTGCATGGTTCTTTAGTAAGAGATTAGATAGGTAGGTTGATATATGTTATTGATGGTGTGGTCATGTTGTAGAGGTTATATGAGGTGTCAAGAGTGCTTAGTGTGCTTTTTAAAGTGAAAATAATTCATTAGAGCAGTCATATGAATGTCTAGGTTCTCCTAGTCATCTTGGCAGATAAGGCTAAATAAGTAAATTGATGACATCATCATTCACACATGTAAAGGTCTCAGGATCAGTTTGGTATTTGGATGGATTAAAATATGAGAAGAGATCATGTGGTCTAATTTTTAGGTCTTGAAATGATGTATAGAAAAAGTTATGATAGTGCAAAGATTATCTCCTAGGCAAATTTCACTAGTTTTCATACTTAGCAAGACAATGACAAAGTGTACCTTAGTGTGCTTCAGTATTCTTGCATGGTTCCTCAATATGTGCTTGGATAGGTAGGTTGATATATTTCATTGATGGTGTGTTCATGTTTCAAATGTCATATCAGGCATCAAGAGTACTTGCTGTGCTTGTGGAAGTGAAAGGAATTCCTCAGAGCAGTCATATGAATGTCTAGGTTCTCCTAGTCATCTTAGTAGATAAGGTTAAGTAAGCAGATTGATGACATCATAATTCACACATGTAAAGCTATCAAGATAAGTTTTTTATATGAATGTATTCCCCTATGAGAGGAGATCATGTGGTCTAAGTTTTAGGTTTTGACATGATGTATACAAAAAGTTATAATAGTGCAAAGTTGGTTTCCCAAGTAGATTTCACTAGTTTCCATACTTAGCCAAATTTGTAATATCAAAGATATATGACATGTGTTCAATCATGCAGATATATATGTGTATATATATATATATATATATATATATATATATATATATATATATATATATATATAATGGTGAGAATTAATTTAATATTTCAAGATATCTTAGGATTTAATGTGATGGTACCATGTGTCACAATCATGGTAAATTGGTAGTAGATCCATGGCCCATGTTTGATAATATGTTTAGCGGATCAATGGCACGCATTTGATCATGTAGATCAAAGATTGATGGCACAAGTTCAAATGTGAAGATGGATATTGATGGTGAAAATAAATTTAATAAGTTAATAATCCCAAATTTCATGCAAGGCTGCTATGTGGTGTAAGAGCATTTCATCATGAAAATCAAAGATCGACGACACGCATTCAACCATGCAAATGGAGATCGATGGTGTGAATCGAGTCAGTAAGTTAATAAGCTCATATTGTACATGGAGATGATAAGTGGTGTAAATTTTTTATCTAAATAGATAATGAAATGAAGATACATAGAAGGTACATGGATCTGCCACGTGGTATAAGATCATTAACTGAATAGAGACTGACAACAAGGTATATAGAAGGCACGTGGGGTTACCAAGTGTAATAATCTCAGAAGCCCAATTAAAAGATTAATAATGAGAAAAAATTCAAAGCCAGGAGACTCTTAAGGATATTGATGGAGATAACTTGTTCAATTTTCTAAGTGGCACAAGATGAAGACACGTGTCCAAAGCTTTTGCATTAAACAATGACCATTGGAATTTGAATTTTCAAATTATTAAAGGAAAACCAACGTTGATTGTTTGAGCTATATATTTTGATGTAAGGTGAATTTGATGGTGGTATAAAAAGAAATTTTTAAAAGGAATCTAAGGGATATCCATCAAAATTGATTAGAAGGTTTGACTATTCATAAATTGTGTTTATTGAGCTCCAAACATTACTGAGGGTTTGAACATCTTTTGCAAGTGACCTAAGAAGGATGTTTGTGTTTGTATTAATGGTGTTTTGATGTTTCAAGGTGAATTATAAATTTAAGAGTGATTTATACTCCATAATGACCATCTATATGTATTTTTTAGGTTTGATCAATCCATATTTAGTACAAACAAATGCTTAGAAGTTGGCCGTTTGTTTGTTCATGGTGTTCTTGTGTACAAGGCTAATGTTTGAGTAGATTTTGCATATGCAGAGGTGAGTAGGGATGCATGTAATAATTTGAAGGTGTATTATGGGTCATGTGGAGTGGACCTATGTATTTTTAAGTGGTCTTATGTTCCTAATTTACTTGATGAAGTGTTAAAGGGGTGAATAGGTCTCCACGAGACCTATAAGGGCTACTAAGGCCTAATTGAAAGGTGTAGCTTCTTAAGTGTGACCAATGAATGATATGGTTGACATATGAGGGTGATATATAGATATTTATTAGTGTGATATAATCCTTAAGGGTTAAGGTAAATCTTATGGCCAACCAAGAAGATGGAAATCATGAAGACTCTATAAAGAGTAAAATCAAAGGTGATGGTTTCTAGAGTTGAGATGTGAAGGAGAAATAAGTGTGAGTGTGCCTAATAGATGGATTTAGGATCATATGAGTGTGAGGTATGTGTGTATGGCCATTTGGTCATGTTTCTAATGTTATGATAGATTTTTTTTAGGTTTTTTTATTGAGTATGTGCGAATAAGTGTAGAGTGATCCAAAAGGTGGTTTTGGATGCATTGAGAGGGTGTGAAGGCTAGAGAGAGTGTGTAGGGTTGTATAGATCTGATATTCATTGTATCTCCATGAAATTAGTAGGAAATCAAAGATTATGAGATGTTCATTTCATAGGTATTGTTGTGGGTGCCCAACATCTAGGGCAAGAGGTGCTTATCCATCCTTAGGGGTTGGTGCTTCTTGTGAAGTGGGTGATGTTCATTTCATAGGTGTTATTATGGGTGATCAACATCTAGGGCAAGATGTGTTTGTCTATCCTTAGGGCTAGTGATCCTTGTGAATTGGGTGATTCACTAAAGTCTCATGTTTTTAATTAACTTATAGGACAAGTATTCCATGTGTTTGTAGGCTTGAGAGTGGTTTTATTTCCCATGAGTGTTTACCACATAATCCTTATGTCATGTGCTTAATCTTGCATCATCTTTCTTGTTTATTGTTATGAATGATGTGTATGATTCATGAATGTATGTGTTGAATGATTAAGGGTTTGAAAAGTTGGAAATTGGATTTAATATCCTGCATCACTGATTCACCCCCCTCTCAGTGATTATACCTCTAACAATTGGTATAAGAGAAAGACCTTATTTACAAGTTTAACCACTTGAAGGTGATCTAAGGTACAATGGATAATCAAAATGTACAATGTGGTTTCTCTTCTAAGCAAGAACCAATGTTTAATGCGTCAAATTATGCTTTTTGGAGTGCAAGGATGAAGTCTTACATCATGTCCCTAGGGTTTAACATTTGAAAATTTGTTATGGATGGATATTTAACCCCCATTACTCCAACTAGTACAACTGGTAAGAAGTTGTGTGAGAGAAATTCTAAAGTAATGAATTCCATCACTTGTGGTCTTTTAGAGATTGAGTTCACCAAGGTAATCCTTTACAAGTCTACCAAGGAACTATGTGAAAAAATGTAGACCATCTATGAAGGAGATTCAAAGGTCAAGTTGGCTAATTTACAAACTCACCAAAGATAATTTGAGAGTCTCAAGATGAATGAAGAAGATTCTATGGCATCCTTTTTGTAGAGAGTTGATGAGATTGTGAGCATTACCAAGGGTATTGGAGAGAAGCTTGAAGAATATACTATAATAAGAAAGGTATTAAGGTCTCTCTCCCTCAATTTTGAATCAAAAGTGTCTACTGCAAAAGAAATTCATGATATTACTCAGATGAAGATGGATGAATTGCATGGCATCCTTACTACCTATGAGATGAGGGTCAATGAGGATAAACCACCAAAGAAGGAAGAAGTATTCAAGATAGAAATAAAGCCAAAAAAGAAGAGAACTCAATGTAAGGAAAATAAGTATGATGAGATATCTGATGATGAACTAATAGCTTTGTTTAAAAGTCAATTAAAAATAGGCTTAGGGAAGTATAAGAGTAAACTACCCTTAAAATGTTTCAATTGTGGAGAAGTAGGACACTTTGCTAACAAGTGCCCTCATAAGCATAAGAAGAATAATGATTAAGAGCATGGTCAAGGCCAAGATGAAGGTAAAAAGACTTTCAGGTATGATAAGATGAATAAAGGATTCAAAAAGTATGACAATAAGAAGAAGTCCTTCAAGGTCAAGAAGAGTCTCCACACTAAAGAATAATGCAATACATCATATGAGAGTGAAGGTAGTGACTCAGAGTATGATCATGAAGATGATGGTCCTATTGAAGATGAAGTCCTCTTCATGGTAGAAGAAGGAAGTTGCTCATATAAAAAAGAGTCCACTTGGAGTGATACAGATAATGAAGAAGACAAGGAGGACTATGGGATTGAATTGAGGAATGCTCTTGAAGAACTAAAGATTGAGAAGAAGATGAAGTCACAAATCAAGGACTATGAGGAGAAATTTAGTTTGTTTGAGGCAAGAATGAATGAATACACCAAGGAGCATGAAGGTAAAATCAAGTATCTCAGTTGTCAATTGGAAATCCTATCTACAAGCCTGCAAGCTAAAGAAGATGAGTGTTTAAGGTATGTGATTGAAATTAAGTCATTGAAAGCTAAGTTAGAGAAGACATCTAGTAAGGTGAAGTCATTTTTGAGGTTTGAAAAGAGCTCAAGTGATCTAGACAACATTTTCAAAAGTCAAAATCATGCTAGTGATAGAACTAAGCTTGGTCACAAAGATGAAAAAAAGATTGTACCTTAAGATAAGGTGGACTAATGTGAACAAAGATAATCAGACCTTGAAGGTCAATAATCAGTCATGGAATGAAGATGCTAGTAGAGTGAAGACAAATCAAATCAGACAACCAAATGCCATGAGGTATGCCAAATTTAATGGTTATTATTACACTTTCAATAAATTTAGTCATAGGGCTAGAGAGTGTATAAGACCTGATAAGAATGAGTGGAATCATTAGTCAAGTGGTGTGAGCAAGGTTTAGTGCTTCAACTATCATGATGTGGGACACTTTTTAAAACATCATTGAAAGAAAGTAAGACAAGTTGATTTTTCTTCAAGAAGAGTGGTTTGCTACAACTATGAGAAGATTGGTCACATTGATAGGTTCTACAAGCAAAGGTTATCAATTCAAAACAAGTTATTTTAGGTTCCTAGAGTGCAAGGAAGAAGGCTAGTTAACTCATGGAAAACGTGAGTCATAATGAGTCTGCAAGTCCAAGTTGTCTATTTTCTATGGTGGAGAATGATATAGAGGTTAAAGAGTGACAAGATCTCTCATTGTTTACTCATGTTTTGAATGAAGAGACCAAGCTCAAAGAGGAGACCAAGGTGTCAGTTGAGGCTAGTTCTGAGGTGTGTATGGATCCAAGTAAACATCCTACTATTATTGAGAAAGTTTTATGCAAAGAACATCAGTTGTCAATGCATAGTGATGAGGTTCTTTCTTAAATTGAAAAGGTATGTCATGAATCTATGTTGTCTCCATGTGTTGTCAATTAAACCTTATAAGAGAAGGAGAATGTTGTAGTAGATGGGCAAGTTGTTTCTCTTAAGCCTAAGAAGAAGAAGAACTATCATTCCTATAACTACAAGAGGATCAAGGAAGTAATAGAGGAGATTGGGGAAACTCTTGGTTTCAAATTGTTTTATGACATTATATATTAGGGTGTCTCTATCTATACTTCTTAGGAGACATCTTTCATTTGGAGAAGCAAGAATGTGTGTTCTTGTTATTTCAGGGACTTTGGTCCTAAAGATAGAGTATGGAGGTTTCCAGGTGTCTAATCAAGGATGGAAAGTTTTCAAGATGTTATATTTGAATATAAATGTGTGTTGACCTTGTTATAATGTGTTCTAGTTGGTTTCAAGTCTTGAATATATTTTATGTGCCTTTTGAAGAATTTTGAGTGCTCTTAGATTTCCTAGTTCTTGCATGAAGGGTTGTAGGACAAAATCCATTTCAAGGATATATGGATTCCTAAAGTAGTATAACTTCAAAATTTAGTCTAGAAGTGTGTATAGATGACCTCCAGGTTTGAAAGAAGTTTTAGAGGTGGGTGTTGACCAGAAGATGGTGTGTTGACTGAGTTTGTCTTATAAATATAGTGTTTTTGCTCATGATAGTAAGTTGTATTCCATAAGGATTTAAGGTCTAAGGCTGATTAATATGTTGAAATGGCCAAATGGGTTATCAAAAAGTGCTTCATAGTCATCTGAAAGTGTGTGGTGTCTTCCATGGATGAGGATTTGTGCAAATAGAGGGCTAATTGGCAAGTAGGTTTGTGAAGGAGCTATGGTGTAGAGGTAAATTTGGATGATATTTTTTGGCATGTATGAAGGGGAAAATGAGTGTACTTTAGATATGAAATTTCAAGTATTGAAGGTGTCTACACAGAGAGTTATGGGTGATGCAAGGTTTAGGTAGCGCTACTAGGCCTTTAGGCAAGGCTAGTGAAGATAAGAGTGGTTTTTGGTCATTTTATCCAAATGACAAAGGTATGGTTGTTACTGAATGAGTTTGTTAGTTGTTTTTATATATCTTTCTAATTTTAAGATTGGCTTGTTCATCTGTTGATGATCATGGTGTTGGCTTGTGAGAGAAAATTTGAAGGCAAGTATGAAATTTATTCATGGTTAGAGATGGTCTAAAGGTGATCAAGGGGTGCCTAAGCTTAGGTAACTTAGGGGGAGTCCCTATGAATGTTTTCAAGGTGCGTTCAAGTATTTTCTGGTGATCATGTGTGTTTTATCTTCATAGAGCTTTGTATAGTCAAGAAGAGTTTTGTGTTTGAAGCATGTTTGAGAAGCTCAAGGTAAGAAGTGGTATGCACAATGATATGGAGAGTTTGTATCATCTCTCATAGGTGGTACTTTCCTATTATTGGTCTTGAAATACTTTTTAGGTCCTCAAGATCAGAAGAAGAGCCCCCTTTGTCATTGTGTCAACATGGGAGATGGTTCTTGAAGAGAGAGAAGGAGTTTGAGTATAAGCTTTGTGATTGGTGTTAACATCGATGACAAAGGGGGAGATTATTGGAGTGTTTTCAATGTTGTATTCAAGGTTTCCAAGGGTTTTGATGAGGTGTCATGTGTGTTATCAAGATAATGACAAAGTGTGCCTTAGTATGCTTCAATGTTCCTGCATGGTTCTTCAGTATGTGCTTGGATAGGTCAGTTTATGGATGTTATTGATGGTGTGGTCATGTTTTAGAGGTTATATAAGATGTAAAGAGTACTTGGTGTGCTTGTGAAATTGAAAGGAATTCATCAAATCAGTCATATGAATGTCTAGGTTCACATAGTCATCTTGACAAATATGGCTGAGTAAGTAGATTGATGACATCATCATTCACACATGTAAAGGTCTCAAGAGAAGTTTGGTATATGGATGGATTATAATATGAGAGGAGATCATGTGATATAAGTTTTAGGTCTTGAAATGATGTATAACAAGAGTTATGGTAGTAAAAAGTTGGTCTCCCAGGTAGATTTCACTAGCCTCCATACTTAACCAAATTTATAATACCAAAGATCTATGGTGCGTGTTCAATCATGTAGATGGAGATATAATGGAAAGAATGAAGTTAATAGTTCAAAAGATCTTGAAATTGAACATAATAGTGCCATGTGTCATAATCATAGTGAATTGGTAGTAGATCAATGACCCACATTTGATCATGTGTTTAGTAGATAAAAGGTGTGCATTTGATCATGTAGATAAAAGACTGATGACATGCATTAAATTATGCAGATGGAGATCGACAGTGTGAATTGAGTTAATAAATTAGTAAGTCCAGATTGCTGATGCAGGAGCATCTACAAAATTTTCAAATTCTAGTGTAAAAATTCAAATTTTGGTTTTCCCTCCAAATTGTGAGATTTCAAAATTTCACCTTGAAAGTAAAATGTAATTATAAAAAAAAAGTGAAATTAAAAAGGTAAAAAGTAATGGTTAGATTGTTAAGGAAATAAAGGGGAAATGGTTGAAACTATTTTCAGCCTTAGTAAATTGTTAAAACTTAAAAGCAGTCTTTTGTTTGCCTTAAGCCCAATTTGGGCGTAGAAGTTAGAAGGAAAGTTCTTGAAAAGAGAAAAAAAAAAGAAGAGAATTCAGTAATGAGAGAGAAGGAGAGGGGCATAGAAGGGAAGAAGGATAGAAAGGAAAAGTTCTCTCATTCAAGGGAAAAGAATGGAATGAAGAAAAGAGAGAAGAATTAGTGAGGGAGGACCTCACTCAAGAAATGTGAAGAAAAGAGAAGGAGCAAATTTGATTGAAGTCAAGAGAATGTGCAGACAAGGATTTGAAATCCATGGAATTTAATATTGAAATTTAAGTCTTCTATTTGATCTAAGAAAGAATGAATATTTTGTTTCAGATGATTATACTGCTGTTGATGAAATTCTGGTAGTAGGCCTGTGTGTATGGATGTGTTTGATGGTTTTTCTATAGAATATTGAGAAAGATACATGTAAACTAGCTATTTGGAATGTTGAGAATGAGTTTAAAACCAACATGATGTGTCCAAGAGATCCTTAAGTATTTTGAATATATAAAAATCCTAAACAGGCCTAAACAGGGTATTCAGGCATCCAAAAACTACAGCTCACTGTCTAAGATAAAAACCAACATGTAATTGTTTGCATAAAGATTAAAATGACATGGAAATAAGTTTGTGAGGCAGGTATAAACTTAAGAAAGGAAGAAACAGGCGTTAGAAATCCCTTGATGTCTCAAAACTCCAACAGTTGGAATTCAGGCCTGTAGGTGATAGTATATAGGCAAGTTAAGAAAGTTGCATGTTTTGCATAGTAGATGGGTTGATAAGGTCATATTTGATAAAGAATATGAATGGGGAAGTAATTTAGAGGTTGACATATTTGTATATCCTCTTGAGAGCCTATTGATTCTTGAAATAGAAGAGAAAACTAAGAACCCTGTTGACTGTTATAAAAATACAGTCAAAAGACACTAAATTGTTAAGCAAAGGAAGGTACAAAGGGTTGATATGACTTGGATGATTATTGGAGAAGGTGTATGGGGTTAAAACAGACCCTATAAAAGTGATTAGAAACCTTGAAACTATCTTGAACACTCCCAGAAAAAATAATAAGCTCTCGGCCTGTGACTGTCATGGGAAAATTCTGAATTAGGTTCAAACCCTCAAAATGAGTTTTAAAGCTTGAAAACTCTTGAAAATTTGTAATTTGACCCTTGATGATGTTATAAAACTGTTGGAAGTGGTTTAAAGGTGCCAAAGTATGGATAAGTATGGAAAAATTCAATTGCCAAGTGGAGCCTAGGTGCATGTGAAGGGAAGAGCGTAGGCCAATAGAGAAAAAGTGGATTTATCCAAAGAAGTATCCTAATAAATGATTGATTCACTTGTAAGAAAGTAATGGGTATCTGGAATGATGCTTGGTTTTCTTAGAAAGTCTGTATATCACTCTGGACAAGGGGTTTTGCACTAAAGGAGGGCTAATTGGAACAGGGCCTAAAGAAGAAAGTACAATTCCGTACAAAGCAACCTCAGGATATTTTTAAGTATGTTATATAAGGGATTAATGGGTATCTATAAATAGTCTTACTTTAATTA
Source organism: Torreya grandis (assembly GCA_037957365.1). Taxonomy (NCBI): domain Eukaryota; kingdom Viridiplantae; phylum Streptophyta; class Pinopsida; order Cupressales; family Taxaceae; genus Torreya; species Torreya grandis. The sequence continues at coordinate 4,258,359 of JARHVA010000225.1, read as the reverse complement.
TTGAGTCAACCTATAAATAGTTATGGCCAATAAACAGGGAAAATAGGGCTACAAGGAATGCTTGAACTAAATAGGCCTGTATATGAAGTTAGCTCACAGTTGATGGTTACAGAGTTGTGTAAGATCTGTTTTCATCATTTGGTATCAGAGCTTGAAGCTCTTGGGAATTGGTAACTTTTTTATGGTTATGATTTCTAATGAGTTGTTACAGGATTTGGTAAGAGGATCAACAAGACAAGGCACTAGAAGACCCTGGGGAGAAAATGTATGAATAATGCTGTTATTTGATTTGAGTTTATTAAAACAAATAGGTGAAGAGGAAGGCATTAAAGCCATTGAGGCTTAAGAAGAGAAGAAGCCAAGGAAGGCTTAGTAAATATCTAAGAAGAAGCTTGGATAGTTTGCCAAAAGACTAAGGTGGAAGAGACTTAGGTGAGGTAAAGGATGAAGTTGGAAGAATTGTGAAGAGAAGCTTGGAAAGCTCAAAATTATGAGAGCAAGTGAATGCTCAAGAAGAAGATCCAAATCAAAGTAAGCTTGGATTTGTGATTTAAATGTTGTATAACAAGTTGTTGCACGATTGAGAAGAGGATCAAAAGACTAGGATGCAAAAGGCCTAGGTGAGATCAAAGAGATTGTCAGAAGACCAGTCAAGGAGAAAAGGCTTGGGTGAGACAAGGGATCAAGAGACCAAGGTGGAAAAGACTTGGGTGAAGATCTTAGAGATGGAAGTGTTGTTGAAGGCACTATAGAACAACAAGGTACAGGAGGGCACCAAGAAGAAAGCAAGCATCAAAGGTATGGACAGTTTTGTACTTGATAAAGAAATTGCTAATTTGAAGAGAGAGTTAGCTAAGATTAAAGATGAATATGAGTCTTGGATGTAGATGGATAAGCAAGCATGGGTATGGCCAATGAGGAGGAGGTTGAAGTGGCCTATAGATCTCCTAGTGAAAAGGAGAAGAAGGCAAAAGAAGATTGCCATGAAGAGAGAAGCCCATAGAGGCTTGAAGAAGATAAGAAGGTTGCCAAGTGAGCAGCAAGAAGAAGAAGTTGAGAAGAAGGTTCTCATTGAGGAGAACAAGAGAAAAGAAAGAACAGATGAAGTGCTAGGAAGAGCACTTGAAAAGATGAGAGTGTTGATGAAGAGGACACTCATGGAGACATTATGGTCTCTTGTTTTTATTTTTAATGCTGTTTTTGCATGGGTAAGTGCAGGAATGAGCAGCCTTATGAAGGTCAAGAGAAGGGCCTTAAAGAGTGAAGAGATTGGTGCAGGAGAAAATAGCAAGTGCACAAGTGAATGTACAAGAGAGAGAAGAGAGTTTGCTATTGTTGATAAAGAAGAAGAAAAGATGCATTGGTTAATGCATGAGAGAGGAGAGATATAAGATGAAGATGAATTCCAAGATGCCATAGAATACCTTGAAGAAGTAAGTGGAAAACTATGCACAAAAGAGGATAGTGTAATCAAACAAGTCATGCAAATGAATGAAACCATGAAGCAGCCCATTAAGGAGGTAAAGGTGAATTATAGTATTGATTTTTCTCATCCACTTAATTATGGAACAACTGTTGAACAGGTTGCAAAATTCCACAAGGAAGTAGTGGAAGTCCATCATCATGCCAATGAAGAAGAGGGTATAGAATATTATGATGACTTGAAAAAAATTCCAATAGAACAAAGGAAGGAAACACACCTAAGGAAAGTGAATGCAAGCAAGGAAACTATGAGGAAGAGTATGGCTAAACATCAAGCCATTGAAAAGGTAAAAATAAGTTCAAATTCAGATTTTTCAAATGCATATAAGAGTAAGACTACTGCTGTACAGATGGAGATGAAGAAGATTAATAACAAGCCTTCAAGTCCAGCAATAGACCATGGCTATGTGATACCAAAATGGCTTAAGGGATCAGAAAATGTAAGGAAAGACACAAAGTTCAATCAAGATGATGACTCAAGCAAGAAGCAAATACAAAGCATGAAGAAAGAGGTAGAATGCAAAGTGAGCAAGACCAGCTATCAAGCAAGACAACATGAAGATGTTAAGGAGCAGAAATTGGTTGGTAAATTGAACAAGTGTCATCCTAAAGCTATTAAGAAGGTATGGATGGCTAAAGGTGAGAAAGAAAACTTCTCACAGAATAATGAGGTGGAACATGACGATATAAATATAAAAGGTAAGTCAATTGCTTACAATGAATGGGATAATGAGTTGTTTGAAGCATTTAATGATATGTTTATGGAAAATGAGGAATGGAAAGTAGTTATGAAGAATAATATGCAGCAAGGAGAGAGTTCCAAATGGATGGATGATGAGGAAAGGGGAGAGTATGCAGCAAAGCAAACAAGATGGCTTCAAGAAAAGATTGAAGAAAGCAAGAAGAGACAAGGTAAGGGTGTTTCAATTGTATTTGATGAGTATATTGATGAAGAAGTTGATTTATGTGAAGACAAGCTAAGAAAAGAAGAGATAAGAGGTAAGGGGCAAGTAAGCCTTGTGTGTGATCAGCCCAAGTTTGATGAAGATGGTGAAATAGATGAGATCTCACTAAAGGAAGAGTTGAAGATGTTGGAGCAGTTGTTGGGTGATTCAAGAGAGATAAAGGAAGGTACAAGCCATGGTGAAGACACCATTAGGAAGAATGGAACAAGACAAGAGCAAAGCAAAGAGGCAAAGGCAATTTTGATCAAGAAAGAAGAGCATGGAGGCAGCCAAGAGGCTTCATGGACTAAATATTTTGATTCTAAGGTGGCTTTGAATGTTTTGTATGCAGGTATGAAGATTGTTAAGGTGAATGACATACATGAGTCATTGGAGAAGCTTATGGAACAAGAAGAACAACAAGAAGATCTAGAAGATATGTATGAAGATGAAGAAGCATGGAAGTGGGAGATGGCAGCTGAGAAGGAGATGAGGAGAAGAACATACCAGAAGAGGAAGAATAGCAAGATGAAAGACAAAGACTATTCCAAACAAACACAAGCATTGGTATTGACAACAAGACCATGGGATCCAGGTATAAAAGTGAAGACTAAAGTGAGGAGGAAGCATGACATTTGAACTAAGGTTCAAATCTTTTCTAGAGGGAGAGTATGATGCAGGAGCATCTACAAAATTTTCAAATTCTAGTGTAAAAATTCAAATTTTGGTTTTCCCTCCACATTGTGAGATTTCAAAATTTCACCTTGAAAGTAAAATGTAATTATAAAAAAAAAGTGAAAGTAAAAAGGTAAAAAGTAATGGTTATATTGTTGAGGAAATAAAGGGGAAATGGTTGAAACTATTTTCAGCCTTAGTAAATTGTTAAAACTTAAAAACAGTCTTTTGTTTGCCTTAAGCCCAATTTGGGCATAGAAGTTAGAAGGAAAGTTCTTGAAAAGAGAAAAGAAAAAATAAGAGAATTCAGTAATGAGAGAGAAGGAGAGGGGCATAGAAGGGAAGAAGGATAGAAAGGAAAAGTTCTCTCATTCAAGGGAAAAGAATGGAATGAAGAAAAGAGAGAAGAATTAGTGAGGGAGGACCTCACTCAAGAAATGTGAAGAAAAGAGAAGGAGCAAATTTGATTGAAGTCAAGAGAATGTGCAGAAAAGGATTTGAAATCCATGGAATTTAATATTGAAATGTAAGTCTTCTATTTGATCTAAGAAAGAATGAATATTTTGTTTCAGATGATTATACTGCTGTTGATGAAATTCTGGTAGTAGGCCTGTGTGTATGGATGTGTTTGATGGTTTTTCTATAGAATATTGAGAAAGATACATGTAAACTAGCTATTTGGAATGTTGAGAATGAGTTTAAAACCAATATGATGTGTCCAAGAGATCCTTAAGTATTTTGAATATATAAAAAGCCTAAACAGGCCTAAACAGGGTATTCAGGCATCCAAAAACTACAGCCCACTGTCTAAGATAAAAACCAACATGTAATTGTTTGCATAAAGATTAAAATGACATGGAAATAAGTTTGTGAGGCAGGTATAAACTTAAGAAAGGAATAAACAGGCGTTAGAAATCCCTTGATGTCTCAAAACTCCAACAGTTGGAATTTAGGCCTGTAGGTGATAGTATATAGGCAAGTTAAGAAAGTTGCATGTTTTGCATAGTAGATGGGTTGATAATGTCATATTTGATAAAGAATATGAATGGGGTAGTAATTTAGAGGTTTACATATTTGTATATCCTCTTGAGAGCCTATTGATTCTTGAAATAGAAGAGAAAACTAAGAACCCTGTTGACTGTTATAAAAATACAGTCAAAAGACACTAAATTGTTAAGCAAAGGAAGGTACAAAGGGTTGATATGACTTGGATGATTATTGGAGAAGGTGTATGGGGTTAAAAAAGACCCTATAAAAGTGATTAGAACCCTTGAAACTATTTTTAACACTCCCAGAAAAAATAATAAGCTCTCGGCCTGTGAATGTCATGGGAAAATTCTGAATTAGGTTCAAACCCTCAAAATGAGTTTTAAAGCTTGAAAACTCTTGAAAATTTGTAATTTGACCCTTGATGATGTTATAAAACTGTTGGAAGTGGTTTCAAGGTGCAAAATTATGGATAAGTACGGAAAAATTCAATTGCCAAGTGGAGCCTAGGTGCATGTGAAGGGAAGAGCGTAGGCCAATAGAGAAAAAGTGGATTTATCCAAAGAAGTACTCTAATAAATGATTTATTCACTTGTAAGAAGGTAATGGGTATCTGAAATGATGCTTGGTTTTCTTAGAAAGTCTGTATATCACTCTGGACAAGGGGTTTTGCACTAAAGGAGGGCTAATTGGAACAGGGCCTAAAGAAGAAAGTACAATTCCGTACAAAGCAACCTCAAGATATTTTTAAGTATGTTATAGAAGGGATTAATGGGTATCTATAAATGGTCTTACTTTCATTATTGAGTCAACTTATAAATAGTTATGGCCAATAAACAGGGAAAATAGGGCTACAAGGAATGCTTGAACTAAATAGGCCTGTATATGAAGTTAGCTCACAGTTGATGGTTACAGAGTTGTGTAAGATCTGTTTTCATAAATTGCACACAAGGATACCATGTGGTATAAGAGCATTTCATCATGTAAATTAAAGATCGATGGTGTGTGTTAAATAGTGTAGATGAAGATAGATGGTGCAAATCAAGTCAATAAGTCAATAAGCCCATATTGCATGTAAGGCTGCTAAGTGGCATAAGAGTGTTAATTAAATAGAGATTGACAAGATGGTACATAGAAGGCATGTGGAACTCATAAGTATCATAATATTAGAATTTTGAATCAAAGATTAATAATGAGTATAAATTCAAGGATAGGGGATTCTCGAGGAGATTGATGGAGTGAATTTGATCGAGTTTCCAGGGGGAATGAGATGAAGACATGTGCTCAAAGATTTTGCATTAAATATTGACCATTCGAATTTGAGCTATATCTTTTGATGTAAGATGAATTTGATGGTGGTATAAAAATAGAAGTTGTAAAGGACTCTAAGGGATATCCAAAAAAAAATGATTAGAATGCTTGAATTTTTGTACAATTGTAGTTATTGAGATCCAAAGTTTACTAAGGGTTTGACCATCTTCTACAAGTGACCCGAGAAGGATGTTGTTTTTGTATTGATGGTGTTTTGATGTTTCAAGGTGAATTATAAACTAGAGAGTGTTGTAAACTCCATGAGGACCATCTCTATGGATTTTGGAGGTTTGAACAATCCATATTCAGTATGAACAAATGCTTATAATTTGAGTTTTTGTTCATTCATGGTGTTCTTGTGTACAAGGCAAATTTTTGAGTAGGTTTTGCATATGCATAGATGAGTAGGGATGAATGCAATAACTTGAAGGTGTATTAGGGGTCATGTGGAGTGGACCTATGCATTTGGAAGTGGTCGTGTGTTCCTAATTTTTATTGGTGAAGTGATAAAGGGGTGAATAGGTATACATGAGACCTATAAGGGCTACTAAGGTCTAATGAAATGTGTAGCTACTTAAGGGTGACCCATGGATTCTATGGTCAACATATCAGGGTAGTATTGAGGTACATATTAGTGTGATAGAAAAATTAAGGGTTAAGGTAATTCTTATGGATGGCTAAGAAGATGGAAATCATGAAGACTCTATAAAGATTAAAATCAAAGGTGATGGTTTCAAGAGTTGAGATGATGGTTTCAAGAGTTTAGATGCGAAGGAGAGGAGAGTGTGATTGTGCTTAGTGGATGGATTGGGGATCAAAAAAGTGTGAGGTATGTGTGTATGACCATTTGGTCATGTTGCTGATGTTGTGATAGAGATGTTATAGGTTTTTTGATTGAGTATGTGTGAGTAATTATAGAGTGATCCAAAAGGTGGTTTTGGATGCATTGAGAGGGTGTGAAGGCTGGAGAGTGTGTGTGGGGTTATAGAGAGCTAATATTCATTATATCTCCATCAGATTGATAGAGAATAAAATATAAAGAGATGTTCATTTCATAAGTGTTATTGTGGGTGCTCAACATCTAGGGCAAGAGGTTCTTGTCCATCTTTAGGGGCTAGTGCTCCTTATGAAGTGGGTGATGTTCGTTTCATAGGTGTTGTTGTTGGTGCTCAACATCTAGGGAAATACATGATTTTCAATCCTTATGGGTGGGTGCTTCACTTAAGTATCATGTTTGTAATCAACTTATAAGACAAGTAGTCCATGTTTTTGTAGGATTGAGAGTGGGTTTTTTTTTCCATGAGGGTTTCCCACATAATCCTTGTGTTGTGTGCTTAATCTTGCATTAAATTTCTTGTTCATTGTTATGAATGATGTGTATGCTTCATGAATGTATCTGTTGACTGATTAAGGGTTTGAAGAGTTTGGAATTGGATTGAATATTTTGCATCACTGATTCACCCCCACTCTCAATGATTGTACCTCTAACACTACTATGGATTATATGGCTATCACTATTATGAGTGTTGGGTTACTTATACTTTTGTTTTTGATTATTTAAATTTTTTATTAAACAACCCAATGACCTATTCATTCTTTAGTGAGACTAATCCTTAGTCATTAGCCCTAAGAAAAGGGGTACATTTTGAGAACTTGGATTCTAATTCTATTTTTGTTGCTCAAGTTATTACCCCTCATAGGCCATCTACACAAATAGAAATTCCCATTCGCTATGCTACACAAACAAATACACTTATAGTTGTAGTTCAAAGAGCATTGGGGAAAAATAAATACATCATAGATACATCTTTACAAGAGTAGGTTATTGGTTGGAGGAAGGCAATACCTCATTTTTCCTAAATTAGGGATATCTTACCCCATAACTATGCTTCCTCTTGGGGAATCCCTTTCAATGATTCTTATGGGGCAAGTAGAGAAGATAGGATAATAAGTTACCTGGAATGTCCCTTCATAGATTAGAAAACTACAAAACAAGAAGAAATAGAGAGGAAAGACCTTGTAATAAAATAACATCCCACAATAAAATTTCACTTTGATAGATAAATTAACACTATGAAAAAATTCAAGAGGAAAAATATGGTTGTAGAAGGGCAACATAAAGAGCTGAAGTAGAGAGAAGATATCTTCTATCTAACTATGAAGAGGAAGGTCACTAGATATGCATAGAATAACCTTATAGTTTTATAGACACTATAGAAGGGGTTATAAAGGATATGTTAAGTAGTTTTAACCAAACAATTCAAAAGACACCATCAAAGATTACAATTTAAGCTCCTTAAAAAAATATGGACAACTTGCATGGAGTTGTCAAGAAGTTGTATGCTATAATTTAGCTAATAAGGTCTATAAAGGCCACATCACAACTCAAATGGTGGTATATCTTTTAGTTATTTAATAAAATAAAGGACATTTATGGTAAGTTTCACTTCTAGATCCAAACTACTAGAAATAAAGCATACATTTAGTTAAACTTAATAACATCTGAGGTTGCATGGGCGTAGAGTTTCATTGTAGCTAAGAGAGATAGTTTACTCGAGTGGCATCAAGAGATGTGAACTTTGGTTTAGTAGTTTTCCAATCAAAGGAGAGAATCAATGTCCATTTTGAAGGGTCTAAGAGCCATTGAGGTCGGCACCATTCAGGGGCATTTGGTTTCTAATCCCATTTTTGAAAACATACTTAGAGTTGTAACCAACAACTTTTAATCTAAGATTGAAGGTAAAATTTATACAAAAAATGATTAAATTATGTAGCTAATCATGTTTTATAGGGACCATATTATAGGAACCATGACATTACATGGAAGAGTCAAACATATGGTTTCACACCAAAAGTTGATGAACAAGCTTCCACAGTTGTTTAAGAGGCCATTGATTGATTATGAGACCATTAACATGGACTTCCAAGAAAGTTATGAATTATATCTATAGATGGAAGTGACCGAACAAAAAAATTCAATAGTAGGGCCATCTTAGTCACCTCTTCATAGCACTCAGTCTCCTAGATACACACTAGTGTAGACACAAACTGGGCCCACTTATGTGGCACTCTAAGTTTATCTAGTTATAGTTATAGTGACTACTATGGTTCCTCCTCCTATCAATTTTGCATATTCTTTAGCTAGAAGTGCCACATTCGATCCCATATAAATATAACTATATACTTGCATGCTTTTAAGGAGTCAAAACTTTGGTTTTAAATATATGTTGCATGTATATATTGTATTTTTAGTTGTGAAATTATATTATGAGTTGACTAATATACATGCATATTTTGTATGAAATTTAGACGAAAGTCCAATTTTTATAACTATATTATTAGACTTCACTTGAGATATGAGGCCTTTCCCATCCCAAGCTATTTATACTTGTATCCTCCCAGACTTAAAGGGAAGAAAATATTGGCTATTAAAGATTAATAGGTAATTATGAAGAAGTTCTGTAATTTTAGTATTGATGTGTAAATATTGATTCTTCTATAACTTATATATTGTGTAAGAAGTTCTATCATTTTGGTTTCTTAGTCTTTGGTTGTGTATGATTTATTCCTTTTATATAATGTCGTTCATATTAAGCTATAGTTGATTTAAATACCTTTTGAATATAAACCATAATCCCCCTTATATATATGATATTGTAGTCTAAACAATGTGATAAAATTTGATTTCATGTGTTTAATTATGATGTATTTTGGTTCCCTTTGAATCCTAACCATGCTTTATTATTGGTGTGCCACATTAGCTTGTAGCAAGCATTGGTTTTTGATCTCTTATCCAACCTATAGTTCAAGTTCTGGTCTTGAAAGGTTTAATATAGTGTGGTCCACATGTTGGAAGCACAATCAATGAGAAGGGTGGGGGGGTGAATCAGTATCTTCAAAACATTAATTTAATTCCACTTAAGCATACATGAACCATTCATACAAACATGAAAATCTAGCAAAGCATATGCTACCATACTAGATCATGAAACACATTACATATATGGGAAAACCTCAAGGGGAAGAGAAACCACTAATATATATAAATGTATTACAGTAATATAAGACAAAAACCAATTTTTAGTCAAGTACTAACTCCACATGGAGCACCAACCCCAACTAGTCAAGCACCCACTCAACTAGTCTTTAGCAAGCACCAACCTGTTAGGAGGCACTAACCCCCTAGATGACTAAGCACCAACTCAAACATCTAAATTTTTTGATCACATTTATTAAAACTTGTTTCTCACACAAGATATAATGATCACCTTCTTTTTCTCTTCTCACTCTTCTATCCCTCTCAAACTGCCTTCTAGGCTTCTTCGCTCAACTAGGTATCTTCAAAGATAGATTGGGTCATATGACCTTGATATTCATATGTAATACCCCTAATATATCTTCATGATAGTTTATTTACATCCATATGATGGTCTACATGACCTCCTTTATCTCTTCAAAGTGATATTTCCTTCACATGCACACTCTCATACTCTAACTTGTCAATTAGGCATATTAGGCCTTGTTCTTATATAATATTATAAATCACACACTTATTGGTTAGAAATACACACTTGCACACTTAGATTACACTTAAAATAGGTATTATAACACATTTATATATGATTCAATCATTACAATAGGTCATCATCAATTTGAAAGGCCAAAACCTCTTTTAGGCCTTAAGGAGACCTAATTCAATTAGGCCTTCATTAATACATGTTACCCTTTGATCTCCTTAGAACACTTTAGAACTCCACACACAGAAGGAAAACTTCGCATATCACTAAAATATACCTCCACTTAGATCATATTAGGTCAATGACACTTTTAAGCTTCAACCACCACTTGAAGCACACCATTAATATTATTCACATTAGGCCTTCACACACACAAAAAGATCTATCTTAGATAACATATTATTTAATTACAAAAATATGATAATAAATCATAGAAAAAAACCTCCAAGACCTCAAAAAATTCACTAAGTGCATTATACTTCATCACACAGGGCAAAAAAGACTCAAAAACACTCCTGTAAATTGCTCACTCAGAACTACCAGTTTTCCACAAAGACAAGTCATGCTGACTTAGACCTCTAACACCTGTATAGATATTTTAAATGATTTATTATGAATTTAGATGAAACTATAACATCTCTTGACCATATTAAAATATAAACATCATATAGTCTAGTGGAAATTATTGGTCTTACAGACTAATTTATTGACCTCACTACACATAGACCTCACTAAGTCAGACAAGCCTATTTGGCTTCATCATTTTCACCACTATACCTAAATTCCAAGATTTATACCAAGCATGAATAATACATACCAGTCCAAAAAAACATCTCCATGTATTTTTTTTCATCACTCTATCATCATAACACATTCCTATTCATCTTCTCACTGTTGCCTGGGTTTTTCATTGTTTGTACCATTTGGCTTGTTAGCGATTAGCTAACTTAGATGACCAATTTAACATAATTGAGGGATAGAACCTATCCATAAAATTTAATGGACATGAAACATGAGTTTTAAGCTTCAGCCTTCATCCATTTACATACTTTGACTTGGTCAACTCTGACTGTTATAGTAAATTTTTAAGAAATTAACACTTTCTTGTAGGATCTACTCACACACCTGACAACTTAATCTCCTTTGGAGGTGTTTTGGAGAGTTGAGTAAAAATTCCAATAGCTTACCTGATCATACCAATCCATTATTGGAAATTTTGATGAACATCTTTAACATTGGGTCCTTATTAGGGTTCTAAGAGGGTTTAAACCTGTTTCCATTCTTAACAATCATTCATAAAGCATAGCCCCTCAATCCAAAAAAAATGCTTGGAATTTTGAGTGAGGAAACTTCACCATCTACCATGAATAACTTAGGTTCCTATACAAAGGTTTGATTAGCTAATGAGCATAAGAAAATCTTTCTCAAGTTGAGAACCCTTCATTCTGAGCACTTGAGAGACCTCTAAGAAACTGTTCATGCCTTATCCTTCACACTAAGACGTAAAACTGCATGAACACACTTGAAAAAACATACCTCAACTTTAAAAATGATCACATAAGCTCAAACACTATGAACTCTGATCATGACCCTTATTAGGCCACATTCTCTCTCTTTAATTTCTATACCTTGACCTTCAAACCACATTAGGTCTCAAAAATGACCTTTATGCCTCTTTCCATGTACTTTACACCTCACTCACATACTTAAGAAAAATATCTCATGATTAATAACTTACATACATCCTTCACATGCCTTGAAAATAGATCATGTTACCTCATTAGGCTAGGCAGGGTCTAGAAGTGGACTAGGTGCAGACTTGTCCTGGAGGTCTTACCCCTGTAGGCTCACCTTGAGGATCTTATGAGTGTTCCAATGCCTCACATACATGCTCAAGAAACCTTATATAACCATTCATACCTTTGTGCACTCATCTCACCAAGCCACCATGCTCATACATTCTTACAAGGTCTTTTCATGCCATGACTAGGCTTAGGATACTCAAAGACCTATACCTTCATGCAACCATAAGGCATTAATTGATTTTGAATTCTCTATTTCATGACAACATCCTTTAGTTACAACACTTCATCAAATCCTTTTTTCACATCAACACACTGCCAACTAGGCACACTCTCTCATTGACATTAACCTCATACAAGATGTACCATTGATATCAATGACAATTCTAAACAATCTCCCCTTTTGTCATTGATGGAAACCAATCTTAGAAACTTCTCTCAACAAGAAACTTATCCCTCATTTTGAAATTTCTCCCCATTTAACATAAGGGACAAAGTGATGTCGACAACTCCTTGGATCACACTCCTTGCAACCAAAATACTCAACACATAGGACTATGAGTTTATGAGTCATAATACAAACATGCCCCCTATCTCCATGCATACCTTTTTGGAGAAACTTACCTATTCTTGGATCTAATGAACCATCTAATTAGCTACCCCTAAGTATATGGCTTATTCAATGATTGCTAGGGGTAGGAATTATTGGGTGAATATTTTTTCACTAGCTAACTGTTGAGCGAAATAGGTCTCTTCAACCACATCATAGGGAGATTGGTCTGCTAGATGTGTAGGTTTACTACATTAAAAGGGGACAAATCTCTCCTCTCATCAAGGGGACATTCTCTATAAATATGCAGGAGCTATATACTATATATATATAAGCAAAAAATAACACTTAGGGGTAGAATAAACCATCCATCTCTCTTTTTTCAGAGATGATGTTAACGAATAGAGGAGAAAATCTTGGTGAAAATGCTGAAGGCACTTCTCTTCTTTTAGAAGTGATCTTGCAAGAAACAACAGGAGTTATTTTAGATAGTGACAAGTAACTGATAACCAAATGCATAGTAACCAACAGACTGAGATATAACACAAATTCTTCACCTCAACTTCCCAAGAGTGAGATACGAAGGACAATGAGGGCACAAAGTTGTCCCAAGGTCCTTTACATAGAAACAAAATATGAAGGATAATGAGGGCACAAAGTCATCCCAAGATCCTTTACACAGGAATAGAAAGAAAACACACTAAAGGCAATTGTGGGGGCACAAAGTCTCTCCACAATTTTCTTCAGGACACCTTTCTGATTATTTTCACTAATTTTGCTTATTCAATTAAATGGACAAAAAAATGTATTAAGGAAACAGACATAAGAACAATTTCCCCAATAACTAAGCTATTCTAGCACAAAGTCTGAAAAGTCACTTGTTTTCTTATTCAAATAATGAAATATGATTAACAATCTAAGCTCAAAGTCTCAGTAATGTCTTTCAATTTGGGAAGAGTTTTTGTTTCTGATAATAGAGAGAGATCTCCCAAAATAATAAGAGAGTCCAATATATAGTGCTCCAAGAAAGACTTGGGTGCTTTGTTTCACAAAAATGGCCTATGATGCATTCAATGCCTTTAATGCATTTTAAATTTTTTCCATGGGCTATGCTGGAATTAGGTGTATGCCTTGAATGCATTTTAAATTCTGTCCATGGGCTATGCTGGAATTGGGCATCAGTCTTAAATATGGGCTGCCTAATGTGTTTCTTGATGTGTGCATAGCTGTTCATTCGCTTTACTCAATGCAAAAAAATAGGCCGTGCCATTGAATGTTCATGCTCTCTGATGTCCACTTGGTAGACTACTTCACCTTCTAGAAACATATCTCATGCATGGATATTTTTGATCTTTCTCCATCATTCCCCCTTTTCTGGCTGTATTTTGTGCTTTTTTGTTTCTTTTGGTTCCTACTCTTGGTGGTTCTTCCTTTTGGTCTGAAGGTCTTTGAATGCCTTTAGATCTGCATTTAAGTCTACAAAGATGAATGGATACTTCATTGCCACAAATTTGACGTCTTCGGGTTTGTCATCATTTGAAAGCCAATGGCTAGTTGGTTGCCCTGAATATGATGGCTACAGGCCCATCATCCTCCTTAGCAATTACTTCATCTCTTTCCCGCTTGATCTTGCTACTTTTCATTGATCTCAACAAGTGACACATGGCGTGTTCCACTGTGAAATAGTGAGGACATGTGGTAGCATTTGCTTAACTTATAGAGGCTTTAGATGTCTTTTGAGAGTCCCATAGAAGATGACACGTGGCGGCTTCTGCTGAGCTTTAGAAATAATATCGAAACATTAGGACTCATTTGAAATTCACGCAAATGATGACACATGACACACTTCACTAAGTTTAACAACTCACTGGGGCCCACTATAGTCCTTATGAAACAAAGAAGCAGAAGGAAGATACTGCGGATGTTGACACTTGTCAGCTTCCACTGAGCTTTTCAAGGGACATGTGGCGACTTTCGCTACTTTTTAGAAAAACATATTGAAACCTTCTGCCATCGCCATTTGTCACCTTCAATAGAACTCTAAGAGAAGCTTATTGAAATAAGCTTTGAAACTTATTAGAAACTTGAAATGTAGATGCAAAGACTTGTCGCACTCCACTGAGTTATAACAAGACACATGACACATTTTGCTGCTTTGAAACTTACTAGAAACTGTGTCATGGCAGACGACACTTGGAAGCTTCCGTTGCTCTTTGAGGTTTGATCTTTCCTAGAGGGAACTTGCTCTTTAGGGCCTTGAAAGATGGTCTTTTGAACTTCTCGATATAAAAAATGGCTAAGTGTTGAACCTATTTCTCTCCTGCAGAGTCCGTAGAAACTAACATGTGAAGTCCATAGAAATGAGCCTATGGAGTTCATAGAAATGAGCCTACAGAGTTCGTAGTTTCAAGCCTGCAAAGTCTATAGTTTTTTAAAAAAGCTTGAAAAATGAAGGAATTTGAATGCTCAAAATAATTTTTGAAAAGGGAAGAGACAATTTTGGTCTTACAGGGCCAAAATAGTTCATATGTTGTCCCAAAAATGAGTGACATTTTTTGGGGACAATAACTGGCTCCAGTTGGGGAACTTCCTTCAGTTGAAAACTTGAAACAGCTAAGGGGAGTAGAAACCAAAATCTCCAGTGCCTTCAAGTATGCCATTGGGCTATGGAGTCATGCTACCTAAAAAAAAAAGGCACCAAAAATGAAAATGAAAAGCACAAAATAGAACTAAAGACTATACAAATGTACATGTGAACTCATTTTATACTTCAAGAATTGAAGTGATTTAGATGCTGCCCATTGTGAGATAATGAAAATGGCATTCCATCATGATAAATCAACAAGAAACCATTTTGTCCCTAGAATTGGTGATGGGCAAATGGAACTCTCCACCAAGAATCACATTTTCTGTGCACTCCTTTTGGCTCTCTCTTCTTGCTCCATGGCAAGACGTGGTCTTCAATCTGAAAACTGTAACTCCTTGCTCTCTTGGTGAAGAGTTCCTTTTGATGACTTTGGAGTACAACGGTATGGTCCACTACCATAGCTTGTTGTTCTGCTGGTTCAGTCTAACACATGTTTTGATTGTCAGCATCAAACTCTTGACAAACCATCAGCTCAACATCTCCTTTGGTGTAAAGGAGTTTGACATCTTGGTCTTGAGTAGCCTTCAATCCAAGCAACAGAGATTCACATTTAGCTATTTTGTTGGTGTTGCTAAATTGCAACTTGCATGAAGAAGGAAAAACATCTCCTTAAGGAGATATCGACACAATCCTGGCTTCAACATTGGTAGAAGAATTGCTGCCATCAAATTCTAGGATCCAAACATCATCAAAAACTGATCTTCTATCAAATTTCTCTTTATTAGAAGTGGAAGATGCTTTTTCATCTATAATACACCCTACCAATTCTTCTAATGTCTTGTTTGAATCAATTTTTGGATCATCACCTACAGGACTTTCATTTGATAAAACATGAATATCCTTTGTGGTTAAGAAGTAATTACCCATGCCTAAAGATTTAAATAGAATTTGAGATTCAGGGGCTGATGTCTGAGTGACAACATATTTTGATTCTTTTTCAGGAAGCAACCTCTGCCTGATGCCTTTGACAGGGATCCTCACTTCAGATAGGTCCAATCTCAATTCTCCACCAACATCCTTGCAAAAATTTCACCCCAGAAGAATGTCGTATGAGGCTGGAACATCGGCCACTAGGACTGTCATCTTGATTCTTTTGTCTGGGAATGATGCAAATGCAAACTGGGCATCTTTAATTTGTCCTAGTAGAGGTACTTGTTTGTTCTCCATGGAGAAACATCTCCCAAAGGTTTTGGTTAGCATGAGTCTAAGAGATTCTACTACCTTGGCAGGCATGACGTTGTCAGATGCACCTGAGTCTATGATGTAATTGCTCAGTTTGTGACCATTTATCAACAAAGAAACATAAAAAGGCTATATTTTCCCAGGGGCAGCTGGAGGAGTAATGACAAAATTGTTTAGGATGGACATGTTCCTTAGGGGATCATGAGTTACCTTTTTAACATCTTGTCCTGCAGGGATGACTTTATTCTTCACACACTGAAATAACCTATCCAACTTCTCAGGGTTGGCTTGTAGAAATTCAAATTTAGTCATTTGAATTTTGGTTTTCTTGACATGGTCAATTATGTCAAATGACTAAAATAGACTAAGAGAGGATAGGAGTTCATCCTTTTGGTTTTTGGGAGGGGGAGGACTGATCTGCGAAGTTGAAGTAGAAGGTGCAGAGACGTTTGATGTACTTACCTTTCTTGCAATCACCAAGTCCTTTGGCTAGAAAGGTAGAGTGGTTCCCCACTGAGCAATTGGAATTGCTGGTTGAGGTTGCTCCTCTGTTCTTTCTTTATCAGCTTTTTGGGCTGAATGATTTTTGGACTAGGTGAACACAGCATATGATCCCTCATCTGCTTTACCTTCACTTCTAGGTTCATCCTGGTAATTTAGAAAACTAATGTTGGAGTTGCCAGCTAATTCTTCTTCTTCCTCAGTGAAGAGATTAGAGTCATTTTCTTGGTTCAATTCAGGTTGGAAAGAGAAATGTTTAGTTTCTAGATATCCAACTGCTAAGCTGGTTGGAGGCACTTCAAGGGCAAGGTTCCTCTATGGGGGAGGAAAATGATTTGGCTGCCCTTGATTCCTGGCAGCATTGCCTTGATATGGCTGATTCTAAAATATCCTCCTTGGCATATCCTAATTAGGAGGAGCAGACATACCTTGGGCCATTTGCCTTTTCAAGGCTAGCAGTTCATTTGCTAACTTTTACACCATTTGATCAGTGGTACTTGTAGATGGATATTTAGAATATGAAGAAGATTTACCTCTGTTAGGATTTCTCCTTATCTTTCCTGCCAAGATAAGGTCATCTTCTACCTTAATAGCCAAGTCTTGAGTAGCCTCAAGGTCTATGTGGCTAGCACGTCTTAGTATAAAACTCACTTTAGGCAGCTGTGAGTTGATGAAGAAGCATTTGAGGTTTTCTGGTGTCGACTAAGCAATAGTAGGGATTCGGTTCCTCAGCTTGTCAAACTTTGCTATGAAATCCCTCATAGGTTCATGAGGTTATTTCTTCATCTGTGTGAGCTGGGCCAACAAAGCATGTGCATCTTTTTTAGGCTTAAACTTGGTTTTAAATTTATCTTTAAGTGTGTCCCAGTCAGTCACTGATCTAGCTTGCAGATGGTAGAACCAGTCTGCAATAGCACCTTGTAGTGTTTCCATGAAAAGCCTGACTACCACATCCTCAAATTCCACTCCTATTATGCCACAAGCTATGATGAAGGCTGTAATATGTTCATCAGGGTGAACTCTCCCATCCCCAAAGAATTTGAAGAAATTCTTCCTTGAGTTGCATGGAAGTTCATGTAGAGGTGGAGTCAAATTGAGTGGGCCAAATGAGTTACCCCAGGGGCCTTGAACTGCCATGATTAGATTATGGAAAAGGGGGATAACAAATTTGGGTGGCATATGTATGGGCAATGCTCTATTGATAGCAGAAAAAGAAGCTCTACCTTGTGTTGGTGTTCTGGTATGGGTAGGAGGAACACTCCTGGATCTTTGAACTTGAAGTTGGGGAGGGAACAAGTCAGTATCACCCTTCTGCACCAATTCAAAAATAGGATCAACAACACCTTGGGTTCTCTGGCTTCTGGTATAGCATGGAGTTACCAGATTGCAAGATAAAAATGAGAAAGAACTGGCCCTACTTTAGCTTGAAGCTTGAGGCTTCAAACTATGCATTCTATCCTAGTTGGCGTGGGGGTGAAGGGAGATGGTAAGGATATAATAATAATGGGTAAGGCAGAATGGAGTCACCAGAGTCTATAATGGATAAGGGTAGGGACTGCTTCAATCTAAAACTTTAGGCTTCAGATTACACATAAATCCCCAGTAGAGTCACCAAAAACTATTGGGTGAATATTTTGTCACCAGCTAACTGATGAGAAAAATAGGTCTCTTCAACCACAACATGGAGAGATTGGTCGACTAGATGTGAAATTTTACTACATCAAAAGGGGAAAAATCTCTCCTCTCATCAAGGGGAGGTTCCCTATAAACATGCAGGAGCTATATACTATATATATAAGTAGAAAATGACACTCAGGGGTAGGATAAACCATCCATCTCTCTTTTTTTAGAGATGATGTTAACAAATAGAGGAGAAAATCTTGGTGAAAATGCTAAAGGCACTTCTCTTCTTTTAGAAGTGATCTTGTAGGAAACAACAAGAGTTCTTTTAGATAGTGACAAGTCACTGATAACCAAAGGCGTAGTAACCAACAGACTGAGATGTAGCACAAAGTCTCTACCTCAACTACCCAAGAGTGAGATGTGAAGGAAAATGAGGGCACAAAGTCATCCCAAGGTCCTTTAAACAGAAATAGAATACAAAGGATAATGAGGGCACAAAGTTGTCCCAAGATCCTTTACATAGGAATAGAAAGAAAACACACTAAAGGCAATTATGGGGGCATAAAGTCTCTCCACAGTTGGCTTCATGTCACCTTTCTGATTATTTTCACTAATTATGCTTATTCAATTAAATGGACAAAAAAATGTATTAAGGAAACAAACATAAGAACAATTTACCCAACAACCAAGCTATTCCAGCAAAAAGTCTAAAAAGTCACTTGTTTTCTTATTCAAATAATGAAATATGATCAACAATCTGAGCTCAAAGTCTCAGTAATGTCTTTCAATTTGGGCAGAGTTTTTGTTTCTGATAATAGAGAGAGATCTCCCAAAACAATAAGAGAGAGTCCAATATATAGTGCTCCAAGAAAGACTTGGGCGCTTTATTTCACAAAAATGGCTTATGATGCATTCAATGCATTTTAAATTCTATCCATGGGCTATGCTAGAATTAGGTGTATGCCTTCAATGCATTTTAAATTTTGTCCATGGGCTATGCTGGAATCAAGCATCAGTCTTAAATATGGGCTACCTAATGTGTTTCCTGATGTGTGCACAGCTGTTCATTCACTTTACTCAATGTAGAAAAATAGGCCGTGCCATTGAATGTTTGCGCTCTTCGATGTCCACCTAGTGGACTGCTTCACCTTCTAGAAACATATCTTATGCATAGATATTTCTGATCTTTCTCCATCATTCCCCCTTTCCTGGCTGTATTTTGTGCTTTTCTATTTCTTTTGGTTCCTCCTCTTGGCGGTTCTTCCTTTTGGTCTGAAGGTCTTTGAATGCCTTTGGATCCACATTTAAGTCTGCAAAGATCAATAGATGCTTCATTGCCACAAATTTGACATCTTCAGGTCCATCATCATTTGAAAGCCAACAACTAGTTGGTTGCCCTGAATTTGATGGCTACGGGCCCGTTATCCTCCTTAGCAATTCCTACGTGTCTTTCCCACTTGCTCTGGCTGCTTTTGGCTGATCTCAACAAGTGACACATGGCGTGTTCCACTATGAAATAGGAGAGGACACATAGCAACATCCACTTAACTTATAGAGGCTTTAGATGTCTTTTGAGAATCCCACGAAAGATGACACGTGGCAGCTTTCGCTGAGCTTTAGAAATAATATAGAGACATTAGGACTCATTTGGACTTCACACAGATGATGACACATGGCATGCTCTACTAAGTTTAGTAACTCACTCAGGGCCCACCATAGTCCTTACAAAACAAAGAAGCAGAAGGAAGAAACTGCAGATGTTGACACTTGTCAACTTCCACTGAGCTTTTCAAGGGACACATGGTGACTTTCGCTACTTTTTAGAAAAACATATTGAAACCTTCTACCATCACCATTTGGCACCTTCCATAGAAATCTGAGAGAAGATTATTGAAATAAGCTTTGAAACTTATTAGAAACCTGAAACATGGATACAAACACTTGTTGCGCTCCACTGAGTTATAATGGGACACGTGGCATGTTCCAATGCTTTGAAACTTACTAGAAACTGTGTCTCGATAGACGACACTTGGTAGCTTCCACTGCTCTTTGAGGTTTAATCTTTCCCAAAGGGAACTTGCTCTTTGGGGCCTTGAAAGATGGTCTTTTGAACTTCTCGATATAAAAAATGGCTAAGTGTTGAACCTATTTTTCTCTTATAGAGTCTGTAGAAACTAACCTGCGAAGTCCGTAGAAATGAGCCTGCAGAGTCCGTAGAAATGAGCCTGTGGAATCCATAGATTCAAGCCTATAGAGTCCGTAGTTTTATGAAAAATCTTGAAAAATGAAGAAATTTGAATGCTCAGAACAAGTCTTGAAAAGGGAAGAGACAATTTTGGTCTTGCAAGGCCAAAATAGTTCATATGTTGTCCCAAAAATGAGTGACATTTTTTGGGGACAACAGGAATTACACCTAATTCCTATCTTAGGTGTTCAAATGTTACCTTTGGAAGTGGTTTGGTCAAAATGTCTACAATATGATCCTATGTAGAAACATATTCAAGTCTTGCACTTTGTTCACTTACCTGATCTCTTATAAAATGATACCTGATGGTAATGTGCTTAGTACTTGAGTGCATGATAGGGTTCTTTGAGATGCTTATATCACTTTTATTATCATAATAGATAGAGATAGGAC